>CM060918.1:653252015-654461598 GCA_030737875.1 Allium sativum | reverse complement strand
TGATAGGACCTGGGTCTTATAACAGCTTCATTTTTCTTTATTTAGCATTGCGCTGTTTGTTTTATGCACTAGTATTCTTGGGAGGAAACCCGTTCCATGTTATACGGCGTGGTCCCTTGATTTACCTAAGTTTAAAAATAAAGATTAACTGTTTTAGTTCTCACACCAGTCACATGACTGACCTGGAGTTTATTGTTTTAACCTAAACTCTGGGTGCCCCTATTTTGACACGGGCAGCTAGTAGTTTTGGTTTTGCAGATTTATATTCACAGGAACCTGGTTTACAGCTGGAACGATATCCGGAAAGCTTTGTATCCGTATATCTCCTTCTAGTTGTGTATTGTATTATTTTCCGCTGCTATGTATTTAAATGTAATTTAAATCTCTGATATTTCTGTGTAATATTCATTTATACTCTGTATATTCTTGTAATCTGGTGCATTGTTGTAATATACAGTGAAATGTTCTTCTGTATGCGTTCTGTTTTGTCCTGTTCTCAAACGAAAGGGCGTTTCGGACGGCCTGGATCGGTTTAGCGACTGGTTCGGACTGAGCGAAATTCCTTGCCGTCACAGTTGGTATCAGAGCTTTTGTTTACAAAGCTAGAGAACAAGACACATTAGAACTATACGAAAGAATTCATCAGATATTGGATTAGTAATATCCAATGGGAATGACTCGTTAGAGATAGGATCAGTAGTATCCTAGAACGAGTGTGAAGAGTATAATTTTGAAAGTGAAAACAAATTTTTGTTTTGAAAATTTAAATCAATTATTCGTATTTGGTTATTTATTTATATTGATGTGGACAATCCAGTATATATAGATTTTAAGTATACGTCTAATCCACGTGTATTTGAAATTTTAATATATTGGATAGATATAGCAACACACTCTAGTCGCCCGAAGATGATATTGATGATAGCGATCGCATCATCAACATTTATATTCGTGTTTCGAAGGTGTGATTTCTATATATTTCCATTAGACTGGTGTGAGAACCAAAACTAATATAGCTAGAATACATTGTTGTGAATTGGCACCAAAACATGATTTTCTGTATATGTATCAAAATTATGAATTTGAAACTCTAATTCACTAATAGATTGATGTTTGTGTTGTTTGTTTATTTGTTTGATAATTTTGAACCATTATGCCTAATTTAATCAAATATTGAATTTTATTGAAAATTGGTCGCATTTGCTTGCATATACATATATATCATTGAACAGGTCATAGCAAGGAGGCTAGAGCCAGAGAATAAAATTTGTTTGCCCGACAAATAGGTACATGTTTATTACATAATTTACTGTTTTGTTTGGGTGATGATGATTTTGTGAGCCTATTGGCTAGCCGCTTGGCTTTTTCTTTTTCTTTTTGAGATCTGAAGGACCGGGGAAGCTATTTGAAATTCCCCGATGCTCCCGGTGCAGGGGAGGTTATGGCGAAATTTATCGAAAATTTATGGTGTTAGCCAAATTTTTGAAATTTTGAAAATTCTCAGAAACTAAAGAGTTGGAGAATGGAAGCCAGATCGAACGTAGAGTTGAATTAATCAAACCACTATCGACTTTGTTCCTTTTCGGGGATGAAAAGTTTTAAGTGGGGGAGATTGTAACAACCCGAAAATCTAGGCCAGTTTAAAATTTTTATTTTGGCCATTTTAGCGAATTTTGATTATTTAAAATGAATTATTTTAAATAATATCGACGAGAAATTTATTTTGAATATATTAGAACGTATATATTATATACGTCGTCGTTAGAATATAAATAATTATATATAATTATAAATAGAATTGAAAATGGCGCGGTAGTTCGATAATTCGATTTCAAACTTCAATTGAATGTACCGGGTGCAAAACAATCCGGATTTTAGTGAAACCAAAAATGATAGGATCTAATTGATAGCATCTTTCCAACGAATCCGAATAATTGAAATTTCATAGCGGGGATAAAAAGATATGTCCAGTTGAAAATTCTGAATAGTCGCTATGGAATTCAGGCCCTTAAAAATGGACATTTTGCAAATGACCTCGGATCTCGACGAAACAAGTTTTGTTGGGTCCGTGATGTCGAATTATTGCTAGATTCCAAATTTCATAATTTTCTGAATCAGTATGTGAGCGTGGCAAAGGAAAACGCGTTTGACCAGTTTCAGTTGATTTTAATCGACTGGAAATTGAACATTTTTCAAACGGTCTCAGAATTCGACGAAACTAGTTTTGTTAGGACCGTATCGTCAATACGAAACTAGAAAATATTTTTCTGGAATTTTTCTAGTTAGTATGTGACCCCGGTAATTTGAAATGTACGTTTAAAATTCAATATAGAGATTTAAATGTAAATTTAACGAAAACTGATCGTAACGTCTGAATCAACCTACGATACATATCCCATTGTGTTCGGAATGGGGGTGAAACGCTATGGACGACAGGCGGTGGGCCTCGTTTCGAGGTCGTATGTAAAAGTCAACTTTTAGAAATTAAATAATATAAAATAAAATAAAAAAAACATATCCCTCCCTCTTACTATACGTTCTGCCCCCCCCCCCCTCTTTTCTTTCAAAACAGAAAATAAAAATAGAAAAAAAATGCGCTAACCATAAATCGCCTTCCCCGTCGCCCTCGATTTCCGTTCTGCTGGAGGTCTCGAACTGCGCGCCTCCGCTGGCGTTGGCAGGCCTCACGACGGCAAGGGAGGTGGTGACCTCCGAATGGGTTTCGGCGTGATGTGGCGGCCAGATTTTGGAACCCTAAGGTTCGAGCTATGAACTGGAGGAGGAAGACAATGGCGCGCAAGCCCAGGAAGCCAACCCCGACGCCATTCTCCTCCCCAACACTGAATTCAATCGGTGAGATTCTAAAAACTGATTTTATGTTAAATATTAAAACTGAATTTTAAATAGATTTTAAAAACTGATTTTATGTTAATTTTTAAAACTGATTTTATGTTAATTTTTAAAACTGATTTTATGTTAATTTTAAAACTGATTTTATGTTAATTTTAAAAACTGATTTTTTGTTAATTTTTAAAACTGATTTTATGTTAATTTTAAAACTTATTTTATGTTAATTTTTAAAACTGATTTTATGTTAATTTTAAAAACTGATTTTTTGTTAATTTTTAAACCTGATTTTATGTTAATTTTAAAAACTGATTTTAAAAAGGTATTTAAAACTGATTTTAAAAAGGTATTTAAAACTGATTTTAAAAAGGTATTTAAAACTGATTAGAAAAAGGTTAAAACTTTAAATAGAAAAAGGTTAAAACTTTAAATAGAAAATATAAATTTGAAATGATTTTTAAATATAAAAATTAGCATTGTTGAAAATATATCTATATCACAAAGTTTTGAATATGTATATATCACAAGGTTTTGAAAATATATAGGAATGTTTTAAAAATATATATCGTAGGGATTTTTATATATTGAACTTCGAATTAAAAATATGATTTTTATGTATTGAACTTCGATATAAAAATATGATTTTTATATATTGAACTTCGAATTAAAAATATGATTTTTATATATTGAACTTCGAATTAAAAATATGATTTTTATATATTGAACTTCGAACTAAAAATATGATTTTTATATATTGAACTTCGAATTAAAAATATGATTTTTATATATTGAGCATCGAAATAAAAATGTGATTTTTATATATTGAAAAGCGAAGTAAAAATTCGATTCTTACATAGGTAGTGAAAGCGGGCGACGAAGGTAGCAAAAAGGCGAGAACGAAGAAGAGTCAAGATGTTTGGATAGCTTTCGGTGAGAACTTCTCACCTTTCAATTTAAATTTTCTAGTTATATATATATACTAGGATGCAGAGGGTGCTTAGTAGCACCCGACACAATCGTCCACAGACCATGGACTTGTTTGTTTGGCTGTGTTGTTAGTTAGATTGTTTGGGTTGATTTGAATTGTTTGGTGAAATGGAATTGATATGATTGATGTGTGAATGGCGTGGGCCTTCACTAGACCGGGGATAAGGCTAGGCCTTGTCCCGTTTCTAGTATCGTGCCGTTATGCCGCCGAAATTTTCTAAAATATGTTAGAAAAATAAAAATATCATTTTTTTTAAAGAATGAATTGAATAGAAATTCATATGTTGGAATAAAATGTTTTGTCGTTAAAAATATAATTTTTAACGTGAATGTGAATAAATAAATATTCATTTACAAACCAGACGGTTTGTTTATGTACACCTATTTGAAGGACATTGATTGGGTCGATAAATTTTACACATCGCCCAACTGCACGAATAAAATATTTGTCTGATCGTTGGAAACCCCACACAGGTGTTGGGATGAAATATGAAGTTCACTCATCCTGATTGATTAAATATGTCGATCGATTGATTGACATGCTGTTATAAGCGTTAGATATCTATATTTGATGCTTATACAGTGTAGTGCACTTTGGTTGATGGTTGATTATTTTTCAATGCTATTATATGTGTGTAACGCATGAAAATCCATATAATTAACTTTATATGGTAATTGATTGGGCCTCATTCCAATTTGAAAAATAAAGAATATTATAAAATAAAAGTTCATGTGTTGACAGTACTCATCTATTGAGATTGGTCATGTGTTGAACGAAATATTTTAGTAATAAAATTTACATCTTTATCATTATAAAATAAAAGTTCATGTGTTGACAGTACTCATCTATTGAGATTGGTCATGTGTTGAACGAAATATTTTAGTAATAAAATTTACATCTTTATCATTATAAAATAAAGGTTCATGTGTTGACAGTACTCATCCATTGAGATTGGTCATGTGTTGAACGAAATATTTTAGTAATAAAATTTACATCTTTATCATTACAAAATAAAGGTTCATGTGTTGACAGTACTCATCCATTGAGATTGGTCATGTGTTGAAAGAAATATTTTGATAATAACAACTATTTTGAAAATAGAAATTTATGAAGCCGTGTTGATTAGATTAACGCCATTTTGACGTAAACGATATTTATATCGATTTTATTCATTTCGAAATGAATTGAATTGAAAACGATTTCGAAATGAAATGGATTGAAAACGATTTCGAAATGAAATGAATTGAAAACGACTTCGAAATGAAATGAATTGAAAACGACTTCGAAATGAAATGAATTGAAAACGATTTCGAAATGAAATAAATTGAAAACGATTTCGAAATGAAATGAATTGAAAACGATTTCGAAATGAAATGAATTGAATATATAACGATTTCGAAATGAATTGAATATATAATGATTTCGAAATGATTTGAATATATAACGATTTCGAAATGAATTGAATATATAACGATTTCGAAATGAATTGAATATATAACGATTTCGAAATGAATTGAATATATAACGATTTCGAAATGAATTGAATTGAAAATGATTTCTAAATGAAATGAATTGAATATATAACGATTTCGAAATGAATTGAATATATAACGATTTCGAAATGAATTGAATATATAACGATTTCGAAATGAATTGAATTGAAAACGATTTCGAAATGAAATGAATGGAAAACGAATTCAAATTGAATTGAAAGCAAATTGAAATGAATTTGAGTTGAATTGAAATTTGAATTGAATAGAAATGAATTTTAAAACGAATTTATAAAGAAGAATTCAATTTTGATTTGAATTGAAAAGAAAGTTGAAATTGCTTTTGAAACGATTTTAAAAACCATTTATATAATTCGTTTTAAATAGAAATCGACGAAATATATTATATATATATTATATATATTATATAATGGCTTGAATAGAACGCGCCGCGCCGCGGCAGTTCGTGAATTTCGACCATTTATTTCAAACGGACGTTACGGGAGATCCGACCGTCGGATTCTCCTAAAACCGGAACCGTTAGGTTCGCATCGAAAATAGCTTTCTAACGAATATTAGAAATTTAACGGTTGGATTTGGAATTATGTCCAAATCAAATTTGAAAAAGGTCGCTGTAAGTGCAGTTCGATGACCGTTGATGGAAATCGACTGTAGAGGCCTCGATAAAATTATTAAAAATAATAATAATTTGTGTAAAATCATAAGAAATGATTTAGAAAGAATTGGGATGAAAAACTCCATATTTGAAAAGATAAAAATAGATTTTTATCGAAATGAACTAGTTTTGAACTAGAATTATAATTCTATTTATTTTTAAATAAATAAATTGAATTTGAAATGGTTTTGAAAATAACCAAAACTTCCAATGATTGCATTGGAATGGACTTGAATCGAAATTGTCTTCGGAATATTTCGATGTTGGATTTCGTGATTATACAAATGTTGTTATGGAAATTTGAAAGATATAGACATGTATATCGTTATTTCTAATACGATATTTGTTAGTCGTAGAATTTGATATTGAATATAAGCGGGTATATTTTCTATTCAGAGCCTTGTGTTTAATATCAAATGTGATTTGGGTTTGTCGTGAATGGTGTCTTCACTAACACTGCTCTTGAACCCAGTTGAGAAAAGATTAAATCGTTTTATTTAGATTTAATGAAGTGTACCAATTAAATAATATTTAATTGGAATTGAATTGATATTGATTTTTGGGTTTATCGTGGACAGTGTTTTTAAATAACACTCGTTCTTTAACCCGATAATTAATGAAGGTGATTTTGGGTTTATTGTGAACTGTGTTTTTAAATGACACGGATTCTTTAACCCAGTCACAGATTAAAACTAAGTGGAGTTTTAATGAATCTTTAATTAGATTGAAATAATCGAAATGGAGTATCACCAGTTTTGCTCCAGGCGATAGTTAAATCTTTAATTAGATTTGAACGTGAAATGGTAATTGAATTTACCGATAACACCGTGGTGTTAGATATGAAGTATAACCAGTTTTACTTCATGGGATGAATAGGTTGGGATTGGGAAATTAAAACAAATGTTTACTTCGGTAAGGTTCGTTAATCCCGACTAGTTTGAATTGATATTCAAAAATAGATTAAAGAATAAATTCAAGAAATTTATCTTGGATAAAATTAATGGGAACCTTTCCCTATGAATGTGAAATTTAGAAATTGACTGTCGGTTAGCCAAACAGAATGGTTTTCTGAATATTGATCTGATGTTGGTTTCGGCCTTCGGGGTTAATATTTGGGGAATTATTCTCTTGATTAATTTACGGTTAGTGACTAATGAATTGGAATGAGGCGTATGTTGTGTTTGTGTAACAATTATTTAAAATATACGCGAGTTATTCGGAAAGACCGGGTTTATCCCATTCTGAATAACTGATACGACGATAAGTCGAAGATGAAGGCGATGGTCGAAGACCGGAGGTCTTCACGTCGTTTGGGTGATAACTGATGATCTTGATTGGGCTGTACACCCAAGTAGATGGAAACAGTTGGTGATCGTCCAGACGTACTTGGAGATCGATGGATATGCGGGGTACTAGGTGCCTCCGGTTTCGTTCAGACCCAGAACGGACTTTTAAATGGACTGTGTGTCTGACATTGGATTTTAGTCTGTGTGATTGATCTCTATTAAATATATATCTGTTTGGCGGCGGAGAATTTATTCTCTTGCTTAACGCCCTTCTCTGAGACGTACGAGCTCAGGGGTTATATATTGATGGATATCAAACGCATGGAGTGAATTGCCTGTGTGGCATGCCTAAGTGGCAATTGATCGAGGCTTCTGTTGAAAAGCAAAGTCTTGTGGTGATGATCAAAGCATGGCCTTTGTGGCGTAGCTTTGTGTAATGTTTACTTCGCGAGTTTCACACCCGGTATGAACCAAAAACGGGAGACGGACCTCAGGGAGGGCATGCGTTTCTTTCTAGTTAGAAGTGGCGTCAGTGGTTTTACACGGCCTGACGAGATTGACTTATGTGGTTGTTGCTGTTGCGAGGCGCCTCGGATTGATCGGTCCTTCTCGAACCGATGGAGTCATTTGATTGGCTCATTTACGCCCCAAAGGGCGAGGGAACGCATGTTCAGGGTTTAAGTTTAATCCACATCGTTGGACCGGCCCTGTCGCTCCAAGGTCACTCGAGCTCTGACCTGTGGCTCGGGCTAGAGAGTCACGAATCGGTAGAGGACTATCTTTTGCCTCGGTTCATAGATGGAAATCCAACTTCCAAATACGTGACATTTGCGGTTTTAATTGTAGAACTAGTATGGCGACAAGATATATGGTACCCATGCCGCCTAGGATTGATACTTATGATTTGAAGTTATTTATACACTATGCACTTATAATAGTATCAAATGATTTGTTTTAAACGTATCAAGCATTCTTTGGCTGTTATAAGGGAAAACCCTATCCCCCGGCTTGCGTTGCATTGTGTGATAGGACCTCGGTCTTATAACAGCTTCATTTTTCTTTATTTAGCATTGCGCTGTTTGTTTTATGCACTGGTATTCTTGGGAGGAAACCCGTTCCGTGTTATACGGCGTGGTCCCTTGATTTACCTAAGTTTAAAAATAAAGATTAACTGTTTTAGTTCTCACACCAGTCACATGACTGACCTGGAGTTTATTGTTTTAACCTAAACTCTGGGTGCCCCTATTTTGACACGGGCAGCTAGTAGTTTTGGTTTTGCAGATTTATATTCACAGGAACCTGGTTTACAGCTGGAACGATATCCGGAAAGCTTTGTATCCGTATATCTCCTTCTAGTTGTGTATTGTATTATTTTCCGCTGCTATGTATTTAAATGTAATTTAAATCTCTGATATTTCTGTGTAATATTCATTTATACTCTGTATATTCTTGTAATCTGGTGCATTGTTGTAATATACAGTGAAATGTTCTTCTGTATGCGTTCTGTTTTGTCCTGTTCTCAAACGAAAGGGCGTTTCGAATGGCCTGGATCGGTTTAGCGACTGGTTCGGACTGAGCGAAATTCCTTGCCGTCACAACACGAGGTTAGACTCTTTTATGGTGTAAGACTGCCCGGACCCACCCGGCAAATCCAGCTGCCATAAATGCCAGTCTAATGTGAGAGGTCTTTATGAGGTTATGGCCTTAATGAACTAAGAAATACTTAACCAGATAATCATGTAAGGTGGGACATGGGGGTTAAGTAGGTGCCTTGGGTGGCATGAGGAATCTGGTAGTTGCCTTTAGAGGCATTTGAAATACGATTAGACTTAACCAAACACACATGTAAATGAACATGACTAAGTGGGTTAAGTGGGATGGACTAATGGGGACAAGCTTAGGTGGAATGCTTGTGGTAAATAGTGGGGGCCCATTTCAACCAGTATCCCAAAACGTATCTTTGTGGGCTCGACCCAAGTCGAGGACGGGACACGCATACTGGGTTTGACTTTAAGAGGCCAAAACAGGGAGCGGTGGCAACGCAAGTCCAACGGGTTTCATATGCGTGTGTGGACCCGGGCTGGTAGGTAAGACGTTGTTGCATCGTGTAGGTATAAGCCGTGCATGTCCGTTGTATCAGGTTGCCACTTTAGGGGAGTGATACACCCCACTGTGGGGCCAGCACGGGTATCTACGAGTTAGGGAGCCGATCGAATAATGGGAAGTAGGGTACACCTAGTGGAGATAGGGGCAGGCGGCACCTATGTAGTCAGCTAGGGGTACGTAAAGCCATTGGGAAAGTTTCTAAGTGAAGCTAAGTGGGATGAATCTTTAGGGTGACCGGTGTGGTGCAGTATAGTGTTTATCCTTTAGTATTTAGGAGCGCCTATAACGTTGCCTTTAGCGATTGTCTATGTCCTTAATCTGCTCTTCATAGACATTTTCTTGTTTTCCAGCTTATGCCTTAGTCCAGTTATTTTGGTAATAGTATTGTAGAATTATCATATTCACCAGACTTTATGTCTGACCCCCTCTTTTCCATCCTTTTTCTCCCTTCAGGTCCGCAGGTTGGGCCAAGTTCTAGTGGAGTCTAGTTGGATCGCTTATCTTCTGGAAAGCTTGGACTGCTGAAGTAGAGTCCAGCTTGTTATCTTTCTTTTTAATGGCTATTCATGTAATGGGATTATGTACTTGTTTTATCAAGATAGATATTGTACTTGACATTGAATATGGTGTTATGATGTAATCAAACATGTTTTGACTTCTGCTACAATGAAATAAAGTTTTTTTGAATTTCCAAGTACTATTTTATATCTGTCTTGTTGTAATTTTACTTTTCTATATTCACTTAAAACCTCCATGGAAGTTAATGCATTCCCTTTGTGAGTGACATTAATGGACGTGGGGTGTTACAGTGCTTTGATGATCAAACACAAGACTCTGCTTTTCAACAAAAAACTGGATCTTTGCATCTTAGCGTGCCACACAGGCAAATCATGCCATGCGACTATATCTATCGATATATAACCTCTGAGCTCGTACGTCTCAGAGAAGGGTGTTAAGAAAGGGAATAAATTCTCCTCCGCTAAATAGATATATATTTAACAGAAATCAACCAGCACAGAATAAAATCCAATGTCAGACACACAATCCATTTACACGTCCGTTCTAGGTCTAAACGAAACCGGAGGCACCTTATACCTCTCATATCCATCGATCTACAAATAAGTCTGGACGACCATCAACTATATCCCTCCTTTTGGGTGTACAGCCCAATCAGGATCACTAGTAATCGTTCAAACGATGTGAAGACCTATGGTCTTCGACCACCGTCTTCATCTTCGACTTATCGCCGAAACAGTTATTCAGAATGGGTATAGACCCGGCCTTTCCGAATAACTCGCGTATATAATAAACAAGTGCTAGAAAACACAACATACGCCCCATACCAATTCTGAATATTCTTTTATTTAAATATTCACATCTTTTGGGAAAGGTTCGCATTAATTTTATCAAAGATAAATTCTTTAAAATTTATTCTTTAATCTTCCTTTGGATGTCATTTCAAACCAAATTATGGTTTTCCAAACTAGTCGGGATTAGCAAACCACACCGAAGTAATTATTTATTTTATTTCCCAATCCCAACCTATTCATCCCATGGAGCAAAACTGTTATTACCCCATAACTAACACCATGGTGTTATTGGTAAATTTAATTACCATTTTCCATTCAAATCTAATTAAAGATTTAACTATCGCTCGGAGCAAAACTGGCGATACTCCATTCTCGATCACTTTCCAAATTTGATAATTTAAATTATCGATTCACATTTTAATCTAATTAAAGATTCAATAAAACTCCTCTTAGGTTTAATCTTCCCAAAAATCAATATTAATGGTTATTTAACTTTGGAAAATATCATTCCTTTGTTAATCGGGTTAAAGAACATGTGTTATTCAAAACACCGCTCACGATTAACCCAAAAACCAATTTAAATCCAATTCTATTTAAATACTAATTAACTAGACAATTTCACTAAATCTTAATTAAAAGATATATTCTTTTCTAAAATGGGTTCAAGAACAGTGTTATTTAAGACACCATTCACGACGAACCCAAAATCCTATTTGATATTGAATACAAGGCTCTGAATAGAAAATATATTGGCTCATATTCAATACCAAATTCTGAAACAAACAAATATCGCTTCGGAAATAACGATATAAAATATATCTTCCAAATTTCCAGAACAATATTTGTATAATCCCGAATCCAACATCGAAATATTTCGATGATAATTTCAATTCGAATCCATCCCAGTTCATGTATTGGAAATTCTTGTTTTTTTTAAAACCATTTCAAATCCAGTTTATTACTTTGAAAAATATTGATTTTTTAATTCTAGTTCAAAACTAGTTCATTTTGATAAAAATACATTTTTATCTTTTCAAATATGGGATTTTTCATCGCATCTCTTTTCAAATCATTTATTATGATTTTACACAAATTATTGATATTTTTAATAATTTTATCTAGGCCCGTATAGTTGATTTCCATCAACGGCCATCGAACTGCACTTGTAGCAACCTTTTCTGAAATTGATTTCGACATATCTCCAAATCCAACCGTTAGATTTCTAATTTCTTATATTCTTTAGAAAGCTCTTTTCGATACGAACTCAACGATTTCGGTATTAGGAGAATATGACGGTCGGATCTCCTGTAATGTCCGTTCGAAGTCAATGGTCGAAATTCACGAACTGCAGCGGCGCGGCGCGTTCTTTTCAAGGCATTATATTATATATATGATATATATTTTGTCGGTTTCCATTTAAAACGAATTTTATAAATCGTTTCAAAAACAATTTCAAGTTACATTTCAAATTCAAATCAAAATTGAATTTTTCCTTATAAATTCGTTTTAAATGCATTTCAAATTGATTTGAATTCAAATCGATTTCAATTCAATTTCAGTTCATTTTCAATTCAGTTTCAGTTCAATTTAAATTCGATTTTGAATTAATTTCAAATCGATTTCTATTCAATTTCAATTCAATTCGAATTTATTACTATTCAATTTCATTTCAATTTTATTTCTATTCAATTTAATTCGAATTTCATTTCTATTCAATTTAATTCGAATTTCAAATTTCAAAATATTCGATTTTGAAATCACTTTTCAATATTCATTATAAAACAAATAAAATCGACAAAATTCCCGTTCGTGTTAAAATGGCGTTCAACTACTTAACACGGCTTCACATTTCAATATTCACTGAATATTATTTTAAAATATTCTATAATTCTGAATTGGAATCAGACACAGTCAATTACCATATACTTTCAGTTATATGGATTTCATCCAATACATGTATACAACAATGATGATAAACAATCAACCATCATCCAAAGTGCATTCTACACTGCATTAGTATCAAATATAAATATCTAACACTTATAATAGCTTGTCAATCAATCGATCGACATATACTAAATATTGGGACTAGTGTATGCCATATATCATCCCAATACCCGTGTGGGGTTTCAATCAATCAAATATAGTTTTTATTTGTGCAGTTGGGTGATGTGTAAAATTTATCATCCCAATCAGTATCAGTCAAATGTGTGTATATAAACAAATCGTTCGATTTGTTTATAAATATATATTTCATTTTATATATACGTTAAAAATTTTATTTTTAACTACAAAATATTCTTAACTATATAAATATTTTATTTCATTCCACAACACACAATCAATTTTCATAACAAAGTCAATCAAACAAACAAGCCGTCCATGCTCTGTGGACGACAGGTGTCGGGTGCTGCTAAGCACCGTCTACATCCTAGTATATATTTTAACTAGAAATTAAAATAAAAGTGAGGAGTTCTCATCGAGGGTTCAACTCCTCCGTGCTTTACTTTTGAACTGCTGAACCGTCTGGATCTATTTGAAATTCTAATGCAATCCTTGCCCCGCTTTTTATATATAAAAATTATATTTTTATTGCTCCATTCCAATAAATAAAAATCATATTTTTATTTATACTTCATATACAGTTACAATGCTTCTTTCTATATAAAAATTATATTTTTATATTCCTACTTCATATATAAAGATTATATTTTTATCGCTACTTCATATATTTAAAAATTATATTTTTATTCTTCACGTACAATAAAAATCATATTTTTATATAACGCTACATACACTGTAGAGATTATATTTTTATACCGCTTCATACACTATAAAGATTCAACCTTTCTTTCTTTATAAACCTCGTCTTTTCAACGCGTAATCATTCATATAAAAATCACTTCTTTCTTAAGGTAAAAATAATATCATTCATGATTAAAAATCCTATTTTTATCATAAAATTTATATTAAAACTGAAAAACAAAAATAAATAAGACAAAATAAAAACTTACAGTTGAAACCGAGAGATGGGGGGGTTTCATCGTCGGAGTCGGGCTGTGGGTGGCTAAGGGCGGCGCCAGGGGCTCCGGCGGCTAGGGTTTCAGATGGGATGGGTTTCGGGACGTCGGTTAAAGAGGAGAGGGAGGGAAGAGAGCATCGACAGGAGGGGGAAGAGTTGAACGGCGGCGGCGCCGTTGGCGGGCGCCGGGGCGCGCGACAGGGAGCAGGGATCGATCGGTTTTTTTTTTATGATTTTGTAAACGGGAGGGTGAGAGGGAGAGAGAATGTGGGGGAGGGGTGATATAGGGAAAATATATATATAATTTAATTATTTCATTATTTCAAAAAGGTATCTTTTTATTTTGACCTCGAAATGAGACCCACCTCCTGTCGTTCCTAGCTAATTACCCCCATTTCGAACACAATGTGATGTGTACCGTAAGCTCATTCGATCGTTTTGATCATTTTTCTTCAAAATCAAAATATAAATCTATATATTGAATTCGAACGAGCATTTCAATTTACCGGGGCCACATACTAACTCTAAAAATTCCCAAAAAATATTTTCTAGCTTCGTATTGGCGATACAGTCCTAACAAAACTAACTTCATCGAATTCCGAGACCGTTTGAAAAAATGGCCATTTTCCAGTCGATTAAAATCAACTGAAATTGGTCAATCGCGGTTTCCTTCGCCTCGCTCACATACTGATTCAAAAAATTACGAATTTTGAAATCTAGCAATAACTTGACATCACGGATCCAACAAAAGTGGTTTCGTTGAAAACCGAGGTCATTTGCAAAATTTCCATTTTTAAGGGCCTGAATTCCATAACGACTATTCTGAATTTTCTACTGGACGTAACTTTTGTTTCCCGCTATGAAATTTTTATTTTTCGGATACGTTGGAAAGATATTCTCAAATAAATTATAATATTTTTGTTTTCGCTAAAATCCGGTTTATTTTGAATCCTGTACATTCATTTGAAATAGAATTTTCGAACTACCGGGCCATTTTCAATTCCTTCTATAATTAAAAATAAACATTTATATTCTAACGACGATCTATATAAATATATACATTCTAATTCTATTCAAAATAAATTTTTCGTCATATTTTTTTAAATAATCCATTTAAATATTCAAAATTCATCGAAATTGCCAAAATAAAAATTTTAAATTGGCTCGGAATTTCTGGATTGTTACAATTTAGATCACATAAAGTAAATCTAACATGATAACACAAGGTGACAATTTAGATCACATAAAATAGATCTAAAACAAATATTGTCATGGACATGTAATTAACATCATAACTAAATCTAACATAAATATTGATTTAGATCTACATAAAATGTCCACATGCTTTAGATCTAACATAAATAAAGATTTATATCTACATAAAATTGTCCACATGATTTCGATCTAAAAGATTAGATATAACATAAATAAAAGTTTAGGTCTACATAAAATGCCCACATGATTTTGATCTAAAAGATTAGGTCTAACATAAATGAAGATTTAGATCTACATAAAATTGTCCACATGATTTAGATCTAAAAGATTAGTTCTAACATAAATAAAAGTTTAGATTTACATAAAATTGTCCACATGATTTAGATCTAAAAGATTAGATCTAACATAAATAAAGATTTAGATCTATAAAAAATTGTCTACATGGTTTAGATCTAAAAGATTATATCTGACATAAATAAATGTTTAGATTTACCTAAAATTGTCCACATGATTTAGATCTAAAAGATTAGATCTAACATAAAAAAAAAATTAGATCTATATAAAATGGTCCACATGATTTAGATCTAAAAGATTAGATCTAACATAAATAAAAGTTTAGATCTTCATAAAATTGTCCACACGATTTAGATCTAAAAGATTAGATCTAACATAAATAAAGATTTAGATCTATATAAAATTGTCCACATGATTTAGATCTAAAAGATTAGATCTAACATAAATAAAAGTTTAGATCTACCTAAAATTATCCACATGATTTAGATATAAAAGATTAGATCTAACATAAATAAAAATTTATATCTATATAAACTTATCTACATGATTTAGATCTAAAAGACTATATCTAACATAAATAAAAGTTTAGATCTACATAAAAATGACCACATGATTTAGATCTAAAAGATTAGATCTAACATAAATAAAAGTTTAGATCTACATAAATTGTCCACATGATTTGGATCTAAAAGATTAGATCTAACATAAACCATGATTATAAAATAGATCTATCATAAAACATGATCACAAAATAGATCTAGCATAAAACATGATCATAAAATAGATCTAGCATAAAACATGATCACAAAATACATTTAGCATAAAACATGATCATAAAATATAATGGATTTATCATTTCGTAGAATACAATATGATAATAGCATAGAATAGATTCATAGTTTGTACATATCCAAATCACAGTCTTTCATAATTTACTTTCATTTATTTAAACCTAAAAATAACTAGAAACTCACCTCGTTTGGAATGTTAAGAAGATAGAAAAGAAGTTGGTGCTGAATCTATGTTTGGATCTCAGGATTTGATTTACAAAACTGATGTTTAGTTCGCACTCCAGCAGAGTTTGGCCGCCAATTTTATTTTATTTTTGTGAAGAAAACAAAGGAATTGGGGTGAATATATAGCCACTAAATTTCAGAAATCAAACTGCCACCTTAGCCCTGAAAAGGGGATTGGGTAATGGGTCGCTATCCACTTGAAAAAGGCCTGAATACGCAAAAAATTCTATCGTTCATATCTTCTTCGTACGTTATCCATTTTACGCAAACCAGGTGTCTATCTTGACCAGAATTTCAAGACGGGCGCAACGGAATAATCCATTTCCCTTAGTTATGAATATTAAACTAATTATTCTTTATTTTATCCTATTTAATGCCGTTAAAAATTCGGGGTGTTACATTTCCCCTATCAAAGGATTTCGTCCTCGAAATCTCTAAGTGGAGAAGAATGCATCCTACCATCCATCATCGATCTACACATCCACCAATCACTGGCATCCATTGTCCTTAAAGACTTCTAATTCTTATATGATTATATTCAAATGTGTGTGTATATGCCTCAATACTAATGCAAAGATCAGGCGGACTATTGATTCAGTTGACCTCCTTAATGCAATGTATGTTAGTGCCATGAATTCAACATGTATGCAAATAAGCCTATTATGACATATAAGCTCTAAATGTGTGCACACTCATTCGTCCAAATGCAACATCCATATGCTAGTTCATCCATTTCCATCCATAAAAGAAAGAAAAATGCACACACATCCATATGAACTATGAGAGTGATTGAGCCGATCTAGTGCCTAATGTGTATGTATATGAATCCACGAGAAACCACTTGCAAACACTTGCATCCACTTGCAACCATCAAACATAACATGTCTCAAACACATGTTTACAATCATGGGATTTCCTACCTAAAGGTCAAAGATTCGATCGATAGGATATACTCAGATGATAGAAGCAAGTACGAGTAAAAGCTTTTGGAAGAGAAGTTAAGCACATTCCCTTAAAACTAAAAGGGTATGAAGCGGAAAAAAAATATTGTCTTCGGTCTCCCAAGTCGCATCTTCTTGGTTGTCTCCCCACTGAGCGTTCACCAACTTGACTTCTCATTTGCGTAACTTCCTAATCCCCGATCCAAGTAAAAGTCATTCTGTAGATCCCCATCAACCAAATGCTGGTGTTGCCCTTCCTTGATCTAGGCAAACCAACTACGAAATCCATGGAAATGCTCTCCCACTTCCACTGCGGGACATCTAAAGGATGAAGCAAGCCATAGCCCATGAAACAAGATATGCATCACACTCAAACTCAACACCTAACATAGATATTCTCAAACCACGACAAATCATAGATAAATGAGCCGAACCACCTATGGGGTTTGAGACTACAATGGGATCCACTACCATACTAGTATTTAAGCGGAGTGATTCACTATGGAACTAGGTATAAACAAATGCAAAACGCCAGAATCGAAAAGAGTTCTAACCGGTTGATTGGAAAGAGAAATCAAAACATTCCATGGAAACTTTCCTACCTCTATCTGGTGCACTAGCTACGAGAGCATTCACTTGCCCTCCAGAGGTTCCTGTCCTTTGACATTGCCCTTTCTTCCTTGGGCACTCCCTAGAATAGTGTAACACCCCACGTCCGTTAATGTCACTCACAAAGGGAATGCATTAACTTTCATGGAGTATTATAAATGTACAGAACTGAATATAACAAGGCAGATACATATATTGGTACTTTAAAAATTTAAAACAACTTAATTACAGTGGAAAAATTGTTTGATTACAACACCAAAACCAACAATAAAACCAAGTACACTTAATATCCATCTTGACAAATTATTTTCTGAGTACATAAAACAAAAAACATAACCCCAACATAAATAGCCAAAAAAAAGAGATAAGCTGAACTTTACTTTCAATAATCCAAGAACTTCCAAAAGAGAGAGAAAGAGAACCAAATCAAGCTCCACTAGGCCTAACCTGAGAACCTGGGGGGAAACGGAAAGAAAAGGGGCGAAACAAATGAGGTCAGACATAAAGTCCTTCCAGTCCAGTAACTTTAACAATATAAATATTAAAGTAAAAGGATAAGAACATAAACTCGAAAGTAAGAAATGACTACCTATCGCGTGTTCATCTAGGATTTATGCCACCTAGGACCACTAGGGATTATGCTACCTATTGGACGTTCTCCAGATTCGATCAAGGTTTATGCCACCTAGGACCACTAGGGATTAGGCTACCTATCGAACAACGCCCTTTTTTCCACGTAACGATCTAAGCGATCGGCTCCCTACAAGTCCTAACTCGTCGTGTGTCGGTGTCATACGGCCCAACCACGAATGTAGCTACTCTGTGCTAGGTCCACCCTAAGGTGTATCAAGCCCTAGGGTGTCAACCACTGAAACCATTTCCAAGCATTCACAGTGTACAACAACTGGTGCCCACGCCTGCTTTTTCAACTCCGGACTACGTGCACGACCATAGTCCGCCTGAACCTACAATGGCGCACCAAACTCAACCGTCGTTTTGGTCGCTTACAATCAGCCCAGTAATCGTGCCCCACCCTAGCCTAGTCCCTAGGGTATCGTGATACATCCAAGAGGGTTACTGCTGAAAAGGACCGCGTAACTAGGGTTTCCGTCCAGCAGGTTAAGTGTTGTCATCTAAATTCAAAACTTAATCCCTATCAGTCTAGCATATCAAGTTGGTTAAGTGTGGTCATTCAAGTTCGTGACTTAACCCATCTACATGTCATGTCAAGTTGGCTAAATGTTGTCATTCAAGTTCATGACTTAGCCCTATGAATCACGTGTCAAGTTGGTTAAGCTTATTCCAGCGGTTCATGACTTAGCCCTATCCAAATCATCGTGTTAAATTGGTTAAGTATATTTAGGCTTAACCCCATCAAATTACCGTTTTGGATTGGTTAAGTATATTCAAGCATAACCCCATCAAATTACCGTGTTAGATTGGTTAAGTATATTCAAGCGATTCATGACTTAACCCCATCAAGTTATCATGTTAGATTGGTTAAGTATATTCAAGCGATTCATGACTTAACCCCATCAAGTTATCATGTTAGACTGGTTAAGTATATTCAAGCGATTCATGACTTAACCCCATTAAGTTATCATGTTAGATTGGTTAAGTATATTCAAGCGATTCATGAATTAACCCCATCAAGTTATCATGTTAGATTGGCTAAGTATATTTAATCGATTCATGACTTAACCCCATCAAGTTATCATGTTACATTGGTTAAGTATATTCAAGCGATTCATGACTTAACCCCATCATGTTATCATGTTAGATTGGTTAAGTATATGTTAACCTAACCCCATCCAATAGTCAAATTATAACATTTAAGTGTTACCCTTGTGAGTTAAGTGTTTACTTAACCTTACCATGCATCGCGCTATACTAGTCAGGTGTTATCGACCCATTCAGGTTAGACTAACCCATCCTCTAATCGTGATTATGGTTAAGTGTCATCAAGCAATCAAGTCCGGTTTTACTTAACCCACCCATCCACGTCATATTGGTTAAGTGTTATTAGTCTAATCAAGTTACTTAACCCACCCGTCCATGTAATATTGGTTAAGTGTTATTAGTCTAATCAAGTTACTTAACCCACCCGTCCAGTAATATTGGTTAAGTGTTATTAGTCTAATCAAGTTACTTAACCCACCCATCCATGTAATATTGGTTAAGTGTTATTAGTCAAATCAAGTTACTTAACCTTATCATGTGGCATTAAGTAAATTAATGCACCCCAACCTCTCACATTAGACTTTGTTGTGGTTACTGGATTTGCCGGGCGAGTCCGGGCAGCTTTACACCACAACCTAGTCTAACCTCGGGTTTCAAGCGCGATATGACCAACTTCTCACATTGGGTCCCATTGTCTGTAGCTACTGGATTTGCCGAGCGGTTCCTGGCAGATTTATGCTACAAACTCAACCCAACCTCGAGTTGGCCACTTTCATGTTTTTCTACTTGTCATGTTCATGTCAAATTTAGGCTACGACAAAGTCCACGTTTTACACTTATGCCCATTTTTCCCCTTTACTTAATTCATGTTAAATTTCATAGCCCATTTAACGTTTGCCTAAACTACCCAAGGCGTATTCCCAATGCAAGTGAAAGCGAGTCAACATAGTAGGAATAATATGACAACATATTGGCCTCAAATCATGTATGATAGCATAAAGGGATTGGCCTCAAATATGTATAAGAGCATAAGGGGATTGGCCTCAAACATGCATAATAGCATAAAGGGATTGGCCTCAAACATGCATAATAGCATAACAATAGGTTCATCATCATAGGCATCTAAATGGTCATGAGAGGTTTAGGTTCTTTTACATGCATAAGCCCCAAGTCAAGTTCATATGAATGTTCCACAAGCCAAATGGTTCTAAGGATTCATGCCAACATTCCATAAGTAAAAATTCAATCTTGCATGATAAACTAAGTCAAATACAACATGAGTGGCATGATTTAATCACTAAGAAATAGCCCAAAGTCATAGGGTCAAGAGAGAGGCAAGACTAGATTCACATAGACTAGCATACTTAGGTTTCATCTCATTTTATTCCATATCAACATTAGAACTACTGTTTTGATCTAAAACTAGCTAGAACTTACAAATCATGGCTAATGAATTAGGAGCAAGAATCGTCATAGAATCATTGTAGAAGCTCTAGGAATGATGTAGCAACACTAGAAGCCTTGAGAATATAATTAGCTCCTTGATTTGATGGGGAAAGATTGCTCCTTTGCCATAGCTTTAGTCTAGAACTCTCAAGCCCCCAATGATGAATATGGAGGCCATGATTTAGGAGCATTTTGGCAGCACTTCGTTGTTAGAATGAATTGTAGTGAATTAGGCTAGGTCTTAGGGTGCTTTTATAGAAGTTAGGACTAGTTTAGGCCATAGGATTAACCCTAGTTTAGATCCAAACCACTGAAAATCGTCACAGGCCAACCCACCAGACCACACAAGCAAGCAGGTGCACCAAGCCAACCTGGCCCGACCAGGGAGGTCGACCCCCAGGTCGACACCCAGGTCGACTGGGCAGTCGACCTGGTCCCTGGGGGGTTGACTACCCAGTCGACTCCCCAGTCTACCTGGGGCAGGGCGGGAAATTTTCCCGCCCAGTCTGTTTGGAGCTGAATTTGAATTTCGGGCTGAATTTTTGAATTTTCTGAAATCTTCTATGTAACACCCCGTAATTCTATTAATATTAAAATTCACAAATTAAAGTATACTTAATTTTTAGAAAAGAATTAAGTGAAATGGGTTGCGTAGAGAAATATATATATATTGATATATATTTATATATATAAATTAAAAATTAAATAAATAAATATGCGAAAAAGTTCAAAACAACGAATTGGGAGGGGGAATAACCGAACCGGTCCATTTTTGAGGTCGACCCTAGCCTCGCTGGGTCGACTAGGGGTTAATCCAGGGTGTTTGGCTGTCAACCCGTCGGCCGATTCGCACAAATGCAGATTTTGCATTTGATTGGTTCTCATGGTTCAGGGTTAATCTAATGGTCCTAAATAACTTCCTACACCTATAAATACATCCTAATGCTAACCCTAAACCTAATTAAAAAAGAATAGTTACCGTCATACCATCTCCATGGAAATCAATGGAGCCGCCACCAACTAAGAAAGAAGAAAAGCAAATTCAATTCTAATTCTCTCAACCCTAAAGCAAAGCAAAACTCTCTCTTTTCTTCTCTAAATTGTGAGTATGATGATCTTATCAAGATTATTATCATTTTAATTAGGTTGAGTTATGAATGGATTATGAGTAGATGATGTGAATTATCATATATGTTGTTGTAAACCCCTTTTGCTATCACGTATATTGTAAATCCAATGTTATGTGATGATGATATCTTATATGTTGTAAATCATGCTATGATGATGTTATGTATGTTGAAATTTTCTATGCTAAGTTGTGATGAACCATACATGTTAAAAAGGACATGATGTTACCATCTATGGTAGTTAGTTCATATTAATTAAATCATCATGTTTGAATTCAAACTTTGACTTACTGTGCAAGGTGGAAAATATAACGGATTTTAGCAAAACCAAAAATATCTAAATCTGTTAGTCAATACCTTTCTAACGAATCTGAAAAATCAAAGTTTCTTAACGGCAATCAAAAGTTATGGCCGAATGAATTTTCAGAATGATTGTTATATATAATATATAGCCCTGGAAAATTGATATTTTGCATACGACCTCGGAATTCGACGAAACCACTTTTGTTGGGTCCGAGATGTCAAACTATTACTAGGTTTCAAATTTCATAATTTTTGAAGCTAGTATATGAGCATGGCAAAAGAAAATGCATTTGGTCAATTTCTGTTAAATTGTATCCACCAGAAAATGGCCATTTTCAAACGATCTCAGAATTTGACGAAACTAGTTTTGTTGGGACCGTAGTGTCAAAAAATAGCTAGATTTATTTTTCTGGAATTTTTCGAATCAGTTTGTGGCCCTGGCAAATTGAAATGTGCGCTCAAAGTTAAAAATTAAAAGTTTTATACTTTAATTTGAAAAATAACTGATTGTAACAGTCGAATTGGCCTACGAAACATATCCCATTGTGTCCGGGATGAGGGTACTTAGCTAGGGGCGACAGTCGTTGGGTTCGAAAAGGAGTTCGTTTGAGAAAACACTATTTAAAAATTTAATAAAGTCCTCGGCCAATCAGAATTCTCCATTCATTATTTAAAAAAAATAAAAAAAAGAAACCCCAAAACCAACGGCGAAACCCGCTTCCCCCCTTCCAGGCCCGATCGTCGCCGCTGCCACCGCTTCCAGCCTCCGCCACCGCCAACCCTCGAACCGCCTTCGCCTCCCCGTCAGATCCGACCCCAGCTCGACGCCGACCAACCCCTCCTCCGCCTGAATCGAGGCTCCAAAGCCCCAACCTTCCCAGCGCCGCCTCCGCCAATCCTGACCACTGAACGCCACCAAACCACCACCGACAGAAAGCCCTCTCTTCCCTCTTCCACGTCCAACTCGCCGATCATCCCCTCGTGTCCTGATTCTTGCGAAAACCGTAAACCTAGTTTTGAACCTTCGTGAAAGGTGAGTTTTTTTGATGTTTACACTTTGAAAAATCATATCTTTTTAGTTTGTTGACGAAATTCGATGAAACGGGAAACATCGGGACCGTAAGGAAGCTCTCTACCCAATAGAAGAAGCTGCGGATTTTTCTGAGTCATCTACCATTTTTAGCACTCCGAAAACCAATGTGAGAAATCTAAATTAACATGAATTTGAATGGAAAATGTCATGTATAATTTATATTAGCGAAATATAAATTTCATACGTGTTGTATACCTCATGTACATGCGTAGTGTAAGCTATATAAGCGAATTATGAATTTTACATGCATAGAATAATTGATATATGTGTTGAAATGCAAGTGAAATATAGAAATTAAATATATATATATATATATATGTACTCCCCTCGTCTACAAACCAAGGACGATATTTATTGTTGTGAATTGGTGTGAAATATTGGATGAAAAATACGAATGGTTGAATAATTGTTTGTGGTTGACATTGTTTGGTTGTGGTTGAAAAATACCAGTTGGTGATTGAAATGAATTGGAAATATTTGTGGAAACAAAAATAAAACATGCCGCCTGCGTGCGAATTAGATGCATGAATCCCCATTGTCAAAAACCGCGAGGTTTTAAGGTAGAACGATGAGCCGTACTAGGGACAGTGCCGGTTTTAACTACCATGCCGTTATGCTGCCGAAATTTTGAATAATCTTTGTGTGTTAGATTTATTTCCATATGTTGAAATTATTTTCGTGCGTTGAAATTAAAGTCATATGTTGAAACTATATCCATGTGTTGAAATGTTCATATGTTGAAAAGTTTTATGTGAAAATTAAATTCATTTGTGAATGAATGAAGTGTTTAAACAATAAAAATCACATTTATATATATATATATAAAGTACGAAAAATATTCGCCTTCTATAAATAGTTTCAACAATAAAAAATCCATCTTTCTAATATGAACAACATAAATAGAATGGCCATGTGTGGAAATGCTCATTTGTTGAGAAGTGTGTGTAGTGGAAAAGTTCATGTGTTGAATAAAAAGATCGAACAATAAAAATTACATTTTTATTGAAACTATGAAGAGTTGAAAACATCCATTTGTTGAATAAATATTTTAAATGATAAAAATATCATTTTTATCATATATGTGTTATGCTAGAGATATGCGGACGTTGAAATAAATATTGGTGAAGAAATATTATTTTTAACATGCATAGGATCTAAATAAAATAGTCATGTGTTGAAATCTATTATAGTTCGCCAAAATTATCATCTTTGAAATGTGAAGTGTTAAAAATAGTCACTTGTTCAAATAAAATATGCATGAGTTGAAATATACATTAATAAGCTAATGATATGATTTTAGCCTATGCATGCAACATTAGAATGAATGGTGTTTTTAAACCAAAGTAAATCAAATATGAAGTTGAATGGAAAATGATAAGTGATAGAAATTGTATATACGTACATGCATATCTATTGAAGAGGTTATAGCAAAGGGGCTAGAGAAGAGGAATAAAATTTTGTGCCCGACAAATAGGTACACATTTACTGTTTTGTTTGGGTGATGATTTTCTGAGCCTGTTGGCTAGCCGCTTGGCTTTTTCTTTTTCTTTTTGATATGAGACGCCCGCGTGGCTATTTGGGAATTTTCCCAGACCCTCCCGTACAAAGGAGGTTATGGCGAAATTTTCCGAAATTTAAAGGCGTTAGTGAAATAATTGAAGTGGAAACGATATAGGAATTTTTGAATGAACTATATTTTTATAAATATATAAATATAAATAAAATTAGAACGAAACGTGGCCGTGCAGTTCGTGTTTTGAAACCGTGATTTCAAACAACTAGTGCGGGAAATCCGACCATTGGATTTTCCCGAAACCGCAACCGTTGGGTTCGCCTTGGAAATATCTTTCCAACGGCACCAACTTTGTGAAGATCCGACGGTTGGATTGTCTGGAATGTTTAATTCAAATCTGAAGAAAAACAGCGCCAGAAACAATTATATATATATATAAATATAATTAAATTAAATCGAATAATGATGCTGCAGTTCGTAAATTGAAATCGTAACTTCAAATGGCTAGTGTGGAAGATCCGGACGTCGGATTTTCCAAAAACTGAAACCGTTGGATTCATTTTGAAAAGACCTTCCCAATGATATAAAATTTGTGAAGATCCAACAGTTAGATTTCCAGATATGTGTAAAACAAAATTAGTGAAAAGCAGCGCCAGTGCATCGCGTTGTTTAATAAAATTTGGCCGTTTTAAATTAAATAAAAATGGCGATATATCGTTATAAAATACTATAGACGATATAGAGTGGAAATAATCCCATTTTGTTGTGTTTGCTTGATATGTGATGGTTGAATGTATTTAACATGAAAATTATAACTAAAGAACTGAAATGTGAATGTTGAATAATCCAACCATGTGACAAATTGATTTGAAAATCTAAATATACGTGGATTATTTGAAAAGGCCGAGTTCATCTCATTTCAAATAATCGTTCGACGTTGAGAAGTCGAAGAGTGGAAGACGGTTGAAGATCGACGATCTTCACATTGGATGTGTGGGCGCTACTGATGCTCGTGATTGGAGTAGCTACCATGAAGGAGCTGAAGTAGTGGCCGTCCAAACATACTGTTTATTGTACGGATATGCGAGGAATTGGTGCCTTCGGTTTCGTTCAGACTCAGAACGGACTTGTAAATGGACCGTGTGTCTGACATTGGATTTTTTTCTGTGTTGATTGATCTCTGTTAAATATATATCTGTTTGGCGGTGGAGAATTTATTCTCTTGCTTAACGCCCTTCTCTGAGACGTACGAGCTCAGAAGTTATGTATTGATAGAAATCAGTCGCATGGAGTGGATTGCATGTGTGGCACGCCTAAGTGGCATATGATCAAGGCTTCTGTTGCAAAGCGAAGTCTTGTGGTTGATGATCAAAGAATGGTCTGTGTTACGTAGCTTTGTGTATCACGTGAATTCGCGAATCTCACACCCCTGCATGAGTCAAAAACGGGAGAAGGACCCAAGGAGTGCATGACGTTTCTTTCTAGCTATGGTGGTGTCAGTGACCTCGCAGCCCTGACATTTATATCTACTTTTCACCTGTGTGGTTGTTGGAATACGAGGCGTGGCGCCTCGATTATAGGTCTGTAAGGACCGGGAAACATGTGTTCAGGAATAATTAATCCTCAAAAGTAAGAGAGGACTGGCCTCGGAGGATCCAGGGGATTGCTGTGTGCGGTCCCGAGGCATTTGCTAGAGTGTCTCGAACGGAGAGGAGCTTGCCCCTTGCCTCGAATCATGAAGAAATCCAATTTCCAATATGAAATATGCGAATGTGATTGTATTACTACTATGGCGACATGATATATGGTACCCATGCCGCCTAGGATTGATATTTATGATTGAATTTACCTTCGAAACATATATGCACTAGTAATAATGTCAGACACTTCTGTTTTATAAGTATGAAGCATTTTTGGCCATTAAAAGGTAAAACTCTATCCTCCGGCTTGCGTTGCATTGTGTGATGGGATGTAACAACCCGTATTTTTGAATAACATGTTATAACATAAATGGAGGCATAATTAAACTATAAAATCTGAATCAAAGGAAACGGGCTGTGCCATTGCGTTCATCTCGGAAAAACACGCGAAACAGAGTCCGAGTTTTCGAAAATCGGAGTCCGTATGACCAAGATATGTCCTCGCGAAGTTTCAATAAAAATTCACAAATTAAAGTATACTTAATTAAGTGAAATGGGTTGCGCAGAGAAATATATATATATTGATATATATATATATATATAATTGAAAATTAAATTAATAAATCTGCAAAAATGTTCAAAACAGCGAATTGGGAGAGGGGAATAACTGAAACGGCCGATTTTTGAGGTCGACCCGAGCTTGCTGGGTCGACTAGGGGTTAATCCAGGGTGTTTGGCTGTCAACCCGTGGGCCGATTCGGTCAAATGCAGATTTTGCATTTGAATGGTTCTCATGGTTCAACTTTAATCTAAAGGCCCTAGATGGTTCCTACACTTGACTTCTTCCCCAAGACATGCTTTGATGGCTTGGATTGAATCTAGGGTTAATCCTATGGCTAATATTATCCTAATCCTCTATAAAAAGACCCCTAAACCTAGCCTAAATCATCATTATTCATTCCTACAACTAAACTATGCCAAATTTGTTCCTCTCATGGCCTCCACTCTCATGCTAAAATTCCTATGTCTATCTATATGAGAGATTTTGAGTGCATACAAGTATTTTCAAGCTAGTATAAGTGTTCTTAGTTTGCATTCAAGTCAAGTTGCAACATTTCTCTTTCAAAGCAAGAGTTTTTATTGATTTGTCTCAAGGTTTTTTCATTTGGAGCTTGCATATTTCGGTTTTGCATAAGGGCTTCGTCTCAATCTTTATAATAACTATTTATTTGTGTCTTCATAGCATTGTAAGCCCTTTTCTACTTTCTTTCTTGAACTCTAAAGTTAAATGAATAATGCAAGTTTAGGGTTGATCATTATGATATGCAAGTTTGGTTGATCATTATGATATGCAAGTTTGGTTGATCATTATATGCAAGTTTGGTTGATCATTATATGAAAGTTTGGTTGATCATTATGATATGCAAGTTTGGGTTGATCATGTTATCATGTTATGCAAGTTAAACTTGAAGTTGTGAGCTTAAAGCTTCAAGCTTTATGTTAAAGGTTGCATTTTGGCAACATGAAAGTTATCATATCCCTTATGATAACTTGCATGTGAGGCTAAATGCGAACTTCTAGCAACTTCTACATGTCATTTATCACCATGTATCACTCATAAGATAAGTTTGGTTTTATGCATGTTTTTGAAGCCTAATAATGCAATATGCAAGTATATGAACATATGTACATTTCATATGCCACCATGATAAACTTGTGGCTTCAACACCTTTATGTCATGGTTATGCCAAGTTCCCTATTTTATCCTTTATGCGTTGTTGCGATTATGTAAACGACGGGATTGCATTGGGGTTGGGTAACATAATGACATGAACATGGTTTTTATAACATAACGTGATATGTTAACTTGTAATTATGTTTTGGAAACATAATGGACATGACACTTAGAAAATATGAGTGTGGCCAACTCGAGGTTGGGTTGAGTTTGTAGCGTAAATCTACCCGGACCTGCCCGGCTTAACTAGTGGCTACAAACAATAGGACCCAATGTGAGAAGTTGGTCATGTTGTGCACGAACCCGAGGTTAGACCAGGTTGTGGTGTAAAGCTACCCGGACCCGCCCGGCTTAACTAGTAACCACAACAAGGTCTAATGTGAGAGGTTAAAGCACATTAAGTTAACGAATGCCTCCTGATTAGGGTTAAGTCATGGTCCACTTAATACTTAACTAATTTGGGCTTGATGGATTAATCGAGGTCAAGTCAGGAGCCTTGGGTACTCTTAACCAATTTAATCCACGTGTGGATCGGGTTAACCACATTTAACCCATTAAGAAACCCTAGTTGCGTGGTCCTTTTCAGCAGTAACCTCCTTGGTAGTATCATAAGACCCTAGGACTAGGCTAGGGTGGGGGCACGATTACTAGGCTGATTGTAAGAAACCAAAAGAGACGGCTGAATGATGCCCCGGTTGTTCAGGCGGACCATGGTCGTGCACATCAAGTCCGGAGTTGAACACGGGCACCGGTAGGTTTGGACTGTGCATCATGGTATGGTGTCAGAGGGTTACACCGTAGGGCCAGATACACCCTAGGGTGGACCCTGCACAGTCAACTACATTACATGATTAGGCCGTATGACACCGACACCTGACGAGTTAGGCTTATAGGGAGCCGATCGACTAGACCGTGTAGTTGGACCTTAATTTAGGTCACCTCATGATGATGGGCCAAGCTTGGGCCAGGGGATCAATTCTTGTTTTTACTTGACATGTTAGAATGCTAGTACACCCGTGGTGCAAAACTTAACCTTAATTATGCGATGACACCTTTATCTATCTTGTTAGTTAATCATCATGCCAGTATGTTGTTATCCTTATGTTCATCTCACCTTCTCATGCCAGTTAACTTTACTAGTTCATAGGCAGATAGTAGTAGGGCTTACCAATCTTTTTGACTGACCTGTTTTCTTTCGCCTCTTTTCTTCCGTTTCCCCCCTCAGGTTCTCAGGGTGGGAACATTGGAGCTTAGCTTGGATCTTTACAGCTTGCTTACTGGATTTGCTCATGTACGGTTTTGGACATTGAGCTAGCTATGGTTTATCACTTCATTTTGGGGATAGTACTTTATGTATTTCAGTTTTTCAGTTTATGCTTTTATCTAGACTGTGTTGTTGGAAAATAATGACCAAGTACTTTGTTGTAACATGACTATGGTTTTGAAATGCTAAGTTTTATCCGCTGCTTTACTACTTTGTTTTACTTATATGTTCTGTCTTGTGATATCTGCATGCATGTTTACCTTGTTTAACGCCCCTCCAAAGCAAATGTCCTTGCAAGAGTGGCATTGGCGGAGGTGGGGTGTTACATTTGGTATCAGAGCCAGGTTTAGAAGATTTGAGCAAAAGTGTTTTTAAAACTTACCTTTTGAAGAACTATTTTCAAAACCAATTAAGTATTTTCCAAGAAAAGTCTAGTTTATTTCAATAGGCTATTCCCCTAAAGCCATAGCACTATCCTTCGTTTCTTCGTTCTGAATCTATCCTTTTCTTCGTTTTAGTATGGCCGATCGTTTTAACATCCCGGAAGGCGTACAAGTACACGTCTGGTTCCGAAGATTTATGGAGGCAAGGGCGAACGATGCCGGCCCCGCGAACATTCCTCCTCCTTCCCCCGTCGCTAATATCTCTCCTCCTCCTCCTCAGAATCCGCAAGTAGATTTCGCTAAGCTTTGCAAATACTTTAAGGCGATTGGTTGCAAGAATTTTGTCGGAACGGAGACTTCTGTGGAGGCAAGAAACTGGTTAAGGGAAACTGAAGACCTCTTTGTTATATTTGAGGTGGAAGATCGTAGGAAAGTTCTAATGGCGGTATGGCTATTAAAAGGGAAAGCTGCTTATTGGTGGGTAGTCACCACCACTACTAGACCCATTGAGACTTGGGATGAATTTAGGAGAAGGTTTGGACTAAAGTTTCTATCATCGACTAACGAGAATCTTCAGATGGAGAGCTTCCTATCTCTAAAGCAAGGGGACTTGACAGTTAGGGAATACGTGGATATGTTTAATCAACTTGCTCAGTTCGGCCTAGAATTGGTAAACACAGCTCAGAAGAAGGCCCTACACTTTGCTCTAGGATTGAATGAGCCATTGCGCGGTTTGGCCATGTCTCATATACCCATGGGGGCGACTTTCGAGAGTTTGGTGAATATGGCCCTGCTTCAAGAGGAAGATAAGAGTGGCAAGTATGAGGTCAAGGCAAATGAGTCTCAAGGCGAGAAGGTAGATTCCGGAAAAGGAGGCAAGAACAACAATAGCAAGGAAAACAAGTCAGGAGAAAGGAGGAAGTGCAACTTCTGTGGGATTACTGGGCACATAGCCAAAGACTGTAGGAAGAAGAAAAGGAAGTTGGGCGAATGCTTTCATTGTGGAGAGACTGGACATTTCAGTAAGGATTGCCCCAAGAAGAAAGGACAAAGGCAAGGACAAACTCAGCAAGTAAGACCCTCTGGAGGGCAATTGCAGGCTCTCCTCGCTCTTCCAGCTTTTGATCGAGGTAGAGTTTTTATAGAAATTCATGTTTACATTTTTGATTTTCCTGTTCGCACCTTATTTGATTCTGGCGCATCGCATAGCTTTATCTCTTCTAATATTGTTGAAAGTTTGCACCTAAGTACTAGCTTAGTTGAGGATCCCGTTTGTGTTTCAAATCCAATTGGGGGTTCCGCCCATCTACCTGTGATTTGTGTGGATTTGAAAATCTCTATCTTGAGCATAGAATTCATGTGTAATGTTTAGGTTCTCGGGTTTATGGGATACGGGTTGATTTTGGACGTGGATTGGTTGTCCAGTTATGGAGCCATTCTCGATTGTGAACCTATGGTGGTGAGGATCATGACTCGCCTCGGTAATACCCTTGAAATTTCTTGTAACCCTAGAGGTCCCGTCATGTTATGTTATCTTGAATCTCTCGACTTGTCCATCGATGATCTGCGATCTGTAAGGGTGGTCCGAGACTATCCTGATGTCTTTGAAGAAGTTAAGGGGTTACCCCCTAAACGAGAGATAGATTTCCGCATTTATCTAGTCGATAATGCCAAGCCAATATCATTGCCCGTTAGGCACATGGCCCCTCGAGAAAGAAGTGTAACGACCCTGAATTTTGGGGCCAAGTTAAAATTTATTTTAAGTGATTTTAAATGAGTTTTGATATTTAAAATAATCTATTTTAAATAATAAGGATCACAAATTTGGTTCAAATCGAAGTTAGAATGAATAAATTAATTTTAAATATAAAAAGAGCTAGAAATGGCGCGGTAGTTTGAAAAGTCAAACTTGAACTTTGACTAACCATACAGGATGCAAAATTTAACGGATTTTAGTAAAACCAAAAATATTAGAATCTATTTAAAAATATCTTTCCAACGAATCCGAAAAATCGAAATTTCATAGCGGAAATCAAAAGTTATGGCTAATTCAATTTTTAGAAAGGTCGGTGGGTAATTTGCATAGGACAAAAATGTTACTTTTCACATATGTAGGAATTTGAACTCGAAACCACTTCCATTGGTTTCAGAATGACTTTTCTGCATTGAAAAACAGTAAACACTTATATGTTTCGAGTTTCAGAAAATATTTGTTTAAAAATGAATTTTTAATATTAAAAATATTCGCCTTGAAAATAGCCTTTTTTCAAAAAGTCTCAGAATCGAACGAAATAAATTTTGTTGGGTTCGTATCATCAAAACAAAGCTAAAAATGATTTTTTGGTAATTTTTAGAATTAATATATAATTATAATTGATTTTTCAGTGTAAACGGACAATTTTTGACTTTAAAAATTCATTAAAAATTCAAACGGTCTCAGAATTGAACGAAACGAATTTTGTTGTGATCATATCGGCATAGGAAAGCCAAAAATAATTTTTCCGGATTTTTCTGACTTCGTATGTGGCCCCGGCAAAATTATATTTACGTTCAAATTTAAAATAAAGGATTTATTTGAAAATAAAAGAAAACCATACTGTAACTTCAGAATTGGACCTTGGCGATAGCGCCATCGCGTTCAGAAGACGTCAAAACATTAAGTTCGACAGTCGTTGAGCGCGAATCGGAGGTCGTATGTGAAAACGGTATTTTCTTGAATTAAATAATTAATTAAATAATTAAAATAAAACCCTAAATACTAGTATATATACCCGTATACAGTACGTATACTCCTTCTTCTTCCTCTCATTATGAAGCCGCCGAACCCATAGAGCATCAAATTTCAAACTCACTTTTCTCCCTCATCTCTCGACGGAATTCAGCATACCATATACCGATTCGAAGCTCTTTCCGAGACCTTTAATTTGGTACCAATCTCCGCCTCCCCCGTGCCCTGTAGCGCCGCCACCATCGCCGCAAAGCTCCGCCGGTCGCAGCCACGCCGGGCCCACCACGCTCGACCGAACTCCACCCCCTTCTGGCCGTGCAAAGATCTCTCCAAGGCGGTCATTCTCCAAAAAACCGCACCCAAAACCGTTCAGTAAATCAAAAGTTATCGCGATTTGAAGTTTTGAACAAATTCTGAAATTGAGGTATGCTTCAGATTTTGTCACGCTTTTAAGCGTGGCAGAAGCAGTTGTTAAAAGTCTGTTTGATTTAAAACATCAATAACTTATGCATATGAACACCGATTCTGAAAATTTCAGATCCGATGGAACCGTGACTTCGAATACCACTTTAATTCAGAGCAATTGGGAACAAACTCTAATCTAATTGAGGTGAGAATCCTATTTATTTTATTTAAGTAATTATGTTTTAATTATGGATGTTCGCATTCATAATCATATATGTATGTGAATCTGCTAAGATATAAACTGTATGTGAATCTGCTATGACTTAATCTGTATGCGTATGCTAGGACAAAACCCACTGTATGTTGAGATGTTACAATATAAAATTAAATATATTAAAATCGTTCATGTATGTTGCGTGACATGTTGATATGTCAAAATTAAATATATTAAAATCGTTCATGTATGTTGCGTGACATGTTGATATGTCAAAAATTAAATATATTAAAATCGTTCATGTATGTTGCGTGACATGTTGATATGTCAAAAATTAAATATATTAAAATCGTTCATGTATGTTGTGTGACATGTTGATTTGTCAAAATTAAATATATTAAAACAAGAAATTGTTCATGCATGTTGTAAAGTGACATTTTTTGTCAATATTAAAATAAGAAATCGTTCATGTATGTTGCGTGACATGTTGATTTGTCAAAATTAAATATATTAAAACAAGAAATTGTTCATGTATGTTGTAAATTGACACTTTTGTCAATATCAAAATAAGAAAATGAACATCGTATGTAAATTGACACTTTTGTCAATATCAAAATAAGAAAATTAGCACCGTATGTTGAATGAACAAATTTGTGTTATAATAGAATACAAGTACCGTATGTTGAATGAACAAATTTGTGTATTTATAAAATAGAATTGGTCGTTATATGTGAATGATTATATTTTGTTCATTTATAAAATAAGAAAGCACTATATGTTAAAGAATTATATTTTGTGTCATTAACAAAATAGAATTTGTCGCTATGGTAAAGAATTATATTTTGTGTCATTATTCAAAATAAAATTTGTCGCTATGTGAAACGAACCATTTTTTTTTCGTTAATAAAAATAGAATTAGTCGCTATATGTAATGAACTGATATTTTGTTCATTAGTAACAATAAGCAAGCACCGTATGTTGAATGAATATATTTTGTTCATTATCAAAAGAAGAAAGCATCGTATGTTAATGAACTATATTCTGTTCATTATTAAAAATTAAAAATAGCATAGTATGTTAATGAACTATATTTTGTCCATTATATAAAATAGAAGATGGCACTATATAAAAATAGCATATTTGTCATGTTATCAAATAGAAAAAGTGCATTGTATGCATAGCATATTATTTTTGTCAAAATAGAAAAAGTGCATTGTATGCATAGCATATTATTTTTGTCAAAATAGAAAAAGTGCATTGTATGCATAGCATATTATTTTTGTCAAAATAGAAAAAGTGCATTGTATGCATAGCATATTATTTTTGTCAAAATAGAAAAAGTGCATTGTATGCATAGCATATTATTTTTGTCAAAATAGAAAAAGTCCATTGTATGCATAGCATATTATTTTTGTCAAAATAGAAAAAGTCCATTGTATGCATAGCATATTATTTTTGTCAAAATAGAAAAAGTGCATTGTATGCATAGCATATTATTTTTGTCAAAATAGAAAAAGTCCATTGTATGCATAGCATATTATTTTTGTCAAAATAGAAAAAGTGCATTGTATGCATAGCATATTATTTTTGTCAAAATAGAAAAAGTCCATTGTATGCATAGCATATTATTTTTGTCAAAATAGAAAAAGTGCATTGTATGCATAGCATATTATTTTTGTCAAAATAGAAAAAAGTGCATTGTATGCATAGCATATTATTTTTGTCAAAATAGAAAAAGTGCATTGTATGCATAGCATATTATTTTTGTCAAAATAGAAAAAGTGCATTGTATGCATAGCATATTATTTTTGTCAAAATAGAAAAAGTGCATTGTATGTATTGCATATTATTTTTGTCAAAATAGAGAAAAAATTGCATTGTATGCATAGCATATTATTTTTGTCGAAATAGAAAATACATTGTATGCAAATAATATGTTGTCAAGTTAGAACGTTATATAGAAGTGCATTGTATGCAAATATTATTTTGTCATGTTAGAAAAATAGATAAATGCATTGTATGAAAATATTATTCGGTCATGTTAGAAAAATAGATAGAAATGCATTGTATGAATATATTATTTTGTCATGCATTGCATAAAATATTATTTTGTCATGTTAGAGAAATAGAATGCATTGTATGTAAAATAGCATTTTTGATATGGTATAAACATAGAAAATGCATTGCAAGAAAAATAACATTTTTGTTTAAATGTTAAAATAGAAATTTTCATCATAAGAAACTATTCACCGTATGATTCATTAGCATTTTTGTTAATACCAGAAATAAGGAAATGTACTGTAGGATAAATTAAGATTATTTTCAATGTTAAATATAAAGAAAATTCCACCGTATGATAGTTACACTATTTTATAATGATAAGATTTAAAGAACTTGACCGTAGGAAGAATATATATTATTTATAATGTATATAAAGAGAGAATTCACCCCGTAGGAAGAATTAACATTATTTATAATGTAAATAAAAGAAATGAAATGTATGTAAGGATAACATTATTTATAATGTTAAACGAAAGGTAAGGAACTGTATTGAAACATTAAAATTAATTATATTAAAATAATTAAGGCAAGAATTAATCGTTATAAAATAAAATAATGATATGAAATATGTTTTTCTCAAAATATATGAATGCGAGATTATTTGGAAAGTCCGGGTTAATCCCATTCCAAATGATCGTACGATTTCAAGAATTCAAGTATGAAGACGGCGCATGAAGACCGTAAATCTCCCCTCGAATGGACAACGATCAAGACTCTGAATTGGTTTGCTCCCAATTCAAGGGTCGGGGTAATTGCCCAAACGTACGTGTTGATTTCACGGGTTTGACCCTAGTTCAGACCTAGAGCATGGGTATAAATGGATAGTGTGTCTGACATCGTACCCCACAAAATATTATGTTGTTGATATTCAGTTAATATATAAACGATTGGTGGTAGAGAATTTATTCTCTACTTAACACCCGTTTATATAGTGACGGACGATCAATAGTACGGTATGGAGTGACGGTGTGGCATACTAAGATGCAATGATCAGGGTTTCTTGTTGAAAAGCAGAACCTTGTGGTACGAAGAACATGACTTCACGAGCCTCACAAACCGGTAGAGTCTAAAAAGGGGGAAGGGAACGCAGGGAAAGTAGCACGTTTCTTTCTAGTTAGTAGTCATTTTACTTTTGGAGGATGATGAAATGAGGCGCCTCGGATAGGTCCTATAGGACCGGGAAACGTGTGCTTAGGAATTGCCAATCCTCTAAGCTGTATGTGAGGACCTGCCCTGCAGGATCCAAGGGTTAACTGCGGGTAATCCTGAGACGTTAACTAGAGCGTCTCGAATCGGTAAGGAGTCCTCCCTAGCCTGGACTCATGATGGAAACCCAAATTTCCAATACGACCCCGACGGATTTGATTGTATTACTAGTATTGGAGGCATAATATATGGTACCTATGCTTCCTAGGATTAATACGTTGCTTTGAATTGTTTTAAAACATATACACTAATAATAGTATTAGTTACGTATTTGGCGTATTTAGCATGTTTAACCACCATAAGGTAAAACTCTATCCTCTTGGTGTGCGTTGCATTGTGTGATGGGACCTGAGTCTTATGGTGGTTCCATTTTTCAAAAGACATTGCGTTGTTGACGACTTATTTAATCATTTATTATGACACTTTAAATTATGCACGGCAGTCCCTTAGAGTAAACCCGTTCCGCGTTAGCGGCGTGGTCTTTGGATTTGCCTTATTTTTATTAGGATAAGTTATTTAAGAATTCTCACACCAGTCCCACGACTGACCCATAGTTTGTTTCACCTTTTTGCAAACTTGGGTGCCCTCTCTTCTACACGGGCAGCCAAGTAGACAGGTTCATTCTTTGCTTGGAGTTTTCTTTGAAGCTGCTTATTTTCTCTCCCTTGGATTCTGCGTGGGAGAAGAGGTGATGACTTGGAGCTTGAAGACTTTTGTTTCTGTTGGCATCTTTTCTTTTCTTTTTAGACATCAAACTTATTTCTTTTCTGCAAACTTGTTGTAATAATCTTAGTTCTGTGACTGTGGAATTTCTGTGATTGATGACATTATATTTTTCCGCTGCTATAATGTTATTACTCTATGAATCTCCTTTGCTATATTGTATCTGTGTTCTGTTTTATTGTATTTATGTTGTATTCCAAAAATGATTTCTCCTGCTTTCACTTGTGGAAGTTTGGGAATGTCACAGTTGGTATCAGAGCTTTGGTTTACAAAGCGGAGTACAACATATCTATAATAATTCGTTTACATAGAATCACTATATTCTATGGCGAACAGTTCATGAGATACATAATAGCCAGTCACTTTATCGTCATCTTTTCATTCATCCTTCGATCTTTTCTATCTCTTAGAATCACCATTTCAGTTGTTTTGACTCTTTCCTTGATCATACGTTCGAAGAAGACTAAGAGAAGTGGCGATGCTCAATTGGCACATGTGTACTAAGGAGCGAAAGGACCAACTTCTTCGGTGGAAGGCCTGATGTTATGGGCGGTACTATTTCTGTTAAAATGTTAAAAACATTCTCTGTGTTTATTCTTCCTCTTTTCCTCTTCTATTTTTCTTTTTCCTTTTCGGGGACGAAAAGTTTTTAAGTGGGGGAGACTGTAACGACCCTGAATTTTGGGGCCAAGTTAAAATTTATTTTAAGTGATTTTAAATGAGTTTTGATATTTAAAATAATCTATTTTAAATAATAAGGATCACAAATTTGGTTCAAATCGAAGTTAGAATGAATAAATTAATTTTAAATATAAAAGGAGCTAGAAATGGCGCGGTAGTTTGAAAAGTCAAACTTGAACTTTGACTAACCATACAGGATGCAAAATTTAACGGATTTTAGTAAAACCAAAAATATTAGAATCTATTTAAAAATATCTTTCCAACGAATCCGAAAAATCGAAATTTCATAGCGGAAATCAAAAGTTATGGCTAATTCAATTTTTAGAAAGGTCGGTGGGTAATTTGCATAGGACAAAAATGCTACTTTTCACATATGTAGGAATTTGAACTCGAAACCACTTCCATTGGTTTCAGAATGACGTTTCTGCATTGAAAAACAGTAAACACTTATATGTTTCGAGTTTCAGAAAATATTTGTTTAAAAATGTATTTTTAATATTAAAAATATTCGCCTTGAAAATAGCCTTTTTTCAAAAAGTCTCAGAATCGAACGAAATAAATTTTGTTGGGTTCGTATCATCAAAACAAAGCTAAAAATGATTTTTTGGTAATTTTTAGAATTAATATATAATTATAATTGATTTTTCAGTGTAAACGGACAATTTTTGACTTTAAAAATTCATTAAAAATTCAAACGGTCTCAGAATTGAACGAAACGAATTTTGTTGTGATCGTATCGGCATAGGAAAGCCAAAAATAATTTTTCCGGATTTTTCTGACTTCGTATGTGGCCCCGGCAAAATTATATTTACGTTCAAATTTAAAATAAAGGATTTATTTGAAAATAAAAGAAAACCATACTGTAACTTCAGAATTGGACCTTGGCGATAGCGCCATCGCGTTCAGAAGACGTCAAAACATTAAGTTCGACAGTCGTTGAGCGCGAATCGGAGGTCGTATGTGAAAACGGTATTTTCTTGAATTAAATAATTAATTAAATAATTAAAATAAAACCCTAAATACTAGTATATATACCCGTATACAGTACGTATACTCCTTCTTCTTCCTCTCATTATGAAGCCGCCGAACCCATAGAGCATCAAATTTCAAACTCACTTTTCTCCCTCATCTCTCGACGGAATTCAGCATACCATATACCGATTCGAAGCTCTTTCCGAGACCTTTAATTTGGTACCAATCTCCGCCTCCCCCGTGCCCTGTAGCGCCGCCACCATCGCCGCAAAGCTCCGCCGGTCGCAGCCACGCCGGGCCCACCACGCTCGACCGAACTCCACCCCCTTCTGGCCGTGCAAAGATCTCTCCAAGGCGGTCATTCTCCAAAAAACCGCACCCAAAACCGTTCAATAAATCAAAAGTTATCGCGATTTGAAGTTTTGAACAAATTCTGAAATTGAGGTATGCTTCAGATTTTGTCACGCTTTTAAGCGTGGCAGAAGCAGTTGTTAAAAGTCTGTTTGATTTAAAACATCAATAACTTATGCATATGAACACCGATTCTGAAAATTTCAGATCCGATGGAACCGTGACTTCGAATACCACTTTAATTCAGAGCAATTGGGAACAAACTCTAATCTAATTGAGGTGAGAATCCTATTTATTTTATTTAAGTAATTATGTTTTAATTATGGATGTTCGCATTCATAATCATATATGTATGTGAATCTGCTAAGATATAAACTGTATGTGAATCTGCTATGACTTAATCTGTGTGCGTATGCTAGGACAAAACCCACTGTATGTTGAGATGTTACAATATAAAATTAAATATATTAAAATCGTTCATGTATGTTGCGTGACATGTTGATATGTCAAAATTAAATATATTAAAATCGTTCATGTATGTTGCGTGACATGTTGATATGTCAAAAATTAAATATATTAAAATCGTTCATGTATGTTGCGTGACATGTTGATATGTCAAAAATTAAATATATTAAAATCGTTCATGTATGTTGTGTGACATGTTGATTTGTCAAAATTAAATATATTAAAACAAGAAATTGTTCATGCATGTTGTAAAGTGACATTTTTTGTCAATATTAAAATAAGAAATCGTTCATGTATGTTGCGTGACATGTTGATTTGTCAAAATTAAATATATTAAAACAAGAAATTGTTCATGTATGTTGTAAATTGACACTTTTGTCAATATCAAAATAAGAAAATGAACATCGTATGTAAATTGACACTTTTGTCAATATCAAAATAAGAAAATTAGCACCGTATGTTGAATGAACAAATTTGTGTTATAATAGAATACAAGTACCGTATGTTGAATGAACAAATTTGTGTATTTATAAAATAGAATTGGTCGTTATATGTGAATGATTATATTTTGTTCATTTATAAAATAAGAAAGCACTATATGTTAAAGAATTATATTTTGTGTTATTAACAAAATAGAATTTGTCGCTATGGTAAAGAATTATATTTTGTGTCATTATTCAAAATAAAATTTGTCGCTATGTGAAACGAACCATTTTTTTTTCGTTAATAAAAATAGAATTAGTCGCTATATGTAATGAACTGATATTTTGTTCATTAGTAACAATAAGCAAGCACCGTATGTTGAATGAATATATTTTGTTCATTATCAAAAGAAGAAAGCATCGTATGTTAATGAACTATATTCTGTTCATTATTAAAAATTAAAAATAGCATAGTATGTTAATGAACTATATTTTGTCCATTATATAAAATAGAAGATGGCACTATATAAAAATAGCATATTTGTCATGTTATCAAATAGAAAAAGTGCATTGTATGCATAGCATATTATTTTTGTCAAAATAGAAAAAGTGCATTGTATGCATAGCATATTATTTTTGTCAAAATAGAAAAAGTGCATTGTATGCATAGCATATTATTTTTGTCAAAATAGAAAAAGTGCATTGTATGCATAGCATATTATTTTTGTCAAAATAGAAAAAGTGCATTGTATGCATAGCATATTATTTTTGTCAAAATAGAAAAAGTGCATTGTATGCATAGCATATTATTTTTGTCAAAATAGAAAAAGTCCATTGTATGCATAGCATATTATTTTTGTCAAAATAGAAAAAGTCCATTGTATGCATAGCATATTATTTTTGTCAAAATAGAAAAAGTGCATTGTATGCATAGCATATTATTTTTGTCAAAATAGAAAAAGTCCATTGTATGCATAGCATATTATTTTTGTCAAAATAGAAAAAGTGCATTGTATGCATAGCATATTATTTTTGTCAAAATAGAAAAAGTCCATTGTATGCATAGCATATTATTTTTGTCAAAATAGAAAAAGTCCATTGTATGCATAGCATATTATTTTTGTCAAAATAGAAAAAGTGCATTGTATGCATAGCATATTATTTTTGTCAAAATAGAAAAAAGTGCATTGTATGCATAGCATATTATTTTTGTCAAAATAGAAAAAGTGCATTGTATGCATAGCATATTATTTTTGTCAAAATAGAAAAAGTGCATTGTATGCATAGCATATTATTTTTGTCAAAATAGAAAAAGTGCATTGTATGTATTGCATATTATTTTTGTCAAAATAGAGAAAAAATTGCATTGTATGCATAGCATATTATTTTTGTCGAAATAGAAAATACATTGTATGCAAATAATATGTTGTCAAGTTAGAACGTTATATAGAAGTGCATTGTATGCAAATATTATTTTGTCATGTTAGAAAAATAGATAAATGCATTGTATGAAAATATTATTCGGTCATGTTAGAAAAATAGATAGAAATGCATTGTATGAATATATTATTTTGTCATGCATTGCATAAAATATTATTTTGTCATGTTAGAGAAATAGAATGCATTGTATGTAAAATAGCATTTTTGATATGGTATAAACATAGAAAATGCATTGCAAGAAAAATAACATTTTTGTTTAAATGTTAAAATAGAAATTTTCATCATAAGAAACTATTCACCGTATGATTCATTAGCATTTTTGCTAATACCAGAAATAAGGAAATGTACTGTAGGATAAATTAAGATTATTTTCAATGTTAAATATAAAGAAAATTCCACCGTATGATAGTTACACTATTTTATAATGATAAGATTTAAAGAACTTGACCGTAGGAAGAATATATATTATTTATAATGTATATAAAGAGAGAATTCACCCCGTAGGAAGAATTAACATTATTTATAATGTAAATAAAAGAAATGAAATGTATGTAAGGATAACATTATTTATAATGTTAAACGAAAGGTAAGGAACTGTATTGAAACATTAAAATTAATTATATTAAAATAATTAAGGCAAGAATTAATCGTTATAAAATAAAATAATGATATGAAATATGTTTTTCTCAAAATATATGAATGCGAGATTATTTGGAAAGTCCGGGTTAATCCCATTCCAAATGATCGTACGATTTCAAGAATTCAAGTATGAAGACGGCGCATGAAGACCGTAAATCTCCCCTCGAATGGACAACGATCAAGACTCTGAATTGGTTTGCTCCCAATTCAAGGGTCGGGGTAATTGCCCAAACGTACGTGTTGATTTCACGGGTTTGACCCTAGTTCAGACCTAGAGCATGGGTATAAATGGATAGTGTGTCTGACATCGTACCCCACAAAATATTATGTTGTTGATATTCAGTTAATATATAAACGATTGGTGGTAGAGAATTTATTCTCTACTTAACACCCGTTTATATAGTGACGGACGATCAATAGTACGGTATGGAGTGACGGTGTGGCATACTAAGATGCAATGATCAGGGTTTCTTGTTGAAAAGCAGAACCTTGTGGTATGAAGAACATGACTTCACGAGCCTCACAAACCGGTAGAGTCTAAAAAGGGGGAAGGGAACGCAGGGAAAGTAGCACGTTTCTTTCTAGTTAGTAGTCATTTTACTTTTGGAGGATGATGAAATGAGGCGCCTCGGATAGGTCCTATAGGACCGGGAAACGTGTGCTTAGGAATTGCCAATCCTCTAAGCTGTATGTGAGGACCGGCCCTGCAGGATCCAAGGGTTAACTGCGGGTAATCCTGAGACGTTAACTAGAGCGTCTCGAATCGGTAAGGAGTCCTCCCTAGCCTGGACTCATGATGGAAACCCAAATTTCCAATACGACCCCGACGGATTTGATTGTATTACTAGTATTGGAGGCATAATATATGGTACCTATGCTTCCTAGGATTAATACGTTGCTTTGAATTGTTTTAAAACATATACACTAATAATAGTATTAGTTACGTATTTGGCGTATTTAGCATGTTTAACCACCATAAGGTAAAACTCTATCCTCTTGGTGTGCGTTGCATTGTGTGATGGGACCTGAGTCTTATGGTGGTTCCATTTTTCAAAAGACATTGCGTTGTTGACGACTTATTTAATCATTTATTATGACACTTTAAATTATGCACGGCAGTCCCTTAGAGTAAACCCGTTCCGCGTTAGCGGCGTGGTCTTTGGATTTGCCTTATTTTTATTAGGATAAGTTATTTAAGAATTCTCACACCAGTCCCACGACTGACCCATAGTTTGTTTCACCTTTTTGCAAACTTGGGTGCCCTCTCTTCTACACGGGCAGCCAAGTAGACAGGTTCATTCTTTGCTTGGAGTTTTCTTTGAAGCTGCTTATTTTCTCTCCCTTGGATTCTGCGTGGGAGAAGAGGTGATGACTTGGAGCTTGAAGACTTTTGTTTCTGTTGGCATCTTTTCTTTTCTTTTTAGACATCAAACTTATTTCTTTTCTGCAAACTTGTTGTAATAATCTTAGTTCTGTGACTGTGGAATTTCTGTGATTGATGACATTATATTTTTCCGCTGCTATAATGTTATTACTCTATGAATCTCCTTTGCTATATTGTATCTGTGTTCTGTTTTATTGTATTTATGTTGTATTCCAAAAATGATTTCTCCTGCTTTCACTTGTGGAAGTTTGGGAATGTCACAAGAAGGGAGCTCAGTAAGCAAATCAAGGAATTGCTTGAGAAGAGTTTTATTAGACGAAGCATTTCTAAGTGGGGTGCTCCGGGGGTATTCGCTACTAAGGCGGATGGCTCGCTTCGCCTATGTGTCGATAACCGAGAGTTGAACAAGCTGACAAAGAAGAATAGGCACCCGTTACTGAGAATTGATGATCTCTTTGACCAGCTGATAGGTGCTTCTATTTTCTCTTAACTCGATCTAGCCACCGGATTCCATCAGCTTAGAGTAGCTGTAACAACCCGGAAAATCTGGGCCAGTTTAAAATTTTTATTTTGGCAATTTTAGCGAATTTTGATTATTTAAAATGAATTATTTTAAATAATATCGACGAGAAACTTATTTTGAATAGAATTCGAACGTATATATTATACGCGTCGCCGTTAGAATATAAATATTTATATATAATTATAAATAGAATTAAAAATGGCGCGGTAGTTCGATAATTCGATTTCAAACTTCAATTGAATGTACCGGGTGCAAAACAATCCGGATTTTAGTGAAACCAAAAATAATGGAATCTAATAGTGAATATCTTTCCAACGAATCCGAAAAATCAAAAGTTAGTAGCGGGAATCAAAAGTTATGTCCAGTTGAAAATTCTGAATAGTCGCTATGGAATTCAGGCCCTTAAAAATGGACATTTTGCAAATGACCTCGGATTTCGACGAAACCACTTTTGTTGGATCCGCAGTGTCAAGTTATCGCTAGGTTTCAAATTTCATAATTTTTCGAGTCAATATGTGAGCGTGGCAAAGGAAAACGTGTTTTAACCATTTCAGTTGATTTTAATCGACTGGAAATTGGCCATTTTTCTAACGGTCTCAGAATTCGACGAAACTAGTTTTGTTAGGACCGTATCGTCAATACGAAGCTAGAAAATATTTTTATGGAATTTTTCTAGTTAGTATGTGACCCCGGTAATTTGAAACGTACGTTTAAAATTCAATAAAGTGATTTAAATGTAAATTCAAAGGAAACTGATCGAAACGGTCAAATCAGCTTGCGATACATATCCCATTGTGTTCGGAATGGGGGGGAAACGCTATGGGCGACAGGCGGTGGACCTCGTTTTGAGGTCGTATGTGAAAGTCAACCTTTAAATAATTAAATAAATAAAATAATACAAAAAAAAAAAAAAAAAAAAATATTCCTTACTCTCCTTTATTTCTTCTGGCCCCCCCCGTTTCAATTTCAGTTCTTAAATAAAATAAAAAAAAAAAAAGGGGGAAAGCCATCGCGCGATGGCGACAGCCTACCGCCGCCCGAACCCTCCACCGACCCACCTCCCTCCAGCCTCACCTTGGCCACCGCGACGACAGAAGACCCCTCCCCTCGACTGGCGCCTGGCGCGAAGGCCCCACCCCTGCCCTCCTCGACGAAGACGAGACGCCCCCCCCCCCCCAAATCGTTCGACGCCTCCGCGACCCTGGCCAGCGAGCCTGTGCCGCCGCCTCGAAGCCAGGAGCCTCCGACGATCAGCAGAACCCCCCCCCCCCCCATCTGTAAGTTTTTGTTTTTGTTTTTGGCTTTGCTATTTTATTTTCAAGTTTTAGAAAACTGATTTTAATTAATTTTAAAAACTGTTTTTTTTTTTTAGATTTAAAAACAGAAATGTTAAACTGATTTTAGATTTAAAAATGTTAAACTGATTTTAGATTTAAAAATGTTAAAACTGATTTTGATTTAAAAATGAAAAAAAACTGAATTTGTTTTATTTTTAAAAACTGAGTTTTATCTACTTTAAAAGCTGAAGCTAGATTTTTATTTTATATAGTATATAGTTTAGATTTTTAATAGAAAAGAATTTTTATTTTTATATGTATAGGGCATTGAAGTAAAAATAGAAATTCATATGTCAAAAAGATTAGATTTTGAAAATGAAATAGATTAGATTTTTATCGATATGAATGTGAAGTAAAAATATGATTTTTATATTTTTTTAAAGTATTAAAAATATAATCTTTATAGGATAGAGAATATAAAGATATCATCTTTGTATATGTAGCGAAATAAAAATCTGATTTTTATTTTATATACATTGAAATAAAGTGGTGATTTTTATAAAAGCGAAAACTTTATTTTTATAAAGGTGAAATCTATATTTTAAAAATTTGATTTTTACATTGTTAAAAAGAAAAGAAACTGAAATGGTCATTGATTCAAAAATACAAGCAATCTTGATTTGAAAATAAAAAGACATCACTTTTGAAAATATAATGGAGAATATAAAAATTCGATTTTTATATATTGAACTTTGAACTAAAAATTCGATTTTTATATATTGAACTTTGAACTAAAAATTCGATTTTTATATATGGAACTTTGAAATAAAAATTCGATTTTTTTTTTTTATATATATAGTGGCCTTGGGCAACGAAGGTGACAAAAAGGCGAAACGACGAAGACTTCTGCAAATGAAGTGCCGTGGAGCTAGGATAGCTATAAGTGAGAATTTCTCACCTTTCAATTTATATTTCTAGTTATATATATATATACTAGGATGCAGACGGTGCTTATTAGAAGCACCCGACACCCGTCCACATACCATGGACTTGTTTGTTTGGATTGTTTGGTGATTGATCGAGATATTGGTTTGAATGTGGTTTGTGGTGTGAAAAATCGAATCGATAAATTGGTTAGGATTAGACGTGCGCCGTTATAAGGCGAAGGAGTAAGACTAGGTTAGACTCTTACTCCAAATTTTGTGGTTTGCAAAATGAAATTGATTTGATTGATGAGTGAATGGCGTGGGCCTTCACTAGACCGGGGATTAGGCTAGGCCTTGTCCCGTTTCTAGTATCGTGCCGTTATGCCGCCGAAATTTTCTAAAATATGTTAGAAAATAAAAATATCATTTTATTGTGTAAATGAATAATAGAAATTCATATGATAGAATAAAATGTTTTATCGTTAAAAATACAATTTTTAACGTGAATATGAATATAGTGAAAGTGAATAAAATAAATATTCATTTACAAACCAGATGGTTTGTTTATGTACACTTATTTGAATGACATTGATTGGGTCGATAAATTTTACACATCGCCTAACTGCACAAATAAAATATGTGTTTGATTGTTTGAAACCCCACACGGGTGTTAGGATGAAATTTGAAGTTCACTCATCCTGATTGATTAAATATGTCGATCGATTGATTGACATGCTGTTGTAAGCGTTGAATATCTATATTTGATGCTTATACAGTGTAGTGCACTTTGGTTGATGGTTGATTATTTTCAATGCTATTATATACATGTGTTGTATGAAAATCCATATAATTAATTTTATATGGTAATTGATTGGGCCTCATTCCAGTTTTGAAAAAGAAATATTTGAAATAGAATATTTGAAAATAAAGGAATATATGAAGCCGTGTTGATTAGATTGACGCCATTTTGACGAGAACGATATTTATATCGATTTTATCGATTTCGAAATGAATTGAATTGAAAACGAATTCAAAATGAATTGAATTGAAAACGATTTCGAAATGAATTGAATTGAAAACGATTTCGAAATGAATTGAATTGAAAACGAATTCAAAATGAATTGAATTGAAAACGAATTCGAAATGAATTGAATTGAAAACGATTTCGAAATGAATTGAATTGAAAACGATTTCGAAATGAATTGAATTGAAAACGAATTCGAAATGAATTGAATTGAAAGCGATTTCGAACTGAATTGAATTGAAAACGATTTCGAAATGAATTGAATTGAATATGAATTCAAACTGAATTGAAATTTGAATTGAATAGAAATGAATTTTAAAACGAATTTATAAGGAAGAATTCAATTTTTCTTTGAATTGAAATGGAAGTTGAAATAGGTTTTGAAACGATTTTAAAACTATTTATATAATTCGTTTTGAATAGAAATCGACGAAATATATATTATATATATTATATATATAATATAATGGCCTGAATAGAACGCGCCGCGCCGCGGCAGTTCGCGAATTTCGACCATTTATTTCAAACGGACATTACGGGAGATCCGACCGTCGGATTCTCCTAAAACCAGAACCGTTGGGTTCGTATCGAAAAGAGCTTTCTAACGAATGTTAGAAATTTGAAATCTAACGGTTGGATTTGGAATTATGTCCAAATCAAATTTGAAAAAGGTCGCTGTAAGTGCAGTTCGATGGCCGTTGATGGAAATCGACTGTACGGGCCTTGATAAAATTATTAAAAATAGTAATAATTTATGTAAAATCATAAGAAATGATTTGTGAAGATTTGGGATGAAAAACTCCATATTTGAAAAGATAAAAATAGATTTTTATCGAAATGAACTAGTTTTGAACTAGAATTATAATTCTATTTATTTTTAAATAAATAAATTGAATTCGAAAAGGGTTTTGAAAATAACCAAAATTTCCAATGATTGCATTGGAGTGGATTTAAATCGAAATTGTCTTCGGAATATTTCGATATTGGAATTCGTGATATTACAGGTGTTGTTATGGAAATTTGAAAGATATATATTTGTATCGTTATTTCCAATACGACATTTGTTAGTCGTAGAATTCGATATTGAATATAAGCCGATGTATTTTCTATTCAGAGCCTTGTATTGAATATCGAATGTGATTTGGGTTTGTCGTGAATGGTGTCTTCACTAACACTGTTCTTGAACCCAGTTGAGAAAAGATTAAATCTTTTTATTTAGATTTAATGAAGTGTACCAATTAAATGATATTTAATTGGAATTGAATTGATATTGATTTTTGGGTTTATCGTGAACAGTGTTTTAAATAACACTCGTTCTTTAACCCGATAATTAATGGAATGATTTTTGGGTTTATCGTGAACAGTGTTTTAAATAACACTCGTTCTTTAACCCGATAATTAATGGAATGTGACTTTGGGTTTATCGCGAACCGTGTTTTTAGATGACACTGATTCTTTAACCCAGTCACAGATTAAAACTAAGTGGAGTTTTAATGAATCTTTAATTAGATTGAAAAGATCGAGAATGGAGTATCACCAGTTTTGCTCCAGGCGATAGTTAAATCTTTAATTAGATTTGAATGTGAAATTTAGAAACTAACTGTCGGTTAGCCAAGCAGAATGGTTTTCTGGATATTGATCTGATGTTGGTTTCGGCCTTCGGGGTTAATATTTGGGGAATTATTCTCTTGATTAATTTACGGTTAGTGACTAATGAATTGGAATGAGGCGTATGTTGTGTTTGTGTAACACTTTTATAATATATACGTGAGTTATTCGGAAAGACCGGGTTTATCCCATTCTGAATAACTGATACGACGATAAGTCGAAGATGAAGACGATGGTCGAAGACCGGAAGTCTTCACGTCGTTTGGGTGATAACTGATGATCTTGATTGGGCTGTACACCCAAGAAGATGGAAACAGTTGGTGATCGTCCAGACGTACTTGGAGATCGATGGATATGCGGGGTACTAGGTGCCTCCGGTTTCGTTCAGACCCAGAACGGACTTGTAAATGGACTGTGTGTCTGACATCGGATTTCATTCTGTGTGACTGATATCGGTTGCATAGGATGGTTTGCCTGTGTGGCATGCTAAGATGCAAATGATCAAGGCTTCTGTTGAAAAGCAAAGTCTTGTGGTGATGATCAAAGCACGGCCTTTGTGGCGTAGCTTTGTGTAACGTTTACCTCGCGTGTTTCACACCAGGTATGAACCAAAAACGGGAGACGGACCTCAGGGAGGACTTGCGTTTCTTTCTAGCTAGAAGTGGCGTCAGTGGTTTTACACGCCCTGACGAGTTTGACTTATGTGGTTGTTGCTGTTGCGAGGCGCCTCGGTTATATCGGTTTCGGCCGAATGCATTCTGGTCGGCTGACGGACCAGACTTACACCCCATAGGGTGGGGAGACGTATTGTTCAGGCATAATAATCCACTCCGTGTGGACCGGCCCTGACGATCCAAGGGGCAGTTGCGGCTGTTCCTGAGGGGCGGGCTAGAGCGTCTCGAATCGGTTGAGGACTATCTTTTGCCTCGGTTCATAGATGGAAATCCAATTTCCAAATACGTGACATTTGCGGTTTTATTTGTAAACCTATATATGGCGACATAGTGGCATGGGACGCTCATGCCGCCTATGATTGATACTTATGATTTGAAGTTGTTTTATACACTTATAATAGTATCAAATGATTTGTTTTAAAACGTATCAAGCATCCTTTGGCTGTTATAAGGGAAAACCCTATCCTCGACTGCGTTGCATTGTGTGATGGGACCTGGGTCTTATAACAGCTTCATTTTTCTTTATTTAGCATTGCGCTGTTTGTTTCATGCACTGGTATTCTTGGGAGGAAACCCGTTCCGTATTATACGGCGTGGTCCCTTGATTTACCTAATGATTTAAAATAAAGATTAATAACTGTTTTAGTTCTCACACCAGTCACATGACTGACCTGGAGTTTATTGTTTTAACCTAAACTCTGGGTGCCCTTATTTTGACATGGGCAGCTAGTAGTTTTGGGTTTTGCAGATTTATATTCACAGGATCCTGGTTTACAGCTGGAACGATATCCGGAAAGCTTTGTATCCGTATATCTCATTCTAGTTGTGTATTGTATTATTTTCCGCTGCTATGTATTTAAATGTAATTTAAATCTCTGATATTTCTGTGTAATATTCATTTATACTCTATATATTCTTGTAATCTGATGCATTGTTGTAATATACAATGAAATGTTCTTCTGTATGCGTTCTGCTGTGGTTTGTTCTCGAACTATCCGTCGCTTTCCTTTACGGGGAAGTTGCGGGTCTTCACAGTTGGTATCAGAGCTTTGGTTTACAAAGCTAGAGAACAAGACACATTAGAAACATACGAAAGGATTCATCAGATATTGGATTAGTAATATCCAATTAGAATGACTCGTTAGAGATAGGATCAGTAGTATCCTAGAACGAGTGTGAAGAGTATATTTTTCAAATAAAAACAATTTTTGTTTTGAAAATTTAAAGCAATTATTCGTATTTGATTATCTATTTATATTGAGTTGGACAGTCCAGTATATATAGATTTTGCGTATACGTCTGATCCGCGTGTATTCGAAGTTTTAATATACTGGATAGATATAGAGTCACACTCTAGTCGCCCGGAGACGATTCTGATGATAGTCTAGACATCATCAGAATTGGTATTCGAGTTTCGAAGGTGTGATTTTCTATATATTTCCATTAGACTGGTGTGAGAACCAAAACTTATATATAGCTAGAATACATTGTTGTGATTTGGCATCAAAACATGATTTTCTTTATATATATCAAAATTATGAATTTGAAAAGCTAATTCACTAATTGATTGATGGTTGTATTGTTTGATTATTGTTTGAATAATTAAAATTTGGACCACTTAGTTCATTTGAAACAAATATTGAATTGTATTGAAAATTGGTTGCATTTGCTTGCATATACATATATATCATTGAACAGGTCATAGCAAGGAGGCTAGAGCAGAGAATAAAATTTGTTTGCCCGACAAATAGGTACATGTTTACTACATAATTTCCTGTTTTGTTTGGGTGATGATGATTTTATGAGCCTATTGGCTAGCCGCTTGGCTTTTTCTTTTTCTTTTTGAGATCTGAAGGACCGGGGAAGCTATTTGAAATTTCCCGATGCTCCCATTGCAGGGGAGGTTATGGCGAAATTTTTCGAAAATTTAGGGTGTTAGCCAAATTTTTGAAACTTTGAAAATTCTCAGAAACTGAAAAGTTGGAGAACGGAAGCCAAATCGAATGTAGAGTTGAATTATCAAACCACTTTCGACTTTGTTCCTTTTCGGGGACGAAAAGTTTTAAGTGGGGGAGATTGTAACAACCCGGAAAATCTGGGCCAGTTTAAAATTTTTATTTTGGCAATTTTAGCGAATTTTGATTATTTAAAATGAATTATTTTAAATAATATCGACGAGAAACTTATTTTGAATAGAATTCGAACGTATATATTATACGCGTCGCCGTTAGAATATAAATATTTATATATAATTATAAATAGAATTAAAAATGGCGCGGTAGTTCGATAATTCGATTTCAAACTTCAATTGAATGTACCGGGTGCAAAACAATCCGGATTTTAGTGAAACCAAAAATAATGGAATCTAATAGTGAATATCTTTCCAACGAATCCGAAAAATCAAAAGTTAGTAGCGGGAATCAAAAGTTATGTCCAGTTGAAAATTCTGAATAGTCGCTATGGAATTCAGGCCCTTAAAAATGGACATTTTGCAAATGACCTCGGATTTCGACGAAACCACTTTTGTTGGATCCGCAGTGTCAAGTTATCGCTAGGTTTCAAATTTCATAATTTTTCGAGTCAATATGTGAGCGTGGCAAAGGAAAACGTGTTTTAACCATTTCAGTTGATTTTAATCGACTGGAAATTGGCCATTTTTCTAACGGTCTCAGAATTCGACGAAACTAGTTTTGTTAGGACCGTATCGTCAATACGAAGCTAGAAAATATTTTTATGGAATTTTTCTAGTTAGTATGTGACCCCGGTAATTTGAAACGTACGTTTAAAATTCAATAAAGTGATTTAAATGTAAATTCAAAGGAAACTGATCGAAACGGTCAAATCAGCTTGCGATACATATCCCATTGTGTTCGGAATGGGGGGGAAACGCTATGGGCGACAGGCGGTGGACCTCGTTTTGAGGTCGTATGTGAAAGTCAACCTTTAAATAATTAAATAAATAAAATAATACAAAAAAAAAAAAAAAAAAAAATATTCCTTACTCTCCTTTATTTCTTCTGGCCCCCCCCGTTTCAATTTCAGTTCTTAAATAAAATAAAAAAAAAAAAGGGGGAAAGCCATCGCGCGATGGCGACAGCCTACCGCCGCCCGAACCCTCCACCGACCCACCTCCCTCCAGCCTCACCTTGGCCACCGCGACGACAGAAGACCCCTCCCCTCGACTGGCGCCTGGCGCGAAGGCCCCACCCCTGCCCTCCTCGACGAAGACGAGACGCCCCCCCCCCCCCCAAATCGTTCGACGCCTCCGCGACCCTGGCCAGCGAGCCTGTGCCGCCGCCTCGAAGCCAGGAGCCTCCGACGATCAGCAGAACCCCCCCCCCCCCCATCTGTAAGTTTTTGTTTTTGTTTTTGGCTTTGCTATTTTATTTTCAAGTTTTAGAAAACTGATTTTAATTAATTTTAAAAACTGTTTTTTTTTTTTAGATTTAAAAACAGAAATGTTAAACTGATTTTAGATTTAAAAATGTTAAACTGATTTTAGATTTAAAAATGTTAAAAACTGATTTTGATTTAAAAATGAAAAAAAACTGAATTTGTTTTATTTTTAAAAACTGAGTTTTATCTACTTTAAAAGCTGAAGCTAGATTTTTATTTTATATAGTATATAGTTTAGATTTTTAATAGAAAAGAATTTTTATTTTTATATGTATAGGGCATTGAAGTAAAAATAGAAATTCATATGTCAAAAAGATTAGATTTTGAAAATGAAATAGATTAGATTTTTATCGATATGAATGTGAAGTAAAAATATGATTTTTATATTTTTTTAAAGTATTAAAAATATAATCTTTATAGGATAGAGAATATAAAGATATCATCTTTGTATATGTAGCGAAATAAAAATCTGATTTTTATTTTATATACATTGAAATAAAGTGGTGATTTTTATAAAAGCGAAAACTTTATTTTTATAAAGGTGAAATCTATATTTTAAAAATTTGATTTTTACATTGTTAAAAAGAAAAGAAACTGAAATGGTCATTGATTCAAAAATACAAGCAATCTTGATTTGAAAATAAAAAGACATCACTTTTGAAAATATAATGGAGAATATAAAAATTCGATTTTTATATATTGAACTTTGAACTAAAAATTCGATTTTTATATATTGAACTTTGAACTAAAAATTCGATTTTTATATATGGAACTTTGAAATAAAAATTCGATTTTTTTTTTTTATATATATAGTGGCCTTGGGCAACGAAGGTGACAAAAAGGCGAAACGACGAAGACTTCTGCAAATGAAGTGCCGTGGAGCTAGGATAGCTATAAGTGAGAATTTCTCACCTTTCAATTTATATTTCTAGTTATATATATATATACTAGGATGCAGACGGTGCTTATTAGAAGCACCCGACACCCGTCCACATACCATGGACTTGTTTGTTTGGATTGTTTGGTGATTGATCGAGATATTGGTTTGAATGTGGTTTGTGGTGTGAAAAATCGAATCGATAAATTGGTTAGGATTAGACGTGCGCCGTTATAAGGCGAAGGAGTAAGACTAGGTTAGACTCTTACTCCAAATTTTGTGGTTTGCAAAATGAAATTGATTTGATTGATGAGTGAATGGCGTGGGCCTTCACTAGACCGGGGATTAGGCTAGGCCTTGTCCCGTTTCTAGTATCGTGCCGTTATGCCGCCGAAATTTTCTAAAATATGTTAGAAAATAAAAATATCATTTTATTGTGTAAATGAATAATAGAAATTCATATGATAGAATAAAATGTTTTATCGTTAAAAATACAATTTTTAACGTGAATATGAATATAGTGAAAGTGAATAAAATAAATATTCATTTACAAACCAGATGGTTTGTTTATGTACACTTATTTGAATGACATTGATTGGGTCGATAAATTTTACACATCGCCTAACTGCACAAATAAAATATGTGTTTGATTGTTTGAAACCCCACACGGGTGTTAGGATGAAATTTGAAGTTCACTCATCCTGATTGATTAAATATGTCGATCGATTGATTGACATGCTGTTGTAAGCGTTGAATATCTATATTTGATGCTTATACAGTGTAGTGCACTTTGGTTGATGGTTGATTATTTTCAATGCTATTATATACATGTGTTGTATGAAAATCCATATAATTAATTTTATATGGTAATTGATTGGGCCTCATTCCAGTTTTGAAAAAGAAATATTTGAAATAGAATATTTGAAAATAAAGGAATATATGAAGCCGTGTTGATTAGATTGACGCCATTTTGACGAGAACGATATTTATATCGATTTTATCGATTTCGAAATGAATTGAATTGAAAACGAATTCAAAATGAATTGAATTGAAAACGATTTCGAAATGAATTGAATTGAAAACGATTTCGAAATGAATTGAATTGAAAACGAATTCAAAATGAATTGAATTGAAAACGAATTCGAAATGAATTGAATTGAAAACGATTTCGAAATGAATTGAATTGAAAACGATTTCGAAATGAATTGAATTGAAAACGAATTCGAAATGAATTGAATTGAAAGCGATTTCGAACTGAATTGAATTGAAAACGATTTCGAAATGAATTGAATTGAATATGAATTCAAACTGAATTGAAATTTGAATTGAATAGAAATGAATTTTAAAACGAATTTATAAGGAAGAATTCAATTTTTCTTTGAATTGAAATGGAAGTTGAAATAGGTTTTGAAACGATTTTAAAACTATTTATATAATTCGTTTTGAATAGAAATCGACGAAATATATATTATATATATTATATATATAATATAATGGCCTGAATAGAACGCGCCGCGCCGCGGCAGTTCGCGAATTTCGACCATTTATTTCAAACGGACATTACGGGAGATCCGACCGTCGGATTCTCCTAAAACCAGAACCGTTGGGTTCGTATCGAAAAGAGCTTTCTAACGAATGTTAGAAATTTGAAATCTAACGGTTGGATTTGGAATTATGTCCAAATCAAATTTGAAAAAGGTCGCTGTAAGTGCAGTTCGATGGCCGTTGATGGAAATCGACTGTACGGGCCTTGATAAAATTATTAAAAATAGTAATAATTTATGTAAAATCATAAGAAATGATTTGTGAAGATTTGGGATGAAAAACTCCATATTTGAAAAGATAAAAATAGATTTTTATCGAAATGAACTAGTTTTGAACTAGAATTATAATTCTATTTATTTTTAAATAAATAAATTGAATTCGAAAAGGGTTTTGAAAATAACCAAAATTTCCAATGATTGCATTGGAGTGGATTTAAATCGAAATTGTCTTCGGAATATTTCGATATTGGAATTCGTGATATTACAGGTGTTGTTATGGAAATTTGAAAGATATATATTTGTATCGTTATTTCCAATACGACATTTGTTAGTCGTAGAATTCGATATTGAATATAAGCCGATGTATTTTCTATTCAGAGCCTTGTATTGAATATCGAATGTGATTTGGGTTTGTCGTGAATGGTGTCTTCACTAACACTGTTCTTGAACCCAGTTGAGAAAAGATTAAATCTTTTTATTTAGATTTAATGAAGTGTACCAATTAAATGATATTTAATTGGAATTGAATTGATATTGATTTTTGGGTTTATCGTGAACAGTGTTTTAAATAACACTCGTTCTTTAACCCGATAATTAATGGAATGATTTTTGGGTTTATCGTGAACAGTGTTTTAAATAACACTCGTTCTTTAACCCGATAATTAATGGAATGTGACTTTGGGTTTATCGCGAACCGTGTTTTTAGATGACACTGATTCTTTAACCCAGTCACAGATTAAAACTAAGTGGAGTTTTAATGAATCTTTAATTAGATTGAAAAGATCGAGAATGGAGTATCACCAGTTTTGCTCCAGGCGATAGTTAAATCTTTAATTAGATTTGAATGTGAAATTTAGAAACTAACTGTCGGTTAGCCAAGCAGAATGGTTTTCTGGATATTGATCTGATGTTGGTTTCGGCCTTCGGGGTTAATATTTGGGGAATTATTCTCTTGATTAATTTACGGTTAGTGACTAATGAATTGGAATGAGGCGTATGTTGTGTTTGTGTAACACTTTTATAATATATACGTGAGTTATTCGGAAAGACCGGGTTTATCCCATTCTGAATAACTGATACGACGATAAGTCGAAGATGAAGACGATGGTCGAAGACCGGAAGTCTTCACGTCGTTTGGGTGATAACTGATGATCTTGATTGGGCTGTACACCCAAGAAGATGGAAACAGTTGGTGATCGTCCAGACGTACTTGGAGATCGATGGATATGCGGGGTACTAGGTGCCTCCGGTTTCGTTCAGACCCAGAACGGACTTGTAAATGGACTGTGTGTCTGACATCGGATTTCATTCTGTGTGACTGATATCGGTTGCATAGGATGGTTTGCCTGTGTGGCATGCTAAGATGCAAATGATCAAGGCTTCTGTTGAAAAGCAAAGTCTTGTGGTGATGATCAAAGCACGGCCTTTGTGGCGTAGCTTTGTGTAACGTTTACCTCGCGTGTTTCACACCAGGTATGAACCAAAAACGGGAGACGGACCTCAGGGAGGACTTGCGTTTCTTTCTAGCTAGAAGTGGCGTCAGTGGTTTTACACGCCCTGACGAGTTTGACTTATGTGGTTGTTGCTGTTGCGAGGCGCCTCGGTTATATCGGTTTCGGCCGAATGCATTCTGGTCGGCTGACGGACCAGACTTACACCCCATAGGGTGGGGAGACGTATTGTTCAGGCATAATAATCCACTCCGTGTGGACCGGCCCTGACGATCCAAGGGGCAGTTGCGGCTGTTCCTGAGGGGCGGGCTAGAGCGTCTCGAATCGGTTGAGGACTATCTTTTGCCTCGGTTCATAGATGGAAATCCAATTTCCAAATACGTGACATTTGCGGTTTTATTTGTAAACCTATATATGGCGACATAGTGGCATGGGACGCTCATGCCGCCTATGATTGATACTTATGATTTGAAGTTGTTTTATACACTTATAATAGTATCAAATGATTTGTTTTAAAACGTATCAAGCATCCTTTGGCTGTTATAAGGGAAAACCCTATCCTCGACTGCGTTGCATTGTGTGATGGGACCTGGGTCTTATAACAGCTTCATTTTTCTTTATTTAGCATTGCGCTGTTTGTTTCATGCACTGGTATTCTTGGGAGGAAACCCGTTCCGTATTATACGGCGTGGTCCCTTGATTTACCTAATGATTTAAAATAAAGATTAATAACTGTTTTAGTTCTCACACCAGTCACATGACTGACCTGGAGTTTATTGTTTTAACCTAAACTCTGGGTGCCCTTATTTTGACATGGGCAGCTAGTAGTTTTGGGTTTTGCAGATTTATATTCACAGGATCCTGGTTTACAGCTGGAACGATATCCGGAAAGCTTTGTATCCGTATATCTCATTCTAGTTGTGTATTGTATTATTTTCCGCTGCTATGTATTTAAATGTAATTTAAATCTCTGATATTTCTGTGTAATATTCATTTATACTCTATATATTCTTGTAATCTGATGCATTGTTGTAATATACAATGAAATGTTCTTCTGTATGCGTTCTGCTGTGGTTTGTTCTCGAACTATCCGTCGCTTTCCTTTACGGGGAAGTTGCGGGTCTTCACAGTAGCTGAGGATAGCATTGATAAAACTGCGTTTAGGACTCCGGATGGATTCTTTGAATGGCTTGTCATGCCATTCGGATTGACTAATGCACCCGCCTACTTTGTAGACTTGATGAGTAGGGTGTTCAGGGAGTTCCTCAACAAGTTTGTTGTTGTCTTCATGGATGATATTCTGATCTTCTCAAAGGATGAGGAAGAGCACGCTAGGCATCTCAAGGAAGTGATGGATACACTTAGAGCACATCAGTTGAAAGCCAAGTTCTCCAAATGTCATTTTGGAGAAGGGAAGTTCGGTTTCTTGGACATATAGTTTCCAAGCAAGGCATAGCGGGGGATCCCGCGAAAGTGGTTGTGGTTCAAGACTGGAAGACTCCGGAATGCAACCGAAGTAAGAAGCTTTCTCGGTTCGGCGGGCTACTATAGGAAGTTCATCAGGGACTTCGCTAAGATCTTGGCCCCTCTTACTAAGTAGACGAAGAAGAACTTAGTCTTTGCCTGGGACTTGGAGTGTGATCTTGTTCTTCAAAGGCTCAAGAGAGCCCTTACCTCGGCTCCAGTTTGGCAACGTGGATTGGCTCTGTTTTCAAGAGATAGTTTTCTGCGTGGGATACAGTATAATATGTAAACGAGATCCAAGATTCACTAACGAATCTTGGAAAGCTTGCACGAAACCATGAGCACACAGTTATGTTTAAGCCAAGTATTTTAGGTAAAGAATAAGTGGAAGTGGAACGAGAGGCAACGGTGAAATGAGTTCTAACTCATATTTTGGGAACAAGAATTAAGAACTACGGAATTGCGAAGTTAAAAGACGGTCAGGGCACGATGGGATTAAGCACAAGAAAATGCGGCTTAGAAGATCAAAGACTAGATACGCGCATTTAATCTCTTTCTAAGAGTATATCCTTGATCCATATTGTTCCGTAGAGCTTACTCGCATGCTATCTTTTAAGTATATCCTCTCGGCCCTATCCTCAATCTTAGATCTGTTGCAAACCCCCTAAGGAGTATGACTAGCCTATTTGTGATATATGGTTGGGGTGTGGAAGTTCGTCACCAAACTATTTGGGCTTTATGGGATATGGGTAATAATTGGTAGACTTACGAAGAGAACCCATTTTTCTGGTGAAAAGCAAGAGGACCGTATCATGGCTAGCATCTGTTTATCTTCGAGAGATAGTATGGTTGCATGGAGTTCCTTCTAGCATAGTTAGCGATCGTGACCCAATTTTCACCAGCCAGTTCTGGAATAGTTTGCAAGAAGCAATGGGTACGCGATTGAATTTGAGTACAGCCTATCACCCCTAGACGGATGGCCAAACCAAAAGAGTGAATAGAGTGCTAGAAGATCTCTTGAGGCTTTGTGTTCTCGACTTTGGTACTTGGGAAGACCACCTTCCTCTTGTAGAATTTGCTTATAATAATATCTATCAAGCCAGCATAGGGATGGCACCATTTGAAGCTTTATATGGGAGGCCGTGTAGGTCACCATCTTGTTGGTGGGAGACAACAAATAGACTTATACTTGGGCCCGATATGATACGAGACACATCCGAGAAAGTTGAATTAGTAAGAAGAAGGATGAAAGCGGCCCAAGATAGACAGAAACCCTATGCTGACATACGAAGGGCAAATTTGGAATTCGAAGTGGGAGACATGGTTTTCATAAAGGTTTCTCCTTTACGTAATGTGGTTCGTTTTGGAGCAGTGGGGAAGCTGACACCAAGGTTCGTATGACCTTTCCCTATCATAGAGAGAATTGGAAAGATGGCCTATAAGGTGGAATTGCCCGAAAAGCTAACCGGAGTGCATAATGTCTTTCATGTCTCGCATCTCCGAAAGTGCCTTCATGAGTCCGCTGAGGTGCTTGAACCAAGCATTCTTGAAGACATTGAGGTAGAGAAAGAAGCAACCTTGAGAAAAGCTCCGATTCGTATCTTGGGAACAGAGATCAAGAAACTGAGGAATAGAGAAGTCAAATTGGTGAAAGTTCAGTGGGGTGAAGCCGATGAAGATGCAACTTGGGAAACCGAGGAGAAGATGCGTGGGCTTTATCCATTTCTTTTTGAGGGTACATTCTCGACCTCTTTCCTAATTAGCATATCTTTCTGTTTATCCGCGTTTATCCTGTTTATCTTGTCATCTCGTTAATCATGTTATGAGGACCTTAGGTAGAAACCCTTTGGATGAAACATGTATTTGAAACATGTTATGCTTGATGGTTGCAAGTGGTTGCAAGTGTTTGCACGTGGATACTCGTGGATGCATGATACACATTAGGCACTAAGATCGGCTCACACACTTTCATACCGCATATGCATGAGTGTTTATGCTTATTCATGGATGAAACTTGTTATGCTATCACGTGGATGTTGCATATGGATGAATGTTATGTGCACTCATTAGAGACTATGAGTTATGTTTGGAATTTGCATACATATGGACTCATTTCACTAACATGCTTTGCATTAAGGAGGTTTACTGAATCAGTAACCGCATGATTTTTGCATTAGATAAGTACATATACGCACACCTTTGCATATGATCATACAGCATTTAGAATCCTTTAAGGACAATGACTGCACGTGGATGATGTTTTGAGTAGATGGGTGATGGATGGTAGGGTACGTTCTTCCTAACTTGGAGATTTCGGGGACGAAATCCTTTAAGGAGGGGAGAATGTAACAACCCGTATTTTTGAATAACATGTTATAACATAAATGGAGGCAGAATTAAACTGTAAAATCTGAATCAAAGGAAACGGGCTATGCCATTGGGTTCGTCTCGGAAAAATACGCGAAATAGAGTCCGAGTTTTCGAAAATCGGAGTCCGTATGACCAAGATATGGCCTCGCGAAGTTTCACGAAAAATTCACAAATTAAAGTATACTTAATTAAGTGAAATGGGTTGCGCAGAGAAATATATATATATTGATATATATATATATAATTCAAAATTAAATAAATAAATATGCAAAAATGTTCAAAACAACGAATTGGGAGAGGGGAATAACGGAACCAGCCGATTTTTGAGGTCGACCCGAGTTTGTTGGGTCGACTAGGGGTTAATCCAGGGTGTTTGGCTGTCAAGCCGTGGGCCGATTCGCTCAAATGCAGATTTTGCATTTGAATGGTTCTCATGGTTCAGCTTTAATCTAAAGGCCCTAGATGGTTCCTACACTTGACTTCTTCCCCAAGACATGCTTTGATGGCTTGGATTGAATCTAGGGTTAATCCTATGGCTAATACTATCCTAATCCTCTATAAAAAGACCCCTAAACCTAGCCAAAATCATCATTATTCATTCCTACAACTAAACTATTCCAAATTTGTTCCTCTCATGGCCTCCACTCTCATGCTAAAATTCGTAAGTCTATCTATATGAGAGATTTTGAGTGCATACAAGTATTTTCAAGCTTGTATAAGTGTTCTTAGTTTGCATTCAAGTCAAGTTGCAACATTTCTCTTTCAAAGCAAGAGTTTTTATTGATTTGGCTCAAGGGTTTTTCATTTGGAGCTTGCATATTTGGGTTTTGCATAAGGGCTTCGTCTCGATCTTTATAACAACTATTTATTTGTGTCTTCATAGCATTGTAAGCCATTTTCTACTTTCTTTCTTGAACTCTAAAGTTAAATGAATGATGCAAGTTTGGGGTTGATCATTATGATATGCAAATTTGGTTGATCATTATGATATGCAAGTTTGGTTGATCATTATGATATGCAAGTTTGGTTGATCATTATATGCAAGTTTGGTTGGTTGATCATTATATGCAAGTTTGGTTGATCATTATGATATGCAAGTTTGGGTTGATCATGTTATCATGTTATGCAAGTTAAACTTGAAGTTGTGAACTTATAGCTTCAAGCTTTATGTTGAAGGTTGCATTTTGGCAACATGGAAGTTATCATATCCCTTATGATAACTTGCATGTGAGGCTAAATGCGAACTTCTACCAACTTCTACATGTCATTTATCACCATGTATCACTCATATGCTAAGTTTGGTTTTATGCATGCTTTTGAAGCCTGATAATGCAATATGCAAGTATATGAACATATGTACATTTCATATGCCACCATGATAAACTTGTGGCTTCAACACCTTTATGTCATGGTTATGGCAAGTTCCCTATTTTATCCTTTATGCGTTGTTGCGATTATGTAAACGATGGGATTACGTTGGGGTTGGGTAACATAATAACGTGAACATGGTTTTTATAACATAACGTGATATGTTAACTTGTAATTATGTTTTGGAAACATAATGGACATGACACTTAGAAAATATGAGTGTGGCCAACTCGAGGTTGGGTTGAGTTTGTAGCGTAAATCTACCCGGACCCGCCCGGCTTAACTAGTGGCTGCAAACAATAGGACCCAATGTGAGAAGTTGGTCATGTTGTGCACGAACCCGAGGTTAGACCAGGTTGTGGTGTAAAGCTACCCGGACCCGCCCGGCTAAACTAGTAACCACAACAAGGTCTAATGTGAGAGGTTAAAGCACATTAAGTTAATGAATGCCTCCTGATTAGGGTTAAGTCATGGTCCACTTAATACTTAACTAATTTGGGCTTGATGGATTAATCGAGTTTAAGTCAGGAGCCTTGGGTACTCTTAACCAATTTAATCCACGTGTGGATTGGGTTAACCACATTTAACTCATTAAGAAACCCTAGTTGCGTGGTCCTTTTCAGTAGTAACCTCCTTGGTAGTATCATAAGACACTAGGACTAGGCTAGGGTGGGGCACGATTACTGGGCTGATTGTAAGAGACCAAAAGAGACGGCTGAATGATGCCCCGGTTGTTCAGGCGGACCATGGTCGTGCACATCAAGTCCGGAGTTGAACACGGGCACCGGCAGGTTTGGACTGTGCATCATGGTATGGTGTCTGAGGGTTACACCGTAGGGCCAGATACACCCTAGGGTGGACCCTGCACTGTCAACGACATTACATGATTAGGCCGTATGACACCAACACTTGACGAGTTAGGCTTATAGGGAGCCGATCAACTAGACCGTGTAGTTGGACCTTAATTTAGGTCACCTCATGATGATTGGCCAAGCTTGGGCCAAGGGATCAATTCTTGTTTTTACTTGACATGTTAGAATGCTAGTACACCCATGGTGCAAAACTTAACCTTAATTATGCGATGACACCTTTATCTATCTTGTTATTTAATCATCATGCCAGTATGTTGTTATCCTTATGTTCATCTCAGCTTCTCATGCCAGTTAACTTTACTAGTTCATAGACAGATAGTAGTAGGGCTTACCACTCTTTTTGAGTGACCTGTTTTCTTTCGCCTCTTTTCTTCCGTTACCCCCCCTCAGGCTCTCAGGGTGGGAACATTGGAGCTTAGCTTGGATCTTTACAGCTTGCTTACTGGATTTGCTCATGTACGGTTTTGGACATTGATCTAGCTATGGTTTAGCACTTCATTTTGGGGATAGTACTTTATGTATTTCAGTTTTTCAGTTTATGCTTTTATCTAGACTTTGTTGTTGGAAAATAATGACCAAGTACTTTGTTGTAACATTACTATGGTTTTTAAATGCTAAGTTTTATCCGCTGCTTTACTACTCTGTTTTACTTATATGTTCTGTCTTGTGATATCTGCATGCATGTTTACCTTGTTTAACGCCCCTCCAAAGCTAATGTCTTTGCAAGAGTGGCATTGGCGGAGGTGGGGTGTTACATGGGACCTGAGTCTTATACTTGCTTCATTTTATAAAAAGCATTGCGATGATTTAATCATTTACGTTATTACATGCACTAGCACTCATTGGAGTAAACCCGTTCCGCGAAAGTGGCGTGGTCCTTTTATTTGCCTCATTATTGTTGTTAATAAGTTAAGTAGATTTCTCATACCAGTCCCATGACTGACTCGTAGTTTGTTTCACTTTGCAAACTTGGGTGCCCTCATTTTCACACGGGCAGCCTAGTTACAGGTTTCTGACGCACCTTTTGGCTCATGGCGAGGCTTGACTACACCATGCTGACTTGGATTTTCTCCGCCATTATCTTATCTATATTATGATTCCACCATTGGCGATGTAGACTGATATTTATTTTGAGTACTCTTTATGTATGATTCCGCCTCAGGCGATGGTGACTTATTATGTATCATTATGCGCTAAGTTGTATCATGTACTGCGCTTCTCTGATGTGATGATATCTATATGATTCCGCTGTCATATGTGTGTAAATTATTCTATTTTCTGTTTATGCTATTATCTGTGATCTGCTAATGATGATTAATGTGTTATGTTCCAATGATTATCCTTAACACCGTGTCACGGGGTTTTGGGATCGTCACAGCTGGTATCAGAGCTTTGGTTAACCTTAGTTCTGGAGTCTAACACATTAAACACTTCATCAAAATAGAATCAGTAGTATTCTAAGGCGAGTCGCTCATTAGAGATAGGACTAGCAAAGTCCTAGAATGAGCCGAGCAGAATAGCAAAAACAATTTGATCAGTCCATCGTTATCTTTCCGTAAATTTTCTGCTTAATTATACAATTAACTATCATTTCTGTTAGCTGACTCTTTTCTTGCTTATACAGAATTTGACAAATGGCTACCAGGGCAGCCGCTGCTAGAGGAGGCCGTGCCGGCCGAGGCCGAGGAAGAGGAGATGTCCCAGCTCAAGAAGGACCTTTGATACAACCTCCAGCCACTCAATACTTCGAGCTAGACCGTGTAGCTAAGAGATATAAGAATTTAGGAGGCAAGATCTTCTCGGGAACTGGCACAGTGATAGAGGCCCTTGCATGGCTCAAAACATGCGAGAAAATTCTTGAAGGCCTAAGGCTTGGAGACGAAGACAAAGCTATTATGGGCGCCTGGCTTATGCAGGAACAAGCTGAACTATGGTGGGAATCTCTCACCGCCGGGAATAGAGAAGCTGGAAGAACATGGGATGGATTCAAAGAACTCTTTAAGGAGAAATATGTCCCAGAACAAGCTTTAGAACGAATGCACGATGACTTCGCCAATCTCCAGTAGGGGATCTTTCCGTGCAGGATTATCTCAATAAATTTACACTGTTGTCGCCCTATGCTCCGGAGCTCGTCGCCATTGCGAAATCCAAAAATAAGAGGTTTATCCTTGGGCTAAGACGACAATATCACGATAGAGCCATGGACCATTTCAAGTTGGAATTCAACGAACTGGTGGAAATGACATGCAACTACGAAGACCTTGATCAAAGGCATCTGGATTAGGATCGCGCTAGAAGCCAAGCCGAAAACAAGCGCAAGCCTGCTGTAAATCAAGGCGAGTCAAGCCAAGCTGCATCTTCAAAACCTCAGACTGGCAAGCAGCCAAGAGGAAACTGCTTTAACTGTGTCAAGCCGGGGCACTACTCAAATGTCTGCACAGCTCCGAAGAGGCAGAAGACAAATTCTCAAGGCTCGAGCCAAGGATCCCAGAACCCTCGCTCGTGCTTCAACTGTCGCAAGACCGATCATCTGGTCAAAGACTGTCCTTTGCTGAAGAAAGCCATAGTAGCTCACGTATATGACGGGTTGAGCCCGCCATCTGCTTCCGACGGAGCAGGTAAACCCAATGTGTTAGGAGGTACCCTTACCATTAAAAATATTCCTGTTTCTGTATTGTTTGACACAGGTGCATCGCGTAGTTTTATTGCTAGTAACACAATGCACAAATTAAAGTTAAAACAGAGGAAGCTTAAAGAATCGATTGAAGTACAGAATCCGATAGGGGGTTCTATTACTCTCAGTACATGTTGTAGATTGCCAATATCTTATTCTTTCTACAAATTTCCTATTAATTTAATCGTTATGGATTTTCCCGAATTCGACGTTATGCTTGGGCTAGAATGGTTAACGAAATACGAACCTGAGGTAAATTGTGCGGAAAGGATCGTTAAAATCCGAACGGATCTTGGACACATATATACCTTGTAATGGTTCGAATCCAAATAGAGAAGAATTTTGGTTAGCATTAGAACTTATCCCCACTTCCATAGAAAAGATTCCTATTGTAAGAAACTATGCGGATTTGTCTGAAGAAGTTGAAAACTTACCTCCGCAAAGAGAAATAGAATTCAGAATCGATCTAATCCCCAATACCAGACCAGTGGTACATCCAATTCTTAGAATGACTCCGAAGGAAAAAGAAGAATTAGGCGATCAAACTCGTCAACTGTTGTGAAAGGGTCTAATCAGTCCTAGTTTTTCTAATTGGGGAGCAGCTGTTGTGTTTGTCCCAAAGTTAGACGGTACTCTTCGATTATGTGTTGATTACCGAGACCTCAACAAACAGACGCTCAAAAATAAGTATCCATTACCCCGCATTGATGATTTGCTCGACCAATTGAATGGGGCGAAAGTATTTTCCCGAATGGACGTAGCTACAGGTTTTCATCAATTGAGAATAGCAGAAGAGTGTGTTCCTTTGACAGCTTTCAGAGGTCCAGACATATTTTATGAATGGTTAGTAATGTCGTTTGGCCTATGCAACGCTCCAGCAGACTTTGTCGATCTAATGAATAGAGTGTTCAGGGGAGTTCTGAATAAATTTGTCCTCGTCTTCATCGATGATATTTTAATCTACTCCAAATCAAAACCGGAGCTTGAAAAACACTTAGAACAAGTATTGGAGATTCTAAGGAAGAACGTCTTCAAAGCCAAATTCTCTAAATGTGTCTTCTGGAAAGAAGAAGTCAAATTTCTTGGCTATGTCGTGTCAGAGAAAGGAATTTCTGTTGACCCAAGCAAAATAACAGCGATTCAAGACTGGAAACAACTCACTACTCCCACAGAAGTTAGAAGTTTTATGGGGTTGGCTAGTTATTTTCGAAAGTTCGTTAAGGATTTTTCGAAGATATCCGGTCCGTTAACGAAGCTCACAAAGAAACATGAGAAGTTTAATTGGACTTCCGACTGTGAAGAAGCTTTCCAGGAATTGAAATCGAAACTGACCACCGCTCCAGTGTTAACTATTATTGATGGCAATTAGGATTTAACGGTTCGGACAGATGCTTCTACTAGAGGACTTGGTGCAGTGTTAACGCAAAGAGGCCAAGTAGTAGCTTATGCAAGCCGCCAACTGAAACCGCATGAGAAGAATTATGTGACTCATGATCTTGAGTTGTTAGCCATCGTTTTTGCCTTGAAAATCTGGAGGCATTATTTATTGGGTGAGAAATTTATACTGTACACAGATCATCAATCACTGAAGTAATTATACACTCAGAAAGATCTGAATTTTAGACAGCAGTGTTGGCTAGAATTTCTTGCAGCATATGATCTTGATATCCTGTATACGCCGGGGAAGGCTAACGTTGCAGCGGATGCGCTTAGTAGAAAGACTGCAATCATTGCCCATCTTATAATTACACCTAGCTTGATCGATAAAATATATGCTTTCCATAAGAATGATTATTTCATTCAAAAGATCAAAGGGAGAATCCAGATGGGAGAGCCCTCAAGCTTTCAAGTAGATAAAGAAGAAGTTCTGAGGCTGAATGGGAGAATTTGTGTTCCCAACCTTCCTGAGCTCAAAAGAGAAGTGCTGGACGAATGCCATAAATCCAAATTTTGTATCCACCCCGGGGTGAGTAAATTGTACAACGATGTCAAACGCACTTTCTGGTGGAAGGCAATGAAAAGAGATATTTCTTTGTATGTAAGCAGATGCCCTACTTGTCAATTGGTCAAGAGTGACCAACAGAAGCTAGCTGGACTGTTGCAACTGTTGGAAGTCCCAAGTTGGAAATGGGAACAGATTTCCATGGATTTCATAGATGGCTTGCCGCGAACCAGGAAAGGTAATGACAACATTTGGGTAATCGTAGATCGCTTCACAAAGACTGCCCATTTTATACCTGTCAGATCCAATAGAACCGCTCAAAGTCTAGCGCAGATATACTTCAAGGAAATTGTTAAGCTACATGGAATTCCCATCAGCATAGTCAGTAATAGAGATCCCCTATTTACTAGCAAATTCTGGGAGGCTTTCCAGACAGAATTGGGAACAAAACTGAATATGAGCACCGCTTATCACCCTCAAACAGATGGCCAAACTGAGCGGGTGAATAGAATTCTAGAAGATTTGTTGCGGGCTTGTATAATTGATTTTGGTGGGTCATGGGAAGATCATTTGCATTTGGCAGAATTCTCTATAACAATAGCTATCAAGCATGTTTGGGAATGTCGCCATTTGAGGCCTTGTATGGCAGACCCTGCAGATCTCCAGCATGTTGGGTTAAACCTGGCAATAGACTTGTGTTAGGACCCGATATGATTAGAGAAGCATCTGATAAAGTCGACTTCATCAAAAAGCGTTTGTGAACCGCCTAAAGCCGACAGAAAAGTTATGCAGACACTAGAAGGAGAGATTTGACATTTGCTGTTGGTGATCATGTTTATTTGAAGGTTTCTCCGATGAGAGGAGTAATCAGATTTGGCAAAACTGGGAAGTTGGCACCAAGATTTATTGGTCCCTTTCCTATACTCGAACGAATTGGAACTCTTGCTTATAGGGTTCAATTACCGGATTGGTTGCGTGGAGCGCACGATGTATTTCACGTATCTCAACTTATAAGACATGTGCATGATCCGGATCTTGTTGTAAAAGAAGCTACGCAACAGGATGTAGACATAACTCCAGAATTAGCACTCAGAAGAGAGCCATTAAAGATTGTTGTAACACCCCGTATATTTTATAACTGTGAAATTCATAAATTAAACTATAACTAATGTTAAATCAAAGAATTAAGGGAAACGGGATACGCCATTGCGTTCGTCTCGAAATTCTGCTTGAGATAGAGTCTGAGTTTGCGTAAAACGGATATTGTATGAAGAAGTTATGGACGAACGAAGTTGGGCGAAAAACCGGAAAACGGGTCAGAATGCACTGGCGCACTTGGGAAGTGCGCCAGAACAAAAATGCACTGGCGCACTTGTGAAGTGCGCCAGTACATTTTTGACCTGGCGCACCTGCCAAGTGCGCCCAGGTCAAAAATGACCTGCTGGTCAGGTCTGGTCAAGTCCTGGCTGGCCAGGTCTGTGTTTGGCTGATTTTCAGAAACCTGCTTTGTCATTAGGGCTAGGTGGCAGGCTCTAATTGGTCTCTCTTTCGAATGAATGGCTACGATCAATCCTGGCAACATCGATGGCCCTAATCAGTTCATAAACTCTATAAAAATGACCCTAGACTCAACCTAATCTATTCATTCAAAAATAAGAACAAAGCCACCATGCTGCTGGGGAACGTCTAGGAGTAGCCACCAAATTGGAGAGAAGATTAGGAGGCAAATTCTAAAGCATAAAGCAACATAAAACAAATCAAATCAACGCCTACGTCAAAAGGGGTCGTATCTCTAAATTCCTGAATTAGAGAATTCGCCACAACGATTGTAAGTAGAGTATTATTTTGGTATGAACAAATAATTATGTTGGTTTGTATACTTGATTTGTAGCGATAAAGTAATTCATATTTGTGCGTTGCTATCGATTTGGAATATTGTATACGTTTGGATATTCTCGAATTATGTTATTCATTATAAAAACTACATGTTGCGGTAGTTTTATGCAAGTATACGTTTGGAATATTTGTAAATTATGTAATTCATGTTGAAACTACATGGATATAGTTGTTTAATTGAAATTCATGCAAGTTTGTGGTTTTGCCACTATGCCATCATAATGTGCATTTTTGTACAAAAAGCATTTTTGTGAGAAATTGGAACAAATTTGGGTTGTTATAATCCATATGAAATTATGTTGAAAATTTGGCATCATGATCTATGTATTAAGCCATACTTTTGTACTAGAAAACCTCTTTGCGAACTTATGAATATGACAAGGCTATGATTAATTGAAAACCATGTTAGCTCTATGTTGTTAACAAGAATTATATGATGACATATGTGGTACATAGCTAGGTTAGACTCAAAATCACATTTGCAAGTTTGCATGACTAAAGTAAAAATCATGATTTCCTGTTTAGAAATATTTATGCCATAAGTATATGTGCGCCATGGATAGGTGAATAGATTTAAAATCATGATTAAGTTGGAGTAATTCAAGTTGAACTATGCTTTTGTATTAGTAACAAAAGTAAACCCCTTTGTAAACATGTAGGAATCTTATGAACATGATTTGCTTATGTTTGACATTATGCCTAAATAAAAACATAGGTTTATGTTGTAGTTAAGACTATGTGTCAATAATGATATCCATTTTAGATTCTTATCTTAACTACAAGTTTACATTCTTTGATTCATGTCACTTATGCTTTATGACCAAAGTATACATTACTACTATGCAAGTACACCAGTTTCTATTTTGTAGTTCCAACGTTATGTTGCAAGTTCATGCGTTCACATTCCCCTTCTTGTGTATGTAATCATGCTTTAACCCTCCCCTTCTTCACGTGGCTAAGTTGGGCTTAAAAAGGCTAAGCCCAACATATACATAATAAACGAGCGGATTAAACGGGGGTAAATAGCGTTGGGCCAAATTAATTAATAAATGAAAAGATAAAGTACAGGGGCCCAAATTCAAGTTTGGGTTGGGCCCATGATTGGTGTAACCTTTACACCATTGATTTTTAATAATGGGCCGCAAATATTTACATATAAATAAAGAAGAAAGACAAAATATGTAAATGTAGAAAATACGATGTGTTTAACCCGAGGTTGGATTGAGTTGTGATGTATACCTGCCCAGAACTGCCCGGCTGTCCAGTAGTCACAACAATACCTATCCAATGTGGGTGGTTAAACATGGAGCCCAATAAGGACCCGAGGTTAGACTGAGTTGTGGCGTAAGACTGCCCGGAACCAACCGGCAACAGGCAGCCACAACAATACCTGTCTAATGTGAGAGGTCAAGGCTTTAATAAGACAATTAAGGCTGAGTCAGGATTGTTAGGATTAAGTGAACTAAAGACTTAATCAAAATGGAACATGCTAAACTAAATGGACTGGTGGGGTTAGATTAGAAAACACTTAACCCACTTAGCATGTTGGCTAGAGATAGAAAACCTAGCAACGGGGGACCCTTTTCAGCAGTAACCCTATAAGGTGTATCATGATACCCTGAGACTAGGCAGGGTGGGGCACGATTACTGGGCTGATTGTAAGAGGTCAAATCGACGGCGGTGGTGTAGCAGTGTAGGTTCTAACGGGGTGCGGGCGTGCACACACTCCGACGCAGAAAAATAAGGCACTGGGCACCAGTAGAATACCTGTGCATTCTAAGGTTGTGTCGGGTCGCCGCCATGGGACTTGATACACCCCATGGTGGGACCAGCATAGGTAAATACAACATCGGGGGCCGTAAGACACACGTAACTATGCGAGTAGGAGCCGATCATCATAAAATGGATCACTTCACCCAGATTATGGGGTGCCAGTTGGGAACTAGTTTATATGGGTTCAGAGATTAATATGGGGTACGATAGTATATTCGACCCTAGACAACTTAACTAAGTTTATAGTGCTTTCCCACTTCTTGTTTATACTTATCATACCCAGTTCTTTATTCATAGACAGAATAGTCCTAGACTTACTCAGGCTTTATGTCTGACTCTACTTTTCTTTCGTCTTCTTTTCTTCCGTTTCCCTCCCCCCAGGTCCATAGGAAGGGAACACTGCAGCTTGACCAGCCTTCATATCCAGCTTGAAGAGGAGAAATGTATTGCTTGGACCTTTTCGTTTTGAACTATGGCTTTGGACAACCACTATGGGGCTTTTGCAGTTTATCTATGTTTTCATTATGCTTCTTTAAATAATGTAATCAAGACAGATTATGAAAGTGTTATGTTATGTTTTTTTAAAGGATGTAAGACAATCATGGTGATGTTGCTGTAACACGTATTTGCTTTTCATGAAATAAAAGTTGTTGTTTTTCCGCTGTTTACAAATATGTATTCTTATATCTGTATTGTATATCTGTGATTTGTACTTATAAACCTCCACCAAAATTAAGGCATTCCCTTTGAGAGTGACCCTAACGGAGGTGGGGTGTTTCACTTGGTATCAGAGCATAGGTTTGCCAGATAAGATAAAAAGTTTTGAAAATTTATTTTCAAAAAGGAAATTTAAAGAAGCATTTTTAAAAAGAAAAATATTATTTTATTTTAAAAGGCAAAGTCCACTCCCCAAAGCCATAGGTATTATCTCTTATCCTTCGTTTTGAATCTATCCTTTTTGTTTCAGCATGTCCGAAGAACTTAACTTGCCAGAAGGGGTGCCAATACCTGGTTGGTTTAGACGGTTCTTAGAAGCAAGGGCCACTCAGCCAGGTCCTACCGTTCCTCCTCCCCCAGCTGCAGGAAATTATCCAGCTGCAGCAGCACCTCTTCCTCCACCTCCTCCACGGGGAAACACTTTTGCTAAGATATGTAAAGATTTTAAAGATATGGGAGGAAAGGATTTCCATGGAACTGAGTCCTTCGCGGCAGCTAGGAATTGGCTGAAAGAAACTGAGGACCTATTCATCATCTTTGAGGTAGAAGATAGACAGAAAGTACAACTGGTAGTATGGCTATTAAAGGGCGAGGCTTCCTACTGGTGGGAAGTCACTAATGCAGAAAGACCAGTGGAGACATGGGAGGACTTTAGGGCAAGGTTTGAGACTAAATTTCTCTCAGATGCGGAAAGAAGTTTGCAGTTGGAAAAATTCTTATTTCTTAAGCAAGGGAACAAGACAGTCAGAGAGTATGTTAATCAGTTCGATGAACTGGCTAGGTTTGGGCTGGACCTAGTCAACACCCCGCACAAGAAGGCTCTCCATTTCATCAAAGGGTTGAATGAGCAATTACACAGTTTGGCCATGACCCATATACCCATGGGAGCTATGTATGAAAGACAGGTACAGATGGCATTGCTGAACGAAGAGGATAAGAGCAAGAAGGAGGCAAAGGCTGAAAGCTCTCAAGGGAAGAAAGAGGGTTTGCAGCCTAAGAAGACAGACTTTAAGAAAGGCGGGAAAGGCAACAAGGAGAAGAGGAAGTGTAATTTCAGTGGCAAAGTGGGGCACTTAGTGAAGGACTACCGGAAAAAGAACGCCAAGGAGAATGGTGGGTGCTTTTCTTGCGGTCAGACAGGCCACAGGGCTAAGGACTGCCCAAAGAAACGAGGACAGGGGCAGGGCGCTGGATCCACCTCAGGGGCACAGGTTCATGTGCTAGAAGCGCCACCTTTGCAACAGCGAGGTACAAACACTTCTGTAGAAAGTGTAGTTTATCTTTATGATCACCCCGTTCGCACTTTATTTGATTCTGGCGCATCACACTCCTTTATCTCGTCTGCTTTAGTAGAATCTCTGCACCTAAAAACTAGTATGGTAGAGGACCCCTTAATTGTTTCAAACCCAATTGGGGGCCCGGCTCATTTGTCTATGATCTATTTGGGATTGAAAATTTCTATTCTAAGCGTAGAATTTCAATGTAGTGCCTTTGTTTTGGGCTTTTCGGGTTATGGTTTGATTTTGGGCATGGATTGGCTATCCAGTAATGGGGCCATCCTTGATTGTGAGAAAAGGGTTGTTAGGCTCCTAACCCAGCTCGGTAATACTTTGGAAATTTCTTGTAATCCCTCATATGCGGTTATGCTTAGTTATCTTGAAACGTTAGATGCCTCTGTTGAAAATTTGCAATCAGTTAGAGTGGTCCGGGAATATCCGGATGTCTTCGAAGAGGTGAAGGGCTTGCCTCCGAAGCGGGAAATAGACTTCCGCATATATCTTGTAGATAATGCAAAGCCCATTGCGTTGCCCGTTAGACACATGGCTCCACGGGAGAGGAAAGAGCTCAGTAAACAGATTAAAGAGCTTCTAGAAAAGGGGTTCATTAGGAGGAGCATTTCAGAATGGGGCGCTCCAGTGGTGTTCGCTACAAAGGCGGATGGTTCACTCCGTCTCTGTGTTGACTATAGGGAGCTCAACAAACTAACGAAAAAGAATAGGCACCCTCTCCCTAGAATTGACGATTTGTTTGACCATCTTGTAGGAGCGTCTGTTTTCTCCCAGCTCGATTTAGCAACCGGTTTTCATCAGCTAAGGGTGGCTGAAGATAGCATCGATAAAACGGCATTCAGAACCCCAGACGGCTTCTTTGAGTGGCTTGTCATGCCTTTTGGCTTGACAAATGCACCTGCTTACTTCGTAGACCTGATGAGTAGGGTATTTAGAGATTTCCTTAACAAATTCGTAGTGGTCTTCGTAGATGATATCCTTATCTTCTCAAAGAGTGAAGAGGAACATGCTCAACACTTAAGGGCAATCATGGAAACTTTGCGAGTCCATCAACTAAAAGCCAAATTCTCCAAATGCCACTTTTGGAGAGAAGAGGTGAGGTTCCTTGGGCACATAGTATCCAAACAAGGGTTAGCAGTGGACCCTGCTAAGGTAGTGGCGGTACAGGATTGGAAGACACCAAGGAATGCAACTGAGGTCCGAAGTTTTCTAGGACTAGCAGGTTTCTATCGAAAGTTCATAAGGGATTTTGCGAAAATCTCAGCCCCGCTCACGAAATTGACCAAGAAGAATCTAGTGTTCAATTGGGACTTGGATTGTGAGTTTGCTTTCCAACGACTGAAAAGGGCTCTTACAACAGCCCCAGTTTTGACGCTGCCAGATGGGAGCAAGATGTTCACTATTTATACGGATGCATGTGGGACAGGGCTAGGCGCCGTCTTAATGCAAGAAGGAAGGGTAGTAGCTTATGGCGGGAGGCAGTTGAAGGTGCACGAAAAGAACTACCCAACCCACGATCTTGAGTTAGCCGCCATCGTCTTTGCACTCAAGTCTTGGCGACACTATCTCCTAGGTGAGAAGTTCGAACTTTACACTGACCATAAATCGTTGAAATATCTTTTCTCGCAGAAGGATCTTAACTTGAGGCAACAGAGATGGATGGAGTTTCTTGCCTCGTACGATTTCGAAATCTCCTACACTCCAGGCAAAGGCAACGTAGTGGCAGACGCGTTGAGCTGAAAGAAATTGACCCTAAGCCCGTTGTTTGTTGAAAGACAAAGCCTAGAGTTTATAGCCAGCTTCGACTTTAGGCCCTCCTCCGATTTTGTGCCAGGCCTGCTAGCATCTCTCGAAGTGCGCCCAACTTTAATGGATTCAGTAGGGACAACACAACGCGAAGACCCTCAGCTTGTGGAAATGATGGATAGGCTAATTAGGGGTGAGACTTCAAGTCACCTCAACAGATACTCCATCGACGATAAGGGTTTGCTAAGGCGAGACGGAAGACTATGCGTCCCACAGGCAAAAGAATTAGTAAAGAAGTTTCTTGAGGAAGCACATCACTCCAAGATGACGATACACCCAGGCGGAGATAAAATGTACAAAGATATAAAAAGGACTTTCTTCTGGAACGGCATGAAAAAGGACGTGGCAGAATTCGTTTCTAAGTGTATGGTGTGCCAACAGGTTAAGGCGGAACAGAAAAAGCCTGGCGGACTGCTACATCCTCTAGAGATCCCGCAGTGGAAGTGGGATAGCATCTCAATGGACTTTATCGATGGGCTACCTAGGTCTAGGAGAGGCAACACTAGCATTTAGGTAATAGTGGATAGGCTTACTAAAAGCGCCCACTTTTTACCTGTCAAAAGTAAAAGAACTGCCTCATCCCTAGCATCACTTTACCTCAAGGAAATCGTTCGACTCCATGGAATACCATCTAGCATTGTTAGCGACCGAGACCCCATCTTCACCAGTGAGTTTTGGCGGAGTCTGTAAGAAGCAGTAGGAACGAAGTTATGCTTGAGCACAGCCTATCATCCTCAAACCGACGGCCAAACAGAGAGAGTGAATAGAGTTTTGGAAGACCTTTTAAGACTATGCGTCCTCGACTTTGGAGGGACATGGGAAGACCACCTTCCTTTGGTGGAATTTGCCTACAACAACAGTTATCAGGCAACCATCGGAATGGCGCCCTTCGAAGCTTTATATGGAAGACCGTGCTGATCGCCCACTTGTTGGTGGGAGTCTACTGATAAGCTCATACTTGGACCAGAAATGATCCGAGAGACTTCAGAGAAAGTAGACTTAATACGAAGAAGGATGAAAACGGCCCAAGACAGACAAAAGTCCTACGCCGACAAGAGGAGAACCGACCTTGAATTTGAGGTTGGGGACGAAGTTTTTCTTAAGGTATCTCCGCTAAGGAACGTTGTTAGTTTTGGAACCACAGGAAAGCTAGCACCAAGGTTCGTAGGGCCATTCCCTATCATCGAGAAAATTGGGAAAATGGCCTATAGATTAGAGCTACCCGAGAAGTTGGCTGGAGTCCACAACGTCTTTCACATTTCACATCTCCGAAAATGTCTACATAAGTCTGCTGAAGTGGTAGAGCCAAATATCCTCGAAGAGGCCGAAGTGGAACGCGAAGCAACTATAAGAAAAGTTCCAACCCGTATACTAGGAACGGAAGTGAAGAAGCTACGCAACCGCGAAGTCAAACTCGTCAAAGTTCAGTGGAGCGACGCCGAGGGAGACGCGACTTGGGAAACTGAAGCTAGAATACGCACTGCCTACCCTTTTCTTTTCGAGGGTACATCCTTGATCCTTCTTTTTCCTTAAGTTGCGCTTTTATCTATCTTTTTAGGTATATTTCCTCGACCTTATCTTTTAGGTAGAAACCTTTTGGATGAAAAAATGTAATTGAAACATGTTATGGATGATGGTTGCAAGTGGTTGCAAGTGATTGCTAGTGGTTGCTCGTGGTTGCATATACACACACAATCTAGGTTTTAGATCGGCTCAGTCACTTCATATTGCATATGCATATATGTTTGCATTCGTATATGGTTGAACTTTAATGTGTTGTCATGTGGATGTTGCATTTGTATTGAATGATTGTGCACTCATGTAGAATCATGAATAGGGGGATTTGCATTCATAATGGATTCATAGCACTTACATAATTCCCATTAAGGAGGTCAACTGAATCAGTAGACCTCCTGATTTTGCATTAGATAAGTACATGTACACACACACTTCGCATATGATCATGAAGCATTAGAAGTCTTTTAAGGACAATGGATGCTCGTGTTTGATGGATGAGTAGATGGATGTTTGGACGTTAGGATGTACATTCCTCCTAACTTGAAGATTTCGAGGAAGAAATCCTTTTAAGTGGGGGAGAATGTAACACCCCGTATATTTTATAACTGTGAAATTCATAAATTAAACTATAACTAATGTTAAATCAAAGAATTAAGGGAAACGGGATACGCCACTCCGTTCGTCTCGAAATTCTGCTTGAGATAGAGTCTGAGTTTGCGTAAAACGAATATCGTATGAAGAAGTTATGGACGAACGAAGTTGGGCGAAAAACCGGAAAACGGGTCAGAATGCACTGGCGCACTTGGGAAGTGCGCCAGAACAAAAATGCACTGGCGCACTTGTGAAGTGCGCCAGTACATTTTTGACCTGGCACACCTGCCAAGTGCGCCCAGGTCAAAAATGACCTGCTGGTCAGGTCTGTTCAAGTCCTGGCTGGACAGGTCTGTGTTTGGCCGATTTTCAGAAACCTGCTTTGTCATTAGGGCTAGGTGGCAGGCTCTAATTGGTCTCTCTTTCGAATGAATGGCTACGATCAATCCTGGCAACATCGATGGCCCTAATCAGTTCATAAACTCTATAAAAATGACCCTAGACTCAACCTAATCTATTCATTCAAAAATAAGAACAAAGCCACCATGCTGCTGGGGAACGTCTAGGAGTAGCCACCAAATTGGAGAGAAGATTAGGAGGCAAATTCTAAAGCATAAAGCAACATAAAACAAATCAAATCAACGCCTACGTCAAAAGGGGTCGTATCTCTAAATTCCTGAATTAGAGAATTCGCCACAACGATTGTAAGTAGAGTATTATTTTGGTATGAACAAATAATTGTGTTGGTTTGTATACTTGATTTGTGGCGATAAAGTAATTCATATTTGTGCGTTGCTATCGATTTGGAATATTGTATACGTTTGGATATTCTCGAATTATGTTATTCATTATAAAAACTACATGTTGCGGTAGTTTTATGCAAGTATACGTTTGGAATATTTGTAAATTATGTAATTCATGTTGAAACTACATGGATATAGTTGTTTAATTGAAATTCATGCAAGTTTGTGGTTTTGCCACTATGCCATCATAATGTGTATTTTTGTACAAAAAGCATTTTTGTGAGAAATTGGAACAAATTTGGGTTGTTATAATCCAATGAAATTATGTTGAAAATTTGGCATCATGATCTATGTATTAAGCCATACTTTTGTACTAGAAAACCTCTTTGCGAACTTATGAATATGACTAGGCTATGATTAATTGAAAACCATGTTAGCTCTATGTTGTTAACAAGAATTATATGATGACATATGTGGTACATAGCTAGGTTAGACTCAAAATCACATTTGCAAGTTTGCATGACTAAAGTAAAAATCATGATTTCCTGTTTAGAAATATTTATGCCATAAGTATATGTGCGCCATGGACAGGTGAATAGATTTAAAATCATGATTAAGTTGGAGTAATTCAAGTTGAACTATGCTTTTGTATTAGTAACAAAAGTAAACCCCTTTGTAAACATGTAGGAATCTTATGAACATGATTTGCTTATGTTTCACATTATGCCTAAATAAAAACATAGGTTTATGTTGTAGTTAAGACTATGTGTCAATAATGATATCCAATTTAGATTCTTATCTTAACTTCAAGTTTACATGCTTTGATTCATGTCACTTATGCTTTATGACCAAAGTATACATTACTACTATGCAAGTACACCAGTTTCTATTTTGTAGTTCCAACGTTATGTTGCAAGTTCATGCGTTCACATTCCCCTTCTTGTGTATGTAATCATGCTTTAAGCCTCCCCTTCTTCACGTGGCTAAGTTGGGCTTAAAAAGGCTAAGCCCAACATATACATAATAAACGAGTGGATTAAACGAGGGTAAATAGCGTTGGGCCAAATTAATTAATAAATGAAAAGATAAAGTATAGGGGCCCAAATTCAAGTTTGGGTTGGGCCCATGATTGGTGTAACCTTTACACCATTGATTTTTAATAATGGGCCGCAAATATTTACATATAAATAAAGAAGAAAGACAAAATATGTAAATGTAGAAAATACGATGTGTTTAACCCGAGGTTGGATTGAGTTGTGATGTAAACCTGCCCGGAACCGCCCGGCTGTCCAGTAGTCACAACAATACCTATCCAATGTGGGTGGTTAAACATGGAGCCTAATAAGGACCCGAGGTTAGACTGAGTTGTGGCGTAAGACTGCCCGGAACCAACCGGCAACAGGCAGCCACAACAATACCTGTCTAATGTGAGAGGTCAAGGCTTTAATAAGACAATTAAGGCTGAGTCAGGATTGTTAGGATTAAGTGAACTAAAAACTTAATCAAAATGGAACATGCTAAACTAAACGGACTGGTGGGGTTAGGTTAGAAAACAATTAACCAACTTAGCATGTTGGCTAGAGATAGAAAACCTAGCAACAGGGGACCCTTTTCAGCAGTAACCCTATAAGGTGTATCATGATACCCTGAGACTAGGCAGGGTGGGGCACGATTACTGGGCTGATTGTAAGACGTCAAATCGACGGCGGTGGTGTAGCAGTGTAGGTTCTAACGGGGTGCGGGCGTGCATACACTCCGGCGCAGAAAAATAAGGCACTGGGCACCAGTAGAATACCTGTGCATTCTAGGGTTGTGTCGGGTCGCCGCCATGGGACTTGATACACCCCATGGTGGGACTAGCATAGGTAACTACAACATCGGGGGCCGTAAGACACATGTAACTATGTGTAAAGACCCGCAACTTCCCCGTAAAGGAATGCGTCGGATAGTTCGAGAACAAACCACAACAGAACACATATAAAAGAACATTTCACTGTATATTACAACAATGCATCAGATTACAAGAATATACAGAGTATAAATGAATATTACACAGAAATATCAGAGATTTAAATTACATTTAAATACATGGCAGCGGAAAATAATACAATACACAACTAGAAGAGATATACGGATACAAAGCTTTCCGGATATCGTTCCAGCTGTAAACCAGGATCCTGTGAATATAAATCTGCAAAACCAAAACTACTAGCTGCCCGTGTCGAAAATAAGGGCACCCAGAGTTTAGGTTAAAACAATAAACTCCAGGTCAGTCATGTGACTGGTGTGAGAACTAAAACAGTTATTAATCTTCATTTTTAAAGCTAGGTAAATCAAGGGACCACGCCGTATAACACGGAACGGGTTTCCTCCCAAGAATACCAGTGCATAAAACCAGCAACGCAATGCTAAATAAAGAAAAATGAAGCTGTTATAAGACCCAGGTCCCATCACACAATGCAACGCAGCCGAGGATAGGGTTTTCCCTTATAACAGCCAAACATGCTTGATACGTTTAAAACAAATCATTTGATACTATAATAAGTGTATAGTGTCAAAACAACTTCAATCATAAATATAAATCATAGACGGCATGAGTGCCCCATCCCACTATGTCGCCATACTAGGCTCTACAAATAAAGCCGAAATACACGTATCGGAAATTGGATTTCCATCATGGTGGCTCCTGATTCGAAAGATCGCTCGCGTAGTACAAATCACCGCGGCTTACGTCTCAGCGAGAGAAAACACCGCTATGCACATCCGCACTTTTGGGGACTCAAGTATCACCGCGGCTTACGTCCCAGCAAGAGAAAACACCGCTTACTCTATCCCTCCGAGCACGAAGCTCAATATCGGTCGACCGAATCCACTACACTAAAAAAAATGTATACTGATCAAACCATCAGTTTACCACCATCCCGGGCTGTGAGGCTCGCGGATCAACGCTATACACAAAGCCATGCTATATCAGCTGCGCTTTGATCATCAACCACCAAACTTTGCTTTTCAACAAAAGTTTGGATCACTGCATCTCAGTATGCCACACTATCAATCCATATCGTACCACTGATTTCTGCCAATATATAACCTCTGAGCTCATATGTCTCAGAGAAGGGCGTTAAGCAAGAGAATAAATTCTCCGCCGCCAAACAGATATATATTTAGCAGAGATCAACAAATACAATATAAAGGAATACAATGTCAGACACACCATCCATTTACAAGTCCGTTCCAGGTCTGAACGAAACCGGAGGCACCTAGTACCCCGCATATCCATCGATCTCCAAGTACGTCTGGACGATCACTAACTGTCTCCATCTTCTTGGGTGTACAGCCCAATCAAGATCATCAGTCATCCCCCAAACGACGTGAAGACCTCCGGTCTTCGACCATCGTCTTCATCTTCGACTTATCGTCGTATCAGTTATTCAGAATGGGATAAACCCGGACTTTCCGAATAACTCGCGTATATTTTAAATAAGTGTTACACAAACACAACATACGCCTCATTCCAATTCATCAGTCACTAACCGTAAATTAATCAAGAGAATAATTCCCCAAACATTAACCCCGAAGGCCGAAACCAACATCAGATCAATATTCAGAAAACCATTCTGCTTAGCTAACCGACAGTTAGTTTCTAATTTTCACATTCATAGGGAAAGGTTCCCATTAATTTTATCCAAGGTAATTTCTTGAATTTATTCTTTTATCATCCTTTGAATTTCGATTCAACTAGTCGGGATTAACGAAACTTATCGAAGTAATCATTTGTTTTAATTCCCCAATCCCAACCTATTCATCCCATGAAGTAAAACTGGTAATACTTCATATCTAACACCACAGTGTTATCGGTAAATTCAATTACCATTTCACGTTCAAATCTAATTAAAGATTTAACTATCGCCTGGAGCAAAACTGGTGATACTCCATTTTCGATCTATTCAATCTAATTAAAGATTCATTAAAACTCCACTTAGTTTTAATCTTTAACCGGGTTAAAGAATCCGTGTCATTTAAAACACGGTTCACGATAAACCCAGAGTCACATTCATTAATTATCGGGTTAAAGAACGAGCGTTATTTAAAACACTGTCCACGATAAACCCAAAAATCAATATCGATTTAATTCCAATTAAATATTGTTTAATTGGTACACTTCATTAAATCTAAATAAAAAGATTTAATCTTTTCTCAACTGGATTCAAGAACAGTGTTAGTGAAGACACCATTCACGACAAACCCAAATCACAATCGATATTCAATACAAGGCTCTGAATAGAAAATATATCGGCTTATATTCAATATCAAATTCTACGACTAACAAATGTCGTATTGGAAATAACGATATAAAGATATATCTTTCAAATTTCCATAACAACATCTGTATAATCACGAATTCCAACATCGAAATATTCCGAAGACAATTTCGATTCAAATCCACTCCAATGCAATCATTGGAAATTTTGGTTATCTTTAAAACCCTTTTCAAATTCAATTTATTTATTTAAAAATAAATAGAATTATAATTCTAGTTCAAAACTAGTACATTTCGATAAAAATCTATTTTTATCTTTTCAAATATGGAGTTTTTCATCCCAAATCTTCACAAATCATTTCTTATGATTTTACACAAATTATTACTATTTTTAATAATTTTATCAAGGCCCGTACAGTCGATTTCCATCAATGGCTATCGAACTGCACTTACAGCGACCTTTTTCGAATTTGATTTGGACGTATCTCCAAATCCAACCGTTAGATTTTAAATTTCTAATATTCATTAGAAAGCTCTTTTCGATACGAACCCAACGGTTCCGGTTTTAGGAGAATCCGACGGTCGGATCTCCCGTAATGTCCGTTTGAAATAAATGGTCGAAATTCGCGAACTGCCGCGGCGCGGCGCGTTCTATTCAGGCCATTATATTATATATAATATATATAATATATATTTCGTCGATTCCTATTTAAAACGAATTATATAAATAGTTTTAAATTCGTTTCAAATTCTATTTCAACTTCTATTTCAATTCAAAGCAAAATTGAATTCTTCTTTACAAATTCGTTTTAAAATTCATTTCTATTCAAATTTGAATTCATATTCAATTCAATTCATTTCGAAATCGTTTTCAATTCAATTCATTTCGAAATCGTTTTCAATTCAATTCATTTCGAAATCGTTTTCAATTCAATTCATTTCGAAATCGTTTTCAATTCAATTCATTTCGAAATCGTTTTCAATTCAATTCATTTCGGAAACGTTTTCAATTCAATTCGAAATCGTTTTCAATTCAATTCATTTCGAAATCGTTTTCAATTCAATTCATTTCGAAATCGTTTTCAATTCAATTCATTTCGAAATCGTTTTCAATTCAATTCAAAATATTCGATTTCGAAATCACTTTTCAATATTCATTTTTAAGATGAATAAAATCGATATAAATATCGTTCACGTCAAAATGGCGTCAATCTAATCAACATGGCTTCCTAAATTTCTATTTTCAAATATTCTATTTCAAATATTTCTTTTTCAAAATAGTTGTTATTATCAAAATATTTCGTTCAACACATGACCAATCTCAATGAATGAGTACTGTCAACACATGAACTTTTATTTTATATCGATAAAGATGTAAATTTTATTACTAAAATATTTCGTTCAACACATGACCAATCTCAATGAATGAGTACTGTCAACACATGAACTTTTATTTTATAATATTCTTTATTTTTCAAATTGGAATGAGGCCCAATCAATTACCATATAAAGTTAATTATATGGATTTTCATACAACACATGTATATAATTACTTTGAAAAATAATCAACCATCAACCAAAGTGCACTACACTGTATAAGCATCAAATATAGATATTCAACGCTTATAACAGCCTGTCAATCAATCGATCGACACATTTAACCAATCAGGATGAGTGAACTTCAAATTTCATCCCAACACCCGTGTGGGGTTTCAAACAATCAAACGCATATTTTATTTGTGCAGTTGGGCGATGTGTAAAATTTATCGTCCCAATCAATGTCATTCAAATAGGTGTACATAAACAAACCGTCCGGTTTATAAATGAATATTTTATTTTATTCACTTCACGTTAAAAATTATATTTTTAACGATAAAACATTTTATTTCAACCTATGAATTTCTATTCAATTCATTTACACAATAAAATGATATTTTTATTTCTCTAACATATTTTAGAAAATTTCGGCGGCATAACGGCACGATACTAGAAACGGGACAAGGCCTAGCCTTATCCCCGGTCTAGTGAAGGCCCACGCCATTCACACATCAATCATATCAATTTCAATTTCACCAAAACAATCAAATCCAAATCAAATAATCTAACCAACTACACAACCAATCAAACAAGTCCATGGTCTGTGGACGGGTGTCGGGTGCTTCTAATAAGCACCGTCTGCATCCTAGTATATATATATATAACTAGAAAAATAAATTGAAAGGTGAGAAATTCTCACCTTTAGCTATCCTAGCTCCACGGCACTTCACTGATAGAAAACTTCATCGCTAGCATCTTTGTCATCTTCGTTGCCCGTAGCCACTACATATGTAAAAATCGAATTTTTACTTCGCTATCCAATATATAAAAATCGAATTTTTATTTCCTTTACACATACAAAGACGATATTTCTATATCCTCTATCACATAAAGATTTCGCCTTTTTCATATTTTAAAGATTTCTAAATAAAATCATTGCTTTCTAACCTAAAATAAAAATCAGTTTTAACATATATGAAAAATCAGTTTTAACATATATGAAAAATCAGTTTTAACATATATGAAAAATCAGTTTTAACATATATAAAAAAAAATCATATTTTCAACCCATTAATAATTATTCTCTATATGACTATTTTATAAGTATCCTGCATAAGCTAAAAATCATATTTTTATCGCTAACTTCATATTGTGAAAATAGAATTTTCATCGCCATTTCATATTTGTAAAAATAGAATTTTCACTTCGTTATTCAATTTATAAAAATCGAATTTTTACTTCAAAGTTCAATATATAAAAATCATATTTTTACTTCAAAGTTCAATATATAAAAATCGAATTTTTACTTCAAAGTTCAATATATAAAAATTCTATTTTTCTATCGAAGTTCAATATATAAAAATTCTATTTTTCTATCGAAGTTCAATATATAAAAATTCTATTTATAGTTCAAAGTTCAATATATAAAAATTCTATTTATAGTTCAAAGTTCAATATATAAAAATTCTATTTTTATTTCTATATTCAACATATAAAAATCATATTTTTATTTCTAACTATTTCGTATAAAAGTAATATTTTTACAATGCTATTTCATTTTCTCCTTTTAAAACTGAAAAGAAACAATGCAATCTTTTCAAAACAACGTATATTTTCCTTTAAAAACAAGGTATATTTTCCTAACTGAAAATAAAACAATGCTCTCTTTTATTTTTAACGCAAGGGTCTTCTTTATTTTATTTTCATTTTTCAAAAACATTGCAAATTTATATTGTAAAAACAAAGCAAATTTGTATTGTAAAAACAATACAATTCATATTTGAATCTGGTTTTTTTTTTTATTTAAATAATTTAATTACCTAATTAATAATTTAGGAAATCTAGAGTTTAAATTACCCTAAGCATCAGCTCCCTTTTTCGTTCAATTCTGGACCTCACCAAAACCCATCATCGCACGCAAAAACCTCCCGCCACACGCCTCTCCAGGCCATCGGCCGCTGATCACCACCCACCACCGTGAAGCCGCCAACATCCTCCACCTTCACCCTCGACCATAAGCAGTTCGACGGCCCCCTCCTACCTGAAAACCGCCCCCAACGACCACGCCTCGAGGCCAAATTCTGAGCGAAACTCCAAATGAGAAATGATCTTGACCGCTTGATTTATCGACCTCGAGGTGTACTTCGATTTAGTTTTAATAATTTCAGAAATCAATTGGTGGATTTCAAGATCAAGGGGAATTAATTTGGGACGATTCGGGTCGCCGATTAAGAGTAGAGGCGGCAAACTGTTTGACCAAGGAATTAATGAACCCTAGGGCTTTGACTTAGGGTTTTATAATCATTTATATTATTATTTAATTCAATATTTTGATGATTTTGTATCCGGACCCCAAATCAAACCCAACGACTATCGCCTCTAGCCAAATACCCCCATTCCGAACACAATGGGATATGTTTCATAGGCTGATTCGATCGTTTCGATCTGTTTTCGTCAAATTTACATTTAAATCATTTTATTGAATTTTAAACGTACATTTTAAATTACCGGGGTCACATACTAACTAGAAAAATCTCAGAAAAATATTTTCTAGCTTCGTATTGACGATACGGTCCTAACAAAACTAGTTTCGTCGAATTCTGAGACCGTTTGAAAAATGGCCAATTTCCAGTCGATTAAAATCAACTGAAACTGGTCAAACGCGTTTTCCTTTGCCACGCTCACATATTGATTCGAAAAATTATGAAATTTGGAATCTAGCAATAACTTGACATCACGGACCCAACAAAACTGGTTTCGTCGAAATCCGAGGTCGTTTGCAAAATTGCTATTTTTAAGGGCCTTATATATATAAAAATATATATAAATTCCACAGCGACTATTTCTAATTTTAAACTGGACATATCTTATCATTTCTAAAATGAAATCTCAGTTTGTTAACTTCGTTACAAAGATATAGTTATACAGATTCAAATATTTCTTGTTTCGTTCAATTCTGACTTATATTGAATTCTGTATATTCATTTGAAATTAGAAATCGAATTTTCGAACTACCGCGCCATTTTCAATTCCTTTTATAATTATATATAATTATTTATATTCTAACGACGACGCGTATAAATATATTCGTTCGAATTATATTCAAAATAAATTTCTCGTCGATTATTATTTAAAATAATTCATTTTAAATATTCAAAATTCACTAAAGTTGCCAAAATAAAAATTTCAAACTGGCTCGCATTTTACGGGTTGTTACAATCTCCCCCACTTAAAACTTTTCGTCCCCGAAAAGGAACAAAGTCGAAAGTGGTTTGATTAATCAACTCTACGCTCGATTTGGCTTCCATTCTCCAACTTTTCAGTTTCTGAGAATTTTCAAATTTTCAAAAATTTGGCTAACACCCTAAATTTTTGAAAAATTTCGCCATAACCTCCCCTGCAATGGGAGCATCGGGGAATTTCAAATAGCTTCCCCGGTCCTTCAGATCTCAAAAAGAAAAAGAAAAAGCCAAGCGGCTAGCCAATAGGCTCACAAAATCATCATCACCCAAACAAAATAGGAAATTATGTAGTAAACATGTACCTATTTGTCGGGCAAACAAATTTTATTCTCTGGCTCTAGCCTTCTTGCTATGACCTGTTCAATGACATACATGTATATGCAAGCAAATGCAACCAATTTTCAATACAATTCAATATTCGATCAAATTAGGCACAATGGTTCAAAATTATCAAACAATTAAACAGCCAACACAAACATCAATCAATTAGTGAATTAGAATTTCAAATTCATAATTTGATATATATACAAAAATCAGATTTTTTGATGCCAAATCACAACAATAGGCCCTATCTAGTTTCGGTTCTCACACCAGTCTATATGGAAATATATAGATAACCCACTCTCGCCAGTCGAACACAACACAGATGACGATGCCTCATCATCAGAATCATCCCCGGGCAACTAGAATGTGATCCTATATCTACCCAATATATTAAAACTTCGAATACAAGCCGCTAAGCGTGTATGCAAAATCTTTATATACTCGATTGCCCAAATTCAATTTAAATAGACTATTCAAATACGAATACTTAAGATTTGAATTTCCAAAACAAAGTGGGTTTTCACTTTTATTTTCAAAAACAACACTCTTTCGACTCGTTCTAGGACACTACTGATCCCATCTCTAACGAGTCATCCTCATTGGATATTACTAATCCAATATCTGATGAATTCTTTCGTAAGGTTCTAATGTGTCTTGTTCTCTAGCTTTGTAAACCAAAGCTCTGATACCACGTGTAAAGACCCGCAACTTCCCCGTAAAGGAAAGCGTCGGATAGTTCGAGAACAAACCACAACAGAACACATATAAAAGAACATTTCACTGTATATTACAACAATGCATCAGATTACAAGAATATACAGAGTATAAATGAATATTACACAGAAATATCAGAGATTTAAATTACATTTAAATACATGGCAGCGGAAAATAATACAATACACAACTAGAAGAGATATACGGATACAAAGCTTTCCGGATATCGTTCCAGCTGTAAACCAGGATCCTGTGAATATAAATCTGCAAAACCAAAACTACTAGCTGCCCGTGTCGAAAATAAGGGCACCCAGAGTTTAGGTTAAAACAATAAACTCCAGGTCAGTCATGTGACTGGTGTGAGAACTAAAACAGTTATTAATCTTCATTTTTAAAGCTAGGTAAATCAAGGGACCACGCCGTATAACACGGAACGGGTTTCCTCCCAAGAATACCAGTGCATAAAACCAGCAACGCAATGCTAAATAAAGAAAAATGAAGCTGTTATAAGACCCAGGTCCCATCACACAATGCAACGCAGCCGAGGATAGGGTTTTCCCTTATAACAGCCAAACATGCTTGATACGTTTAAAACAAATCATTTGATACTATAATAAGTGTATAGTGTCAAAACAACTTCAATCATAAATATAAATCATAGACGGCATGAGTGCCCCATCCCACTATGTCGCCATACTAGGCTCTACAAATAAAGCCGAAATACACGTATCGGAAATTGGATTTCCATCATGGTGGCTCCTGATTCGAAAGATCGCTCGCGTAGTACAAATCACCGCGGCTTACGTCTCAGCGAGAGAAAACACCGCTATGCACATCCGCACTTTTGGGGACTCAAGTATCACCGCGGCTTACGTCCCAGCAAGAGAAAACACCGCTTACTCTATCCCTCCGAGCACGAAGCTCAATATCGGTCGACCGAATCCACTACACTAAAAAAAATGTATACTGATCAAACCATCAGTTTACCACCATCCCGGGCTGTGAGGCTCGCGGATCAACGCTATACACAAAGCCATGCTATATCAGCTGCGCTTTGATCATCAACCACCAAACTTTGCTTTTCAACAAAAGTTTGGATCACTGCATCTCAGTATGCCACACTATCAATCCATATCGTACCACTGATTTCTGCCAATATATAACCTCTGAGCTCATATGTCTCAGAGAAGGGCGTTAAGCAAGAGAATAAATTCTCCGCCGCCAAACAGATATATATTTAGCAGAGATCAACAAATACAATATAAAGGAATACAATGTCAGACACACCATCCATTTACAAGTCCGTTCCAGGTCTGAACGAAACCGGAGGCACCTAGTACCCCGCATATCCATCGATCTCCAAGTACGTCTGGACGATCACTAACTGTCTCCATCTTCTTGGGTGTACAGCCCAATCAAGATCATCAGTCATCCCCCAAACGACGTGAAGACCTCCGGTCTTCGACCATCGTCTTCATCTTCGACTTATCGTCGTATCAGTTATTCAGAATGGGATAAACCCGGACTTTCCGAATAACTCGCGTATATTTTAAATAAGTGTTACACAAACACAACATACGCCTCATTCCAATTCATCAGTCACTAACCGTAAATTAATCAAGAGAATAATTCCCCAAACATTAACCCCGAAGGCCGAAACCAACATCAGATCAATATTCAGAAAACCATTCTGCTTAGCTAACCGACAGTTAGTTTCTAATTTTCACATTCATAGGGAAAGGTTCCCATTAATTTTATCCAAGGTAATTTCTTGAATTTATTCTTTTATCATCCTTTGAATTTCGATTCAACTAGTCGGGATTAACGAAACTTATCGAAGTAATCATTTGTTTTAATTCCCCAATCCCAACCTATTCATCCCATGAAGTAAAACTGGTAATACTTCATATCTAACACCACAGTGTTATCGGTAAATTCAATTACCATTTCACGTTCAAATCTAATTAAAGATTTAACTATCGCCTGGAGCAAAACTGGTGATACTCCATTTTCGATCTATTCAATCTAATTAAAGATTCATTAAAACTCCACTTAGTTTTAATCTTTAACCGGGTTAAAGAATCCGTGTCATTTAAAACACGGTTCACGATAAACCCAGAGTCACATTCATTAATTATCGGGTTAAAGAACGAGCGTTATTTAAAACACTGTCCACGATAAACCCAAAAATCAATATCGATTTAATTCCAATTAAATATTGTTTAATTGGTACACTTCATTAAATCTAAATAAAAAGATTTAATCTTTTCTCAACTGGATTCAAGAACAGTGTTAGTGAAGACACCATTCACGACAAACCCAAATCACATTCGATATTCAATACAAGGCTCTGAATAGAAAATATATCGGCTTATATTCAATATCAAATTCTACGACTAACAAATGTCGTATTGGAAATAACGATATAAAGATATATCTTTCAAATTTCCATAACAACATCTGTATAATCACGAATTCCAACATCGAAATATTCCGAAGACAATTTCGATTCAAATCCACTCCAATGCAATCATTGGAAATTTTGGTTATCTTTAAAACCCTTTTCAAATTCAATTTATTTATTTAAAAATAAATAGAATTATAATTCTAGTTCAAAACTAGTACATTTCGATAAAAATCTATTTTTATCTTTTCAAATATGGAGTTTTTCATCCCAAATCTTCACAAATCATTTCTTATGATTTTACACAAATTATTACTATTTTTAATAATTTTATCAAGGCCCGTACAGTCGATTTCCATCAATGGCTATCGAACTGCACTTACAGCGACCTTTTTCGAATTTGATTTGGACGTATCTCCAAATCCAACCGTTAGATTTTAAATTTCTAATATTCATTAGAAAGCTCTTTTCGATACGAACCCAACGGTTCCGGTTTTAGGAGAATCCGACGGTCGGATCTCCCGTAATGTCCGTTTGAAATAAATGGTCGAAATTCGCGAACTGCCGCGGCGCGGCGCGTTCTATTCAGGCCATTATATTATATATAATATATATAATATATATTTCGTCGATTCCTATTTAAAACGAATTATATAAATAGTTTTAAATTCGTTTCAAATTCTATTTCAACTTCTATTTCAATTCAAAGCAAAATTGAATTCTTCTTTACAAATTCGTTTTAAAATTCATTTCTATTCAAATTTGAATTCATATTCAATTCAATTCATTTCGAAATCGTTTTCAATTCAATTCATTTCGAAATCGTTTTCAATTCAATTCATTTCGAAATCGTTTTCAATTCAATTCATTTCGAAATCGTTTTCAATTCAATTCATTTCGAAATCGTTTTCAATTCAATTCATTTCGGAAACGTTTTCAATTCAATTCGAAATCGTTTTCAATTCAATTCATTTCGAAATCGTTTTCAATTCAATTCATTTCGAAATCGTTTTCAATTCAATTCAAAATATTCGATTTCGAAATCACTTTTCAATATTCATTTTTAAGATGAATAAAATCGATATAAATATCGTTCACGTCAAAATGGCGTCAATCTAATCAACATGGCTTCCTAAATTTCTATTTTCAAATATTCTATTTCAAATATTTCTTTTTCAAAATAGTTGTTATTATCAAAATATTTCGTTCAACACATGACCAATCTCAATGAATGAGTACTGTCAACACATGAACTTTTATTTTATATCGATAAAGATGTAAATTTTATTACTAAAATATTTCGTTCAACACATGACCAATCTCAATGAATGAGTACTGTCAACACATGAACTTTTATTTTATAATATTCTTTATTTTTCAAATTGGAATGAGGCCCAATCAATTACCATATAAAGTTAATTATATGGATTTTCATACAACACATGTATATAATTACTTTGAAAAATAATCAACCATCAACCAAAGTGCACTACACTGTATAAGCATCAAATATAGATATTCAACGCTTATAACAGCCTGTCAATCAATCGATCGACACATTTAACCAATCAGGATGAGTGAACTTCAAATTTCATCCCAACACCCGTGTGGGGTTTCAAACAATCAAACGCATATTTTATTTGTGCAGTTGGGCGATGTGTAAAATTTATCGTCCCAATCAATGTCATTCAAATAGGTGTACATAAACAAACCGTCCGGTTTATAAATGAATATTTTATTTTATTCACTTCACGTTAAAAATTATATTTTTAACGATAAAACATTTTATTTCAACCTATGAATTTCTATTCAATTCATTTACACAATAAAATGATATTTTTATTTCTCTAACATATTTTAGAAAATTTCGGCGGCATAACGGCACGATACTAGAAACGGGACAAGGCCTAGCCTTATCCCCGGTCTAGTGAAGGCCCACGCCATTCACACATCAATCATATCAATTTCAATTTCACCAAAACAATCAAATCCAAATCAAATAATCTAACCAACTACACAACCAATCAAACAAGTCCATGGTCTGTGGACGGGTGTCGGGTGCTTCTAATAAGCACCGTCTGCATCCTAGTATATATATATATAACTAGAAAAATAAATTGAAAGGTGAGAAATTCTCACCTTTAGCTATCCTAGCTCCACGGCACTTCACTGATAGAAAACTTCATCGCTAGCATCTTTGTCATCTTCGTTGCCCGTAGCCACTACATATGTAAAAATCGAATTTTTACTTCGCTATCCAATATATAAAAATCGAATTTTTATTTCCTTTACACATACAAAGACGATATTTCTATATCCTCTATCACATAAAGATTTCGCCTTTTTCATATTTTAAAGATTTCTAAATAAAATCATTGCTTTCTAACCTAAAATAAAAATCAGTTTTAACATATATGAAAAATCAGTTTTAACATATATGAAAAATCAGGTTTAACATATATGAAAAATCAGTTTTAACATATATAAAAAAAAATCATATTTTCAACCCATTAATAATTATTCTCTATATGACTATTTTATAAGTATCCTGCATAAGCTAAAAATCATATTTTTATCGCTAACTTCATATTGTGAAAATAGAATTTTCATCGCCATTTCATATTTGTAAAAATAGAATTTTCACTTCGTTATTCAATTTATAAAAATCGAATTTTTACTTCAAAGTTCAATATATAAAAATCATATTTTTACTTCAAAGTTCAATATATAAAAATCGAATTTTTACTTCAAAGTTCAATATATAAAAATTCTATTTTTCTATCGAAGTTCAATATATAAAAATTCTATTTTTCTATCGAAGTTCAATATATAAAAATTCTATTTATAGTTCAAAGTTCAATATATAAAAATTCTATTTATAGTTCAAAGTTCAATATATAAAAATTCTATTTTTATTTCTATATTCAACATATAAAAATCATATTTTTATTTCTAACTATTTCGTATAAAAGTAATATTTTTACAATGCTATTTCATTTTCTCCTTTTAAAACTGAAAAGAAACAATGCAATCTTTTCAAAACAACGTATATTTTCCTTTAAAAACAAGGTATATTTTCCTAACTGAAAATAAAACAATGCTCTCTTTTATTTTTAACGCAAGGGTCTTCTTTATTTTATTTTCATTTTTCAAAAACATTGCAAATTTATATTGTAAAAACAAAGCAAATTTGTATTGTAAAAACAATACAATTCATATTTGAATCTGGTTTTTTTTTTTATTTAAATAATTTAATTACCTAATTAATAATTTAGGAAATCTAGAGTTTAAATTACCCTAAGCATCAGCTCCCTTTTTCGTTCAATTCTGGACCTCACCAAAACCCATCATCGCACGCAAAAACCTCCCGCCACACGCCTCTCCAGGCCATCGGCCGCTGATCACCACCCACCACCGTGAAGCCGCCAACATCCTCCACCTTCACCCTCGACCATAAGCAGTTCGACGGCCCCCTCCTACCTGAAAACCGCCCCCAACGACCACGCCTCGAGGCCAAATTCTGAGCGAAACTCCAAATGAGAAATGATCTTGACCGCTTGATTTATCGACCTCGAGGTGTACTTCGATTTAGTTTTAATAATTTCAGAAATCAATTGGTGGATTTCAAGATCAAGGGGAATTAATTTGGGACGATTCGGGTCGCCGATTAAGAGTAGAGGCGGCAAACTGTTTGACCAAGGAATTAATGAACCCTAGGGCTTTGACTTAGGGTTTTATAATCATTTATATTATTATTTAATTCAATATTTTGATGATTTTGTATCCGGACCCCAAATCAAACCCAACGACTATCGCCTCTAGCCAAATACCCCCATTCCGAACACAATGGGATATGTTTCATAGGCTGATTCGATCGTTTCGATCTGTTTTCGTCAAATTTACATTTAAATCATTTTATTGAATTTTAAACGTACATTTTAAATTACCGGGGTCACATACTAACTAGAAAAATCTCAGAAAAATATTTTCTAGCTTCGTATTGACGATACGGTCCTAACAAAACTAGTTTCGTCGAATTCTGAGACCGTTTGAAAAATGGCCAATTTCCAGTCGATTAAAATCAACTGAAACTGGTCAAACGCGTTTTCCTTTGCCACGCTCACATATTGATTCGAAAAATTATGAAATTTGGAATCTAGCAATAACTTGACATCACGGACCCAACAAAACTGGTTTCGTCGAAATCCGAGGTCGTTTGCAAAATTGCTATTTTTAAGGGCCTTATATATATAAAAATATATATAAATTCCACAGCGACTATTTCTAATTTTAAACTGGACATATCTTATCATTTCTAAAATGAAATCTCAGTTTGTTAACTTCGTTACAAAGATATAGTTATACAGATTCAAATATTTCTTGTTTCGTTCAATTCTGACTTATATTGAATTCTGTATATTCATTTGAAATTAGAAATCGAATTTTCGAACTACCGCGCCATTTTCAATTCCTTTTATAATTATATATAATTATTTATATTCTAACGACGACGCGTATAAATATATTCGTTCGAATTATATTCAAAATAAATTTCTCGTCGATTATTATTTAAAATAATTCATTTTAAATATTCAAAATTCACTAAAGTTGCCAAAATAAAAATTTCAAACTGGCTCGCATTTTACGGGTTGTTACACTATGCGAGTAAGAGCCGATCATCATAAAATGGATCACTTCACCCAGATTATGGGGTGCCAGTTGGGAACTAGTTTATATGGGTTCAGAGATTAATATGGGGTACGATAGTATATTCGACCCTAGACAACTTAACTAAGTTTATAGTGCTTTCCCACTTCTTGTTTATACTTATCATACCCAGTTCTTTATTCATAGACAAAATAGTCCTAGACTTACTCAGGCTTTATGTCTGACTCTACTTTTCTTTCGTCTTCTTTTCTTCCGTTTCCCCCCCCCCAGGTCCACAGGGAGGGAACACTGCAGCTTGACCAGCCTTCATATCCAGCTTGAAGAGGAGAAATGTATTGCTTGGACCTTTTTGTTTTGAACTATGGCTTTGGACAACCACTATGGGGCTTTTGCAGTTTATCTATGTTTTCATTATGCTTCTTTAAATAATGTAATCAAGACAGATTATGAAAGTGTTATGTTATGTTTTTTTAAAGGATGTAAGACAATCATGGTGATGTTGCTGTAACACGTATTTGCTTTTCATGAAATAAAAGTTGTTGTTTTTCCGCTGTTTACAAATATGTGTTCTTATATCTGTCTTGTATATCTGTGATTTGTACTTATAAACCTCCACCAAAATTAGGGCATTCCCTTTGAGAGTGACCCTAACGGAGGTGGGGTGTTTCACTTGTTGGCAAAAAAACTAGAGAACTAAGAAGCAAAAAGGTTCATTTAGTTAAAGTGCAGTGGAGCAGTGATCCTAGAGACTGTACTTGGGAGACTGAGGAAAGCATTAAGCAAGCTTACCCCAAAAGCAGAGCAGATATCTCTGACTGACTCCGGTGCAAGGTACCTTTACAATACTTTGCATTTACATTTCATTTCCTACTTTACTGTTGTTTCCTTTTCAAGGACGAAAATTTTTAAGTGGGGGAGATTGTAATAACCCGGAAAATACGAGCCAATTTAAAAAAATTTAATTGGTGATTTCAAAGGAATTTGAACAATTGAAATAGAATATTTCAATAAAATAGTGAATTAGAAATAGCGAGTCAGTTTGAAAATTTGAATTCAAACTGTGACTGACTGTGCAAGGTGGAAAATATAACAGATTTCAGCGAAACCAAAAATATCTAAATCTGTTAGTCAATACCTTTCTAACGAATCTGAAAAATCGAAGTTTCATAACGGGAATCAAAAGTTATGGCCGAATGAATTTTCAGAATGGTTGCTATACAGAATATATAGCCCTGGAAAATTGATATTTTGCATACGACCTCGGAATTCGATGAAACCACTTTTGTTGGGTCTGGGATGTCAAACTATTGCTAGGTTTCAAATTTCATAATTTTTGAAGCTAGTATGTGAGCGTGACAAAAGAAAATGCGTTTGGTCAATTTTTGTTAAATTGGATCGACCAGAAAATGGCCATTTTTCAAACGATCTCAGAATTCGGCGAAACTAGTTTTGTTGGGACCGTAGCATCAAAATATAGCTAGATTTATTTTTCTGGAATTTTTCGAATCAGTTTGTAGCCCTGGCAAATTGAAATGTGCGCTCAAAGTTAAAAACTAAATGTTTTATACTTTAATTTGAAAAATAACTGACTGTAACAGTCGAATTGGCCTACAAAACATATCCCATTGTGTCCGTGATGGGGGTATTTAGCTAGGGGCGATAGTCGTTGGGTTCGAAAAGGAGTTCATTTGACAAAACACTATTTAAAAATTTAATAAAGTCCTCGGCCAATCAGAATTCTCCATTCATTATTAAAAAAAAAGAAACCCCAAAACCAACGGCGAAACCCGCTTCCCCCCTTCCAGGCCCGATCGCCGCCGCTGCCGCCGCTTCCAGCCTCCGCCACCGCCACCCCTCGAACCGCCTTCGCCTCCCCGTCAGATTCGACCCCAGCTCGACGCCGACCAACCCCTCCTCCGCCTGAATCGAGGCTCCAAAGCCCCGACCTTCCCAGCGCCGCCGCCGCCGATCCTGACCACCGAACGCCACCAAACCACCACAGACAGAAAAGGTGAGTTTTTTTGAAGTTTACACTTTGAAAAATCATATCTTTTTAGTGTGTTGACGAAATTCGATGAAACAGGAAACATCGGGACCATAAGGAAGCTCTCTACCCAATAGAAGAAGCTGCGGATTTTTCTAAGTCATCTACCATTTTTAGCACTCCGAAAACAAATGTGAGATATCTAAATTAACATGAATTTGAATGGAAAATGTCGTGTATAATTTATATTAGCGAAATATAAATTTCATACGTGTTGTATACCTCATGTACATGCGTAGTGTAAGCTATATAAGCGAAGTATGAATTTTACATGCATAGAATAATTGATATATATGTTGAAATGCAAGTGAAATATAGCAATTATATATATATATATATATATATATATATATGTACTCCCCTCGTCCACAAACCATGGACGATATTTATTGCTGTGAATTGGTGTGAAATATTGGATGAAAAATACGAATGGTTGAATAAATGTTTGTGGCTGACATTTTTTGGTTGTGGTTGAAAAATACCAGTTGGTGATTGAGATGAATTTGAAATATTTGTGGAAATAAAAATAAAACATGCCGCCTGCGTGCAAATTAGATGCATGAATCCCCATTGTCAAAAACCGCGAGGTTTTAAGGTAGAACAAGGAGCCGTACTAGGGACGGTGCCGGTTTTAACTACCCTGCCTTTATGCTGCCGAAATTTTGAATAATCTTTGTGTGTTAGAATTATTTCCATATGTTGAAATTATTTTCATGCGTTGAAATTAAAGTCATATGTTGAAAATATATCCATGTGCTTGGAAATGTATGATTCCGCCTCAGGCGATGGTGACTGATTATGTATCATTATGCACTAAGTTGTATCCTCTACTGCGCTTCTCTGATGTGATGATATCTATATGATTCCGCTGTCATATGTGTGTAAATTATTCTATTTTCTGTTTATGCTATTATCTGTGATCTGCTAATGATGATTAATGTGTTATATTCCAATGATTATCCTTAACACCGTGTCACGGGGTTTTGGGATCGTCACATTATGTATGTTGAAAGTTTCTATGCCAAGTTGTGATGAATCATACATGTTAAAAAGGCCATGATGTCACCATCTATGCTAGTTAGTTCATATTAATTAAATCATCATGTTTGGGTTATGTTGATCTATATGACAAGTCACATATGCTAGTTAGAGTAATTAGAAAAGTTATGAACATATACCAATACATCTATTATGACGTCTAGAATTATGCTATGACATATGTGATATCCTATGCTAGTTCACACCATCATTATTTTGCCTAAAAACCCCATATGCAAGTTTATGTATAGATTTGGGCTATGATCATATCATATAAATTGAGACATTTAACAAGTTGACACCTTTTGATCCTTAACATGTGTAGTTTATGCAAGTTTCACCTCTATTATGATTAGATTTATTTTAATTGTCTATATGTTGTGATAATTTATCTTCGTGCTAGGTGTTAGACTATACAAGTCTAGCCTATATTATGCGTTGGATAAGCGAACGTATAAACGGGGGTAGGGGTAATATTAAGGATTTAATATTAAAAAGTTGGGGTGCAATTGATATGATTTTGCATGCCATAAGTGGATGGCCATAATTGAGTCAATTATGGACATCATTAAAAGTTGACTTAATTAATAATTTAAATAGGGAATGATTAAAACTGGGGTAAAAGATTTTAAGTGTTAATCAATGCTTAGGACACGAGGTTGGACTCGTTTGTGATGTAAACCTACCTGGACCTGCCTGACAAATCCAGTGGTCACAAATGTCAGCCCAATGTGAGAGGTCCTAGGCCTAAACTAAAGCATAACGGTTGTAAAAACACGAGGTTAGACTCTTTTATGGTGTAAGACTGCCCGGACCCGCCCGGCAAATCTAGCTGCCATAAATGCTAGTCTAATGTGAGAGGTCTTTATGAGGTTATGGCCTGAATGAATTAAGAAATACTTAACCAGATAAACAAGTAAGGTGGGACATGGGGCTTAAGTAGGTGCCCTGGGTGGCATGAGGAATCTAGCGGGTGCACTTAGTGGCATGTGAAATACGATTCGTAAGACTTAACCAAACACACATGTAAATGAACATGACTAAGAGGGTTAAGTGGGATATACTAGTGACAAGCTTAGGTGGGTTGCTTGTGGGGGCCCATTTCGACCAGTATCCCAAACGTATCTTTGTGGGCTCGACCCAAGTCGAGGACGGGACACGCATGCGGGGTTTGATTGTAAGAGGCCAAAACAGGGAGCGATGGCAATGCAAGTACAACGGGTTTCGTATGCGTGTGTGGACCCAGGCTGGTAGGTAAGACGTTGTTGCATCGTGTAGGTATAAGCCGTGCATTCTCAAGTTGTATCGGGTTGCCACTTTAGGGGAGTGATACACCGCACTGTTGGGCCAGCACGGGTATCTACGAGTAGGGAGCCGATCGAAAGTGGGTAGTGGGGTACACCTAGTGGAGATAGGGGCAGACGGCACCTATGTAGTCAGCTAGGGGTACGTAAGGCTATTTATAAAGTTTCTATGTGATGCAAGTGGGATCAAACAATAGGGTGACTGGTGTGGTGCAGTGTAGTAATGTGAGGTGCAGTGTAGTAATCATTCGTTAGTAATTAGGTGTGCCTTTACCATTATCTTTAACGTTATCTTAAACGCTATCTTTATCTTCCTAAGAGTTCATAGACATTTACTTCTCTTCCAGCTTATGCCTTAGTCTAGTTATTTTGATAATAGTATTGTTAGAATTATCATACTCGCCAGACTTTATGTCTGACCCCCTCTATTTCTATCCTTTTTCCCCCTCCAGGTCCTCAGTTGGGCCCAGCTCTAGTGGAGTTTGATTGGATTGCTTCATCTCTATTGGAAAGCTTGGACCGTTGAACTAAAGTCCAGCTTTGTTATCTTTTTAATGGCTATTTATGTAATGGGATTATGTATTTTGTTTTATGAAGATGGATATTGTACTTGGTTTTATGATGAAACAAACATGTTTAATTTCTCCTGCAATAAAATGAAGTTTTAGATTTCCAAGTACTATTTATTATCTGTCTTGTTGTAAATTTTCTGTTCTATATTCACTTATAACCTCCATGTAAGTTAATGCATTCCCTTTGTGAGTGACATTAATGGACGTGGGGTGTTACATGTGGTATCAGAGCTTAAGGTTACCAGAACAGATGAAAATACTTTAGAAAAATAGTTATTTTTGAAAGAAGTGTTTTCAAAAACATGTTTTAATGAGAAATTTAAAGAGAAAAGGTTTTAATAAAAACATAATCCCCAATAGCCACATATCTTGATCTTTCGAATTCTCCATTTTGAATCTTTCCTTTTTCGTTTTAGAATGGCTGAAGATCTTAATCTACCCGACGGTGTAACGATACCAGGATGGTATATGATGCTATTGGAGGCTAGGGCTGCTGCAGGTCCAGCCAGTGTTCATCCACCATTAGTTGCACCCGTTCCTCCTCCTCCTCCTCCCGTAGATACATTTGCAAAGACGTGCAAGGAATTCAAGGCTATAGGTGGAAAACCATTTCAAGGGTCAGAAACGTTTGTGGAAGCTAGAGATTGGCTTAAGGAGGTGGAAGAATTGCTAGAAATCTTTGAAGTAGAAGATGGGAGGAGAGTTCGTTTAGCAGCTTGCTTGAAGAAGGGAGAGGCCTCGTTTTAGTGGGAGGTCACTAATGGGGAGCGTCCTGTTGACTCTTGGGCGGATTTCAGACGTAGGTTCAAGGCGAAGTTTCTCTCAAGGGCGGAAGAAAATCTATATATGGAAAGGTTCTTGACATTGAAGCAAGGAAGCTCATTAGTGAAAGAATATGTCAATAAATTTATTCAGTTAGCAAGGTTTGGCTTGGACTTAGTGAACACACTGGAAAAGAAGGCGCTGAGGTTCGTGAATGGCTTGAATGAACCATTGCAAGGGTTGGCTATGACCCACAACCCTATGGGGGCCACCTTTGAGAAGTTAGTAGAAATGGCGCACATGCGTGAGGAGAAAAGTGCTAAAGCTGATAAGGCACCCGAGAAGAAGGGGGATCAGAAGAAACCACAACAGCAAAACAAGAAGGGTGGAAAATACAATAATGGCCAGGGAAAGAAGAAGTGCTTCAACTATGGAACCCTAGGCCATCTCAGCAAGGATTGCCAAAAGAAAAAGAAGACAGGTTGTTTTCATTGTGGCGATGAAGGACATTTAGTGAAGGACTGCCCAAAGAAGGGGCAGAGGGCAGGAGCTACCTCGGGAGGACAGGTGCAGGCTCTTATGGCACCAGGGTAGGCAAGGGGACAAGTTCAGGCTCTCGCGGTGCCACCGCTGCAAGAACGAGGTAGAACCATTTCTGTTGAAAGCTTAGTTTTTCTGTTTGATCATCCTGTCCGTACCTTATTCGATTCGGGCGCATCACATTCGTTTATCTCTACATCATTAGTTGAATTACTGCACTTAAACACCAGTTTAGTAGAGGATCCCTTAGTTGTTTCGAATCCAATTGGGGGCTCAGCTTATTTGTCCATGATGTGTTTGGATTTGAAAATTTCTATACTTAGCGTTGAGTTTAGATGTGATGCTTATGTGTTGGGCTTCATGGGCTATGGGCTAATTTTAGGAATGGATTGGTTATCCAGAAATGGGGCCGTTCTTGATTGTGAAAGGAGACTAGTTAGGCTCGTGACTCGCCTTGGAAACACTCTCGAAATCTTTTGTAATCCCATAAATTCGGTTATGCTAAGTTATCTAGAATCGCTTGACGCGTCTGAGGAAAATCTACGATCTGTTAGAGTGATCCGAGAATAGTCGGATGTGTTTGAGGAGGTGAAGGGCTTTCCTCCGAAGTGGGAGATAGATTTTCGAATATATCTTATGGATAATGCGAAACCAATATCTTTGCCAGTACGCCACATGGCTCCACGTGAAAGGAGGGAACTCGGTAAGCAAGTGAAGGAGTTGCTTGAGAAGGGGTTCATAAGACGAAGTATATCAGAGTGGGGTGCACCAGTAGTATTTTCCATGAAGGCGGATGGGTCCCTTAGACATTGTGTGGACTATAGAGAACTTAATAAGCTTACTAAGAAGAACAGACACCCACTTCCGAGGATTGACGATCTCTTCGATCAGTTAGTTGGCGCATCTGTGTTTTCGCAGTTGGACTTAGCCACTGGGTTCCATCAGTTGAGAGTGGCTGAGGATAGCATAGACAAGACTGCCTTTAGGACTCCGGACGGTTTCTATTAATGGCTAGTGATGCCCTTCGGTTTGAAAAACGCCCCAGCATATTTTGTTGATTTGATGAGTAGGGTGTTTAGGGAGTACCTTAACAATTTCGTGGTAGTCTTTGTAGATGACATCTTGATCTTTTCTAAGGATGAAGAAGAGCATGCCCTACATCTTAGGGAAGTGTTGGAGACTCTTCAAGCGCATAAGCTTAAAGCTAAATTTTCTAAGTGTCACTTTTGGAGGAAGGAAGTACGGTTCTTAGGACACGGTGTTTCCAAAGAAGGGATAGCTGTAGATCCCGCGAAGGTGGTGGCCATCCAAGAATGGAAGGTTCCTAAAAATGCTACCGAAGTGAGAAGTTTCTTAGGGTTGGCTGGCTACTATAGGAAGTTAATCAAAGACTTTGCAAAGATATCAGCTCCATTGACACGCATGACGAAGAAGAACCTAGTTTTCACATTGGACGTATATTGTGATGATGCGTTCCAACGTTTGAAGAGAGCTTTGACTTCAGCTCCGGTGTTATTATTGCCAGACGGGAGTAAGCCGTCTACCGTTTATACTGACGCTTGTGGGACAGGAATAGGCGCAGTCTTAATGCAAGAGGGTAGGGTAATAGCCTATGGTGGAAGGCAGTTGAGAGCACATGGGAAAAATTATCCTACACATGACCTAGAATTGGCCTCTATTGTTTTCGTGCTTAAGTCTTGGCATCATTATCTTCTTGGTGAGAATTTCGAATTATTCACTGACCACAAGTCTTTAAAATACCTATTCTCTCAAAAGGACTTGAACTTAAGGCAGCAAAGGTGGATGGAGTTCTTAACGTCCTACGACTTTGAGATAACATATACCCCTGGCAAGGGTAACGTGGTGGCCGATGCCTTAAGTAGAAAAAGATTATCCTTAAGCCCTTTGTTTGTTGAGCGGCAAAGTTTAGAATTCATTTTGATGTTTGACTTTAGACCTTCCATTGACTTCGTACCCGGTTTGCTAGCATCCTTGGAGGTCAGACCTACGCTTTTGGGACGGATTGGCAAGGCACAGCGAGACGACCCACAGTTAGTTGAGTTAGTAGAAAAACTCAAAAGAGGGGAGTCATCAAGCTATCTCCGTAGGTATACCCTAGATGATAAGGGTTGGTTACATAGGGACGGCAGACTTTGTATACCAAAAGACGATGACCTAAGGAAGACTATTCTTGACGAAGCACATCGTTCGAAGATGACCATTCACCCCGGCGGGGACAAGATGAATAAAGACATGAAGAGAGTTTACTTTTGGGCCGGCATGAAGAAAGATGTGGCCGAGTATGTCGCTAGATGCTTGGTGTGCCAACAAGTAAAAGCAGAGCAAAAGAAACCTGGTGGGCTGCTTCACCCATTGGAGGTTCCACAATGGAAGTGGGAAAGTGTCTCGATAGATTTTGTGGATGGTTTACCGCGATCTAGGAAGGGTAATACGGGAATTTGGGTTGTAGTAGATAGACTTACTAAAAGCGCCCATTTCATTCCCGTAAAGAGTAAGAGGACTGCTCCATGGTTAGCCTCCATATACGTTCGAGAAATAGTTCGTTTGCACGGTGTTCCTTCTAGCATAGTGTGATCCTATTTTCACTAGCGAATTTTGGAGAAGCTTACAAGAGGCGGTAGGGACTCAGTTATGTTTGGGCACCGCATATCATCCTCAGATGGACGGCCAGACCGAGAGGGTGAATCACATTCTAGAGGATCTGTTGAGGCTATGTATCCTAGACTTTGGGGGTACGTGGGAAGAGCATGTTCCATTGGTTGAGTTCTCATATAATAAAAGCTTTCAGTCCAGCATTGGTATGGCACCATTCGACGCTCTTTATGGACGACCTTGTCGTTCACCTACATGTTGGTGGGAATATACGGGTAAGATCTTACTTGGGCCCGATATGATTAGGGAGACTTCGAAGAAGATCGACTTGATTCGAAGGAGGATGAAAGCAGCACGGGATAGGAAGAATTCTTATGCGGATAAGAGGATGACAGATCTCGAGTTTGAAGTTGGGGACATGGTCTTTGTCAAAGTTCTCCACTATGGAACGTTTTTCGTTTTGGGTCCGTTGGGAAATTAGCACCAAGGTTTGTTGGGCCATTTCCTATTAAGGAGAAAATTGGACAGATGGCTTATAGAGTGGAGTTGCCTGAGAGACTTAGTGGTGTACATGACGTATTCCATGTGTCACATTTGAGGTAGTTCTTGCACGAGACCACGGAAGTGGTAGAGCCGAGCTTGCTTAGAGAGGTGGTGATAGAGCGTGATGCGACAATTTGACGAGCTCCAACGCGCATTCTTGGGTCGGAGATCAAGAGGTTGAGGAATCGAGAGGTCAGACTAGTCAAAGTGCAATGGGGAGATGATGAGAGCAACGCTACTTGGGAGACAGAAGAGAAGATGTGGTCACGATACCCTTTTCTTTTTTAGGGTATGTCTTTTAATTTCTCCTTTATCGCTTAGCTCGTACTTATCTTATCTTTAGTATATCCTCTCGCTAGTATCTTTGACCTTTAGTTAGGATAATCCTATGGTTGAAACAAGTGTTTGAGACATGTTATGTATGGTGGATGCAAAGTGGATGAAAGTGTTTTCTAGTGGTTGCTCGTGGATACATATACACACACTATTAGGCACCAGATCGGCTCAGTCACTTCATATTGCATATTGCATATATATGGATGTATTTAGTAAAATGGATGTATAATGGTTGTATTATCATATAGTTGCTGCATTCGGGTGGATGGTTGTGCACACATATAGAATTAATATGTATCATTAGGAATCTTTTGTATACATATTGGACGATGGAACTACCATGATTTGCATTAAGGAGGTCAACTGAATAAGTGGACCTCCTGATTTTGCATTATATATGGTCATATACACACACTGCGCATTTAAACATGAAAGCATTAGAAGTCTATAAGGAGAATGGATGCCTGTGTTTGATGGTTGAGTAGATGGACGATTGGATGTTAGGACATACATTCTTCTTAACTTGAAGATTTCAGGGACAAAATCCTTTAAGGAGGGGAGAATGTAACACCCCGTAATTCTATAAATATTAAAATTCACAAATTAAAGTATACTTAATTTTTAGAAAAGAATTAAGTGAAATGGGTTGCGCAGGGAAATATATATATATATATATATTGATATATATATATATATAAATTAAAATTAAATAAATAAATATGCGAAAAAGTTCAAAACAGCGAATTGGGAGGGGGAATAACCGAACCGGCCCATTTTTGAGGTCGACCCAAGCCCCGTTGGGTCGACTAGGGGTTAATCCAGGGTGTTTGGCTGTCAACCCGTGGGCCGATTCGTTCAAATGCAGATTTTGCATTTGATTGGTTCTCATGGTTCGGGGTTAATCTAATGGTCCTAAATAACTTCCTACACCTATAAATACATCCTAATGCTAACCCTAAACCTAATTAAAATAGAATAGTTACTGTCATACCATCGCCATGGAGATCAATGGAGCCGCCGCGAACTAAGCGAGAAGAAAAGCAAATTCAATTCTAATTCTCTCAACCCTAAAGCAAAGCAAAACTCTCACTTTTCTTCTCTAAATTGTGAGTATGATGATCATAACAAAATTATTATCATTTTAATTAGGTTGAGTTATGAATGGATTATGAGTAGATGATGTGAATTATCATATATGTTGTTGTAAACCCCTTTTGCTCTCATGTATATTGTAAATCCAATGTTATGTGATGATGATATCTTATATGTTGTAAATCATGCTATGATGATGTTATGTATGTTGAAAGTTTATATGCTAAGTTGTGATGAATCATACATGTTAAAAAGGCCATGATGTTACCATCTATGCTAGTTAGTTCATATTAATTAAATCATCATGTTTGGGTTATGTTGATCTATATGACAAGTCACATTTGCAAGTTAGATTAATTAGAAAAGTTATGAACATATACCAAGACATCTATTATGACATCTAGAATTATACTATGTCATACGTGATATCCTATGCTAGTTCACACCATCATTATGTTGCCTAAAAACCCCATATGCAAGTTTATGTATAGATTTGGGCTATGATCATATCATATAAATTGATTCATTTAACAAGTTGACACCTTTTGATCCTTAACATTTGTAGTTTATGCAAGATTCACCCCTATTATGATTAGATTTATTTTAATTGTCTATATGTTGTGATAATTTATCTTTGTGCTAGGTGTTAGACTATAAAAGTCTAGCCTATATTATGCGTTGAATAAGCGAACATATAAACGTGGGGTAGGGGTAATATTAAGGATTTAATATTAAAAAGTTGGGGTGCAATTGATATGATTTTGCATGCCATAAGTGGATGGAAATAATTGAGTCAATTATGGACATCCTTAAAAGTTGACTTAATTAATAATTTGAATAGGGAATTATTAAAACTGGGGTAAAAGATTTTAAGTGTTAATTAATGCTTAGGACATGAGGTTGGACTCGTTTGTGACGTAAACCTCCCCGGACCCGCCCGGCAAATCCAGTGGTCACAAATTTCAGCCCAACGTGAGAGGTCCAAGGCCTAAACTGAAGCATAACGGTTGTAATCACACGAGGTTAGACTCTTTTATGGTGTAAGACTGCCCGGACCCGCCCGGCTAATCCAGCTGCCATAAATGCCAGTCTAATGTGAGAGGTCTTTATGTGGTTATGACCTGAATGAATTAAGAAATACTTAACCAGATAAACATGTAAGGTGGGACATGGGGGTTAAGTAGGTGCCTTGGGTGGTATGAGGAATCTAGGGTGTGCCCTTAGTGTCATGTGAAATACGATTAGTAAGACTTAAACAAACACACATGTAAATGAACATGACTAAGAGGGTTAAGTGGGATATATTAGTGAAAAGCTTAGGTGGGTAGCTTGTGGGGGCCCATTTCGACCAGTATCCCAAACGTATCTTTGTCGGCTCGACCCAAGTCGAGGACGGGACACGCATGCTGGGTTTGACTGTAAGAGGCCAAAACGGGGAGCGGTGGCAACGCAAGTCCAACGGGTTTCGTATGCGTGTGTGGACCCGGGCTGGTAGGTAAGACGTTGTTGCATCATGTAGGTATAAGCCATGCATTCTCAAGTTGTATCGGGTTGCCACTTTAGGGGAGTGATACACCCCACTGTGGTGCCAACACGTGTGTCTACGAGTAGGGAGCTGATCGAAAGTCGGTAGTGGGGTACACCTAGTGGAGATAGGGGCAGACAACACCTATGTAATCAGCTAGGGGTACGTAAGGCTATTTATAAAGTTTCTGTGTGAAGCAAGTGGGATCAAACAATTGGGTGACTGGTGTGGTGCAGTGTAGTAATGTGCGGTGCAGTGTAGTAATCATTCGTTAGTAATTAGGTGTGCCTTTACCGTTATCTTTAACGTTATCTTAAACGCTATCTTTATCTTCCTAAGAGTTCATAGACATTTACTTGTCTTCCAGCTTATGCCTTAGTCTAGTTATTTTGATAATAGTATTGTTAGAATTATCATACTCGCCAGACTTTATGTCTGACCCCCTCTATTTTTATCCTTTTTCCCCCTCCAGGTCCTCAGGTTGGGCCCAGCTCTAGTGGAGTTTGATTGGATTGCTTCATCTCTCTTGGAAAGCTTGTACCGTTGAAGTAAAGTCCAGCTTCTAATCTTTTTAATGGCTATTTATGTAATGGGATTATGTATTTTTTTTATGAAGATGGATATTGTACATGGTTTTACGATGAAACAAACATGTTTAATTTCCGCTGCAATAAAATGAAGTTTTAGATTTCCAAGTACTATCTATTATTTGTCTTGTTGTAATTTTTCTGTTCTATATTCACTTATAACCTCCATGGAAGTTAATGCATTCCCTTTGTGAGTGACATTAATGGACGTGGGGTGTTACATTCTATGGGCCATAACTTGGTCATACGGACTCCGATTTACGAAATTTTGGACTCGTTTTCAAGCAGAATTTCGAGACGAATGCAATGGCGTAACCTGTTCCCATTGATTCTTAATTTATAATTTAATTCTGCCCTGATTTCTTGTTTTAACATGTTATAAAATTCGGGTTGTTACATTCTCCCCACCTTAAAGGATTTCGTCCCCGAAATCTCTAAGTTAGGAAGAACGTATCCTACCATCCATCTACTCAAAACATCATCTAAAAGCAACCATTGTCCTTAAAATATTTCTAATGTTGTATGAACATATTAAGAAAGTGTGTGTGTATGTGTTCCTTATCTAATACAAATGATCAGGCCTGATTGATCTTCTAAATGCAAAATATGTTTAGTGCCATGAATCCAAATGCATGTAAATAGTCCTAGTCACATAAACACTACATGTGTGCACAACCATTCATCCATATGAAATATCCACATGACAACACATTCAATTTCATCCATATACAAGTATAAACACTCATGCATATGCAACATGAAAATGTGTCTGAGCCGATCTAGTGCCTAATGTGTATTCATGCATCCACGAGCAACCACTTGCGACCACTTGCAACCATTTTGCAAACATCAATCATAACATGTTTCAAATACATGTTTGCATCCATAGGGTTCTACCTAAGGTTCTCAAGATAGGATCGAGAAGATAAGCAAGATAAACACCTTTTCGGATTACAAGAAATCCCTTTCTAAACCCAACCCATATCCTATAAAGCCCAAAAGGTTTAGTCAACCTAACGGACACCTTCAAACCCAGACATGTATTACTAACCGATGTGTCATACCCCCTATGGAGTTTGCAACAGAAATAAGATCGAGAATAGGACCGAGAAGATATGCATAAAAGATAGCATGCGGGTAAGCTCTTCAGGAAAACAGGGATCAAGAATATACTAAAAAAAAAAAGATATGTTGCGCGTATCTTGTCTTCAATCTTCTAAGTCGCATTTCCTTGAGCTTAATTCCATTGTGCTTTGGCTGTCTCTAACTTCATGATTCCGTAACTTCTTAATTCCTATTTCCAAATACATGCTGGAACTCATTTCATTATCGCCTCTTGTTCCACTTTTACTTATTATCCATCTAGTATACTTGGCTCAACCATATCCATGTACTCACGGTTTTCATGCAAGCTCTCCAAAATTCACTAGTGAACTCTAGATCTCGTTTACTCACTATACGGCATTTCATGCAGAAGAACTATCTCTTGAAAAAAAACAGATGCCAACCATCTTACCAAATGTACTTACTAGAGTGATTTCCATAACGCATGCACAAACGAAATGAACCATCCGCCTTAGTGGCGAACACTACTTGAATGGATTACCAACAAATGCATCAAGAGATTCTAGGTAACCAATCATGACAGAACCCTAAAGGTTACACGAGACTTCGAGGGTATTACCGAGGCAAGTCAAGAGTCTAACTACCCTCCTTTCAAAACCGAGAATGGCACCCTTACTGCATAACCACTCCATTCCTAGAATCAACCCATAGCTCAAAAACTTAAGCATTATTCCCAAAAGTCATCGATTTCCTCAAATCCAAACAAGTCATGAATAAATGGGAGGATCCCCAACAGGATTTGAGACAAAAACGGGACCCTCTATTGTGCTAGTACTAAGGTGTAGGGACCCAACAATTGAAACAGGATTTAAAAAAGATGCGATGTACAAAACAAAGTCCTAACGGGATGTTAGAAAGGAAAACTAAACTTTTACCAGAAACGTTACCACCCCTCTTAGGCACGCTAGTAGTGAGAGCATACAATTGCCCTCTCGACGATCTTGTTCTTTTCCCATGTCCTTTTCCTATAGTACTTAACTACCTTCTTGTTCTGAGCCTCATTCGCCTTAACCACTCCTATCCTTTCTTGTATAACGCAGTAACCGGTCTCTTGAGAACTTCCTCCATCGCACGGAAAACATTTACGTAGCTAGAAAAGTATTAGTCATAGTTAAAACTACTGTGACTACAGGTGGAGGAAAGAAAGGAAAAGAGATTCGATCACAGGATAGTGCTAATGGCTTTTTGGGGAATAGCATTTTTCTTTGAAACTTTTCCTGAAAAATGCTTCTTTGTAAAATGGCTTTGAAAATAGTTTCAGAAGGTTTTAAAAACTTTTTCCCAGTCTGGTAACCTTCTGCTCTGATACCAAATGTAACACCCCACCTCCGCTAGGGTCACTCACAAAGGGAATGCACTAGCTTTGGTGGAGTATTATCTAGGTAAACATGCACAGAAATATTACAAGACAGAACATATAAAAACAGCGGAAGAAAACATGATTTTATTACTTTATAAAAGTAGTAAGGTCTAAAACCTTTTACATCAAAGTGCCATTAAATTACTTACATCGAAACCTGTCTTGCAATGATAAAGAAGCATAAAACCATATTCATAAATTATTCCCCAAGTAAAACAGTAAAATAGCCATAGCGAAGAAAACTCCAAGCCATAGATGATGATCTTGAAGCAGAAAATCCACACTAAGTAGCAACATTTCCTCCCTGTAAACCTGGTGGGGGGGGGGGGGGGGGACGGAAGAAAATGTGGCGAAACAAAACGGGGTCTATCATAAAGAATGGTAAGTCCTATCTTCTTCCAGCATAAAAACAGGTAAAGGTAACATGACATGCATAAACTGAGAGTAAACATGAGGATGATGACAAGATAGACAAGCTAAACCAAGGTAGCAGGATGAACTATTGTATCAAGATAAACTACGGTCACTATGAATCAAGTATAACACACTAAGGTTCTATCGAGTATAGCATCCCAAGGTTCTATCGAGAATAACCCCCAAGGTTCTATCGAGTATATTCGCCCTGCACCTTTCGTACTAGTATCCCGACCCGTGTCATGTGTTAGCTACTAAATGTCCGTTGCCCAATGTCATGAAATGGTCTATGTCGACCTAACGTAGATTTTCCCAACTCGCATGTTTCTTTACATGTATATGTTTAGTCCTTTGCCGTAAATCCTACGGGCTTCCTCACGTAGTTCTACACTACTTCGACGTAGTTCCATTATCCTTGAAATCGTTTGGACTGTCACTGTAACAACCCGTATTTCTAATAATCTGTTATAACATAAATTGAGGCAGAATTAAATTATAAAATGGGAATCAAGGGAAACGGGCTATGCCATTGCGTTCGTCTCGGAAAAATACACGAAATAGAGTCCGAGTTTTCGAAAATCGGAGTCCGTATGACCCAGTTAAGGCCCGTTGAAGTTTGCAGAAAATTTCTAAGTAAAAACAGATTTAAATTTGAAATTAGAAACAAGGGTTTGGGCCAGCTGGGCCAAGGCGGGAAAAATCCCGCCCAGGACCCCATGTCGACAGGCCTGTCGACAGGGGTCTAGGCATGTCGACTGCCCTGTCGACAGCCCTGTCGACAGGGGGTGCCCAGGCAGTCTAGCCTGGTGCACCATTTTTGATTTGGGCTGGGTCTTGGGGCTTGGTTCTAGAGGATTCCGAGATCTGACGGGCCAAAACTATCCTAGGGTTAATCCTAGGGCTAAAAACACTCTAATCTTCTATAAATATACCCCTAATCCTACCCTAAAGCCTCATTATTCATCCTAGCAACTAAACTATGCCAAAATCCATCCTCTCATGGCCTCCACCCTCTTAATACAAATCCTAATTTAATTCCTAAGTGATTTTCCATGCGTACAAGCATATTTAGGCTTGTATGATCCTCCTTAGCTTGCATTAAAGGCTTGTTTTTCAATTGGCATCATAAAGGAGGAGTCTTGATCAAGTTTGCTTGCATTTGGGGGCTTTAATTTGTTGCATAAGGGGTTTCTTGCATTTGTTATACTCAATTGAGTCCGCATAAGCATTGTAAGCCCTCTTACCTTCACTTTACAAACTCTAAAGTTAATATGTGGTGAAAGTTGAGATTTACGTGAGTTTAGTTGATTATGCATGCTTATGCGAACTCACTATACCAGGTTTTACATGTTTCATAAGTTATGCATACATATGCGAGTTTACTATGCCATGTTCTACATGTTTAATGGATTAGGCATGTTTATGCAAGTGTACTAAGCCATGATTTGCAAGTTTAACAAGTTATGCATGTTTATGCAAGTTTGCTAAGCCATGATTTGTACGCTTATTGAGTTATGCATATTTATGCAAGTTTAAAATGACAAGTTGTGCATGTTTTGACAAGTTGTGCATGTTGTGACAAGTTGTGCATGTTTTGGCAAGTTGTGCATGTTTATGCAAGTTTAAAATGACAAGTTGTGCATGTTTTGACAAGTTGTGCATGTTTTGGCAAGTTGTGCATGTTTATGCAAGTTTAAAATGACAAGTTGTGTATGTTTTGACAAGTTGTGCATGTTTTGGCAAGTTGTGCATGTTTATGCAAGTTTAAAATGACAAGTTGTGCATGTTTTGACAAGTCGTGCATGTTTTGGCAAGTTGTGCATGTTTATGCAAGTTTAAAATGAAAAGTTGTGCATGTTTTGACAAGTTGTGCATGTTTTGACAAGTTGTGCATGTTTATGCAAGTTTAAAATGACAAGTTATGCAAATTTAACATGTTATGCATGTTTTATGGTAATATGCAAGTTCACTACGCTAAGTTGTGCAAGTCTAACATGTTATGCATGACTGTTGTGCAAGTTTATGTTGTGCCAAGTTCCCTCTTCCTATCCTTTATGCGTTACTACGAATATGTAAGCGATAGAATGACGTTGGGGGTTTTTGGGGTAAACATAAAATACATAAAAATATAAGATTGGGAATTTACCTATTAAGTTAGGTCTACCCCTTGGGAATTTACCTATTAAGTTAGGTATACCCAAGTAATTGTTTGACTTGTGATTATGTTTTGAAATAAAGTGGACATGACACTTAGAAAATATAAGTGTGGCCAACTCGAGGTTGGGTTGAGTTTGTAGCGTAATTCTACCCGGAACCGACCGGCTTAACTAGTGGCTACAAACAATAGGACCCAATGTGAGAAGTTGGTCATGGGGTGCCAAGACCCGAGGTTAGACCAAGTTGTGGTGTAAAGCTACCCGGACCCGCCCGGCTTAACTAGTAACCACAACAAGGTCTAATGTGAGAGGTTAAGGTGCATTAAGTTAATTAATGCCTCATGACTAGGGTTAAGTCAGGGTCCACTAATACTTAACCAATTTGGGAGTTCAAGGGATTAGAATGTGGTTAAGTTGTGAACCGTTAGCTACACTTAACTAGTTTAATCCATTTGGGAGTTCAAGGGATTAGAATGGGGTTAAGCCACACTTAACCAGTTTAATCCAGGATTAGTGAAGGGTTAAATCACACTTAACCCTCTTAGGAAACCCTAGCGGCGGGTCTGTTCCGGCAGTAATCCCAGTTTGGTATCATCACAACCCTAGAAACTAGGCTAGGGCGGGGCACGATTACTGGACGGATGTAAACGACCAAAGGGCGATGGCCGAGTGGTACAGCGGTGCGGGTCCGGCAGGCTACGGACGTGCACGTAGTCCGATGTTGGACAAACTCGAGGCACGGGTACCAGTAGGTTAGGGCTGTGCATTATTGCTTAAGTGTCCGGGGTCGACAACCGAGGGCTTGATACACCCAAAGGTGGGCCCAGCACAGACTACCTACATCCATATGTGGGCCGTATGGACATCAACACTTGACGTGTTAGGCTTATAGGGAGCCGATCGACTAGACCGTTGGGTTGGACCTTATATTAAGGTCACTTCATGTTATTGGGCCAAAGCGTGGGCCAAGGGATCAGTACCGGTTATGTTGGGTTGCTAGTACACCGTGGTGCAAAAACTTAACCATATTTATGCGATGACACCTCTATCTATCTTGTAGTTAAATTACCGTGCCAATATGTTGTTATCTATGATCATCTCAGTTTCCATCATGATGTTAACTTTATTAGTTTATAGACTGATCGTAGCAGGGCTTACTCAGTCTTTTTGACTGACCCGTTTTGTTTCGCCTCTTTTCTTCCGTCCCCCCCCCCAGGTTCTCAGGGAGGGAATACAGGAGCCTAGCTTGGATCTTAGCTGCTTTCTTGGATAGCTCATGTATGCTTTGGACTTGGGCTTGCTATGGTTTCTTCCACTTTGGGGATAGCTACTTTTATGTTTTCTTCTTCAGTTTCAGATGATGTTATTTTATGTACTAGACTTGTTTACTTGGGAAATTGACATTATGATGTAGCAGACTTGTTTTTGAAATAGTTTAAAAGTCTTCCGCTGTTTTATTTACTTACTCTGTTTATTTACATATATATATGTCATGTCCTGCCTTGCTATATCATTATGCATGTTTACCAATAATACCCCTCCAAAGCTAGTGCATTCCTTTGCGAGTGACCCTGGCGGAGGTGGGGTGTTACAGTCACCCTTGATCTAGCTGTATTTTCTTATCATGAATTATCGCGTGTTCATCTAGGATTTACGCCACCTAGGGCCAATAGGGATTATGCTACCTATTGGATGTTCTCTAGATTCGATCAGGTTTTATGCCACCTAGGACCACAAGGGATTATGCTACCTATCGAACAACGCCCTTTTTTACACGTAACGATGTAAGAGATCGGCTCCCTACAAGTCCTAACTCGTCGTGTGTCGGTGTCATACGGCCCAATCACGAATGTAGCTACTTTGTACTAGGTCCACCCTACGGTGTATCAAGCCCTAGGGTGTCAACCCCTGACACCATTTCCAAGCACGCACAGTGTACAACTACTGGTGCCCACGCCTGCTTTTTCAACTCCGAGCTACGTGCGCGACCATAGTCCGCCTGAACCTACAATGGCGCACAAAACTCAGTCGTCGTTTTGGTCGCTTACAATCAGCCCAGTAATTGTGCCCTACCCTAGCGTAGTCCCTTGGGTATCGTGATACATCCAAGAGGGTTACTGCTAAAAAGGACCGCGTAACTAGGGTTTCCGTCCAGCAGGTTAAGTGTTGTAATCTAAATTCAAGACTTAACCCCTATTAGTCTAGCATATCAAGTTTGTTAAGTGTGGTCATTCAAGTTCGTGACTTAACCCGTCTACATGTCATGTCAAGTTGGCTAAGTGTTGTCATTCAAGTTCATGACTTAGCCCTACGAATCACGTGTCAAGTTGGTTAAGCGTATTCCAGCGGTTCATGACTTAACCCTATCCAAATCATCGTGTCAAATTGGTTAAGTATATTTAGGCTTAACCCCATCAAATTACCGTATTGGATTGGTTAAGTATATTCAAGCTTAACCCCATCAAATTACCATGTTAGATTGGTTAAGTATATTCAAGCGATTCATGACTTAACCCCATCAAGTTATCATGTTAGATTGGTTAAGTATATTCAACCGATTCATGACTTAGCCCCATCAAGTTATCATGTTAGATTGGTTAAGTATATTCAAGCGATTCATGACTTAACCCCATCAAGTTATCATGTTAGATTGGTTAAGTATATTCAAGCGATTCATGACGTAACCCCATCAAGTTATCATGTTAGATTGGTTAAGTATATTCAAGCAATTCATGACTTAACCCCATCAAGTTATCATGTTAGATTGGTTAAGTATATGCTAATCTAACCCCATCCACTAGTCAAATTATAACGGTTAAGTGTTACCCTTGTGAGTTTACTTAACCTTACCATGCACCGCGCTATAATAGTCAGGTGTGATCGACCCATTCAGGTTAGACTAACCCATCCTCTAATCATGTTATATGGTTAAGTGTCATCAAGCAATCAAGTCCGGTTTACTTTACCCACCCATCCACGTCATATTGGTTAAGTGTTATTAGTCTAATCAAGTTACTTAACCCACCCGTCCATGTAATATTGGTTAAGTGTTATTAGTCTAATCAAGGTACTTAACCCACCCGTGCATGTAATATTGGTTAAGTGTTATTAGTCTAATCAAGTTACTTAACCCACCCGTCCTTGTAATATTGTTTAAGTGTTATTAGTCAAATCAAGTTACTTAAACTTATCATGTGGCATTAAGTAAATTAATGCACCCCAACCTCTCACATTAGACTTTGTTGTGGTTACTGGATATGCCGGGCGGGTCCGGGCAGCTTTACACCACAACCTAGTCTAACCTCGGGTTTCAAGTGCGATATGACCAACTACTCACATTGGGTCCTATTGTCTGTAGCTACTGGATTTGTCGGGCGGTTCCGGGCAGATTTATCCTACAAACTCAACCCAACCTCGAGTTGGCCACTTTCATGTTTTTCTACTTGTCATGTTCATGTCAAATTTAGGCTACGACAAAGTCCACGTTTTACACTTATGCCCATTTTTCCCCTTTACCTAGTTCATGTTAAATTTCATAGCCCATCTCACGTTTTCCTAAACTACCCAAAGCGTATTCCCAACGCAAGTGAAAGCGAGTCAACATAGTAGGAATAATATGACAACATATTGGCCTCAAATCATGTATGATAGCATAAAGGGATTGGACTCAAACATGTATAATAGCATAAAGGGATTGGCCTCAAACATGCATAATAGCATAAAGGGATTGGCCTCAAACATGCATAATAGCATAACAATAGGTTCATCATCATAGGCATGTAAATGGTCATGAGAGCTTTAGGTTCTTTTACACGCATAAGCCCTAAGTCAAGTTCATATGAATGTTCCACAAGCCAAATGGTTCTAAGGATTCTTGCCAACATTCCATAAGTAAAAATTAAATCTTGCATGATAAACTAAGTCAAACACAACATGAGTGGAATGATTTAATCACAAAGAAATAGCCCAAAGTCATAGGTTCAAGAGAGAGTCAATACTAGATTCACATAGACTAGCATACTTAGGTTTCATCTCATTTTATTCCATGTCAACATTAGAACTACCGTTTTGATCTAAAAGTATCTAGAACTTACAAATCGTGGCTAGTGAATTAGGAGCAAGAATCGTCATAGAATCATTGTAGAAGCTCTAGGAATGATGTAGCAACACTAGAAGCCTTGAAAATATAAGTAGCTCCTTGATTTGATGGGGAAAGATTGCTCCTTTGCCTTAGCTTTAGTGTAGAACTCTCAAGCTCCTAATGATGAAGATGGAGGCCATGATTTAGGAGCATTTTGGCAGCACTTCGTTGTTAGAATGAATTGTAGTTAATTAGGCTAGGTCTTAGGGTGCTTTTATAGAAGTTAGGACTAGTATAGGCCATAGGATTAACCCTAGTTTAGATCTGAACCACTGAAAATCATCATAGGCCAATCCACCAGACCACACTAGCAAGCAGGTGTACCAGGCTAACCTGGCCTGACCTGGGAGGTCGACCCCCAGTTCGACACCTAGGTCGACTGGGCAGTCGATCTGGTCCCTGGGAGATCGACTACCCATTCGACTCCCCAGTCGACCTGGGGCAGGGCGGGAAATTTTCCCGCCCAGTCTGTTTGGAGCAGAATTTCAATTTTGGGCTGAATTTTTGAATTTTCTGAAATCTTCTATGGGCCATAACTTGGTCATACGGACACCGATTTACGAAATTTCGGACTCGTTTTCGAGCAAAATTTCAAGACGAACGCAATGGCGTAACCCGTTCCCATTGATTCTTAATTTATAATTTAATTCTTCCCTGATTTCTTGTTTTAACATGTTATAAAATTCGGGTTGTTACAATACACCGCACCATTACTAGTCCCATACTGAAAGTTGATCCCTCTTAATATTCATAATGATAATAATAATGGTAGTTTCGTTTACACCTAGCTGCTGTGATAGACGCCGCCTGCTCCTATCTCCACTAGTTGTACACACTACCCTCCCTATGCGATCGGCTCCCCAACTCGTATGTATTTATTACTTGTGTCATTCGGCCTTGCATGTTTGTAGATACCTGTGCTGGTTCCACCACGGGGCGTATCAATCCCAATGGTGGCAACCCGACACAATTCAAGATGCACAGTGTATAACTAGTGATGCCTAGTGCCTGATGTTTCCACTTTGGTGCACGTGCACGCCCATACTCCATCAGAACCTACACTGGCGCACCACTCGGCACTATTTTGACCGCTTATAATCAGCCCAATAATCGTGCCCCACCCTACCTAGTTTAAGACACCATGATACATCTATGTGGTTTACTGCTGAAATGGGTCCCCTTTACTAGGGTTTCCTAATCAACATGTTATAATGATTAAGTTTTCTCAATTTAACTTAACCCCACCCATTTGTTTAATTAACATGTTGTATTGGTTAATTGTCGCCTATTTATATGTTACTTAACCTCACCATTCTTAGCATGTCTGTTCATTGGCATTAATTGATTTATTAATGCACTACCCTCTCACATTAGAACTGTTGTTTGCGACTGCTGGATGTGTTGGGCGGTTCCGGGCAGACTTCTATCGCAAACTCATTCTAACCTCAGGTTTGGGGCTTGATGCGCTAAACTCCCACATTAGACCTGTTATTGTAGTTACTGGATATGCCGGGTGGTTCCAGACAGTCTTACACTGCAACTCAATCTAACCTCGGGTTAGGCATGTTCATTATCTCATTTTATGATTCAACCCCAATTATAATTAATATCTCTATTTCAAATTTTCCATAAATTCCAATTCAAGCTATGTTCATAATTATGCTCCAAAATATGTCCATAATTTCAATGTATACAAAGTATACCAATTTATGTCTCAAGTTAATTACATGGTTACTAATAAATTTAGGCCAATTACATAATATCCAATAATTAATATTTCCCAAACTATTCCCCAACGTTCCCACGTCGTTCGTATGTATAATTCACATAATACGTTAGGCTCGCAATTAGCCTAACTCATAAAAAAAAGAAAAAGGCATCCAAACTCGCATAACATATAAAATGGACCTAACTAGCATATGAAAATAAACTAGCATAAATCATAAACTTGCATAGGTCTAAATGACCATAACTTGCATAGATCTAATTATAAACTTACATAGATCTAAATGAACATAACTTACATAGATCTAATTAAGAACTTGCATAGATCTAAATGAATATAACTTGCATATATCTAATTATGAAGTTGCATAGATCTAAATCAACATAACTTGCATAGATCTAATTATGAACTTGCATAGGTCTAAATGAACATAACTTGCATAGATCTAATTATGAACTTGCATAGATCTAAATGCACATAACTTGCATAGATCTAAATGAACATAACTTGCATAGATCTAATTATGAACTTGCAAAGATCCAAATGAACATAACTTACATAGATCTAATTATGGACATGCATAGTTCTAAATGAACATAACTTGCATAGATCTAATTATGAACTTGAATAGATCTAAATGAACATAACTTGCATAGATCTAATTATGAACTTGCATAGATCTAAATGAACATAACTTGCATAGATCTAATTATGAACTTGCATAGATCTAAATGAACATAACTTGCATAGATCTAATTATAAACTTGCGTAGATCTAAATGAACATAACTTGCATAGATCTAATTATATACTTGCATAAACATAAACTTGCGTAGACATAAACTTGCATAGACATAAATAAACATAAGCTTGCATATATCTGATTAAAGCATATGTAATTAATCATATGAACTGCATCACAAAATAGATCTAATTACATACGATAACAGAACTGGCATATATCAACAAAATAGATCTAATAGCGTATGATAACCAACATATTCATACAGTCCAGTTCACAAACTTATCATAATTATTTTAATTAATTATCTTGTGAAAGTAACTGCACTCACTGTGATAGAGCAAAGAATTGATTCGTTCGTTGTTCTTCTAGAATCCCTTTTTTACAATTTTTAAGCTTTAATTCGTTGGAGAAGAGACTAGCTTAGTTTAGGATGTAGTAGATGGCGGCCTATGAATGAATTAAGTTTATATTAGAGTTTAGGTTTATGGGTGTTTATATAGATGTGTAGGATTAATTATAACCCTTAGATCTGACTAGGATTCATCAGAACCAAACAGCTCAAAGACACGTCATCCAGCCAATCAAAAGAGGGCACGTCAGCCCTAAAACCCAAAAATCGTCATTAACAAATAAAAATGCACCATGTGTGCAAAATGATGCGCAGTAGCAAGGGTATTGACACCAACATGTCATATATATATATATATATATATATATATATATATATATAACCATCTTTCCAATTAACCCTTTTCACACTAAACCGCTTTTCTTTATTTAACTGCGTTCACACTAAGCCACTTTTTTTCCATTCCCCTAAAACAAAAATATGGCGCTTGTGGGGATTGAACTTAGAACCTCTTGTATACAAGTCACGTGCTCTAACTGTAACACCATGTATTTTCTATGTTTATTAAAGTAACGAATTAAAGAATACATAATTGAAATTTGAGAATTAAGGGAAACGGGTTACGCCATTGTGTTCGTCTCGAAATTCTGCTTGAGATAGAGTCTGAGTTTGCGTGAATCGGACTACGTATGAAGAAGTTATGGAGTTTAGAAGATTTCAAGTTTAAACAGAAAATATAAATAATAATTAAATATCCCTAACCAAGTTCAAAATTTGAAATTCAAGCAGAATAGGTTGAGCGGGAAAATTCCCGCTTAGGGTGTAGACCACCCACCCCAAGGGGAGTCGATATAGGTGTCGAACCCCCTATAGGGGTCGACTCCTGTATTCTGATCCAAACAGTGACTATTTCTGACTTGTTGCTGAGTCACTAGGGCATAGGTGGCAGTTTCTGGATAGCTCTATCAGGTCTAGATGAATATGATTTCTTCTAGGTTGATCTAACGGCTTACATTAATCTAAACTTCTATATAAACAACCCCAACTCTCAACCCTAAACCATACAATTTCATTCCAAGGAGCCGCCATGCTATCCATGGTCAACCTAGCATAGCCACCAATCTTCTCCAACTAGAAAATAATTTAGAAGCTACGAATCAAATCCAAATTAAAGAACTAGTAGTCTACATCAAGGGATAGCTTTTCAGTTTTAGAAAACAAGATTTTCCTTTTGTTTGTAAGTTTCTATTATTCTTTAGATGTGAACAAATAAAAGTCATGAATTGTAATAAAGCGAAACTATAACTGTGCTTAGTTGTAAGAAAATGGTGATGCTGATTCATGTCTATTCTTTTGACAATTCTATCATATATGCCTATGAGACTACTGTGGTTTATTGGACATATCATGTTGTATGTTAAACCAAATATATATTATATAAATTTGGTGACTCTTTACTGTTAAGTTACATGCAAGTTTTTAGGCTAAGTTATATACGCCTATATATTTATATCTACATTCTCATATGTTTAGATCTATGTTAATTTGATCCAACTCAAATGCAATTTCCCGTTTACATGCCTAATTGGATTTGTGTAATTATATACAAGTTCATATTCATATGCTTAAGATTCATGTTAATTGGATCTAAAATGCAAGTTAATTGTTCTATGCCAAATTTATATGGTACATGTTTGGTTAGATCCATATTATTTTATGTTGTTAGAATGGTACATGCCCCTTTCTTTTCCCTTTAATTTATGAGTTAGGCTAAGTTGCGAGCCTAACGTTCTATGTAAATTATGCGAAAGTATAACGGGGGTAACGTTGGGAAAAACATTAAATTACATATTATTGTCATAGTTTGGCTCATAATCATGTAAATGATTAGTAGTACGAAGTGGTATAATTTATATACCTAATTTTTTTTAACATGATTTGAGGAGTAAAATGGGGCATGATTTGAATGACAATAATTGTGGATAATTTACATATAAATATGAAGGGTAATTATTTAAATTAGGTAAAATACGAATTTGCCTAACCCGAGGTTAGAATGAGTTACGGTGTAAGACTGCCTAGAACCGCCCGGCACAGCCAGCAACCGTAACAATATAGATCTAATGTGATAGGTTAGCGCATTAAGCCCAAAAGAACCCGTGGTTAGATTGAGTAGCGGTGTAAGACTGCCCAGAACGGACCATCACATCCAGCAATCGCAACAATATAGATCTAATGTGAGAGGTTGGTGCTTTAATGAATAAATTAAATCTAAGGAACATGCAGGCTAAGAAGGTAGGGTTAAGTTAATTAAGGCAACACTTAAACAATACAACATCTTAACTAAACTGATGGGTGGGGTTTGGTTAATTTGAGAACACTTAACCATTTTAACATGTTGATTAGAAAACCCTCGTAACGGGGACCCATTTCAGCAGTAACCCACATAGATGTATCATGGTACCCTGAACTAGGCAGGGTGGGGCACGATTACTGGGCTGATTATAAGCGGGTGGTGCCTCAGTGTTGGTTCTGACGGAGTATGGGCATGCACGTACTCCGGAGTAGAAAAAGCAGGCATTGGACATCAGTAGATATACACTGTGCATCTTGAATTGTGTCGGGGTTCCACCATAGGATATGATACACCCCATGGTGGCACCAGCACAGGTATCTACAATCAAAAGGGGCCAAATGACACACATGGTAAACGTATAAGAGTACGAGCCGATCGATAAAGGGGATCACTTTGTTATGAACACGTGAGGCTAGTTGAAACAATAGTCAGTAGGTGCAGATAAATAGAAATGGGTGTGATAGTATATTCAGTTTAACTTGCCTTATCTTGCCTTATATTACTTGTTATTCTGGTATTGTCCTATTTTCAGTTTACTCATGTCATGATCCTTTTTCTTGTTCTCATGCTGAAAAATCACCGGAATTACCAGACTTATGTCTGACCCATTTTTCTTTCGTCTTCTTTTCTTCCGTTCTCCCCAACCCCGGTCCATAGGGAGGGAATACTTCAGGCTATTTCAGACCATTTCCAGCTTGAATAGAGTAGATGTATTGCCTAAATTCTCTATGGCTTTGGATACACTCTTATTGGGGATTTATGCTGCCTTATTATTATTTTATGCTTCTTTATGTTTTAATCAAGATAGAGATTTTGTTATAATAATTTGGAAGTTAGTTTGAGACAGTTGTTGTAATGTTTTGACTGAACCACGCGCTTATGAAATAAATTTAGTTTTTCCGCTGTTTATATGTATGTGTTGTAAATTATCTGTATCTTTTACCTAAAATGCTCCACCGAAGTTAAGGCATTCCTTTGTGAGTGACCGTAACGGAGGTGGGGTGTTTTACTTGGTATCAGAGCAAAGGTTTACTAGATCAGATAAAAGTTTTTGAAAACCATTTTTCAAAAAAAGAAAAAAAAATTAAAGAAGCATTTTCAAGAAATAGTGTGGTTTTTATTTTAAAAGGCGTATTCCCCAAAGCCATATGCACAATATTTCTATCCTTTGTTTTGAATCTTTTCTTTCTCATTTCGGCTAGTCTGGGGATCCTAACCTTCCAGATGGCGTACCGGTACCTCGCTAGTTCAGAAGGTACCTAGAAGCTAGGGCTAATGATGTAGGCCCAGCAGACGTTCCTCCTCCCCCAGCTGCAGTTGTTCCTCCTCTTCCACGTGCAAATTCTTTCTCAAAGATATGTAGAGACTTCCGAGCCATGGGTGGAAAGAACTTTAATGGAACTGAATCATTCGTGGAAGCAAGAAACTGGCTCAAAGAAACCAAGGATTTGTTTGTTATCTTCGAAGCGGATGACATGCAGAAGAGACAGTTGGTGGTATGGTTGCTTACAGACGAAGCCTCTTATTGGTGGGAAGTTACTAATGCTGAGAGACTAGTTGAAACTTGGGTGGATTTCAAAATGAGGTTTGAAATGAAATTCCTCTCACAAGCTGAATGAAGCCTACAAATGGAGAAGTTATTAGCTCTAAAACAAGGAATTATGTCGATCAAGGAATATGTTAACTAATTCAACCAGCTCGCTAGATTCGGACCGGAGTTAGTGAACACTCCACATAAGAAGGCTCTCCCTTTTGTTAAAGGGTTGAATGAGACATTGCAACGCCTAGCTATGTCCCATATACCTATTGGTCCGACTTATGAGACACTGGTGGACATGGCATTATTACAGAAGGAAGACAAGGATGGCAAGAAAGAGGCAAAGGCGGAAGTATCTCAAGATAAGAAAGTGGAGGGATCGCAGAATAAGGAGATAGATTCAAAGAAGAGCGGGAAGAAAAACAAACCCCGTGACAAGAGGAAGTGTAATTTTTGTGACATTCCTGGGCATCTGATTAAGGACTGCAGAAAGAAAAAGAGGAAGATGGGTAGTTGTTTCAGTGCGGCGAGACAGGACACATGGCTAAGGACTGCCCAAGAAAGCAAGGGCAAGGGAAGATGACTAGAACTACTTCTAGAGGGCAGGTTCACGCTCTCATAGCACCTCCGCAAGAACGAGGTAGAAATATTTCTGTTGAGAGTTTAGTTTATCTTTTTGATCATCATGTTCGTAGACTCTTTGATTCTGACGCATCGCGCTCTTTTATATCTACAACTTTAGTTGAGTCTCTGCACCTAGACACCAGTATAGTAGAGGATCCCTTGGTTGTTTCAAATCCAATTGGGGATTCGTCTTATTTATCCATGATTTGTTTGGATTTGGAAATTTCTATACTAAGCGTTGGATTTAGATGTAATGCCTATGTTTTGGGCTTCACGGGCTATGGGTTTATTCTAGGCATGGATTGCTTATCCAGTAATGGTGCCATCCTCGATTATGAAAAGAGAGTGGTTAGACTTATGACTCGCCTCGGTAACACTCTCGAAATCTCTTGTAATCCCATGAATTCTGTTATGCTTAGCTACCTAGAATCTCTTGATGCGTCTGTTGAAAACTTGCAGTCTGTTAGAGTAGTCCGTGAATAATTAGATGTATTTGAATAGGTGAAGGGCTTCCCTCCGAAGAGGGAGATAGACTTCTGCATATACCTTGTTGATAATGCAAAACCCGTAGCTCTACCCCTTATACACATGGCTCCATGGGAGAGGAAAGAGCCCTACAAGCAAGTTAAAGAGCTGTTGGAAAAGGGGTTCATGAGGCGGAGTATTTCTAAATGGGGTGCTCCAGTAGTATTCGCAACCAAAGCGGATAGCCCACTTCGCCTATGCATTGACTGTAGGGAGCTAAATGAGATGACCAAAAAGAATAGGCACCCACTTCGAAGAATAAACGACTCAATTGATCAGCTTGTAGGTGCATCGGTTTTCTCGAAACTAGATCTGGCTACCGGGTTTCATCAGCTAAGAGTGGCTGAAGACAGCACTGATAAAACTACGTTCAGAACCTCGGATGGTTTCTTTGAATGGCTTGTCATGCGTTTCTTCTTGACAAATGCACCCGCTTATATCGTTGACCTAATGAGCATTGTGTTCAGGGAGTTCCTTAATAAGTTTGTGGTGGTCTTCGTGGACGACATTTTGATTTTCTCGAAAAGTGAGGAATAGCATGCTTTGCATTTAAGGGAAGTCATGGATACTCTTCGTGCACATCAGTTGAAGGAAAAATTCTCCAAATGCCTTTTCTGGAGAGAAGAAGTAAGGTTTCTTGGACATGTGGTGTCCAAAGAGGGGATAGCTGTGGACCCCGCAAAAGTAGCTGCGGTGCAAGATTGGAAGGTTCCACGGAATGCAACCGAAGTCCGAAGTTTTCTCGGGCTAGCGAGCTTTTACCGAAAGTTAATTAAAGACTTTGTGAAAATCTCAGCCCCACTCATAAGATTAACGAAGAAGAACCTAACATTCGCTTGGGATTTGGATTAGGATGTTGCTTTCCAACGTTTAAAATGGGGTCTTACAACAGCCCCAGTTCTGTCATTGTCTGACGGGAGCAAAATGTTTACAATGTACACGGACGCATGCAGTACATGATTAGGTGCTGTCTTGATGCAATAAGGCAAGGTAGTTGGTTATGGGGGAGGGAAATTGAAGTTACATGAGAAGAACTACCCAACTGATGATTTAGAACTAGCTGCCATTGTTTTTGCTCATAAGTCATGGCGTCATTACCTGCTAGGAGAAAAGTATGAATTGTTTACTGACCATAAATCGTTGAAGTACCTTTTCTCATAGAAATATCATAACTTAAGACAACAAAGGTGGATGAAGTTCCTTGCCTCATATGATTTTAAGATTTCCTATAACCCTGGCAAGGGCAATGTGGTAGCAGACGCCTTGAGCAAAAAGAAGCAGACCTTAAGTCCACTCTTTGTAGAAAGGCAAAGCTTGGAGTTCATAGCAAACTTTGACTTTAGACCCTCCTCTGAATTTGTACCTGGTTTCTTAGCATCTCTAGAAGTACGGCCTACTCTTCTGGACTCAATAGGAACCGTGCAACGTGAAGACCCTCAGCTAGTTGATGTAATGGATAACCTAATTTGGGGTGAGACTTCTAGCCACCTCAATAGATACTCCATCGATGATAAGGGTTTGTTGAGGCGGGATGGAAGACTATGCGTCCCACAAGCAAGGGATTTTGTGAAGACGGTTCTCGAGGAAGCACACCATCCTAAGTTGACCATACACCCAGGTGGAGACAAGATGTATAAAGATATAAAAAGGGTTTTCTTATGGAATGGCATGAAAAGGGATGTAGCTGAGTTCGTCGCTAAGTGCTTGATATGCAAGTAAGTCAAAGCAGAGCAGAAGAAGCCTGGTGGTCTGCTTCATCCTCTAGAGGTCCCACAGTGGAAATGGGATAGCATTTCGATAGACTTTGTTGATGGGTTGCCTCGGTCAAGAAGGGGCAATACCAGTATTTGGGTAATAGTGGACTGGCTCACTAAAAGCGCTCACTTTATACCTATTAAGAGTAGAAGGACTGCCTCGTCTTTAGCATCCATTTATCTTAAAGAGATAGTTCGACTCCATGGGATACCCTCCAGCATAGTGAGTGATCAAGATCCTATCTTTACGAGCGAGTTTTGGAAGAGTTTCCAAGAGGGTGTAGGCACACAACTATGCTTAAGAACTGCCTATCACCCTCAAACCGATGGTCAGACGGAAAGGGAGAACAGAGTACTAGAAGATCTCTTGAGACTGTGCATTCTTGATTTTGGAGGGACATGGGAGGATCCTCTTCCTTTGGTGGAGTTTGCCTACAATAATAGCTACCAAGCCACCATAGGCACGGCACCCTTCGAAGCTTTATATGGAAGACCATGTCGATCACCAACTTTTTGTTGGGAGTCTACAAACAAGCTCGTACTTGGGCCGGACATGATTAGAGAAACTTCAGAAAAAGTAGACTTGATACGAAGACGAATGAAGACTGCCCAAGATAGGCAGAAGTCCTACGTAGACAAAAGAAGGACCGACCTTGCGTTTGAAGTTGGGGATAGGGTGTTCCTTAAAGTATCTCATTTGAGGAATGTCATTCGCTTTGGGTCCATAGGAAAGTTGGCACCAATATTTGTAGGACAATTTCCTATCATTGAATGGATTGGGACAATGGCTTACAAAGTAGAGCTATCCGAAAGACTGGCTGGAATTCATAATGTTTTTCATGTTTCTCAAATATGAAAGTGCTTACATAAGTCGGCGGAAGTTATGGAGCCAAGAATACTAGAGGAAGTAGAAGTGGAACGAGAAGCAACTATGAGAAGAGTTTCAACTTGTATCTTGGGTACGGAAGTCAAAAAGCTACGCAACCGTGAAGTCAAGCTTGTTAAAGTTCAATGGAGTGGCGCTGAGGAAGACGCGACTTGGGAAATAGAGGGAAAAATACGCGTAGCGTACCCTTTTTTTTTAGGGTACATCCTTGGTCTCTTTTTCCTTAAGTTTATACATGCTTATATCTACCTTTTTAAGTATATCTCCTCGGTCTTATTCTTTATCCTTAGGTTGAAACCAATTGATGTAAACATGTATTTGAAACATGTTATGATTGATAGTTGCAAGTGGTTGCTAGTGGTTGCTCGTGGATGCATACACACACACGTTATGTGTTAGATCGGCTCAGTCGATTTCATGTTGCATATGCATATATGTATTTGTATATGGATTGAAACTTGGTGTGTTATCATATGGACGTTGCATTTGTATTAATGATTGTGCACCCATGTAGAATGTATGATTAGGAATAATTGCATACTTAATAGACTCATGGCACTGACATAATTTGCATTACGGAGGTCAATTGAATTAGTAGACCGCCTGATTTTGCATTAGATAAGGACATATACACACACTATACATACAATCATGAGAGCATTAGAAATCTTTTTAAGGACAATGGTTGCCGGTGTTTGATGGTTGAGTAGATGGACGATTGGATGGTAGGATATACATCCTTCTTGACTTGAAGATTTCAGGGATGAAATCCTTTAAGGAGGGGAGAATGTAACACCCTGTATTTTCTATGTTTATTAAAGTAACGAATTAAAGAATACTTAATTGAAAAAGTGAGAATTAAGGAAAACGGGTTATGCCATCGTGTTCGTTTCAAAATTCTTCTTGAGATAGAGTCCAAGTTTGCGTGAATCGGCCTCCGTATGAAGAAGTTATGGAGTTCAAAAGATTTCAAGTTTAAACAGAAAAAATAAATAATAATTAAATATCCCAAACCAAGTTCAATATTCAAAACTCAAGCAGAATAGGCTGAGTGGGAAAATTCCCGCTCAGTGTGTCGACCACCCAGGGGGAGTCGACATACGTGTCGACACCCCTATAGGGGACTCGATATAGGTGTCGACCCCCCTGTAGGGGCGACTCCTATATTCTGATCCAAACAGTGACGATTTCTGACTTGTTGCCGAGTCACTAGGGCATAGGTGGTGGTTTCTGTATAGCTCTATCTGGACTGGATGGCTATGATTTCTCCTAGGTTGATCTAACGACTTGCATTTATCTAAACTTCTATATAAACAACCCCAACCCTTAACCCTAAACCACAGAGTTTCATTCCATGGAGCCGTCATGCTATCCATGCTCAACCTAGCATAGCCACCATTCTTCTCAAACTATAAAACAAGTTAGAAGCTATGAATCAAATCCAAATTAAAGAACCAATGGTCTACATCAAGGGATAGCTTTTCAGTTTCAGAAAACAAATCCCAGAAAACAAGTTTTTTATTTTATTTGTAAGTTTCAGTTATTCTTTAGACATGAACAAATAAAAGTCATGATTTGTAATAAAGCAAAACTGTAACTGTGCTTAGTTGTAAGAAAATGGTGATGCTGATTCATGTCTATTTGACAATTCTATCATATATGCCTATGGGACTATTGCGGTTTATTGGACTTATCATGTTGTATGTTAAACCAATCATATATTATATAAATTTGGTGACTCTTTCATGTTATGTTACATGCAAGTTTTTAGGCTAAGTCATATATGCCTATATATTTTGATCTACATTCTCATATTTTTAAATCTATGTTAATTTGATCCAACTCAAATTCAAGTTTCCATTTACATGCCAAATTGGATTGTGTAATTCTATACAAGTTCCCATTCATATGCTTAAGATTCATGTTAATTGGACCTAAAATGCAAGTTCATTCTTCTATGCCAAATTTATATGACACATGTTTAGTTAGATCCATATTATTTTATCTTGTTAGAATGGTACGTGCTCCTTTCTTTTCCCTTTTGTTTATGAGTTAGGCTAAGTTGCAAGCCTAATGATCTATGTAAATTATGCGAACATAAAATGGGGTAACGTTGGGAAAAACATTAAATTATATATTACTGGCATAGTTTGGCTCATAATCATGTAAATGATTAGTAGCATGGAGTGGTATAATTTATATACCAAAAATTTTTCAACCTGATTTAAAGGGTAAATGGGGCATGCCTTGAACGAAAGTAATCGTGGATAATTTACATATAAATATGAAGGGTAAATATGTAAATTAAGTAAATGACAAATATGCCTTACCCGAGGTTAGATTGAGTTACGGTGTAAGATTGCTCGGAATCACCCGGCACATCCAACAACCGTAACAATATAGATCTAATGTGAGATGCTAGCGCATTAAGCCCAAAGAACCCAAGGTTAGATTGAGTTGTAGTGTAAGACTGCCCGGAACCGACTGGAACATCCAGCAACCGCAATAATATAGATCTAGTGTGAGAGATTGGTGCTTTAATGAATAAATTAAAGCTAAGGAATAGGCAGGCTAAGAAGGTAAGGTTATGTTAATTAAGGCAACACTTAACCAATACAACATGTCAACTAAACTGATGGGTGGGGTTAGATTAATTTGAGAACACTTAACCATTTTAACATTTTGATTAGAAAACCCTAGTAACGGGGACCCATTTCAGTAGTAACCCACATAGATGTATCATGGTACCCTGAACTAGGCAGGGTGGGGCACGATTACTGGGCTGATTATAAGCAGTCAAAACAACGGCGGGCGGTGCGTCATTGTAGGTTCCGACGGAGTATGGGCGTGCAAGTTCTCTAGATTGGAAAAAGCAGGAACTGAGCATTAGTAGTTTTACACTGTGCATCTTGAATTGTGTTGGGTTGCCACCATAGGTTTTGATACACCCCATGGGGGGACCTACATAGGTATCTACAATCAAGCAGGGCTGAATGACACAGGTGGTAAACGTATACGTGTAGGAGCCGATCGGTAAAGGGGATCACTTTGTTATGAACACATGAGGCTGGTTGAAACAATAGTTAGTAGGTGTAGAGAAATAGAAATGGGTGCGATAGTATATTCAGTTTAACTTGCCTTATCTTGCCTTATGTTATCTTGTTAGTCTGGTATTGTCCTATTTTCGGTTTACTCATGTCATGATCCTTTTTCTTATTCTCATGCTAAAAAATCACTTGACTTACCAGACTTATGTCTGACCCATTTCTCTTTCGTCTTCTTTTCTTCTATCCCCCCCCCCCAAGGTCCGTAGGGAGGGATTACTTCAGCCTAGTTCAGACCATTTCCTGCATAAAGAGAGTAGATGTATTTCTTGAATTCTCTTTCCTTGGGCTATGGCTTTGGAAACACTCTTATTGGGGATTTATGCTGCCTTATTGTTATTTTATGCTTCTTTATGTTTTAATCAAGACAAAGATTTTGTTATAATAATTTGGAAGTTGGTTTGAGATAGTTGTTGTAATGTTTTGACCGAACCACGTGCTTATGAAATAAATTTAGTTTTTCCGCTGTTTATATGTCTGTCTTGTAAATTATCTGTATCTTTTACCTAAAACGCTCCACCGAAGTTAAGGCATTCCCTTTGTGTGTGACCTTAATGGAGGTGGGGCGTTTCACTAACCAAATGAGTCACTAAATCTTTTGTTTACAAACCATAGAACAATTCTAAACTTTATTCTTTTCTCATTCCTCTTTTTCACGTTTTGTTGCAATATTTATTTTTTCTCTTATATATATCTATGTATATAATATATATACATATTTCCACATTTTTATTTTCATTAAAAATGCAGGGTGTTACATTATCCCATACTTAAAGGATTTCGTCCCTGAATCTTCAAGTTAAAAAGAATATATCCTACCACCCATCATCCATCTACTCATCCACCATCCATAAGCATCGATTGTCCTTTAAAGATTTCTAATGCTATATGAACATATGAAAAGGTGTGTGTATATGTTCCTTATCTAATGCAAAGATCAGGTGGTCTACTGATTCAGCTGACCTCCTTAATGCAAATCATGATAGTGTCATGCGTCCATTATGTATGCAAAAGAATCGTAATGATACATATTATTTCTACATTAGTGCACAACCCTTTCATTCAAACGCAACAATCATATGATAATACAATCAATATACATCCATTAATTTAAATATGCACACTCATCCATATGCAATATGAAAGTGATTGAGCCGATCTAGTGCCTAATGTGTGTGTGAATGCATCCAGGATCAACCACTAGCAAACACTTACATCCACTTTCATCCACTAAACATAACATGCCTCAAACACATGTTTACAACCATAGGATTTTCCTACCTAAAGATCAAAGATGTAATCGAGAGGATATACTAAACGATAGAACGAGTAGAAACAAAGCGGAGGAAAAAGGAGAAGTTAAGATCATACCCTTAAAAAGAAAAGGGTATAACGCACGTATCTTGTCTTTCTCAAGCTCTCGTCTCGTGAAACGCAAAGTATTTAACGAACTTCCTATAACAGCCCGCCAACCCTTCAAAACTTCTTACTTCCGTTGCGTTTCTAGGAACCTTCCAATCTTGGATTGCCACCAGCTTCGCGGGAACCACTGCTATCCCCTCCTTAGAGACACGTGTCCTAAGAACCTCACTTCCTTCCTCCAAAATGGCATTTGGAGAACTTAGCCTTGAGTTGATGTGCTCGAAGAGTTTCTAAGACTTCCCTAAGATGTAGGGCACGTTCTTCCTCGCTTCTAGAGAATATCAAAATGTCATCCACAAAGACTACTACGAACTTGTTTAGAAACTCCCTAAACACGCTTCTCATCAAGTCTACGAAATATGCAGGTGCATTCGTCAAAGCAAAAGGCATGACTAGCCACTCGAAGAAACCATCTGGAGTTCTAAAAGCAGTCTTATCTATACTCTGCTTAGCTACCCTCAGCTGATGAAATCCTGTAGCTAATTCCAACTGCGAGAAAACCGAAGCGCCAACCAACTGATAGAACAAATCATCTATCCTCGTGAGTTTATTTAGCTCCCTATAGTCCACACATAATCTAAGCGAACCGTCCCCCTTTGTAGCAAAAACGACTGGAGCACCCCATTCCGAACTACCTCTTCTTATGAACCCTTCCTCAAGTAGCTCCCCTACTTACTTAATGAGTTCCCTCCTCTCTCTCGGAGCCATGTGGCGCACTGGTAATGCAACTGGCTATGCATTATCTACTAAATATATATAGAGGTCTATCTCACGCCTCGGGGGTAAACCCCGAACCGCATCAAAGATGTCACCATACTCACGGACTACACGAACAAATTCCAAATCATTGATGGATGCTCAAGAGATTCTAGGTAGCTAAACATCAACAGACCTCTAGGGTCACAAGAAATATCAAGGGTTCTTCCACGACGATTCAACAATCTAACTACCCTCCTTCAATAGATTAGGATGGCACCATACCTGGCTAGCCAATCCATCCCTAGAATCAAGTCGTAGCCCATGAAACAAAGAATGTAGGCATTGCATTCAAACCAAACGCCCAAGATAGACACTCTCAAATCCCGACAGACCGCTGATGAATGAGACGAACCTCTAATAGGATTTGAGACTACAATGGGATCCACAACTAAACTAGTATTTAGGTGCAGTGTTTCAACTAATGAAGCAGATATAAACGAATGCGAAGCACAAGAGTCGAAAAGAGTCTTAGGAAAAAGAAATCAAATCTTCAACCGAAACTTCCTATTTCTTTCCGATATACTGACCATGAGAACACAACCTGCCCTCCTCAATATCATGCCCTCTGTCCTTGCCCTTGCCTCCTCGGTTAATACTAAATCATATGTCCTGCCTCACCGCAATGGTAACAGCCATTCTTCTTATTCTTTCTACAGTCTTTCTTTAAGTGGTCAGGTATTCCACAATTGTGGCACTTCCTTTTCTTTTGGCCCTTGTTATCCTTACCGCCTTTCTTTTGATATGGGGTTAATTATTCTTTCCACTTTCTCCTTTACCTTCTTCGTGGATTAAAGCTATATCAGCAAATTCCCCATCCTTGGGTTGTTCTCCTTAGCTTAAACTCCCTCATAGACCAAGCAGCTAGTTGAACCTTCCTTCCATCGTCTATCTCAAAGATACCAAATGAGTCCTCCACTTCCTTGAGCCAATTCTAGCTTCGACAAACGTCTCAGTCCGATAAAACAGTTTTTCGCCCATCGCACGAAAGTCTTTACATATCTTAGGAAAAGCATCTACACGCGAGGAAAGAGACTCAATAAGGAAAAAGGAAGAGATTCGAAAAAAAGAATCGAAAGAAAGATATATGGCATTTGGGGATTATGTTTTTCATAATAAACCTTTCTCTTGAAAACTCCTACTTTAAAACATGTTTTTGTAAATACTTCTATATAAAAAAATGTTTTTGAAAACAGTTTTCAAAATCTTTTATTTGTTCTGGTAACCTTCAGCTCTAATACCACGTGTAACACCCCACATCCATTAATGTCACTCACAAAGGGAATGCCTTAACTTTCATAGAGTATTATAAGTGTATAGAACATAATATAACAAGACAGATACATATATTCGTACTTTAGAAATTTAAAACAACTTCATTGCAGCGGAAAAATAGTTTGACTACAGCACCAAAACCAACAATAAAACCAAGTACACTTAATATCCATCTTGAAAAATTAATTTTTGAGTACATAAAACAAAAAGCATAACCCCAACATAGTTAGCCATAAAAAGAGATAAGCTGAACTTTACTTTCAGAAATCCAAGCACTTCTAAAAGAGAGAGAAAGCGATCAAAATCAAGCCCCACTAGGCCCACCCTGAAAACCTGGGGGGAACGAAAAGAAAAGGGGCGAAACAAACGAGGTCAGACATAAAGTCTAGCGAGTCCAGTAACATTAACAATATAATTATTAAAGTAAAAGAATAAGAACCTAAACTAGAAAGTAAGAAATGACTGTAACATAAGCATGCATGACAAGGTTGGCAAGATGAATAAGATAAACGTCGATTGCGCTTCTAACCACTATAGGATAATTACTACACAGCACCAATGCTAAATACACCGCACCATTACTAGTCCCATACTGAAAGTTGATCCCTCTTACTAATCATAATGATAATAATAATGGTAGTTTCGTGTACACCTAGCTGCTGTCAAAGGTGTCGCCTGCTCCTATCTCCACTAGTTGTACCTATTACCCTCCCCATGCGAGCGGCTCCCTAACTCATATGTATTTATTGCTTGTGTCATTCGGCGCCGCTTATTTGTAGATACCTATGCTGGTTCCACCATGGGGTGTATCAATCCCTATGATGGCAACACGACATAATTCAAGATGCACAATGTATAACTACTGATGCCTAGTGCCTGATTTTTCTACTTCGAAGCACGTGCACGCCCATACTCAGTCTGAACCTACACTGACGCACCACCCGCCGCTATTTTGACCACTTATAATCAGCCCAGTAATCATGCCCCACCCTGCATACTTCAGGGTACCGTGATACATCTGTGTGGGTTACTACTGAAATGGGTCCCCATTACTAGGGTTTCCTAATCAACATGTTATAACAGTTAAGTGTTCTCAATTTAACCTAACCCCACCTATTTGTTTAATTAACATGTTGTATTGGTTAAGTGTAGCCTATTCATATGTTACAACCTCACAATTCTTAGCATATCTGTTCATTGGCATTAATTGATTTATTAATGCACCAACAACTTGATCGACGCTAGTCTATAAACCAGAAAAGCGCGAATTTTAAATTAAATACTGCAAGCGTACAGGTGTGTAGCATACAGGTCGAACACAGGGAGGTGTAATTAAAATCAAATTATTTATCTAATCTCTTGGGCGAGTTAGACGAAGCCTGGAGATTTTGTTGAAATAAAATCAAGTTGAAATTGTGAACGTAGGATTATCGTTGAATATAATCAATTGATTAATCACAAAAGAAAGTAAATTGCAAATCAGAACAACAATGCAGAAAATAAAAGTGCAGAAAAAGAAGAACAACAAAAGTAAATTAGGATTGTCGTTGAAACTAATCAAATGACTAATCACTAATAAGCAATAGAAATTACAATAACAATTTCTTTCTACCAAAACTAATTGAGTAGAACAAAAATTGTTATGACAGTAAAGCAATTAAACTAAACGAAGAAGAGCTTTATTAAAACTAAAAGAGAGTACAGAAGAATGAATCTTACAATAGTTACAACGTATATTTATAGATGAGATAGGAAAAATACTAATTAAGTCTATGAATAAATGGGTCTCTTTTCCCAAGAAGTAATATCATATCTCTTGCCTTCCTTGACTAGGCTTGTTGGGAAATAATTCTTTTAAGAATATCTGATGCATATCTTGGTGAATATCTTCCAAATCCTCCGTATAGCTAATTGATTGGTAATTAGATTGCATGCAATGAATTATTCCAAACAAGGATACTCATCAAACTCCAAAGGCAACAAAGGATGAAATCTTCAAAATTGATCTTTTCTTGGCAATAAATCAATCAGAAATTCTTCTAATTGGAAATTGAAAAATGAATGTTCTGAATTGATTTCCATTATTACTCTTGAAATGTCTATTAGTGAATATCATACATACACATGAATATGTATATATATTATAACACTAATTATTATATTCTTCACAGCAAAGGGGAAGTGTAAACGCGTTCAGTTCTTTGGCAAAAAGTGAGCTCGAAGGGGATCGAACTCAGGTCTCTCAGTATAAATATCTATGCAATTACCAGTGAGCTACAACATCTTTTGTAATTGAGATGGCTTTAATACGGTGAAGTAGCTTTTTATCTGTAGTTGGCCTTTAATTTGAAATGAAGGAGGCATTTCTTGACAACTTGTAAAAACACACAAAAGTACCCAAAGTATCATTTATTTATTTACAAAAGATAAAATATAAGAGCATAAAATAAACACATTTCTATGTTAATCAAATACCCCCACACTTATCATTTACTCGTCCTCGAGTAAAAAGAAAATGAAAATCTAACTAGATAGGTCGCACTTTCGTAGGAAACACGATTGTGTTGAGAGTATGCAACAAGCCGTTAAACCTCTAGGTGTCCCTAGTAGGACGAGTGGTGTCTCGTGAGGGTTTTCAGATGATACTACCCACAAAATCCAAATGCAGTATGCTATGATTCTAATGAAACTACATGAATGTGATGGACATATGCAATTAAAAACGAAAAAATGAAAACACGACTTATTTCAGGAAAGTGGTACAACAAATTAAGTTAATAATTGCTAATCAGTTGATTTTATTTTAGATACCTCAACTTGTCACAAATTTTCAATATAAATCAAGTTTTCAAATGTAATATTCCAGTTTGGCCAGTTAGTTCGGTCAATAACATAGTGCGGCCATGAAATAGATTCTTAGTTTGCTTGGCACAGTTTGTAAAGTGGTATTCTAATTTTCTCATGTATGGCTAGTCAAATCAATAAGGTCAAGAAGTGTTTGGGCATCATCGCTTATTCTTTATTCTATAAAATTTTAAAATTTATGATTAAGTACATACACCTAACTCAGAAGACCAAGGTTTACCACCCATGCACTGCCTTGCGGACTAACGGAGAGTGGGTAAAGAGCTTGGCGGATTGTGCAGGCCGACTTTGACTTTGTCAACAACGTGTCGGTAATCCTTAGGTGTCCAATCTCATAAAATGAGACCAAGATATTCCAACGCTGACTTTGTCAACAACATGTCGGATAGAGCTTGGCGGGTTTGCACATCAACGCTCGATATACAAGCAATGTTGGATACCTTTGGATTACTATTATTATTATTGAATTTATAAGCACAAAAAGAGATTTACGCGAATTCAACTTAACACAACTTAGTTTTAAAGGTTTGACAAGCCATTATAAGTATTTTAAGTCTTCCACTTATTTAAACAAAGTCTACAATATAGAATAGATTTCATGGCCATCACCTAAGAATCTCCCTATGTACCGGTTACACTATTATCCCTCAAAATTAAACTTTTCATTATATTTCTTATTCGATCTAAGTAGAGAGAAAAAATTACTATCAAATGGCTAAAAATTGTAAACTTATTTTGTTGTATCAATTGAAAATGAGTCGTATTTTCCAAAAAAAAAAATTTACGGTATGTTACTACGATATAAAACGTATGATGGTCCTACATGAAAAGAAAGAAAGAAAAAATAAAGAAAAATCAAAAGAATGCAAGGCAGACTCTCCCACACACTTGATTGAGACAGTGTTCCAACTGTCTAAGGCAGTCAAACAAAAATAAAATAAAAAATGAAAAAGAAAAATAAAAGTAAAAGAAGGTGTACCACCTGATTTCATGGTGGCTCGTGCAGATCAATAGGGTCATCTTCGTCATATTGCTCGAAGTCCAAAAATGGTTTCAGTCGTTGACTGTTTACTTTGAAGACTTTTCCATCCCTAGGATTTTCAATTTCAACCACTCCATGAGGATATACTGTTTTCATAACATAAGGTCAAGTCCATCGAGATCTGAGTTTTCCTGGAAACAAGTGAAGTTTAGAGTCGTATAAAAGAACTTTTTGACCTACGTTGAATTCCTTACGAAGTATGTTTTTGTCGTGTTGGGATTTGGTTCTTTCTTTGTAGATTTTCGCATTTTAATTCACCTCATTTCTTAATTCCTCTAATTTCGAAATTTGTAACTTGCTATGTGAGCCGGCTTTCTCTAAGTCAAAATTCAAAAATTTTATGGCCCAAAGAGCACGATGCTCTAATTCAAAAGGTAAGTGACAGGCCTTTCCAAAGACTAATCGGTATGGTGACATCCCTAGATTGGTTTTATAATCTGTGCGAAAAGCCCAAAGTGCATCGATAAGTTTTACGGACCAATCTTTTCTATTGGAATTCACGGTTTTCTCAAGAATTTGCTTGATCTGTCTATTGGAAACTTCTACTTGTCCACTAGTTTGTGGATGGTAAGGGGTCGATAACTTGTGTGTGATTGAGTATTTCTTGAGCAAGGACTCAAAAGCACGATTGCAGAAGTGAGTGCCATTATCGCTAATGATAGCTTGAGGTGTGCCAAAGCGCGAAAAGATGTTTTCTTTGAGGAATTTGACAACATCCTTGTTGTCATTGGTTTTGGTTGGAATGGATTCAACCCATTTTGAGACATAATCTACCGCAAGCAAGATGTAAAATTCCCAAATGAATTAGGGAATGGTCCAATGAAGTCGATGCCCCAAACATCGAATAACCCAATCACTAAAATGGGGTTGAGAGGCATCATGTTTCACTTAGGGATTCGACCCGTTCTTTGACATCGATCACATTTAGGGCAAAATTCGAAAGCGTCACGGAAGAGTGTGGGCCAATAGAAACCACTTTGTAAAACTTTTGCAGCAGTTTTTCTTGCTCCAAAATGACCGCCACAAGCATGGTCATGTGAGAAGGAGAGAATACTTTGGTGTTCATGATCGGGCACACACATTCGAATGATTTGGTCTGGACAGTATTTGAAAAGATATGACCGCCACAATTCATCCCCGGCAACGGCGCCAAAAACTTGATCGATTCGTTAGATAGTTGTTGCATTTTTGTTGTAGAAGCATACAATTCAAATTCACTCAGAAATTCATAAGCATTTTCAGACCCAGTAAATTTTGGTACCCCTTGGATAAAAGAATGTTTTAGCTCAAAATTGTTTCCTTCAGTTGGTGGGAACACGATGACAAAGGGTTGAACGGTCCTAGTAGGATAACATAGATCACGAAGAGACAAGGGTCTATCCATTTGGATATTGTGATTTTGAAAATTTTGATTTATTTGATTTTGATCTCTAAAGTTTGGAATGTTTTGATTCACTCCATTTTGATCCAATTCGGTTGGAAAATTTTGGTTGATTCGAGAACCCCTAGGAGAATTTTGTTGGCTAACACTTTTTTCACTCATTGTTGTTAAATGCAAGCATATAAATTAGCTACAATGAAGTTTTCTGTCCTTATTGGCTCCTAACCCAAAATTATAAAGTGATGCGTTTGATTACTTAGATCAAAAGATTTCTCAGCCAGTTAACGGACAGGAGTTATCGGTGCACCAGGAATCACCCTAGCAATGCAGCCAAAGGTTTAAGTACCTTCAGAGTAACCACCGATATAATATTTACGAATCACCGTAATATTTATAAATGGTTATTTCTCTACCGTAGTCTAGACACCAAGAAATAATTCGTTCCAAATGAATCAACTATCACAATACAATTAAGCCCTAGATGTGCCCGTGACTCCCTTAATTCCAACATCTAGCCGTTATTATTAGTCAGATTCTACGATGAAATGTAATTTGTGGGCTAAGGAAAGGGTGATGAAATCCCTCACCTTATGTGAATTGGGTTATTGCCCTTAACAGAATGAGTAAAAAAGTGCAGAAATAACAACAATCACACAAAACAATTGCAGAAATTAAAAAAAAATTACAATCAAGCCGCTTCCCTGCAGAATTTTTTTTACAACAATTGTCTATATATTTTTTTTCTTTTGCCGCAGAGCACCTGTAGAGTTTTAAAAATTTCTCACCTTGATCGGCAGTCTATCCAATGCAATTGGGAAGCGCTAGTGCGTTCACACCCCACTTGGTGTGCAAACGCTCCAAAAATGCAAACTTCACTGATTTCTTTGTTTTTCTTGCTTTTGATTCCTTCGTTGTTTGCTTGAACTCTGTTCTCTTTGTTTTGATCTTCGATTTATTGTTTGAACCTTTTCTCTCTTCTGGATTTAGGGACTCTCTTTTTTTTTAAGAAAGAAAGAAGAGAGCAAATAAATAAAATTAAAATTAACTTAACTAAATAAAAAAACTACAATGAACTCAAAAAAAAGACAACTAAAACAATACCCACAAATATCATGCCACGTGAGTCAACAGGGAAATCAAGTTCCCCTTATTACAATCGAGCCCCAAAATAAAATAAATCACACTTTCCCTAATATAAAAGGATGGCCCCTAGTAAAAACAAAACGCACAGAATCAAATTGATACTTTTCCAAACTTCCCTTCTTTTTTCCTTTTCAACCGAAAATGATTTCAATTAAAGGATCCAAATCGAGTTTCTGAGTGCGGCTTTCGGTTGTTCAAGGTGTTCGGATCGTGATTTTTTTTTTGCGAGATGAATTTGTATGGTTTTTGATTCGAATTGCGGATGATATTATTGCGCGATGAAGGGTGGGCTTCAGGTGTTGTGGTTCGGATCTGGGACGGTGATTGAGAAGGAGAAGTAGATGTGGATTCGGGTTTGGTTATGCGGTTGTGAATGTGATGGTGGTCGGTATGAATTGGTTTTGCTGAGGGGGCGTGACTGGTGTGAAGAAGGTGGACTTGGGTTGCGCAAGTGTTGTTGTTGAATGGGCGTGGATTGTTGGGCTAACTGTGGAGTATAGGGAGTTTGTTTTGGCTAGGGGGCTGGGTTAGTTTGTTCGGTGGTAGATCTTGCGAGCTTGACTGCTTGGGTGTTAAGCAGTTCGGTGGAGGAGAAGTACTGTTGTGGAATGGTTTTGCGAACGGTTGGCTGATGAATATGTGAAGGGGAATGTTCGAATTGGGTTTGTACGAAGAAGGAAAGGACATATTAGAGGATTGGGTGAAGCAGTGGTTGCGGATTGACTATTATCAGGAGTTGGTGTTTGGTGATGTATGGAGATGGGTTTGGCTGAAAATTGCGAACTGGCTTTGGTGTGAAAGGGAGGTATTGTTGGAGATAGATTGAAGTAAGTGGATGGTCAGAGTTTAAACGTGGGGTGAGGGTTATTGGTGATGGCTTTGTGGATTGATGTAGTGGACTGTGTTAGGTTGGTTTCAACGTGAAAGATGAACGTGGGTTTGAATGTGGATAGTGAAGTTTTGTGGTTAGATATAGGATGAGGCAATGGTATGAGTCTGCGGAAATGGTGGAGGATGAAGAGGGTATGGTGATAGTTTTTGTGAAGATGTGTTACTGAAGTGGGAGGAAGATAGGATGAGGTAATTGATGGTTATGGGATTCTGTTGTGTTGGGCTCGATGGAATTGGGTATTACGGTGGTTATGCTGTTGAATAGAAATGGAAAGAAATCTTTGTGTGTATATATATATATATATTTATTTAGAACTTGTAAAAGAAGAAGTGTTTATAGAAGGAAAAGAAATTGAAAAGAGAAAGAAATGGAAATAAATAAATTAAAATTGGCAAGATTTTATCTTTTCTTTTCTCTTTTTTTAACTAAACAAAAACAAAAACAAGAAGAAAAATAAAATAAAAAACGAAAACTAACACGAATCAGATATTAAATAAATAAAAAAAATAATTGTTACCTCCCTAGCAACGGCGCCAACAACTTGATCGACGCTAGTCTATGAACTAGAAAAGCACGAATTTTAAATTAAATACTGCAAGCGTACAGGTGTGTAGCATACAGGTCGAACACAGGGAGGTGTAATTAAAATCAAATTATTTATCTAATATCTTGGGCGAGTTAGACGAAGCCTGTAGATTTTGTTGAAATAAAAACAAGTTGAAATTGTGAACACAGGATTATCGTTGAATCTAATCGTTGATTAATCACTAAAAAAAGTAAATTGCAAATCAAGAACAACAATGCAGAAAATAAAAGTGCAGAAAAAGAAGAACAACAAAAGTAAATTAGGATTGTCGTTGAAACTAATCAAACGATTAATCACTAATAAGCAATTGAAATAACAATAACAATTTCTGTCTACCAAAACTAATTGAGTAGAACACAAATTGTTATGACAGTAAAGCAAATAAACTAAACGAAGAAGAGCTTTATTAAAACTAAAAGAGAGTACATAAGAATGAATCTTACAATCGTTACAACGTATATTTATAGATGAGATAGGGAAAATCCTAATTAAGTCTATGAATAAATGGGTCTCTTTTCCCAAGAAGTAATATCATATCTCTTGCCTTCCTTGACTAGGCTTGTTTGGAAATAACTCTTTTAAAAATATCTGATGCATATCTTGGTGAATATCTTCCAAATCCTCTGTATAGCTAGTTGATTGGTAATTAGATTGCATGCGATTAATTATTCCAAACAAGGATACTCATCAAACTCCAAAGGAAACAAAGGATGAAATCTTCAAAATTGATCTTTTCTTGGTAATAAATAAATCAGAAATTCTTCTAATTGGAAATTGAAAAATGAATGTTCTGAATTGATTTCCATGACTACTCCTGAAATGTCTATTAGTGAATATCATACATACACATGAATATGTATATATATATATATTATAACACTAATTATTATATTCTTCATAGCAAAGGGGCAGTGTGAACGCGTTCTGTTCTTTGGCAAAAAGTGAGCTCGACGGGGATCGAACTCAGGTCTCTCAGTACAAATTTCTATGCAATTACCAGTGAGCTACAACGTCTTGTGTAATTGAGATGGTTTTAATACGGAGTAGTAGCTCTTTATCTGTAGTTGGCCTTTAATTTGAAAAAAAGGAGGCATTTCTTGACAACCTGTAAAAACACACAAAAGTACCCAAAGTATCATTTATTTATTTACAAAAGATAAAATATAATAGCATAAAATAAACACATTTCTATGTTAATCACCTCTCACATTAGAACTGTTGTTTGCGGTTGCTACATGTGCCGGGCGTTTCCGGGCAGACTTCTATCGCAAACTCATTCTAACCTCGGGTTTTGGGCTTGATGCGCTAACCTCTCACATTAGACCAGTTATTGCGGTTGCTGGATGTGTCGGGCGGTTCCGGGCAGTCTTACACCGCAACTCAATCTAACCTCGGGTAAGGCATGTTCATTATCTCATTTTGTTATTCAACCCCAATTTTAATTAATATCCCTATTTCAAATTGTCCATAATTTCCAATTCAAGCTATGTTCATAATTGTCCTCCAAATTATGTCTATAATTTCCATGTATATAAACTATACCAATTTATGTCTCAAGTTAATTACATGGCTACTAATCAATTTATGCCAATTACATAATATCCAATATTTAATATTTCCGAAACTATTCCCCAACGTTCCCACATCGTTCGTACATATAATTCACATAATACGTTAGGCTTGCAATTAGCATAACTCATAAAAAAAAGCATCCGAACTCGCATAACATATACAATGGACCTAACTAGCATATGAAAATAAACTAGCATAAATCATAAACTTGCATAGGTCTAAATGACCATAACTTGCATAGATCTAATTATGAACTTGCATAGATCTAAATGAACATAACTTGCATAGAACTAATTATGAACTTGCATAGACCTAAATGAACATAACTTGCATAGATCAAATTATGAACTTGCATAGATCAAAATAAACATAACTTGCAGAGATCTAATTATGAAGTTTCATAGATCAAAATGAACATTACTTGCAGAGATCTAATTATGAACTTGCATAGATCTTAATGAACATAACTTGCATAGATCTAATTATGAACTTGCATAGATCTAAATGAACATAACTTGCATAGATCTAATTATGAACTTGCATAGATCTAAATGAACATAACTTGCATAGATATAATTAGGAACTTGAATAGATCTAAATGAACATAACTTGCATAGATCTAATTATGAACTTGCTCAGATCTAAATGAACATAACTTGCATAGATCTAATTGTAAACTTGCATAGATCTAAACGAACATAACTTGTATGGATCTAACTAAAAATTTGCATAGACATAAACTTGTATATACATAAATAAACAGAAGCTTGCCTCGATCTGATTAAAGCATTTGTAATTAAACATATGAACTGCATCACAAAACAGATCAAATTACATACGATACCAGAACTGGCATATATCAACAAAACAGATCTAATAGCGTATGATAACAGACATATTCATACAGACTAGTTCACAAACTTATCATAATTATTTTAATTAATTATCTTGTGAAAGTTACTAGACTCACTGCGATAGAAGAAAGAATATATTCGTTCGTTTTTGTTCTAGAATCCTTTTTTTTTTTACAATTTCTAAGCTTTAATTCGTTGGAGAACAGACTAGCTTAGTTTAGGATGCAGCAGCATGGCGGCTTATGAATGAATTATGTTTATATTAGGGTTTAGGTATATGGGTGTTTATATAGATATGTAGGATTATTTAGAACCCTTGGATCTAACTAGGATTCTTCAAAACCACATAGCTCAAAGGCATGTCATCTAGCCAATCAGAAGAGGCCACGTCAGCGCTAAAACCCAAAAATTGTCATTAACAAACAAAAATGCGCCATATGTGCAACATGATGCGCAGCTGCAGGGGTGTTGACACCCACATGTCATATATATATATATATTACATTTATTTTTCTTTTTAACTATCTTTCCAATTAACCCTTTTCACACTAAACTGCTTTTCTTTAATGAACTGCGTTCACACTAAGCCACTTTTTAGCCATTCCCCTAAAACAAAAATATGGCGTTGGCGGGGTTTGAAGTCAGAACCTTTTGTATACACGTCATGTGCTCTAACCAAATGAGCCATTAAGTCTTTTATTTACAAACTTTAGAACAATGCTAAACATTACTCTTTTCTCATTCCTCTTTTTCATGTTTTGTTGCAATATTTAATTTTTCTATTAAATATATCTATGTATATAATATATATGCGTATTTCCACATTTTAAATTTCATTAAAAATGCGGGGTGTTACAAATAGTGTCCACCTCTCCACAAACGAAGCAAGCATTCTTCCTTTTCCTGTAGTCCCTTGCCAAGTGACCCTCTCACTCGCAACTATGACACTTCCGCTTACCCTTAGCATTGTCATTCTTTCCACCATTCTTTTGTTGTTGTTGCTGTACTTTCTTGGGCCATCATTTTTCTTATCCTTGGGCTGTACTCCTTAGCCCTAACTCCCTTATTCTGCTTTTTACCATCCTTGTGTAACAAGCTAACTAGTATCTCAAAAGCTGCCTCAATCGCATGGAAATCCTTACGAAGCTCGAGAAAGTTAGCCGCAGGTGAAACTACTGCGGCTACAAATGGAGGTTAGGCACTTCATTGCCCTTCGACATGTGCCGCACATTAAACATGCCTAAGGCATCATGCCGGAATGGGGACACCTTCCAAGAATAATTGGTTCACCTGACAAAAAGGAAAAAGGAATCAAGTGGAGAATCGAGAGATGTTACATATGGCTTTGGGGAATATGTTTTTCAAAACTGACTATTCGTTTTGAAAATGCTTTCTTTTGAAGCCTTTTTGAAAATAATTTTCAAAAACTTTATCCTATTCGGTAACCTTCAGCTCTGATACCAAGTGTAACATCCCACGTCCGTTAATGCCACTCACTAAGGGAATGCATTAATTTTCGTGAAGCGTCATAGGTAAATAGAACAAAAACATTACAAGACAGATATAAAATAGCAGTGGAACTAAAAACTTTTATTAATCATAAAGCATGGTTACACCATATGTCTGAAAATACATAAACTATGTTCATCATTAAAACTTCTGTCTTGTATTTTAAATATCAGTGTACAATAATAAAGAAAGCATAATCCCCAAATCATAAGCGATAGTAGCAAAGATAAAAGCTTGAGCAATACACCTAGAAGCTCCAAACAAGATGATAGCAGAATCCTGACTATGCCTCAGAATTCCCTCCCTTGAGATCCTTGGGGGAAAACGGAAGAAAGAAGGAGAAACAAAAAGAGTCTGACATAAAGTCTGGCGAGTATAGTTACTTTTAGCCAGTAAATAAATAAAAGTAAAATGATAGGCATGTAAAGTGGATAAGAGAGATCACTACATAAATGGAAGGTATGACAAGGTAAACACGACAACAAGATAGAATAGATAGTACTTTTTAATACTTTCCTTGCTCTGCAACAATACTAGTATAACAGATACACAATAGGATTGCATAAATAGGATCATCCCAACAGAAACATAATGGTAGTTTTAGGTGTACTCTAGTAACGGGTTTTAACCCAAACAGAACTGGTACTTAAGCAGAAATAACGGGTGTTAGCCCAGACAAAAACACAGGTACCCCACATGTAACACCCCGTAATTTGAACATAAAAATTCACAAATTAAAGTATACTTAATTAAGTGAAATGGGTTGCGCAGAGAAATATATATATATATATATATTGATATATTTATATATATATATATAATTGAAAATTAAATAAATAAATATGCAAAAATGTTCAAAACAGCGAATTGGGAGAGGGGAATAACCGAACCGGCCGATTTTTGAGGACGACCCAAGCCTGCTGGGTCGACTAGGGGTTAATCCAGGGTGTTTGGCTGTCAACCCGTGGGCCGATTCGCTCAAATGCAGATTTTGCATTTGAATGGTTCTCATGGTTCAGCTTTAATCTAAAGGCCCTAGATGGTTCCTACACTTGACTTCTTCCCCAAGACATGCTTTGATGGCTTGGATTGAATCTAGGGTTAATCCTATGGCTAATACTGTCCTAATCCTCTATAAAAAGACCCCTAAACCTAGCCTAAATCACCATTATTCAATCCTACAACTAAACTATGTCAAATTTGTTCCTCTCATGGCCTCCACTCTCATGCTAAAATTCCTAAGCCTATTTCTATGAGAGATTGTGAGTTCATACAAGTGCTTTCAAACTTGTATGAGTGTTCTTAGTTTGCATTCAAGTCAAGTTGCAACATTTCTATTTCAAAGCAAGGATTTTTATTGATTTGGCGCAAGGGTTTTTCAATTGGGGCTTTCATATTTTGGTGCTTGCATAAGGGCTTCGTCTCAATCTTTATAATAAATATTCATTTGTGTCTTCATAGCGTAGTAAGCCCTTTTCTACTTTCTTTTTATTGAACTCTAAAGTTAAATGAATGATGCAAGTTTGGGTTGATCATGTTATCATGTTATGCAAGTTAAACTTGATGTTGTGAGCATAAAGCTCCAAGCTTTATATTGAAGGTTGCATTTGGCAACATGAAAGTTATCGTATCCCTTATGATAACTTGCATGTGAGGCTAAATGCGAACTTCTAGCGACTTCTACATGTCATTTATCACCATGTATCACTCATATGCTAAATTTGGTTTTATGCATGCTTTTGAAGCCTAATGATGCAATATGCAAGTATATGAACATATGTACATTTCATATGCCACCATGTTAAACTTATGTCTTCAACACCTTTTTGTCATGTTTATGCCAAGTTCCCTATTTTATCCTTTATGCGTTGATGCGATTATGTAAACGATGGGGTTACGTTGGGGTTGGGTAACATTATGACATAAACAAGGTTTTTATATCATAGCGTGATATGTTAACTTGTAATTATGTTTTGGAAACGTAATGGACATGACACTTAGAAAATATGAGTGTGGCCAACTCGAGGTTGGGTTGAGTTTGTAGCATAAATCTACCCGGACCCTCCCGGCTTAACTAGTGGCTACAAATAATAGGACCCAATGTGAGAAGTTGGTCATGTTGTGCTCGAACCCGAGGTTAGACCAAGTTGTAGTGTAAAGCTACCCGGACCCGCCCGTCTTAACTAGTAACCACAACAAGTTCTAATGTGAGAGGTTAAAGCACATTAAGTTAATTAATGCCTCCTGATTAGGGTTAAGTCATGGTCCACTTAATACTTAATCAATTTGGGCTGGATGGGTTAATCGGGGTTAAGTCATGAACCTTGGATACACTTAACCAATTTAATCCACGTTTGGATCGGGTTAACCACATTTAACCCGTTAAGGAAACCCTAGTTGCGTGGTCCTTTGCAGCAGTAACCCTCTTGATAGTATCATAAGAACCTAGTACTAGGCTAGGGTGAGGCACGATTACTGGGCTGACATGTAAGCGACCAAAACGACGGTTGTGTAGGTACGCCGGTGTAGGTCCAGGCGGACTATGATCGTGCACATAGTCCGGCGTTGGAGAATCAGGCACGGGTACCAATATATCTAAGCTGTGCATACTTGATTGGTGTCCGAGGTCTACACTCTAGGACTTGATACACCTTGGGGTGGACCTAGCACAGTTAGCTACATTTCATGTTTGGGCCGTATGACACCGACACTTGACGAGTTAGGCTTATAGGGAGCCGATCGACTAGACCGTGTAGTTGGACCTTAATTTAGGTCACCTCATGATGATGGGCCAAGCTTGGGCCAAGGGATCAATTCTTGTTTTTACTTGACATGTTAGAATGCTAGTACACCCGTGGTGCAAAACTTAACCTTAATTATGCGATGACACCTTTATCTATCTTGTTAGTTAGTCATCATGCCAGTACGTTGTTACTCTTATGTTCATCTCAGCTTCTCATGCCAGTTAACTTTACTAGTTCATAGACAAATAGTAGTAGGGCTTACCAGTCTTTTTGACTTACCTGTTTTCTTTCGCCTCTTTTCTTCCGTTCCCCCCCCCCTCAGGTTCTCACGGTGGGAACATTGGAGCTTAGCTTGGATCTTTGCAGCTTGCTTACTGGATTTGCTCATGTATGGTTTTGGACATTGAGCTAGCTGTGGTTTATCACTTCATTTTGGGGATAGTACTTTATGTATTTCAGTTTTTTAGTTTATGCTTTTATCTTGACTTTGTTGTTGGAAAATAATGACCAAGTACTTTGTTGTAACATGACTATGGTTTTGAAATGCTAAGTTTTATCCGCTGCTTTACTACTCGGTTTTACTTATATGTTCTGTCTTGTGATATCTGCATGCATGTTTGCCTTGTTTAACGCCCCTCCAAAGCTAATGTCCTTGCAAGAGTGACATTGGCGGAGGTGGGGTGTTACATTTGGTATCAGAGCATAAGGTTTACAAGATTTGAGCAAAAGTGTTTTTAAAACTTACCTTTTGAAAAACTATTTTCAAAACCAATTAAGTATTTTCAAAGAAGAGTCTAGTTATTTTAAAAAGGCTATTCCCCAAAAGCCATAGCACTATCCTTCGTTTCTTCATTCTGAATTTATCTTTTTCTTTTTCAGTATGGCCGATCTTAACCTTCCCGAGGGAGTGACCATTACCGGATGGTTCCAGAGGTACTTGGAAGCTAGGGCCAACGATGTAGGCCCAGCAAATACCCCCAATATAACTGAGGTTCCTCCTCCTCCTCAGAACCCGCAAGCAGATTTTGCTAAGATTTGCAAAGACTTTAAGGCGATGGGTGGCAAGAACTTTATTGGGACGGAGACTTTTGTGGAGGCAAGAAATTGGTTGAAAGAAACTGAAGATCTCTTCGCCATCTTTGATGTGCAAGATCATAGAAGGGTTCTATTGGCAGCATGGTTATTGAAAGAAGAAGCTGCTTATTGGTGGGAGGTCACCAATGCTACGAGGCCTATAGAGACTTGGGCCGACTTTAGGACAAGATTTGGGCTTAAGTTTCTATCATCAACTGAGGCGAATTTGCAATAGGAGAAGTTTATATCTTTGAAGCAAGGAGACATGACAGTGAGGGAGTACGTGAATGAGTTTAACAAGCTCGCCCGATTTGGTTTGGACATGATTAATACTCCCCAGAAGAAGGCTATGCGCTTTGCACGAGGGTTGAATGAGCCACTACAAGGTTTAGCCCTATCTCATATACCTATGGGGGCCACTTTCGAAGGTCTAGTAGACATGGCATTGCTTCAAGGAGACAATAAGAATGGCAAGAAGGAAGTGAAGGCTAATGAGACCCAAGCCAAGAAGACAGACTCCAAGTGGGGAGGAAATCAGAGCAATTAGAACAGCAAAAACAACAAGAACAACAAGGGCAACAAAGCCAAGGCAAAGGATCCAAGAAAATGCCACTACTGTGGGAATGTAGGGCACATAGCTAAAGACTGTAAGAAAAGGAAGAGGAAGTCGGGCGAATGCTTTCATTATGGAGAGACCGGACATTTTAGCAAGGATTGCCCCAAGAAGCAAGGGCAGAATCAACGTGCAGGACCTTCTGGAGGGCAAGTGCATGCTCTCAACGCCGCTTCAGTTCAGGATCGAGGTAGCATTTCTGTAGAAAGTCTTGTTTATATTTCTGATTATCCTGTTCGCACCTTATTTGATTCTGGCGCATCGCATAGTTTTATTTCTTCTGACATTTTTGAAAGTTTGCACCTAAGTACTAGCTTAGTTGAGGATCCCGTTTGTGTTTCAAATCCAATTGGGGGTTCCGCCCATCTATCTATGATTTGTGTGGATTTGAAGATTTCTATCTTGACTGTAGAATTCGTGTGTAATGCTTATGTTCTCGGATTCACGGGATATGGGTTAATCTTGGGCATGAATTGGTTGTCCAGTTATGGAGCCATTCTCGATTGTGAAAATAGGGTGGTGAGGCTCATGACCCGCCTCGGTAATACCCTTGAAATTTCTTGTAACCCAAGAGGTCCCGTCATGTTATGCTATCTTGAATCTCTCGACTCGTCCATCGATGATCTGCAATCTGTAAGGGTGGTCCGAGACTATCCTGATGTCTTTGAAGAAGTTAAGGGGTTACCCCCTAAACGAGAGATAGATTTCCGCATTTATCTAGTCGATAATGCCAAGCCAATATCATTTCCCGTTAGGCCCATGGCCCCTCGTGAGAGAAGGGAGCTCAGTAAGAAAATCAAGGAGCTGCTTGAGAAGGGTTTTATTAGACGAAGCATTTCCGAATGGGGTGCTCCGGTGGTATTCGCTACTAAGGCGGATGGTTCGCTTCGTCTATGTGTTGATTATCGAGAGTTGAACAAGCTGACAAAGAAGAATAGGCACCCGTTACCTTGGATTGATGATCTCTTTGACGAGCTTGTAGGTTCTTCTGTTTTCTCTCAGCTCGATCTAGCAACCAGATTCCATCAGCTTAGAGTAGCTGAGGATAGCATTGATAAAACTGCATTTAGGACTCCGGATGGATTCTTTGAATGGCTTGTCATGCCATTCGGATTGACTAATGCACCCGCCTACTTCGTAGACTTGATGAGTAGGGTGTTCAGGGAGTTCCAACAAGTTTGTTGTTGTCTTCGTGGATGATATTCTGTTCTTCTCAAAGGACGAGGAAGAACATGCCAGACATCTCAAGGAAGTGATGGATACGCTTAGAGCGCATCAGTTGAAAGCCAAGTTCTCCAAATGTCATTTCTGGGGAAGGGAAGTTCGTCTTCGTTGTAACACCCCACGCCCGCTATGGTCACTCACTAAGGGAATACCATAGCATCGGTGGAGTATTTTAGTGAATATAGAACAGAAAAATTACACCAAGACAGATATAAATAGTACTTGAAATTTAAAACATCATCTCATAACAGCGGAAATAAACATGTCTGGTTACATCATAAACCATGATAAAAGTCAAGTACAACATCCGTCAAAATAAAGAAGTACATAATCCCACTCTCTCATACGATAGCCATAATAAAAGAAAAGATAACTGGATAACTGGAGCTTTACATCTACCCAAGCTCCCAAAGACTGGAACAGCAATCCGATCAAGCTCTACTACCGCTAGGATCCACCGTAGGACCTGAGGGTTGGGAAAAAGATAAAAACAACGGGGTCAGACATAAGTCTGAGTGAGTCCTATAACTTTAACAATACAACCATTAAAGTAACCAGAGAAGACATAAACTTGACCCACGGTAATATCTGGGGATGAATGGCTACACTAAGCAGCTTGGTAGACTTAGGATAAACTAAGATAACCGTCAGGACGCATCTACCCACCCAAGGATAATTACTAACTGCACCACACCAGTCTTTCCCACTTAAAGGTTGATCCCTCCAAGGACTTAGAAAATTTCCCCAGTAGTTTCATGTACTCCTAGCCCACTACATAGGTGCCGTCTGCCCCTATCTCCACTAGGTGTACTCAGTAATTCTTACCCAGTAGTTTCGTGTACCCCTACATAGGTGCCGTCTGCCCCTATCTTCATTAGGTGTACCCACTACTCCCCATCGATCGGCTCCCTACCGTAGATACCCGTGCTGGTCCCACAGTGGGGTGTATCACTCCCCTAAAGTGGCTACCCAATACTAACGGTGCACGGCTTTATATCTACACGATGCAACAACGGCTTATCTACCAGCCCGGGCCCACACACGCATATGAAACCCGTTGGACTTGCGTTGCCACCGCTAACCCGTTTTGGCCTCTTATAATCAAACCCAATATGCGTGTCCCGTCACTCGACATGGGTCGAGCCCACAAAGATACGTTTGGGATATTGGTTGAAATGGGCCCCCACAAGCTACCCACTTAAGCTTGTCAAATATCTAGTGTATCCCACTTACCCTTTAATCATGTTTAATTACATGTTTCCACTTGGTTAAGTATTCTAATCGTATTTTCTATTGCCACCCAAGGCAACCCACTAGATTCCACATGCCACCCAAGGCACCCACAAAATTTCCTCATGCCACCCAAGGCAACCCAATTAACCCCTCATGTCCCACTACATGCTACTATGGTTAAGTGTTTCTTAATTAATTAAGACCGTGATCTCCCATAAAGACCTCCCACATTAGACTGGCTATTATGACTGCCTGGTTAAGCCGGTAGAATCCGGGCAGTCTTACGTCATAACAGAGTCTAACCTCGTGTCTTTACCTTAATCACGTATTTAATTTATGGCTAAGACCTCTCACATTGGGCTGACATTTGTAGCAACTGGTTAAGCCGGTCGGGTCCGGGCAGTTTTACACTACAAATGAGTCCAACCTCGTGTCTTAGTCGATTAATTACACCTAATTAATCACCCCCATATTAATTATCCCTAATTAATATCAAGTTTACCATAACATGGGTAGACCTAACTCAATAGGTAAATTCCCATGGGGTAGACCTAACTCAATAGGTAAATTCCCACTTATGGTAATTTATTTTTATGGTATGCTTAATCATACCCAATCATTCATTTATTAACATATTTACCCACCCCATCGTTCCCCACGTAAATCGTTCTCATTTCATGACATAATAAAAGGGGAAGATCCATCACACATATCATGGGTTTAGCATATAACTTTGTCATGGGTTAAGAGGATGTCAACTTGCATATATGAACACATTTTAACCCAACCACATTTAACTCAACTTGCATATTATCATACACATGATTTGCATAACATGTTACTTATGAGCTTGCATATTATCATACACATGATTTGCATAACATGTTGAACTTGCATATAGGCATTCTCATAACTTGCATAACATGTTATACATGCATTTAAGTATACACATAACTTGCATAAGCATTCACATACTTGCATAAACATTCACATACTTGCATAAGCATACATAACTTGCATAAACATGCATAACTTGCATATTATGTCATTTAAGCATATACATATCTTGCATAAGCATTCATATACTCGCATAAGCATGCATAACTTGCATATCACATAAATCTTGCATTTAAACATATACATGACTTGCATAAGCATCCATACACTTGCATAAGCATGCATAACTTGCATATCACTTTAAACTTGCATTTTAACATATACTTAACTTGCATAACTCACTTTGTTAAACATGCATAATTCCACTCATTCAATATGCATAAATCCACTTGCTAAACATGCATATACCATCTTGTTAAACATGCATAAATCAACTTATTAAGCATGCATAAACCAATCTTATCAAATATGCATAAACATAGAACAACATAGAGTAACATATCATTATACATGATTCAAACTCACTAATCCGCATTTAAGACCATAAGTCTCATTACACCCAATCTACTTACTTTAACAATTAGTGTTAAAGTGATAGAAACTCACCAAACTCAAGATTAGCAACCTTATGAAGTAGAATTAGTTGCTAACTATGAAGATAATGATGATTAGAGAATGATTTGAGAGGGATTAGCTTGAGATTTCCTTCTTAGATTAGTGGAGGCTCTTCTTAGGATTTAATTTGGCGGCATGAGGCCATCATTTCTATTTTTGGTAAGGATTAAGGGGGGTTTAGGGTGTATTTATAGATTAAGAGAGTGATTTAGGCCCTTAGATTAACCCTAGATTAATTTAGGTCCGTTAGATTTAGGAAACCTCTAGAACCAAGCCCAGCCCTAGCCAGAAAACCAGATCTGGTGCACCCAAGCACCCTGGCTCGACACACCATGTCGACACCCCCCCTGTCGACAGGCCTGTCGACAGCCCTGTCGACATGCTTAGGCGGGAATCTTCCCGCCTGGCCCCGCTGGTTCTAATTTAAAATTTAAATTTAAATTTCTAAATCTGTTTTTAACTCTAATTTTTCTGCAAACTTCATCGGGCCATAACTGGGCCATACGGACTCCGATTTTCGAAAACTCGGACTCTATTTTGCGTATTTTTCCGAGACGAACGCAATGACGCAGCCCGTTTCCCCCGATTCCCACATCTGAGATTATTTATCCTGTAATTAGTGAATTTTAGTATTAACTAAAATTCGGGGTGTTACATTCTCCCCTCCTTAAAGGATTTCGTCCCCGAAATCTCTAAGCTAAGGAGAATGCATATCCTACCATCCAAACAACCATCTACTCAAATCATCAACCACGGGCATCCATTGTCCTTAAACAGTTTCTAATGATGTATGAGCATATGCAAACGGTGTGTGTATATGTTCCCTATCTAATGTATGGACATATGCAAACTATGATAGTGCCATGCATCCATTATGTATGCGAGAAAACCCTATCGACACATACAATATCTACATGAGTGCACAATCATTCACCAAAATGCATCATCCGTGTGATAACACAACCATTATACATCCATAAATATATTTTCCTACACACAATTTTATGCAATATGCAATATGAAGTGACTGAGCCGATCTAGTGCCTAGAGTGTGTGTATGTGCATCCACGAGCAACCACTAGCAAACACTTGCATCCACTTGCATCCATCAACCATAACATGTCTCAAACACATGTTTCAACCATAGGTTTACCCTATCTAAAGGTCAAAGGTACTAACGAGAGGACATACCAAAGATAAGATAAATACTAGACAAGCGATAAAGGAGAAAGTAAAGACATACCCTCAAAAAGAAATGGGTACAATGAACGCATCTTTCCTTCCGTCTCCCAAGTTGCGTTGCCCTCATCTTCTCCCCATTGCTCTTTGACTAGCTGCACCTCTCTGTTTCTCAACTTCCTAGTCTCTGACACAAGGATGCGAGTAGGGGCTCGTCGAATAGTCGTATCACGCTCTACCTCTACATCTCTAAGGAAGCTCGGTCTACCACCTCTGCCGTCTCATGTAAGCACTTCCTCAGATGTGATACATGGAATACATCATGAACACCACTAAGTCTGTCGGGCAACTCCACCCTATATGCCATCCGTCCAATCCTTTCCTTGATAGGAAACGGCCCAACAAACCTTGGTGCTAACTTCCCAACGGATCCGAAGCGAACAACATTCCTCAACGGAGATACCTTAACAAAAACCATATCCCCAACTTCGAACTCAAGATCCGTCCTTCTCTTGTCCGCATAAGATTTTTGCCTATCCTGCGCTGCTTTCATCCTTCTTCGAATCAAATCGATCTTCTCAGAAGTCTCCCTAACCATATCAGGCCCAAGCAAGATCTTATCCGTAGATTCCCACCAGCATGTAGGTGATCGACAAGGCCTTCCATAGAGAGCTTCGAAAGGAGCCATACCAATACTGGACTGAAAGCTGTTATTATATGCAAACTCCACCAATGGAAGATGCTCTTCCCATGTACCTCCAAAATCTAAGACACAAAGCCTCAAAAGGTCTTCTAGAACACGATTCACCCTCTCAGTCTGGCCGTCTGTCTGAGGATGATATGCGGTGCTCAGACACAATTGAGTCCCCACTGCTTCTTGCAAACTTCTCCAGAACTCGCTAGTGAAGATAGGGTCTCGATCACTCACTATGCTAGAGGGTACCCCATGCAATCGAACTGTCTCTCGAAGATATACTGAAGCTAGCCATGGAGCGGTCCTCTTGCTCTTCACAGGTATAAAATGGGCGCTCTTAGTAAGTCTGTCTACCACCACCCAAATTCCTGTATTACCCTTCCTCGACCTGGGTAACCCGTCAATAAAATCCATCGAGACGCTATCCCACTTCCATTGCGGAACCTCCAATGGGTGAAGCAACCCACCTGGTTTCCTTTGCTCCGCCTTCACTTGCTGGCACACCAAACATCGAGCGACATACTCGGCTACATCTTTCTTCATACCGGCCCAGAAGAAAACCCTCTTCATGTCTTGGTACATCTTATCCCCACCGGGATGAATGGTCATCCTAGAACGGTGTGCATCATCAAGAATAACCTTCCTCAAATCCTCGTCTTGCGGTACGCAAAGTCTACCGTCTCTACGCAAGCACCCCCTATCATCTAGGGTGTACCTTCTCAAATGGCTGGACGACTCCCCCCTTATGAGCTTCTCTATCAACTCAACCAACTGTCTGTCGTCCCTCTGGGCTTCCCCAATCCGCCCCAAAAGAGTAGACCTAACTTCCAAGGAAGCTAGCAAACCGGGTACATAATCAATGGAAGGTCTGAAATCAAACATCGAGATAAACTCCAAGCTTCGTCGTTCCACGAACAATGGACTCAAGGACAACCTCTTCCTACTCAAGGCGTCCGCCACCACGTTACCCTTGCCAGGGGTATACGCTATCTCGAAATCATAGGATGCTAAGAACTCCATCCACCTTTGCTGTCTCAGATTCAAATCCTTCTGAGAAAACAAGTACTTCAATGATTTATGGTCGGTGAACAACTCAAATCTCTCACTAAGAAGATAATGGCGCCAAATCTTAAGCGCAAAAACAATAGCGGCCAACTCTAAATCATGGGTAGGGTAATTTTTCTCATGTGGCCTTAACTGCCTTCCACCATAGGCTATTACCCTTCCCTCTTGCATTAAGACTGCGCCAAGTCCTGTCCCACAGGAATCGGTATAGACAACAAATGGCTTGCTCCCATCTGGCAACACCAAAACTGGAGCGGTGGTTAAAGCTCTCTTTAACAGTCGGAACGCATCATCACAATCTACGTCCCATGTGAAAACAAAATTCTTCTTTGTTAAGCGGGTTAATGGGGCTGATATCTTTGCGAAGTCTTTAATAAACTTCCTATAATAACCCGCCAACCCCAAGAAACTTCTTACTTCGGTAGCATTCTTCGGAACCTTCCAATCCTGAATTGATACTACCTTCGCAGGATCCACAGCTATCCCTTCCTTGGAGACCACGTGCCCCAAGAACCGCACTTCCCTCCTCCAGAAGTGACATTTAGAGAATTTAGCCTTAAGGCTATGCGCTCGAAGAGTCTTCAACACCTCCCCAAGATGTAGGGCATGCTCTTCTTCACTCTTAGAAAATACTAAGATATCATCCACAAAGACCACCACAAATTTATTAAGGAACTCCCTGAACACCCTACTCATCAAATCAACAAAATATGCAGGGGCGTTCGTCAACCCAAATGGCATCACCAGCCACTCATAGAAACCATCCGGAGTTCTAAAGGCAGTCTTGTCTATGCTATCCTCAGCCACCCTCAACTGATGAAACCCCGTGGCCAAGTCCAACTGAGAAAATACTGAAGCGCCAACCAACTGATCGAAAAGATCATCTATTCTCGGCAATGGGTGTCTATTCTTCTTTGTGAGCTTGTTGAGTTCTCTATAGTCTAAACAAAGTCTGAGGGACCCATCCGCCTTCGTAGCAAAAACTACTGGAGCACCCCACTCCGATATGCTCCGTCTTATGAACCCCTTCTCAAGTAACTCCCCTACTTGCTTATGGAGTTACCTCCTCTCACGAGGAGCCATGTGGCGCACTGGTAAAGATACCGGTTTAGCATTATCCACCAAATATATTCGGAAGTCAATCTCCCGCTTCGGAGGTAAGCCCTTCACCTCCTCAAACACATTCGGATATTCCCGGACCACTCTCATAGATTGCAAACTCTCGACCGAAGCGTCAAGCGATTCAAGATAACTTAGCATAACAGAGTCCATGGGATTACAAGAAATCTCGAGATTGTTACCCAGGCGGGTCATGAGCCTAACCACTCTCCTTTCACAATCAAGAACGGCACCATTACTGGATAACCAGTCCATGCCCAAAATCAACCCATAGCCCGTGAAGCCCAACACAAAAGCATCACATCTAAACTCAATGCTAAGTATAGAAATCTTCAAACCCAAACATATCATGGATAAATAAGTGGAGCCCCCAATTGGGTTTGAAACAACCAAGGGATCATCTACCAGACAGGTGTCTAAGTGCAGTGACTCAACTAATGATGATGAGATAAACGAATGCGATGCGCCTGAATCAAACAATGTACGGACAGGATGGTCAAATAGAAAAACCAGACTTTCAACGGAAATAGTTCTACCTCTCTCCTGAATTGGTGGAACCGCGAGAGCCTGTACTTGCCCCCTAGCCTGACTCGGTGCCATAAGAGCTTGCACCTGTCCTCCTGAGGTAGATCCCGTCCTTTGCCCTTTCTTAGGGCAATCCTTCACTAAATGCCCTGCTTCGCCACAATGGAAGCAGCCAGTCTTCTTCTTCTTGCGACAATCCTTGCTTAGGTGGCCAGGTGTCCCACAATTGAAACACTTCTTCTTCTTGCCCTTGCCACCGTTGCCTTTCACACCTTTGCTTTGCTGTTGTTGCTGAGGTCTCTTTTGATCTCCCTTCTTCTCGGGTGCCTTATTAGCATTAGGACCCTTCTCTTCCTCATACATGAGTGCCATGTCAACTAGCTTCTCAAAGGTGGCCCCCATAGGGATATGAGTCATAGCCAACCCATGCATAGGTTCATTCAAGCCTTTCACGAACCGCAAAGCCTTCTTCTCCGGTGTATTCACCATATCTAAGCCAAACCTTGCCAATTGATTAAACTTGTTGACATATTCCTTCACCGAGAGATTCCCTTGCTTTGGAGTCAAGAATCTTTCCATATACAAGTTTTCCTCCGCCCTTGAGAGAAACTTTGCCACAAATCTTTGCCTAAAATCCGCCCAAGAGTCAACGGGGCGTTCTCCATTAGTGACCTCCCACCAGAATGAGGCCTCTCCCTTCATTAACCAAGCAGCCAACTTGACTTTCTTCCCTTCTTCCATCTCAAAGATATCTATCAACTCTTCCACCTCCTTAAGCCAATCTCTAGCCTCCACAAAAGTTTCAGATCCTTGAAAAGGTTTCCCTCCCATAGCTTTAAATTCCTTGCAAGTCTTAGCAAAAGTATCCGTGCGAGGAGGAGGGGGAGGAGGAAGATCGGGTGCTACGGTTAGTGAAGGAACATTTGCTGGACCCGCCGTGGTGGCCCTAGCCTCCATCAATCTCCTATACCATACTGGTACTGTCACACCCTCTGGAAAGATAAGATTCTCGGCCATGCTGAAACGAAAAAGGAAAGATTCAAAACGAAGGATTCGAAGGATATAGATATGGCTATTGGGGATTATGCTTTTCTTTCAAAAACTTTTCTCTTAAAAGACATGTTTTTGAAAATATCACTTCCAAAAATGTTTTTAGAAAAATAGTTTTCTAAAAATTTTATCTGTTCCGGTAACCTTTGCTCTGATACCACGTGTAACACCCCACGCCCGCTATGGTCACTCACTAAGGGAATGCCATAGCATCGGTGGAGTATTTTAGTGAATATAGAACAGAAAAATTACACCAAGACAGATATAAATAGTACTTGAAATTTAAAACATCATCTCATAACAGCGGAAATAAACATGTCTGGTTACATCATAAACCATGATAAAAGTCAAGTACAACATCCGTCAAAATAAAGAAGTACATAATCCCACTCTCTCATACGATAGCCATAATAAAAGAAAAGATAACTGGATAACTGGAGCTTTACATCTACCCAAGCTCCCAAAGACTGGAACAGCAATCCGATCAAGCTCTACTACCGCTAGGATCCACCGTAGGACCTGAGGGTTGGGAAAAAGATAAAAACAACGGGGTCAGACATAAGTCTGAGTGAGTCCTATAACTTTAACAATACAACCATTAAAGTAACCAGAGAAGACATAAACTTGACCCACGGTAATATCTGGGGATGAATGGCTACACTAAGCAGCTTGGTAGACTTAGGATAAACTAAGATAACCGTCAGGACGCATCTACCCACCCAAGGATAATTACTAACTGCACCACACCAGTCTTTCCCACTTAAAGGTTGATCCCTCCAAGGACTTAGAAAATTTCCCCAGTAGTTTCATGTACTCCTAGCCCACTACATAGGTGCCGTCTGCCCCTATCTCCACTAGGTGTACTCAGTAATTCTTACCCAGTAGTTTCGTGTACCCCTACATAGGTGCCGTCTGCCCCTATCTTCATTAGGTGTACCCACTACTCCCCATCGATCGGCTCCCTACCGTAGATACCTGTGCTGGTCCCACAGTGGGGTGTATCACTCCCCTAAAGTGGCTACCCAATACTAACGGTGTATGGCTTTATATCTACACGATGCAACAACGGCTTATCTACCAGCCCGGGCCCACACACGCATATGAAACCCGTTGGACTTGCGTTGCCACCGCTAACCCGTTTTGGCCTCTTATAATCAAACCCAATATGCGTGTCCCGTCACTCGACATGGGTCGAGCCCACAAAGATACGTTTGGGATATTGGTTGAAATGGGCCCCCACAAGCTACCCACTTAAGCTTGTCAAATATCTAGTGTATCCCACTTACCCTTTAATCATGTTTAATTACATGTTTCCACTTGGTTAAGTATTCTAATCGTATTTTCTATTGCCACCCAAGGCAACCCACTAGATTCCACATGCCACCCAAGGCACCCACAAAATTTTCTTATGCCACCCAAGGCAACCCACTTAACCCCTCATGTCCCACTACATGCTACTATGGTTAAGTGTTTCTTAATTAATTAAGACCGTGATCTCCCATAAAGACCTCCCACATTAGACTGGCTGTTATGACTGCCTGGTTAAGCCGGTAGAATCCGGGCAGTCTTACGTCATAACAGAGTCTAACCTCGTGTCTTTACCTTAATCACGTATTTAATTTATGGCTAAGACCTCTCACATTGGGCTGACATTTGTAGCAACTGGTTAAGCCGGTCGGGTCCGGGCAGTTTTACACTACAAATGAGTCCAACCTCGTGTCTTAGTCGATTAATTACAACTAATTAATCACCCCCGTATTAATTATCCCTAATTAATATCAAGTTTACCATAACATGGGTAGACCTAACTCAATAGGTAAATTCCCATGGGGTAGACCTAACTCAATAGGTAAATTCCCACTTATGGTAATTTATTTTTATGGTATGCTTAATCATACCCAATCATTCATTTATTAACATATTTACCCACCCCATCGTTCCCCACGTAAATCGTTCTCATTTCATGACATAATAAAAGGGGAAGATCCATCACACATATCATGGGTTTAGCATATAACTTTGTCCTGGGTTAAGAGGATGTCAACTTGCATATATGAACACATTTTAACCCAACCACATTTAACTCAACTTGCATATTATCATACACATGATTTGCATAACATGTTACTTATGAGCTTGCATATTATCATACACATGATTTGCATAACATGTTGAACTTGCATATAGGCATTCTCATAACTTGCATAACATGTTAAACATGCATTTAAGCATACACATAACTTGCATAAGCATTCACATACTTGCATAAACATTCACATACTTGCATAAGCATACATAACTTGCATAAACATGCATAACTTGCATATTATGTCATTTAAGCATATACATATCTTGCATAAGCATTCATATACTCGCATAAGCATGCATAACTTGCATATCACATAAATCTTGCATTTAAACATATACATGACTTGCATAAGCATCCATACACTTGCATAAGCATGCATAACTTGCATATCACTTTAAACTTGCATTTTAACATATACTTAACTTGCATAACTCACTTTGTTAAACATGCATAATTCCACTCATTCAATATGCATAAATCCACTTGCTAAACATGCATATACCATCTTGTTAAACATGCATAAATCAACTTATTAAGCATGCATAAACCAATCTTATCAAATATGCATAAACATAGAACAACATAGAGTAACATATCATTATACATGATTCAAACTCACTAATCCGCATTTAAGACCATAAGTCTCATTACACCCAATCTACTTACTTTAACAATTAGTGTTAAAGTGATAGAAACTCACCAAACTCAAGATTAGCAACCTTATGAAGTAGAATTAGTTGCTAACTATGAAGATAATGATGATTAGAGAATGATTTGAGAGGGATTAGCTTGAGATTTCCTTCTTAGATTAGTGGAGGCTCTTCTTAGGATTTAATTTGGCGGCATGAGGCCATCATTTCTATTTTTGGTAAGGATTAAGGGGGGTTTAGGGTGTATTTATAGATTAAGAGAGTGATTTAGGCCCTTAGATTAACCCTAGATTAATTTAGGTCCGTTAGATTTAGGAAACCTCTAGAACCAAGCCCAGCCCTAGCCAGAAAACCAGATCTGGTGCACCCAAGCACCCTGGCTCGACACACCATGTCGACAGGCAAATCGACAGGCATGTCGACACCCCCCCTGTCGACAGGCCTGTCGACAGCCCTGTCGACATGCTTAGGCGGGAATCTTCCCGCCTGGCCCCGCTGGTTCTAATTTAAAATTTAAATTTAAATTTCTAAATCTGTTTTTAACTCTAATTTTTCTGCAAACTTCATCGGGCCATAACTGGGCCATACGGACTCCGATTTTCCAAAACTCGGTCTCTATTTTGCGTATTTTTCCGAGACGAACGCAATGACGCAGCCCGTTTCCACCGATTCCCACATCTGAGATTATTTATCCTGTAATTAGTGAATTTTAGTATTAACTAAAATTCGGGGTGTTACATTCGTGGACATATAGTTTCTAAGCAAGGCATAGTAGTGGATCCCGCGAAAGTGGTTGTGGTTCAAGATTGGAAGACTCCTAGGAATGCGACCGAAGTAAGAAGCTTTCTCGGTTTGGCGGGCTACTATAGGAAGTTCATCAGAGACTTCGCTAAGATTTCAGCCTCTCTCAATAAGTTGACGAAGAAGAACTTAGTCTTTGCATGGGACTTGGAGTGTGAGCTTGCTTTTCAAAAGTTCAAAAGAGCCCTTACTTCAGCTCCAGTTTTGGCATTACCCGATAGTGGTAAGATGTTTACCGTGTACACAGATGCATGTGGCACGGGGTTAGGAGCTGTTCTGATGCAAGAGGGAAGAGTGTTATGTTATGGGGGTAGGCAACTTAAAGTTCATGAGAAGAACTATCCCACTCATGATTTGGAGTTAGCGGCGATCGTCTTTGCACTCAAATCCTGGCGCCACTATCTTCTAGGCGGAAGGTTTGAGTTGTATACTGATCACAAGTCACTCAAATACATCTTCTTGCAAAAAGATCTGAATCTAAGGCAGCAAAGTTGGACGGAATTTTTGGCATCTTATGACTTCGAGATAGCTTATACCCCTGGCAAGGGTAATGTTGTGGCGGATTCACTAAGCAGAAGGAGATTGACTTTAAGCCCCTTGTTCATTGAGATGAAGAACTTGGAATTCTTGGCAACCTTTGATTTCACGACGGCTGTTGAGTTGATGACGGGTTCATTAGCATCCCTTGAGCTTAGACCCACACTTCTTGATCAAGTTGGGGCTTCGCAGAGGGAAGATCCACAGATAGTCGAAGTTATGGACAAGTTGATTCGGGGTGAGACGTCTAGTCACCTTGCTAGATATACTATTGATGATAAAGGATGGCTAAGGCGTGATGGGAGATTATGTGTTCCTCGGGTGGGAGATTTGGTCCATAGAGTTCTTGAAGAAGCGCATCACTCGAAGATGACTATACATCCGGGAGGAGATAAGATGTATAGAGATATGAAGCGCAGTTTCTTTTGGGATGGAATGAAGAAAGATGTGGTAGAGTATGTTTCAAGGTGCATGGTGTGCCAACAAGTGAAGGCCGAGTCAAAGAAACTAGGTGGGCTATTACATCCATTGGAGGTCCCACAATGGAAGTGGGAGAGTATTTCTATGGATTTTGTGGATGGATTGCCTAGGTCAAGGAGAGGGAACACAAGCATATGGGTCATAGTTGACAGACTTACGAAGAGTGCTCACTTCATCCCAGTAAAGAGCAAGAGGACCGCATCAGGGCTGGCGTCTATTTATCTCCGAGAAATAGTGCGGTTGCATGGAGTTCCTTCTAGCATAGTTAGCGATCGTGACCCGATTTTCACTAGCCAGTTCTGGAACAGTTTGCAAGAAGCGATGGGTACGCGATTGAATTTGATTACAGCCTATCACCCCCAGACGGATGGTCAAACCGAAAGGGTGAATAGAGTGCTAGAAGATCTCTTGAGGCTTTGTGTTCTCGACTTCGGTGGTACTTGGGAAGACCACCTTCCTCTTGTAGAATTTGCTTATAATAATAGCTATCAAGCCAGCATAGGGATGGCACCATTTGAAGCTTTATATGGGAGGCCGTGTAGGTCACCATCTTGTTGGTGGGAGACAACAGATAGACTTATACTTGGGCCCGATATGATACGAGACACATCCGAGAAAGTTGAACTAGTAAGAAGAAGGATGGAAGCGGCCCAAGATAGACAAAAATCCTATGCTGACAAGCGAAGGGCAGATTTGGAATTCGAAGTGGGAGACATGGTTTTCGTGAAGGTTTCTCCTTTGCGAAATGTGGTACGTTTTGGAGCAGCGGGGAAGCTGGCACTAAGGTTCGTAGGACCCTTCCCTATCATAGAGAGAATTGGGAAGATGGCCTATAAGGTGGGATTGCCCGAGAAGCTAGCCGGAGTGCATAATGTCTTTCATGTCTCGCATCTCCGAAAGTGCCTACATGAGTCCGCTGAGGTGGTTGAACCAAGCATTCTTGAAGACATTGATGTAGAGAAAGAAGCAACCTTGAGAAGAGCTCCGATTCGTATATTGGGAACAGAGATCAAGAAGCTAAGGAATCGAGAGGTCAAGTTGGTGAAAGTTCAGTGGGGTGAAGCCGACGAAGATGCAACTTGGGAAACCGAGGAGAAGATGCGTGGGCTTTATCCATTTCTTTTTGAGGGTACATTCTCGATCTCTTTTCCTAATTAGCATATCTTTCTTTTTATCCGCATTTATCTAGTTTATCTTGTTTCGTAGATCTTGTCATGAGAACCTTAGGTAGAAACCCTTGGTTGAAACATGTATTTGAAACATGTTATGCTTGATGGTTGCAAGTGGTTGCAAGTGTTTGCACGTGGATACTCGTGGATGCATGATACACATTAGGCACTAAGATCGGCTCACACACTTTCATGTTGCATATGCATGAGTGCTTATACTTATTCATGGATGAAACTTGTTGAGCTATCACGTGCATGTTGCATATGGATGAATATTATGTGCACTCATGTAGAGATTATAAATTATGTTAGGAATTTGCATACATATGGACTCATTTCACTAACATATTTTGCATTAAGGAGGTTTACTGTATCAGTAACTGCCTGATTTTTGCATTAGATAAGTACATATACACACACCTTTGCATATGATCATACAACATTTAGAATCCTTTAAGGACAATGATTGCACGTGGATGATGTTTTGAGTAGATAGATGATGGATAGTAGGATACGTTCTTCCTAACTTGGAGATTTCGAGGACGAAATCCTTTAAGGAGGGGAGAATGTAACACCCCGTAATTTGAACATAAAAATTCACAAATTAAAGTATACTTAATTAAGTGAAATGGGTTGCGCAAAGAAATATATATATATATATATATATATATATATTGATATATATATATATATAATTGAAAATTAAATAAATAAATATGCAAAAATGTTCAAAACAGCGAATTGGGAGAGGGGAATAACCGAACCGGCCGATTTTTGAGGTCGACCCAAGCCCGTTGGGTCGACTAGGGGTTAATCCAGGGTGTTTGGATGTCAACCCGTGGGCCGATTCGCTCAAATGCAGATTTTGCATTTGAATGGTTCTCATGGTTCAGCTTTAATCTAAAGGCCCTAGATGGTTCCTACACTTGACTTCTTCCCCAAGACATGATTTGATGGCTTGGATTGAATCTAGGGTTAATCCTATGGCTAATACTATCATAATCCTCTATAAAAAGACCCCTAAACCTAGCCTAAATCACCATTATTCAATCCTACAACTAAACTATGTCAAATTTGTTCCTCTCATCGCCTCCACTCTCATGCTAAAATTCCTAAGCCTATTTCTATGAGAGATTGTGAGTTCATACAAGTGCTTTCAAACTTGTATGAGTGTTCTTAGTTTGCATTCAAGTCAAGTTGCAACATTTCTATTTCAAAGCAAGGATTTTTATTGATTTGGCGCAATGGTTTTTCAATTGGGGCTTTCATATTTTGGTGCTTGCATAAGGGCTTCGTCTCAATCTTTATAATAAATATTCATTTGTGTCTTCATAGCGTAGTAATACCTTTTCTACTTTCTTTTTATTGAACTCTAAAGTTAAATGAATGATGCAAGTTTGGGTTGATCATGTTATGCAAGTTAAACTTGATGTTGTGAGCATAAAGCTCCAAGCTTTATATTAAAGGTTCCATTTGGCAACATGAAAGTTATCATATCCCTTATGATAACTTGCATGTGAGGCTAAATGCGAACTTCTAGCAACTTCTACATGTCATTTATCACCATGTATCACTCATATGCTAGGTTTGGTTTTATGCATGCTTTTGAAGCCTAATGATGCAATATGCAAGTATATGAACATATGTACATTTCATATGCCACCATGTTAAACTTGTGGCTTCAACACCTTTTTGACATGATTATGCCAAGTTCCCTATTTTATCCTTTATGCGTTGATGCGATTATGTAAACGATGGGGTTACGTTGGGGTTGGGTAACATTATGACATAAACATGGTTTTAAAACATAGCGTGATATGTTAACTTGTAATTATGTTTTGGAAACATAATGGACATGACACTTAGAAAATATGAGTGTGGCCAACTCGAGGTTGGGTTGAGTTTGTAGCATAAATCTATCCGGACCCGCCCGGCTTAACTAGTGGCTACAAACAATAGGACCCAATGTGAGAAGTTGGTCATGTTGTGCTCGAACCCGAGGTTAGACCAAGTTGTGGTGTAAAGCTACCCGGACCCGCCCGGCATAACTAGTAACCACAACAAGGTCTAATGTGAGAGGTTAAAGCACATTAAGTTAGTTAATGCCTCCTGATTAGGGTTAAGTCATGGTCCACTTAATACTTAATCAATTTGGGCTGGATGGGTTAATCGGGGTTAAGTCATGAACCTTGGATACACTTAACCAATTTAATCCATGTTTGGATCGGGTTAACTGCATTTAACCCGTTAAGGAAATCCTGGTTGCGTGGTCCTTTGCAGCAGTAACCCTTTTGATAGTATCATAACACCCTAGGACTAGGCTAGGGTGGGGCACGATTACTGGGCTGACATGTAAGCGACCAAAATGACGGTTGTGTAGGTACGCCGGTGTAGGTCCAGGCGGACTATGATCGTGCACATAGTCCGGCGTTGGAGAATCAGGCATGGGTACCAGTAGATCTAGGCTGTGCATACTTGATTGGTGTCCGAGGTCTACACCCTAGGACTTGATACACCCTGGGGTGGACCTAGCACAATTAGCTACATTTCATGTTTGGGCCGTATGACACCGACACTTGACGAGTTAGGCTTATAGGGAGCCGATCGACTAGACCGTGTAGTTGGACCTTAATTTAGGTCACCTCATGATGATGGGCCAAGCTTGGGCCAAGGGATCAATTCTTGTTTTTACTTGACATGTTAGAATGCTAGTACACCCGTGGTGCAAAACTTAACCTTAATTATGCGATGACACCTTTATCTATCTTGTTAGTTAATCATCATGCCAGTATGTTGTTATCCTTATGTTCATCTCAGCTTCTCATGCCAGTTAACTTTACTAATTCATAGACAAATAGTAGTAGGGCTTACCAGTCTTTTTGACTGACCTGTTTTATTTCGCCTCTTTTCTTCCGTTTCCCCCCCACAGGTTCTCAGGGTGGGAACATTGGAGATTAGCTTGGATCTTTACAGCTTGCTTACTGGATTTGCTCATGTATGGTTTTGGACATTGAGCTAGATATGGTTTATCACTTCATTTTGGGGATAGTACTTTATGTATTTCAGTTTTTCAGTTTATGCTTTTATCTAGACTTTGTTGTTGGAAAATAATGACCAAGTACTTTGTTGTAACATGACTATGGTTTTGAAATGCTAAGTTTTATCCGCTGCTTTACTACTCTGTTTTACTTATATGTTCTGTCTTGTGATATCTGCATGCATGTTTTCCTTGTTTAACGCCACTTCAAAGCTAATGTCCTTGCAAGAGTGGCATTGGCGGAGGTGGGGTGTTACACCACATAAACAGACAGGACTAGATGTACCCTATTTACTACCCCCAATCGATCGGCTCCCTATTCCGTAGATACCCTGTGCTGGCCCTACAGTAGGGTGTATCACTCCCTAAAGAGGCAAACCTTTATTTTCCGGATGTGCACAACCATACCTACTGATGTCACATTATCTTATCTTCCCCAGCAGGCGGAGTCATGCACGCACAAGACCCCGTCGGAACGTGCCATCAACACCACCTCCATGTTTGGATCTCTTACAATCAGCTCAGTAAGCGTGCCCCCACTCTTACCTAGTTCGAAGTTCCCGATTGATAACTAATTAAGGGTTACTGACTGAAATGGTTCCCACACAAGATGATGCAAGCTCTCCATTTTGTCTTGCATTCCCACTACTAGGTGTTCGACTAGTTATGTTTACCTAAAAGGTGTTTTTAATTACAAAACCCCAACAGGTTATGTTTATGGGCCTATATATACAAATATTACCCACCAATCCAAGATGTAATTAACCCTCCCACTGATTCAAGCATGTTTATTTAACGGTTAAGTTTTTGGGCCTATATATATTAATATTACCCACCTACCCAATATTTACTTAACCCTCCCACTGATTCAAGCATGTTTATTTAACGGTTAAGTTTGTGGGCCTATATATACTAATATTACCGACCTACCGAATGTTTACTTAACCCTCTTCTTTTTTTCAACCAAGTTTACTTAACCCCCAACTTAAATTTAAGTTCATACAATCCTATGGATTAACTTAGATTAAGTAGTCAAATTCATTACCATGTCCATTTATGGTTATAATTGGCTAGACCTCCCACATTAGGCCTACGACGTGTGGATGCTGGATATGCCGGTCGGGTCCGGGCAGTCTTATTCCACAGTTGGGCCTAACCTCTTGTCTTAGCTCGATTCATATTTACGTACTTAGACCTCCCACATTAGGTTCAACATTAGTGGCTGCTGGATATGCCGGTCAGGTCCGGGCAGACTTCCACCACTAATGTAACCTAACCTCGTGTCATAAGTACAATTACAATTCCTAATTGTAATTACTAAACAATCCATTTTGATTAATTAATTTATTAATTAATCCTTTCATTTTATAGGTATCAATACATATTTTCCTGATAATTTGAATTACACATTAATTTATATAAAGATTACATGCCAATTATAAATCCCTTTTCCTCGCTTTCTAACTAACGTATTCACACATATTTTGGCGGCATCTAGGCTATAAAGTAGCCTAGCCATAACAATAAAAAGGGAATATGATAGAAGTGATAGTTTCAACATATATTGTGTAAAACCCCATGTCCATTAATGTCACTCTCAAAGGGAATGCATTAACTTCCATGGAGTATTATTAGTGTATTGAACAAAATATAACAAGACAGATACATAAATAGGTACTTGAAAAATTAAAAACAACTTTTATTGCAACGGAGAAATAGTTTGATTACAACAACTTCATAAACCACAGAAAAAGCATGTACACTTAATATCCATCTAGACAAATTGTTTTCAGAGTACATAAGGTAAAAACATAATCCCAACATAAGTAGCCATAAAAGAGCTGAGCTGAACTTTACTTCCAACAATCGAAGCTTTTCCAAAAGAGAGAAAAAAAGAGATCCAAGATCAAGCTCCACTAGTACTAGTCCCACCCTAAGAACGTGGGGAGGGGGGAAGGAAGAAAAGAGGCGAAAACAAAGGGGGTCAGACAATAAGTCTGGCGAGTATAATAACTTTAACAATATAATTATTAAAGTAACTAGGATAAGGCATAAACTGGTAAAACAGGTTATGACTATGAAACAAGTGGGCATTACAAAAAGGCAAACATAAGGAATATTCTGGCGTTAATCTCATTCCTAATCACTATAGGATAATTATTATACTGCACCAATGATAATTACACCACACCATTACTAGTCGCCCTAAAAGTAGATCTGGCCTACTGAACATAATAATGATAATGGTAGTTTCGTGTACCGCTAATTGCCTTCATTGGTGCCATTTGCCCCTACCTCCACTAGTTGTACCCACTACCCCAATCCGATCAGCTCTCTAACTCGTAGATACCCATGTTGGTCCCACAGTGGGGTGTATCACTCCCCAAAGTTGCAACCCGATACCACCAAAGATGCACAACTTATATCTACACGATGCAACAACGTCTTACCTACCAGCCCGGGCCCATGCACGCACACGACCCCGTTGGACTTGCGTTGCCACTACTAACCTGTTTTGACCTCTTACAATCAAACCCAGTAAGCGTGTCCTGTCCTCGACCTAACTCGAGCTCACAAAGATACTTAATGGGTTATTGGTTAGAAAAGTTTCCCCCATGCTCGACAAAAGCTTTCCACCTATGCTTGGTCCCCACTAGAATTTCTTACTTATCCCCTTCTTATTCATGTCTTCTTACATGTTTTCAACTTGGTTAAGTGTTTCTAGTCGTACTTCACATGCCACCCAAGGCCACACACTTATCCTCCATGTCCCACCACATGTTTATCTGGTTAAGTATTACATAAATCATTAGAACTGTAACCGTGTAAAGACCTCCCACATTAGACTAATAATTGTGGTTGCTGGATTTGCCGGGCGGGTCTGGGCAGTCTTATACTGCACAGGAGCCTAACCTCGTGTCTTTACAATCGTTACGCATTTAATTCGTTTCTTTGACCTCTCACATTAGACTACCGTTTGTGGTTGCTGGATTTGCCGGGCGGGTCTGGGCAGTCTTACACCACAAATGAGTCTAACCTCGTGCCTTAGGCGGTTAATTATTACCCATAATTATTTAACCCCAAATTGAATTAATATCCCTATTCAAAATTTTCAATAAATTCCAAATTTATTTATGTCCACAATTGTCACTTAAATTATGTCCATAAATACTACTTATACCAATCAATGTCTAAAATTAATTATATGCCTTTGAAGGCCATTTTATTCCAATCCATAATTAAGTATTTTCAATATTTTCCCATCGTCCCCACGCTATTCGTATGTTTCAATATGACAAATGTTAGACTCGTGAATAGTCTAACTTATGAAAAAAAAGCAACATCACAACTTGCATAACACATAAAATAGATCTAAGAATCATAACATAAGTATAACTAATGACTTGTATATATAGATATGGTTTTCCTTTAACTTGCATATGAATTTCTAGCATATGATTCACATATAAAACTAGCATAGGCAATGGGCATAAATTTGCATAACTATAACACCCCGCATTTTTAAGTATAATTAAAAATTAAATAAAATATATGAAAATATGCTTATGATAGGTAAATAATGGTGATGCATAAGGAGAATTAATTAATACATGGAAGAGAAAAAAAATTAGTTCGATAATGCCGTATGTTACGGAAAAGATAGTAAAATAAGGATAACTAATTCAAGAATCAGTAATTAGATAAAATGGACATCACTATTGTGTTCCTCTCGGAAAAATACGTGAAATAGAGTCCGAGTTTATGAAAATCGGAGTCCGTATTACCAAGATATGGCCAAAACAAGATTCAGAAGGTTTCGGTTAGCTCAGAACTGGGCAGGTTGAACCGGTGGTCGACCCGGGGCCAGGTCGACCAGGGGGTCGACCTGGGAGTCGACCCCCCCATGGGGGTCGACTATAGTGTCGACCTCCCCTGCAGGTCGACCTGGTCGGCCTGTTTCGGTCCAGAACGCGTTTTTGAATCCCTGGGACGATTTTAATGCTCCGGATTGGTTTTAGGGTTAATCTGATGGCTGAAATGAGTTCCTACACCTATAAATACACCCTAAGACCTAGCCTTCTCTACACACAATTCTATTCTTCTTCTTCTTTGCCTTTGTTCTAAATAAAAATAAAAATGGCATCGCTACTCTGCTGGAATCAAAACTAGAAGCTAATCAACATCAACCTAAGCAATTCAATTCTAATTAGAGATTAAAGCTTCTGCAATAATTCTGCAACAACTAAAGTTCTTTCTTTAATCCAATCAAGGCAAGTACAGTTATTCTCCGCTATAAAAGTTAATTCTGATTGCGACATGAATTATAAACCTGAATCTGAGATTATATCTATTCTGTTCTGTTTGGATCTATCGTATTTTGTATCTCTTTCCTCTTTCTGTTTTATAGCCAGACTACCACGAGCCTGAGCCAATCTCATAAGAGATTAACCTACGCTAAAATGTTGTGACAATAAAATGAATGATGCATGAATTGGGCATGACCAATAGGTGACTGATTTGAGGAAAGAACATGGACTGTAGCTAGAACAAAATCTTAGACATATGACTGGACATGTTATATTTATAATATAAATTATATTGAACATATGATTTGAGATAAAGAGAATATGGCTTCGGCATAAAGATTTACATGAGTGTAGGGTATCTATTAATGTAAATAAACACCTAAGTAAGGGATCTTTGGGATATATGATATGCATAGTAATCGATGGCTATATTTGGTATAATTTATATAGGGATCTTCTGTACTATGCAAGTTTTAATAAAATTTGAAACATATGATATATGGTAAATTTATGACCATAATATGTGCTATGTAAATTCAATGCAACATAGGGCATATGATAATATTGTGAATCAAGACTATTATTTATGCATGTGAACTTAGGCAAGATTTATAATTAGGCAAGATATGAAACTTTAAGAAATGATTAAATCTGTTATATTTGCCTAATTTGCTAGTTTTGTTACATTGCCTAATCCGCTAGTTCTGTTATATTGCTTAATCTGCTAGTTCTGCTCTACTGCCTAGTCTGCTAGATCTGTTCATCTGCCAAATCTTTCATCTGCTAAGTCTGTTGAAAATGCTAAATCTGCTAGTTTGCTTAATCTGATAAATCCGTTAAGTCGCCTAATCTGAAGAATCTGTTATCTGCTATATCTGTTGAGTTGGTATAATTAGTCCGCTATTGACCTAATCTGAATTAGCTATGAATAATTGACATGTATATTTGGCGTGGGTATAAATGGTAAATCATTAATTAATTGGCCGCAAAGATAAACATGGCTAACTCGAGGTTAGAATGAGTTTGCGGCGTAATTCTGCCCGCAACCGCCCGGCATATTCCAATGGTCGCAAACAATAGGTTCTAATGTGAGAAGTTAGTCATAACGTGCTTGAAACCCGAGGTTAGACTCAGTTTGCAACAGAAACCTTCCCGGAACCAACCGGCCTAACCAATAGACGCAAACTGTTAGTCTAATGTGAGAGGTTTGGGCATTAATATTTAATTAATGAAAATCTGAGATAATTATGGTGTCTAAAATGTGTTGGGTAAGGTTAAACCAATTGGACCAATGAATCTGATAAACCCGTTTCATGAATCCGTAGGCCCAATACAAAGTTAGATAATCTGTAACCAGTTAATCTGTATGTTTGTTAATCTGTAACCAGTTAATCTATAAGCCTATTAATCCGAACATCTGATCCGTTAATCTGAAAACCTGTTAACTTGATTGTCTGATCTGTGAACTAGTTAATCTATATTTTGGATGTATGAAACTTGTAGACAAGTTAAGCTGAAATCTGTTAGTCTAGGGACACAAGGTTAGGAGGGGAATCACTTGTGTCATCTGTTGTTTGTGACCCATATTAGTCAGTAACCCTTTCTGGTATCAAAACTTTGACCCAATAGTAGGTAGGGTCCGAGCACGCTTATTGAACTAACTATAAGCGGTTCATTCTGATAATGGAAAGGGGTGTTAATGGTGCGTTCCAACCTGGTCATGTGCGTGCATGGATCCCAATCTGCCTCTGAGGATGTAAGACGCCGTTACATCTGTAAATAGGTCTGTGCCAATTGGTTGTCACTTTAGGGAGTGATACACTCTATTGTGGGGCCGACACCGGGTATTTATGTATTAGGGAGCCGATCGGTTGGGGTAGGGTTTTAGGGTACACTCAGTTATGTCTGTTTCTGTTGGTACCGTCTGTTTCTGTTGGGTGGCAACACCTGTCTGTTTCTGCATGGTACCATCTGTTCGGGTGGTAAAGGCCCAATTACTAGTGTACACCTAATTCTACATTTTGTTTCCGTAGGGATTAATCTGTTTCTGTTTGGATGGCAAAGGCCCATTATCCGCATTCTGCTTTTGTCTGTCTCTGGTCGGGTAGTAAAGGCCCATTGTTAGAATTCTATTCCTATTAAATTATTTTGTACCCGCTTCTGTTTCAGTTTAGACATTAGGGTGACACCTAATCCTGTTAAACTAGTATTAGTGCAGAGAAGTGTAAAGCAATAGCTTATATCATTCTGTTCTTCTGTTATATCTGATACACCTTTTAAAATTATCTCTCAACCAGTTTTATGTTCATGTCATATTATTATTATCTGTTCATATGCTAAAAGTCACTGACTTGCCAGACTTTATGTCTGACCCTTGTTGTTTCGCCTCTTTTCTTCCGTCCCCCACCCCCCCCCCAGGTTTTCTAGGGAGTGAATACTCTAGCTAGATCAGGATTTCTTCTGCTTGAAGTGCTTAAAGTATGGCTTGTCTTCTTCTGTGGGGATTATGATTTTAAACTATGCATTCTGAAGGCTTTTGTACAAGACTGATATTTTGTACTTGAATTCTGCGATTTGAAAGGATGTAACCATACTGATTTCTGTTTCCGCTGTAATAAAGTTATAAAATTTTCAAGTACTGTTTTATCTGTCTTGTAAGTTTCTGTTATGTTTACTAAAATGCTCCACCAAAGTTAAGGCGTTCCCTTTGTGAGTGACCTTAACGGACGTGGGGTGTTACACTTGGTATCAGAGCTGAAGGTTACCAGATTGGGTAAAGTTTTTGAAAAAGTATTTTCAAAAAGGCTTTAAAAGAAAGTATTTTCAAAAGGAAAGTTTATTTTGAAAAAAAAAAAAAACATAATCCCCAAAGCCATATATCTTTCTTTTGATCCTCTGTTTGAATCTTTGTTTCCTTCTTTCTCCGGGGCTTCCGGCTTTCTGGGAGGTAACCTCATTGCGGCATGGTTCCGTAGGCTTGATAAGACTACGACACCTGTCAAAGGGCAAATAAGTGCTCGACTTCCATCTGTAGCCGCAGTAGTTTCACCTACGGCTAATTTTCTTTCGAGTTTTGTAGGATTTTTCCATGCGATGGAGGCAGCTTTCGAGGGACTGGTCAACGTGTTACACAAGCATAGTAAAGATGAGAATGAGGGAGTTTGGCCAAGGAGCACAAGCCAAAGATAAGAAATCCATGGATATAAACTTGGTTCAAAAAGAAGGCAAAAAGGAAACACAAAAGAGGAAAGAAAAGTCTGAAGATAAGGAGGAGAAAAGTATTTACTTATGGAAGCTTGACTCAAGAGGAAGGACAAAGGACATGACCTACTTCGGGAAGGCAGGCGAATGCTCTCACAGTTGGTGGATAGGATAGAAGTAGGAAATTTTCCGTAGAGAGTTTAGTTTCCTTATCTGATTATTGAGTTAGAACTCTTTCCGATTATGGCATTCTGATTCTGTAGTCGAGTCTCTGCACTTTAATTCTAGTCTTGTTTCTGATCTGGTTGTAGTCTCAAACCCCGTAGGGATTATGACTCATCTGTTTATGATAGATTGGGGTTTGAGGGATATCTGTGTTAGACGTCAAGTATGACGCATACATTCTGAGTTTTTGTGGGATATGATTTTATCATGCTTAGTTTTCTAAGAATCATTTAGTAATCTGATCTGTACTAGTAGTCTGTAAATATCTGAATATTTCTGATAAGGTTAAGATTTCCAGTTTTGAAATTGTCTAAAGAGGATAATCCTCTGAGTGTCAATTTGATATTGATTTCGATCTTTGGGGTTGATACTTAGGGGAATTATTCTCTCAACCAATGTCTAATGGGAACCAAGTTTTTTTTGTATCTGTACTCGCTTCCATCATTCGATTGTATCCTATCGATCGAATCTTCGAACTTTAGGTAGAAACTAATGGGTGTAAACATTGTGTTTGAGACATGTTATGTTTGATGGTTGCAAGTGGATGCAAGTGGTTGCTAGTGGTTGCAAGTGGATGCAAGTGGAGAATGTAACACCCCGCATTTTTAAGTATAACTAAAAATGAAATAAAATATATGAAAATATGCTTATGATAGGTAAATAATGGTGATGCATAAAGAGAATTAATTAATAAATGGAAGAGAAGAAAAATTAGTTCGATAATGGCGTATGTTAGGGAAAAGATAGTAAAACAAGGATAACTAATTCAAAAATAAGGAATTAGGTAAAATGGACATCACCATTTCGTTCCTCTTGGAAAAATACGCGAAATAGAGTCCGAGTTTTCGAAAATCGGAGTCCGTATGACCAAGATATGGCCAAAACAAGATTCAGAAGGTTTCGGTCAGCTCAGAACTGGGCAGGTCGACCCGGGGGTCGACCTGGGGCCCAGGTCGACCAGGGGGTCGACCTGGGAGTTGACCTCCCCACCCCATGGGGGTCTAATATAGTGTCGACCCCCCTGCAGGTCGAACTGGTCAGCCTGTTTCGGTCCAGAACGCGTTTTTGAAGCCCTGGGATGATTTTTTATGGTTCAGATTGGTTTTAGGGTTAATCCGATGGCTGAAATGAGTTCCTACACGTATAAATACACCCTAAGACCTAGCCTTCTCTACACACAATTCTATTCTTCTTCTTCTCTGCCTCTATTCTAAATAAAAATAAAAATGGCGTCGCTACTCTGCTGGAAACAAAACTAGAAGCTAATCAACATTAGCCTAAGCAATTCAATTCAAATTAGAGATTAAAACTTCTGCAACAATTCTACAACAACTAAAGTTCTTTCTTTAATCCAATCAAGGCAAGTACAGTTATTATCCGCTTTAAACGTTAATTCTGATTGTGACATGAATTATAAATCTGAATCTAAGATTATATATGTTCTGTTCTGTTTGGATCTATCTTATTTTGTATCTCTTTCCTCTTTCTGTTTTATAGCCAAGCTACCACGAGCCTGAGCCAATCTCATAAGAGATTAACCTACGCTAAAATGTTGTGACAATAAAATGAATGATGCATGAATTGGGCATGACCAATAGGTGACTGATTTGAGGAAAGAACATGGACTGTAGCTAAAACAAAATCTGAGACATATGACTGGACATGTTATATTTATAATGTAAATTATATTGAACATATGATTTGAGATAAAGAGAATATGGCTTCGGCATAAAGATTTTACATGGGAGTAGGGTATCTATTAATGTAAATAAACACCTAAGTAAGGGATCTTTGGGATATATGATATGCATTGTAATCGATGGCTATATTTGGTATAATTTATATAGGGATCTTCTGTACTATGAAAGTTTTATTAAAAATTGAAACATATGATATATGGTAAATTTATGACCACAATCTGTTCTATGTAAATTTAATGCAACATAGGGCATATGATAATATTGTGAATCAAGACTATTATTTATGCAAGTGAACTTAGGCAAGATTTACAATTAGGCAAGATATGAAACTTTAAGAAATGATTAAATCTGTTATATTTTCCTAATTTGCTAGTTTTGTTACATTGCCTAATCTGCTAGTTCTGCTATATTGCTTAATCTGCTAGTTCTGCTCTACTGCCTAGTCTGATAGATCTGTTCATCTACCAAATCTGTCATCTGCTAAGTCTATTGAAAATGCTAAATCTGCTAGTTTGCTTAATCTGGTAAATCCGTTAAGTCGCCTAATCTGAAGAATTTGTTATCTGCTATATCTGTTGAGTTGGTATAATTAGTTCGCTATTGACATAATCTGAATTAGCTATGAATAATTAACATGTATATTAGGCTTGGGTATAAATGGTAAATCATTAATTAATTGGCCGCAAAGATAAACATGGCTAACTCGAGGTTAGAATGAGTTTGCTGCATAATTCTGCCCGGAACCACTTGGCATATTCCAGTGGTTGCAAACAATAGGTTCTAATGTGAGAAGTTAGTCATAACGTGCTTGAAACCCTAGGTTAGACTCAGTTTGCGACAGAAACCTGCCCGGAACCAACCGGCCTAACTAGTAACCGCAAACTGTCAGTCTAATGTGAGAGGTTTGGGCATTAATATTTAATTAATGAAAATCTGAGATAATTATGATGTCTAAAACGTGTTGGGTAAGGTTAAACCCATTGGACCAATGAATATGATAAACCCGTTTCATGAATCCGTAGGCCCAATACAAAGTTAGATAATCTGTAACCAGTTAATCTGTAAGTTTGTTAATCTGTAACCAGTTAATCTGTAAGCCTATTAATCCGAACATCTGATCCGTTAGTCTGAAAACCTATTTACTTGATTGTCTGATCTATGAACTAGTTAATCTAAATTTTGTATGTCTGAAACTTGTAAACAAGTTAAGCTGAAATCTGTTAGTCTGGGGACACAAGGTTAGGAGGGGAATCACTTGTGTCATCTGTTGTTTGGGACCCATATTAGTCTGTAACCCTTTCTGGTATCAAAACTTTGACCCAACAGTAGGTATGGTCCGGGCACGCTTACTGAACTAATTATAAGCGGTTCATTCTGATAATGGCGAGGGGTGTTGATGGTGCGTTCCAACCGGGTCATGTGCATGCATGGATCCCGGTCTGCCTCCGAGGATGTAAGACGCCGTGACATCTGTAAATAGGTCTGTGCCAATTGATTGTCACTTTAGGGAGTGATACACCCTACTGTGGGGCCGACACAGGGTATTTATGTATTAGGGAGCTAATCGCTTGGGGTAGGGTTTTAGGGTGCACTTAGTTCTGTCTGCTTCTGTTGGTACCGTCTGTTTCTATTGGGTGGAAACTCCTGTCTGTTTCTGCGTGGTACCGTCTGTTCGGGTGGTAAAGGCCCAATTACTAGTGTACACCTAATTCTGCATTATGTTTCCGTAGGGATTAATCTGTTTCTGTTTCTGTTTGGATTGCAAAGGACCATTATCCGCATTCTAATTCTGTCTGTCTCTGATCAGGTTGTAAAGGCCCATTGCTAGCATTCTGTTCCTGTTAATATATTCTGTACCTGCTTCTGTTTCAGTTTAGACATTAGGGTGACACCTAATCCTGTTAAACTAGTATTAGTGTAGAGAAGTGTAAAGCAATAACTTATATCATTCTGTTCTTCTGTTATATCTGCTACACCTGTTATAGTTATCTCTCATCCAGTTTTATGTTCATGTCATATTATTATTATCTGTTCATATGCTGAAAGTCACTGGACTTGCCAGACTTTATGTCTGACCCTTGTTGTTTCGCCTCTTTTCTTCCGTTCCCCCCCCACAGGTTTTCTAAGGAGGGAATACTGTAACACCCCACCTCCGCCAGGGTGGCTCTTGCAAGCACTCTGACTTTGGAGGGGCGTTTGAATCAGGTAAACATGCATAATGATATGTCAAGGCAGAACAAGAACATATGTATATATGTAAACAGAGTAAATAACATAGATAAAACAGCGGAAGATTTCATACTATTTCAAAACAAGTCTGGTACAACATAACTTTCGAAATAAACAAGTCTAGATAAAAACAACATCAACTGAAATACTGAAATACATAAGTACTATCCCCAAAATAAGTGATAACCATGGCTAGCTTCATGTCGAAACCGTACATGAGCTGAAATTCCTCAAGCAAGCAATCAGAAATCCAAGCTAAGCTCCAACGTTCCCACCCTAAGAACCTGGGGGGGGGGGAACGGAAGAAAAGAGGCGAAAGAAAACAGGTCAGTCAAAAAGACTGAGTAAGCCCTACTACAGTCAATGTAAACTAATAAAGTTAACTGGCATGATGAAAGCTGAGATGAACATATGGATAACTACATACTGGCATGATGATTAACTAACAAGGTAGATAAAGGTGTCATCGCATACTCAGGATTAAGGTTTTGCACCACAGGTGTACTAGCAAACTAACATGACTTGAATAAACAAGTATTGATCCCTTGGCCCAAGATTTGGCCCAATGACATGAAATGACCCTAATACAAGGTCTAACCAAACGGTCTAGTCGATCGGCTCCCTATAAGCCAAACTCGTCACGTGTTGGTGTCCATACGGCCCAAACATAATTGTAGTCAGACTGTGCCGGGTCTCCCGTCGGGTGTATCAAGCCCTAGGGTGTCAACCCTTGGACACCATAAACATGCGTGCACAGTCTCGATCTACTGGTACCCGTGCATGATTTCCCCGGCTCCGGACTATGTGCACGACCATAGTCCGTCCGGAACTACACCGGCGTACCATTCTGCCGTCGATTTTGGTCGCTTACCTCCAGTTCAGTAATCGTGCCCCCACCCTAACCTAGTCCCTAGGGTCTTGATGATACAAACTGAGGATTACTGCTGGAGTGGACCCCCATGGCTAGGATTTTTCTAGTGGGTTAAGTACGGTTTAACCCTTTTACTAATCATGGATTAACTTGGTTAAGTGTAACGATGAGTTCACGACTTAACCCTGATTAATCTACCAAGCCCAAATTGGTTAAGTATTAAGTGGACCATGACTAAACCCTAATCACGAGGCATTAATTAATTTAATGCGCCTTAACCTCTCACATTAGACTTTATTGCGGTTACTAGTTAAGCCGGTCGGTTCCGGGTAGCTTTATACCACAACTTGGTCTAACCTCGGGTTCAAGGTACAACATGGCCAACTTCGCACATTGGGTCCTATTGTTTGTAGCAACTAGTTAAGCCGGTCGGTTCCGGGTAGGTTTACGCTACAAACTCAACCCAACCTCGAGTTGGTCACACTTAACTTTTCTAAGTGTCATGTCCATCATTTCCCCAAAACATGTTACAAATTTTCAAGCAATTGGGTAGACCTAACTTAATAGGTAAATTCCCAATGGGTAGACCTAACTTAATAGGTAAATTCCCAATCTTATGTTTTATGTCTTTTAAGTTTACCCAATGTAACACCCCACGCCCGCTAAGGTCACTCACAAAGGGAATGCCTTAGCTTTGGTGGAGTATTTTTAGTGAGTATAGAACAGAAAAATTACAACAGGACAGATATAAGTAATACTTGAAAATTTAAAACATCATTTCATTAACAAAACATGTTTGGTTACATCACAAAACCGTAACAAGAGTCCAGTACATAATATCCATCCTGATAAAATAGAAGTACATAATCCCATTACATAGACAATAGCCATGATAGAAAAGATAAACCGAGCTTTACTTCTACAATCCAAGCCCAAAAGATAGATATAGCAGTCTGATCCAAGCCCACTAGTGCTAGGCCCACTCTGATAACCTGAGGGTTGGGAAAAAGATAAAAACAACGGGGTCAGACATAAGTCTGAGTGAGTCCTATAACCCTAACAATACAACCATTAAAGTAATTAGGGTATGACATAAATAAGGTACGGTACCTCTGGGGATAATGACTACACTATGTAGCCAACTAAACACCGGATGTACTACGATAACCGAAAAGACGCATTTATCCACCCAAGGATAATTCTTACACCACCCCAGACTTATTCACCCAAGGGTAATTCCTACACTGCACCACACCAGTTCTACCCACCAAGAGTAATTCCTACTTAAAGGTTGATCCCATCTAAAGTCTTGGAAAATATAACTAGTAGTTTCTGGTACTTCTAGCTGACCACGTAGGTGCCGTCTGCCCCTACATCCATTAGGTGTATAACTGACCACGTAGGTGCCGTCTGCCCCTACATCCACTAGGTGTACCTAGTAATCTTACCCAGTACCCCTACACAGGTGCCGTCTGCCCCTATCTTTACTAGGTGTACCTACTACTACCCATCGATCGGCTCCCTACCGTAGATACCCGTGCTGGTCCCACGATTGCGGTGTATCATTCCCCTAAAGTGGCTACCAGATAATATCACGGTGCACGGCTTTATATCTACACGATGCAACAACGACTTACCAACCAGCCCGGGCCCACACACGCATATGAAACCCGTTGGTCCCGCGTTGCCACCGCTAACCCGTTTTGGCCTCTTATAGTCAAGCCCAATATGCGTGTCCCGTCACTCGACTTGAGTCGAGCCTACAAAGATACGTTTGGGATATTGGTTGAAATGGGCCCCCACAAGCTACTACTTAAGCTTGTCATTTAATCTAGTGCATCCCACTTAACCCTTTAACCATGTCCCCTTACATGTTATAAATCTTGGTTAAGTCCTTTAATCATATTTCGATTGCCACTTAGGGCACCCACTAGATTTCCACATGCCACCCATGGCACTTACTTAACCCCTTAATCATGTTTAATTACATGTTCCACCTTGGTTAAGTATTCTAATCGTATTTTTCTATTGCCACCCAAGGCAACCCACTAGTCTCATCATGCCACCCCAAGGCACCCACTTAACCCCTCATGTCCCACTACATGCTAATATGGTTAAGTGTTTCTTAATTAATTAAGACCGTGATCTCCCATAAAGACCTCCCACATTAGACTGGCTGTTATGACCGCCTGGTTAAGCCGGTAGAGTCCGGGCAGTCTTACGTCACAACAGAGTCTAACCTCGTGTCTTTACCTTAATCACGTATTTAATTTATGGCTAAGACCTCTCACATTGGGCTGACATTTGTAGCAACTGGTTAAGCCGGTCGGGTCCGGGCAGTTTTACACTACAAATGAGTCCAACCTCGTGTCTTAGTCGATTAATTATACCTAATTAATCACCCCCATATTAATTATCCCTAATTAATATCAAGTTTTCCATAACATGGGTAGACCTAACTCAATAGGTAAATTCCCATGGGGTAGACCTAACTCAATAGGTAAATTCCCACTTATGGTAATTTATTTTTATGGTATGCTTAATCATACCCAATCATACTTTTATTAACATATTTATTACCCCATCGTTCCCCACGTAAATCGTTCTCATTTCACGACATAATAAAGGGAAAGATCCATCACAAATATCATGGGTTTAACATATAACTTTGTCATGGGTTAAGAGGATGTCAACTTGCATATATGAACATATATTAACCCAACTACATATAACCCAAACTTGCATATTATCATACACATGATTTGCATAACATGTTGAACTTGCATATAGGCATTCTCATAACTTGCATAACATATTAATCATGCATTTAAGCATACACATAACTTGCATGAGCATTCACATACTTGCATGAGCATTCACATACTTGCATGAGCATTCACATACTTGCATGAACATGCATAACTTGCATATCACATTAAACTTGCATTTAAGCATATACATAACTTGCATAACATCACGCTCATAACTTGCATAATCTCATAAACTTAACTTGCATAACATTATGCACACAACTTGCACACCCTCATACACATAACTTGCATAATATGTCGAATCTTACATATATGACTTGCATCTTAAAGGAGGGTAAATATGCATAGCATATAAGGGTGTCATCTTGCATATGTATATACCATATTTAAAAGGGTAAACTTGCATGTCATGATTTATGCATAATACCAAACACTTAGCATGCATATAACCACTTACTTATCATGCATAAAATCAAATACTTATTATGCATAAAATCAAATACTTATTATGCATAAACCCACCACTTAACTTGCATAAGCCCAAACACTTAACATGCATAAAACCCCATACTTAGTATGCATACAATCAAATACTTATCATGCATAACGTCAAATACTTTAGCATGAATAACATCAAATACTTAACATGCATAACACCAACTACTTAGCATGCATAAAATCACATGCATAGCTTGCATATCATGTTACATATAACTTGCATATATCCTCACATATAGTTTGCATAACATGTCACATATGCATAAATGTTTAACATGGTGTTTTGCATCATAAAACATGGCCTTAACTTGCATTTAACATAAAACTTGCAAATCACATATCATACAAACTTGCATAAATACATTTATCCACAAACATAGCCATGTCTTATCACATCCTACCATAATCAATTTAACAATTGATTATTAAAGCCATAGAAACTCACCAAAACAAGATTAGCAAGTTAAATGAAGCAAATCCCAATGATTAAGTAGAAGAAGATGTAGATTAGCTTGCAAACCCTCTTAGGATTTTTAGTGGAGGCTCTCCAATTTTCTAAGTGGTGGCATAATGGCCTTAGATCTATTTTTGGTAAGGATAAGGGGGGTATTAGGGTGTATATATAGATTAGTTAGATGTTTTAGGACCATAGGATATACCCTAGAACCAATCCTAGCCTTTAAAGCATGTCTTGGGGAAGAAGTCAAGTGTAAGAACCATTTAGGGCCCAAAAAAAACAGCCCAAAACTCATCCCGGGCCTCAAAACATGAGCAGTTTTCGTTTTTGATTTTTCGTGAAACTTTGACGAGCCATAACTTGGTCGTACGGACTCCGATTTACGAAAACTCGGACTCTATTTCGCGTATTTTTCCGAGACGAACGCAATGGCACAGCCCGTTTCCCCTGATTCAGAATATTAAATTTAATTCTGCTCTGATTTATGTTATAACAAGTTATTTAACATACGGGGTGTTACATTCTCCCCTACTTAAAGGATTTCGTCCCCGAAATCTCTAAGTCAAGAAGAACGTATCCTACCAACCAAACAACCATCTACTCAACCATCAAACACTGGCATCCATTGTCCTTAAAACAATTTCTAATGATGTATGAGCATATGCAAAAAGTGTGTGTATATGTTCCCTATCTAATGTATGAACATATGCAAACCATGATAGTGCCATGCATCCATTATGTATGCGAGGGAACCCTATCGACACATACAATATCTACATGAGTGCACAATCATTCCCCAAAATGCATCATCCATATGATAACACAATCATTATACATCCATAAATATAGCTTCCTACACACAATTTTATGCAATATGCAATACGAAGTGATTGAGCCGATCTAGTGCCTAGAGTGTGTGTATATGCATCCACGAGCAACCACTAGCAAACACTTGCATCCACTTGCATCCATCATACATAACATGTCTCAAACACATGTTTCAACCATAGGACTATCCTATCTGAAGGTCAAAGGTACTAACGAGAGGACATACTAAGGATAAGATAAGTACCAGTCAAACGATAAAGGAGAAGTTAAAAGACATACTCTCAAAAAGAAAAGGGTACAAAGAACGCATCTTCGCTTCCGTCTCCCAAGTTGCGTTGCTCTCCTCTTCTCCCCATTGCACTTTGACTAGCTGAACCTCTCGATTCCTCAATTTCCTAGTCTCTGACCCAAGGATGCGAGTAGGAGCTCGTCGAATAGTCGCATCACGCTCTGCTTCCACTTCTCTAAGCAAACTTGGCTCTACCACCTCTGCGGTCTTATGTAGGCACTTCCTCCCATGGAATACATCTTGTACACCACTAAGTCTGTCGGGCAACTCCACCAATGGAAGATGCTCCTCCCATGTACCTCCAAAATCCAAGATACATAGCCTCAAAAGGTCTTCTAAAATATGATTCACCCTCTCGGTCTGGCTGTCCGTCTGAGGATGATATGTGGTACTCAAACGCAACTGAGTCCCTACCGCCTTTTGCAAACTCCTCCAAAACTCTCTAGTGAAGATAGGATCTCGATCACTCACTATACTGGAGGGTACCCGATGCAATCTAACTATCTCTCGAAGATATACAAAAGCTAGCCATGGAGCAGTCCACTTACTCTTCACAGGTATGAAATGAGTGTTCTTAGTAAGTCTGTCTACCACCACCCAAATTCCTGTATTACTCTTTCTCGATCTGGGTAACCTGTCAATAAAATCCAACGAGACGCTGTCCCACTTTCATTGCGGAACCTCCCATGGGTGAAGCAACCCACCTGGTTTCTTTCGCTCCGTCTTCACTCGTTGGCACACCAAGCATCGAGCGACATGCTCGGCCACATCTTTCTTCATACCGGCCCAGAAGAAAGCCCTCTTCATGTCTTGGTACATCTTACCCCCACCGGGATGAATGGTCATCCTAGAACGGTGTGCGTCATCAAGAATAGCCTTCCTCAAACCCTCGTCTTGCGGTACACAAAGTCTACCGTCTCTACGCAAGCACCCTCTATCATCTAGGGTGTACCTACTCAAATGGCTGGACGACTCCCCCCTTATGAGCTTCTCTACTAACTCAACCAACTGTGGGTCGCCCCTCTGTGCTTCTCCAATCCGCCCCAAAAGAGTAGGTCTAACTTCCAAAGAAGCTAGCAAACCGGGTACAAAGTCAACGGAAGGTCTAAAGTCAAACTTAGAAATAAACTCTAAGCTCCGTCGTTCAACGAACAATGAACTCAAGGACAACCTTTTTCTACTTAAGGTGTCCGTTACCATGTTACCCTTACTCATAGGATGCTAAGGATCCCATCCACTTTTGCTGTCCTAAGACTATGCGCTCGAAGAGTCTCTAACACTTCCCTAAGATGTAGGGCATGCTCTTCTCCACCAGAATATCATCCAAAATCATCACAACTGTCTCCCACGCAGACCACCCTAGTCGAATTCGGCATCCCCCAAATGCAAGCCCCAAAGGCCTAAACCAATATCAGACAAACACCCAAGGGATACCTCCTTCGAATTCAGACGACCTACGTGAGACGATACTAGTAAAAATGGCTAAATAATTAAGCCCTCGTCCAATTCTGGATGTTCTCGCCAGTCTCGCTCCAAAACCGTCGTTTATCCTATACTGGCCCTGCTCAGCCTATTGAGCACATACGAAAACTTATTTCGCTCCTAGAAAAGACCCAGATGTCATCTACAAAGACCATCACGAACTTATTTAGGTACTCCCTGAACACCCTTCTCAACAAAGTATGCGGGGGCGTTCTTCAAACCCAATGGCATCACCAGCCACTCATAAAAGAAATCATCCGGAGTCCTAAAGACAGTCTCCTCTATACTATTCTCAGCCACTCTCAACTGATGAAATCCCGTGGCTAAGTCCTACTACAAAAATACTGAGGCGCCAGCCAACTGATCAAGGAGATCATTAATCCTCGGCAATGGGTATCTATTCTTCTTTGTGAGTTTCTTTAGTTCCCTTTAGCCTACACAAAGTCTGAGGGACCCATCCGCCTTCATAACAAAAACTACTGGAGCGCCCCACTCCAATATACTTCGTCTTATGAACCCCTTCTCAAGCAAATTGCCTACTTACTTATGGAGTTCCCTCCTCTCACTAGGAGCCATGTGGCACACTGGCCAAGATACTGGTTTAGCATTATCCATCAGATATATTCGGAAGTCAATCTCCCGCTTCGGAGGTAAGCCCTTCACCTCCTCAAACACATCCGGATATTCCCGGACCGCTCTAGCAGATCGCAGACTCTAGACCAACGTGTCAAGCGATTCTAGATACCTTAGCATAACAGATTCTATGGGATTACAAGAGATCTCGAGAGTGTTACCCAGGCGGCCCATAAGCCTAACAACTCTCCCTTCAAAATGAAGAACAGCACTCCTACTGGATAACCAGTCCATGCCCAAAACTAACCCATAGCCCGTGAAGCCCAACAAGCATCACATCTAAACTCAACGCTAAGTATAGAAACCTTCAAACCCAAACATATCATGGAGCCCCAAATGGGTTTGAAACAACTAAGGGATCATCTACCAAACTGGTGTCTAAGTGCAGTGACTCAACTAACAATGGTGGGATAAACGAACTCAATATATCAGAATCAAATAAAGCTTGAATCGGATGATAAAGAAATCCAAATTCCAACCTAGACGGTCATATCCCCATCTGGTACCCTAGTCGTGAGGGAATACAACTACCCTCCAGAAGATTCCATACCTTGCCCTTGCTTCTTTGGACAATCCTAATAACGTGTCCTATTCCTCCCAAAAGGATAACTACCAGCCTTCTTCTTCCCTATTCTCCACTCATAACCTCCCACCAATGAGGTCTCATCTTTCATTAACCAAACAACTATTTGAGCCTTCCTCCCATCGTTTATCCAATAGATACCTACCAGTCCTCCTCCTTCTTGAACCAACTTCTAATCCGACTAACGTCTAAGTCCCTTGAAGTGGTTTTCCATCCTTATCTATCTTAGAAAGATCATCTATACGCGGAGGGGAAACTCAAAACGGGAGAAAGGAAGAGATTCAAAATGGAGAATTCGAAAGATATAGATATGGCTATTGGGGATTATGCTTTTCTTTCAAAAACTTTTCTCTTAAAAGACATGTTTTTGAAAATACTCCTTTCCAAAAATATTCTTAGAAAATAGTTTTTCTAAAAAAATTTATCTGTTCCGGTAACCTTAAGCTCTGATACCACGTGTAACACCCCACGCCCGCTAAGGTCACTCACAAAGGGAATGCCTTAGCTTTGGTGGAGTATTTTTAGTGAGTATAGAACAGAAAAATTACAACAGGACAGATATAAGTAATACTTGAAAATTTAAAACATCATTTCATTAACAAAACATGTTTGGTTACATCACAAAACCGTAACAAGAGTCCAGTACATAATATCCATCCTGATAAAATAGAAGTACATAATCCCATTACATAGACAATAGCCATGATAGAAAAGATAAACCGAGCTTTACTTCTACAATCCAAGCCCAAAAGATAGATATAGCAGTCTGATCCAAGCCCACTAGTGCTAGGCCCACTCTGATAACCTGAGGGTTGGGAAAAAGATAAAAACAACGGGGTCAGACATAAGTCTGAGTGAGTCCTATAACCCTAACAATACAACCATTAAAGTAATTAGGGTATGACATAAATAAGGTACGGTACCTCTGGGGATAATGACTACACTATGTAGCCGACTAAACACCGGATGTACTACGATAACCGAAAAGACGCATTTATCCACCCAAGGATAATTCTTACACCACCCCAGACTTATTCACCCAAGGGTAATTCCTACACTGCACCACACCAGTTCTACCCACCAAGAGTAATTCCTACTTAAAGGTTGATCCCATCTAAAGTCTTGGAAAATATAACTAGTAGTTTCTGGTACTTCTAGCTGACCACGTAGGTGTCGTCTGCCCCTACATCCATTAGGTGTATAACTGACCACGTAGGTGCCGTCTGCCCCTACATCCACTAGGTGTACCTAGTAATCTTACCCAGTAGTTTCGTGTACCCCTACACAGGTGCCGTCTGCCCCTATCTTTACTAGGTGTACCTACTACTACCCATCGATCGGCTCCCTACCGTAGATACCCGTGCTGGTCCCACGATTGGGGTGTATCATTCCCCTAAAGTGGCTACCAGATAATATCACGGTGCACGGCTTTATATCTACACGATGCAACAACGACTTACCAACCAGCCCGGGCCCACACACGCATATGAAACCCGTTGGTCCCGCGTTGCCACCGCTAACCCGTTTTGGCCTCTTATAGTCAAGCCCAATATGCGTGTCCCGTCACTCGACTTGAGTCGAGCCTACAAAGATACGTTTGGGATATTGGTTGAAATGGGCCCCCACAAGCTACTACTTAAGCTTGTCATTTAATCTAGTGCATCCCACTTAACCCTTTAACCATGTCCCCTTACATGTTATAAATCTTGGTTAAGTCCTTTAATCATATTTCGATTGCCACTTAGGGCACCCACTAGATTTCCACATGCCACCCATGGCACTTACTTAACCCCTTAATCATGTTTAATTACATGTTCCACCTTGGTTAAGTATTCTAATCGTATTTTTCTATTGCCACCCAAGGCAACCCACTAGTCTCATCATGCCACCCCAAGGCACCCACTTAACCCCTCATGTCCCACTACATGCTAATATGGTTAAGTGTTTCTTAATTAATTAAGACCGTGATCTCCCATAAAGACCTCCCACATTAGACTGGCTGTTATGACCGCCTGGTTAAGCCGGTAGAGTCCGGGCAGTCTTACGTCATAACAGAGTCTAACCTCGTGTCTTTACCTTAATCACGTATTTAATTTATGGCTAAGACCTCTCACATTGGGCTGACATTTGTAGCAACTGGTTAAGCCGGTCGGGTCCGGGCAGTTTTACACTACAAATGAGTCCAACCTCGTGTCTTAGTCGATTAATTATACCTAATTAATCACCCCCATATTAATTATCCCTAATTAATATCAAGTTTTCCATAACATGGGTAGACCTAACTCAATAGGTAAATTCCCATGGGGTAGACCTAACTCAATAGGTAAATTCCCACTTATGGTAATTTATTTTTATGGTATGCTTAATCATACCCAATCATACTTTTATTAACATATTTATTACCCCATCGTTCCCTACGTAAATCGTTCTCATTTCACGACATAATAAAGGGAAAGATCCATCACAAATATCATGGGTTTAACATATAACTTTGTCATGGGTTAAGAGGATGTCAACTTGCATATATGAACATATATTAACCCAACTACATATAACCCAAACTTGCATATTATCATACACATGATTTGCATAACATGTTGAACTTGCATATAGGCATTCTCATAACTTGCATAACATATTAATCATGCATTTAAGCATACACATAACTTGCATAAGCATTCATATACTTGCATAAGCATTCACATACTTGCATGAGCATTCACATACTTGCATGAGCATTCACATACTTGCATGAGCATTCACATACTTGCATGAACATGCATAACTTGCATATCACATTAAACTTGCATTTAAGCATATACATAACTTGCATAACATCACGCTCATAACTTGCATAATCTCATAAACTTAACTTGCATAACATTATGCACACAACTTGCATACCCTCATACACATAACTTGCATAATATGTCGAATCTTACATATATGACTTGCATCTTAAAGGAGGGTAAATATGCATAGCATATAAGGGTGTCATCTTGCATATGTATATACCATATTTAAAAGGGTAAACTTGCATGTCATGATTTATGCATAATACCAAACACTTAGCATGCATATAACCACTTACTTATCATGCATAAAATCAAATACTTATTATGCATAAAATCAAATACTTATTATGCATAAACCCACCACTTAACTTGCATAAGCCCAAACACTTAACATGCATAAAACCCCATACTTAGTATGCATACAATCAAATACTTATCATGCATAACGTCAAATACTTTAGCATGAATAACATCAAATACTTAACATGCATAACACCAACTACTTAGCATGCATAAAATCACATGCATAACTTGCATATCATGTTACATATAACTTGCATATATCCTCACATATAGTTTGCATAACATGTCACATATGCATAAATGTTTAACATGGTGTTTTGCATCATAAAACATGGCCTTAACTTGCATTTAACATAAAACTTGCAAATCACATATCATACAAACTTGCATAAATACATTTATCCACAAACATAGCCATGTCTTATCACATCCTACCATAATCAATTTAACAATTGATTATTAAAGCCATAGAAACTCACCAAAACAAGATTAGCAAGTTAAATGAAGCAAATCCCAATGATTAAGTAGAAGAAGATGTAGATTAGCTTGCAAATCCTCTTAGGATTTTTAGTGGAGGCTCTCCAATTTTCTAAGTGGTGGCATAATGGCCTTAGATCTATTTTTGGTAAGGATAAGGGGGGTATTAGGGTGTATATATAGATTAGTTAGATGTTTTAGGACCATAGGATATACCCTAGAACAAATCCTAGCCTTTAAAGCATGTCTTGGGGAAGAAGTCAAGTGTAAGAACCATTTAGGGCCCAAAAAAAACAGCCCAAAACTCATCCCGGGCCTCAAAACATGAGCAGTTTTCGTTTTTGATTTTTCGTGAAACTTTGACGAGCCATAACTTGGTCATACGGACTCCGATTTACGAAAACTCGGACTCTATTTCGCGTATTTTTCCGAGACGAACGCAATGGCACAGCCCGTTTCCCCTGATTCAGAATATTAAATTTAATTCTGCTTTGATTTATGTTATAACAAGTTATTTAACATACGGGGTGTTACACCCAACCCCAAACGCAATCCCATCGCTTACATATCGCAATAGCGCATAAAGGATAGAAAGAGGGAACTTGGCATAATCATGACATAAAGGTGATGAAGCCACAAGTTTAAGATGGTGGCATATGAAATGTACATATGTTCATATACTTACATATTACATTTTTAGGCCTCAAAAGCATACATAAAACCAAACTTAGCATATTGATGATACATGGTGATAAATGACATGTAAAAATGGCCATAAGTTCGCATTTAGCCTCACATGCAAGTTATCATAAGGGATATGATAACTTACATGTTGCCAAAATGCAACCTTTAGCACAAAGCTTGAAGCTTTATGTCCATATACTCAAGATAAGCTTGCATAACATGATAACATGAACAAAATGATCACCACAAACTTGCATAACATACATGGCAAACTTGCATACAAACTTGCATATCATAACATGATAAACTTGCATATCATAACATGGCCAACTTGCATATAAACTTGCATATCATAACATGATAAACTTGCATATCATAACATGGCCAACTTGCATATAAACTTGTATATCATAACATGATAAACTTGCATATCATAACTTAGCCAACTTGCATATCATATGACAAACTTGCATATCATACATTTAACTTTAGAGTTTAAGTATGAAAGTAGAATAGGGCTTACAATGCTTATGAAGGCACAAAAGATATGACAAAGCCCTTATGCAATCAAATAGACCCAAAATGCAAGCTCTAACATAAAAACCCTTGAGCCAAAATGATCAAAACTCTTTCTTTATGATGCAAATATAGAAACTTGACATGAATGCAAGCTAATGACACTCATACAAGCTTGAAAACACTTGTATGCATGGAAAATCTCATAGAAATTTATTTAGGAATTTATGTAGAGAGTGGAGGCCATGAGAGGAATGATTTTGCCATAGTTTAGTTACTTGAATGAATAATGATGATTTAGGGTTAGGTTAGGTGCTTATTTATAGAGATTAGGACTAGTTCTAGCCTTAGGATTAAACCCTAGTTCCAATCTCAGCCCTTGAAACCGAATCTGGCCCCAAGCTCAACACAAACCCAAAATGGTGCACCAGGCAGAACAGCCCGGCTGGACCAAGTCGACAGCCAAGTCGATAGGGGCTGTCGACTTGGGTCCAACCAAGTCGACTCCCAAGTCGACAGGGCTGTCGATTTGGGTGCTCTGGCGGGATTTTTCCCGCCTAGCCCAATCTGCCCTAATTTCCAATTTCAAACCTGAATTTGAAATCTGTTTTTACTTTGAAATTTTCTGAAAACTTCGTTGGGCCTTAATCGGATCATACGGACTCCGATTTTCGAAAACCCGAACTCTATTTTGCGTATTTTTTCGAGACGAACGCAATGGCATAGCCCGTTTCCCTTGATTCAAATTTTAGAATTAAATTCTGCCTCGATTTACGTTATAACAGGTTATTGAAAATACGGGTTGTTACATTCTCCCCTCCTTAAAGGATTTCGTCCTCGAAATCTTCAAGTTAGGAAGAACGTATCCTACCATCCAATCATCCATCTACTCAAAACATCATCCACGAGCAATCATTGTCCTTACAAGATTCTAAATGTCGTATGAACATATGCAAAGGTGTGTGTATACGTACTTATCTAATGCAAATATCATCAATGTAAATTATGTTAGTGAAATGAATCCATATGTATGCAATTCCTAACATTACGTATAACATCTATATGTGTGCACATAACATACATCCATATGCAACATTCATGTGATAACACAAAATTTTCTTCCATGAATAAGCATAAACACTCATGCATATACAATATGAGGAGTGTGTGAGCCGATCTAGTGCCTAATGTGTATAATGCATCCACGAGTAACCATTTGCAAACACTTGCAACCACTTGCAACCATCAAGCATAACATGTTTCAAACACATGTTTCATCCAAAGGGTTTTTACCTAAGGTTCTCATGACAAGATTAACACGGTAAACTAGATAACCAAGACAAACATGGATAGCAAAAGATATGCTACAAAGAGATCGGGAAGAAAAGCAGGATATACTCCTTTCGGATTACAAGAAATCCCTTCCTAACCCAACTCCTATCCTATAAAAGCCCAAAAGGTTTAGTCAACCTAACGGACCCCTTCAAACCTTGACATGTATTACTAGCCAATAAGTCATACCTCCGGACAGAAATAGGATCGAAAATGGGACCGAGAGGATATACATAAAAAGATAACATGAGAGTAAGTTCCACAGGAAAACAAGGATCAAGGATATGCTCTTAAAAAGAGATATGATGCGCGTATCTAGCCTTCAGTCTTCTAAGTCACGTTTCCTTGAGCTTAACTCCATTGTGCTTGGACCGCCTTTTACCTCTTGATTTCTTAGCTTCTTTAACTCTTATTTCCAAATATGAGTTGGAACCCATTTCATTGTCACCTCTCGTTTTCCTCTTTCACTTACTCTTCTATCATTCTTGGCTTAAACATAATGCAAGCTCTCCAAAATTCACTAGTGAATCCTGGATCTCGTTTACTTACTATAAAGTGTTCCACGCAGTAGAACTTTTCTTGAAAATACCAATCCACGTTGCCAATGGCTCTTACTAACGTGATTTTCTATAACTCATGCTTGAACAAAATAAACCATCCGCCTGCGAATGATAGGCCGTACTTAGATTTCGTTGCTTGCCCATGCCTTCCCGTAGACTAATCCAAAACTGGCTAGTGAAGATTGAGTCATGGTTACTAACTATACATTAGGGAACCTCATGCAACCACTTTATTTCTTGAAAGTGATCCGTTGCTAGTTATGATGCAGTCCTTTCGCTCTTTACCGGAGTGTAATGAGCACTCTTCGTGAGTCTACCTACTATGACCCACATGCTCGTATTCCCTTTCCTTGATCTAGGCAGTCCATCCACGAAATCCTTCGTGACGCTCTACTACTTCCATTGCGGGGACCTCCAATGGATGTAATAGCCCACCAGGCTTCTATGACTCGGCCTTTAACCTGTTGGCACAACATGCACCTTGGGACAAACTCGGCCACTTCCTCGAGTGATGTGCATCTTCAAGATCCTTCTTTCTCTCATTGCGTCTTAGCCATCCCTTGTCATTTATAGCGAGGTGGCTTATTATCTCGCCTCGAGTCAACTTGTCCATGATCTCGACTAACTGCGGGTCTTCTTTCTGTGAAGTCCCTACTTGATCCAGAAGGGTAGGTCTAAACTCAAGGGACGCTTACTAACTAACTAAACTGAGAGAACTTCTTACTTCGGTTGCATTCCTTGGAGTCTTCCAATCCTGAACTGCAATTACCTTAGCGGGATCCACCGCTAAGCCTTGCTTAGATACTATATGCCCAAGGAATCTAACTTCCCTTCTCCAAAAGTGACACTTGGAGAACTTGGCCTTGAACTGATGCGCTCTAAGCGTATCCATCACCTCCACGAGATGCCTTGCGTGTTCTTCCTCGTTCTTTGAGAAAGTCAGGATATCTTCTATAAAGACTACCACAAACTCGTTCAGGAACTCCCTAGACACCCTACTCATCAAGTCCACGAAGTAGGCGGGTGCATTAGTCAAACCGAATGACATGACCAGCCATTCTAAGAATCCATCAGGAGTTCTGAACGCAGTTTTGCCTATACTATACTCAGCTAATCTGAGCTGATGGAACAGATGTTCCTACAAGCTGATCAAACAAATCATCGATCCTTGGCAATGGTTGTATATTCTCCTTGTTTAACTCACGATAATCAACACAAAGTCGAAGAGAACCATCTGCCTTGGTAGTAAAGACTACAGGCGCTCCCCATTCAGATATACTTCATCTAATGAAGTTCTTCCCAAGCAACTCCTTGACTTGCTTTCTTAACTCTCATCTTGCGGGGCCATGTGCCTAACCGGCCACAAAACCATCTTAGCATTATCAACCAGATAAATGCGGGAATCTATCTCTTGTTAAGGGGTGACCCCCTTCACTTCACCCAAGATATCAGGATATTCTCGGACCACCCTCACCGATTGCAAACTATCGATAGACGAGTTGAGAGATTCAAGATAACACAACATGACGGGACCCATAGGGTTACTAGAAATTTTTAGGGTATTACCGAGGCGAGTCATGAGCCTCTCAACCCTATGCTCAAAAATCAAGAATGGCTCCAAAACTGGACAACCAATCCATGCCCAAAATCAAGCCATACCCCATGAAACCGAGAATATAAGCATCACGCGAGAATTCTGTACTCACGATAGAGACTTTCAAATCCACGTAGATAATAGAAATGGGCGGAAACCCCAATTGGATTTGAAACACACACGGGATCATTAACTAGACTAGTACTTAGGTGCAAACTAACAACAAGATCAGATGTGATAAAGCTATGCGATGCACCAGAATCAAACAAGGTACGAACTGGAAAATCAGAAATATATAAAAGGCTCTCAACAGAAATACTACCTCGATCGGGAACTGGAGCGGCATTGAGAGCATGAACTTGCCCTTCCAAAGGTCCAGCACGCTGAGTCTGACCCTGGCCTTGCCCTCGCTTCTTCGGGCAATCCCTAGTTAAGTGTCCCATTTCTCCACAGTTAAAGCAAGTGCCCTTCCTTTTCCTGCAATCCTTGTTTAGATGAGTCGAGCTTCCATAAGTAAATCACTTCCCCTTTTTTTTATTGCCCTTGTTGTTGTTCCCCTTGTTGCCTTGACTCTTGTTCTTGTTCTTATTGCCTTGACTGCTCTGACCGCTTGGATTACCCTGATTTCCTTTCCACTGGGAATCAGTCTTCTTGGCTTGAGTATCATTCATCTTGATCTCTTTCTTGTCACTTCTATTCTCTTCATTGAGTAGGGCCATATTCACTAAACTCTCGAAAGTTGCCCCCAAGGGTATATGAGTCATGGCTAAACCATGTAATGGCTCGTTTAATCCTAGAGCAAAGTATAGGGCCTTCTTCTGAGCTGTGTTAACCAAGTCTAAACCGAACCGAGCCAGTTGATTAAACTCATCTATGTATTCCCTAATAGTCATTTCCCCTTGCTTCAGTGATAGGAACCTTAGTCCATACTTTCCCCGAAAGTCATCCCAAGTCTCAATTGGCCTAGTAGCGGTGGTGACCACCCACCAACGTGCAGCTTCTTCCTTTAGCAACCACACTGCCAATAAAACCTTCCTACGGTCATCTATGTCAAAGATGGCGAAAAGATCTTCGGTTTCTTTCAACCAATTCCTTGCCTCTACATAAGTCTCGGTTCCAAAGAAATTCTTGCCACCCATCGTCTTAAAGTCTTTGCAAATCTCCGTGAAGTCAGCTTGAGGATGCTGAGGGGGAGGAGGAACCTCAGCAACAGGAGGAGAAACATTAGCGACAGGAGGAGGAGGAACATCTGCGGTGCCGGCTTCGGTCGCCCTAGCCTCCAAAAGCCTCCTATACCAAACAGGTACGTGTACTCCCTCTGGAATAGCAAAGTTATCGGCCATACTGAAAACGAAGAAAAAGACAGATTCAGAATGGAGAAAAACGAAGGAATTTTGCTAATGGCTTTTTGGAGAATAGCCTTTAAAATAAACTAGACTTTTCTTTGGAAAATACTTTATACTTTGTTTTGAAAATAGTTTTCCAAAAGTTTTTAAAAACCTTTTTGTTCCCTTCTCGTAAACCATATGCTCTGATACCAAATGTAACACCCCACCTCCGCCAGGGTGGCTCTTGCAAGCACTCTGACTTTGGAGGGGCATTTGAATCAGGTAAACATGCATAATGATATGTCAAGGCAGAACAAGAACATATGTATATATGTAAACAGATTAAATAACATAGATAAAACAGCAGAAGATTTCATACTATTTCAAAACAAGTCTGGTACAACATAACTTTCCAAATAAACAAGTCTAGATAAAAACAACATCAACTGAAATACTGAAATACATAAGTACTATTCCCAAAATAAGTGATAACCATAGCTAGCTTCATGTCAAAACCGTACATGAGCTGAAATCCCTCAAGCAAGCAATCCAAAATCCAAGCTAAGCTCCAACGTTCCCACCCTGTGAACCTGGGGGGGGGGGGGGAACGGTAGAAAAGAGGCAAAAGAAAACAGGTCAGTCAAAAAGACTGAGTAAGCCCTACTACAATCAATGTAAACTAATAAAGTTAACTGGCATGATGAAAGCTGAGATGAACATATGGATAACTACATACTGGCATGATGATTAACTAACAAGGTAGATAAAGGTGTCATCACATACTCAGGATTAAGGTTTTGCACCGTAGGTGTACTAGCAAACTAACATGACTTGAATAAACAAGTATTGATCCCTTGGCCCAAGCTTTGGCCCAATGACATGAAATGACCCTAATACAAGGTCTAGCCAAACGGTCTAGTCGATCGGCTCCCTATAAGCCTAACTCGTCACGTGTTGGTGTCCATACGGCCCAAACATAATTGTAGTCAGACTGTGCCGGGTCTCCCGTCGGGTGTATCAAGCCCTAGGGTGTCAACCCCTGGACACCATAAACATGCGTGCACAGTCTCGATCTACTGGTACCCGTGCATGATTTCCCCGGCTCCGGACTACGTGCACGACCATAGTCCGTCCGGAACTACACCCGCGTACCATTCTGCCGTCGCTTTTGGTCGCTTACCTCCAGTTCAGTAATCGTGCCCCCACCCTAGCCTAGTCCCTAGGGTCATGATGATACAAACTGAGGATTACTGCTGGAGTGGACCCCCATTGCTAGGATTTTTCTAGTGGGTTAAGTACGGTTTAACCCTTTTACTAATCATGGATTAACTTGGTTAAGTGTAACGATGAGTTCATGACTTAACCCTGATTAATCTACCAAGCCCAAATTGGTTAAGTATTAAGTGGACCATGACTTAACCCTAATCACAAGGCATTAATTAATTTAATGCGCCTTAACCTCTCACATTAGACTTTATTGCGGTTACTAGTTAAGCCGGTCGGTTCCGAGTAGCTTTATACCACAACTTGGTCTAACCTCGGGTTCAAGGTACAACATGGCCAACTTCTCACATTGGGTCCTATTGTTTGTAGCAACTAGTTAAGCCGGTCGGTTCCGGGTAGGTTTACGCTACAAACTCAACCCAACCTTGAGTTGGTCACACTTGTCTTTTCTAAGTGTCATGTCCATCATGTTTCCAAAACATGTTACAAATTTTCAAGCAATTGGGTAGACCTAACTTAATAGGTAAATTCCCAATGGGTAGACCTAACTTAATAGGTAAATTCCCAATCTTATGTTTTATGTCTTTTAAGTTTACCCAACCCCAAACGCAATCCCATCGCTTACATATCGCAATAGCGCATAAAGAATAGAAAGAGGGAACTTGGCATAATCATGACATAAAGGTGTTGAAGCCACAAGTTTAACATGGTGGCATATGAAATGTACATATGTTCATATACTTGCATATTACATTTTTAGGCCTCAAAAGCATACATAAAACCAAACTTAGCATATTGGTGATACATGGTGATAAATGACATGTAAAAATGGCCATAAGTTCGCATTTAGCCTCACATGCAAGTTATCATAAGGGATATGATAACTTACATGTTGCCAAAATGCAACCTTTAGCACAAAGCTTGAAGCTTTATGTCTATATACTCAAGATAAGCTTGCATAACATGATAACATGAACAAAATGATCACCCCAAACTTGCATAACATACATGGCAAACTTGCATATCATAACATGATAAACTTGCATATCATAACATGGCCAACTTGCATATAAACTTGCATATCATAACATGATAAACTTGCATATCATAACATGGCCAACTTGCATATAAACTTGTATATCATAACATGATAAACTTGCATATCATAACTTAGCCAACTTGCATATCATATGACAAACTTGCATATCATACATTTAACTTTAGAGTTTAAGTATGAAAGTAGAATAGGGCTTACAATGCTTATGAAGGCACAAAAGATATGACAAAGCCCTTATGCAATCAAATAGACCCAAAATGCAAGCTCTAACATAAAAACCCTTGAGCCAAAATGATCAAAACTCTTTCTTTATGATGCAAATATAGAAAATTGACTTGAATGCAAGCTAATGACACTCATACAAGCTTGAAAACACTTGTATGCATGGAAAATCTCATAGAAAATTATTTAGGAATTTATGAAGAGAGTGGAGGCCATGAGAGGAATGATTTTGCCATAGTTTAGTTACTTGAATGAATAATGATGATTTAGGGTTAGGTTAGGGGCTTATTTATAGAGATTAGGACTAGTTCTAGCCTTAGGATTAAACCCTAGTTCCAATCTCAGCCCTTGAAACCGAATCTGGCCCCCAAGCTCAACACAAACCCAAAATGGTGCACCAGGCAGAACTGCCCGGCTGGACCAAATCGATAGCCAAGTCGACAGGGCTGTCGACTTGGGTCCAACCAAGTCGACTCCCAAGTCGACAGGGCTGTCGACTTGGGTGCTCTAGCGGGATTTTTCCCGCCTAGCCCAATCTGCCCTAATTTCCAATTTCAAACCTGAATTTGAAATCTGTTTTTACTTTGAAATTTTCTGAAAACTTCGTTGGGCCTTAATCGGGTCATACGGACTCCGATTTTCGAAAACTCGGACTCTATTTCGCGTATTTTTTCGAGACGAACGCAATGGCATAGCCCGTTTCCTTTGATTCAGATTTTAGAATTAAATTCTGCCTCGATTTACGTTATAACAAGTTATTGAAAATACGGGTTGTTACAAATACTCTAGCTAGATCCAGATTTCTTCTGCTTGAAGTGCTTAAAGTATGGCTTGTCTTCTTCTGTGGGGATTATGATTTTAAACTATGCATTCTGAACGCTTTTGTACAAGACTGATATTTTGTACTTGAATTCTGAGATTTGAAAGGATGTGTTAGCCTACTTTGTGAACTAGGCAACACAAAGTCAAGATATCAAGCATTGAAGAACCTTTCTAATTAGAAGACTTCGGTTCGGAACGGAGAGACCACCACTACTCAGATCGGAGAGACCACCACTACTCAGATCGGAGAGACCACCACTACTCAGATCGGGGAGGACACTACAGCCTGGATCGGACAGCTGAAGTTATTCGGGTCGGGTCAACACAGCGTATTGGTTCGGATCGGATAAAGTCTTCCGTTCGGATCGGTGAACTGTTGCTGAGGAAATTGGTAAGGCATAGCTGTTCGGATCGGAGGGCAATATAGTCTCAATTGGATCGGAAAGCCACCTGGTTGCTACGGAAATAGATCGGAGCGGAGCAGACTAAAGAAGAGAGAGCGTTGTTTCCAAGCCAATCCGGGTCGGATCGGGTATCCCGATCCGAACCCCTTATACGTGTCCCTCCGACCCGAACCCATTTTCCATATCATTCTCCAGCATAAGCGCCTGGATATCCGGATCGGCTATGACCAGTTCCTGCCCATAACGTCCATTATTCTGATGCGTTGTCAACGTAGAAATCAATCCGAATCAGATGCTGATGGGATGAGTGACACGTGGCTCCGATCCGGATTGGGCTCTGAGCAAATTCACACCTATAAATACCCCATCTGGAGACAAAGAAAAGGATCTTCTCTGGGCATTTCGAGAATTCAACCACCTCCATAATCCGAACTCCAGTACTCCCGGAGAATCCAAATCTTCTTTCATTATTTGTTTTAGTCAATTGAGTGAATATAAGTGAGTTGTGAGTGGAATCAAGTGAATATTACATTGTATTTGCAACTGAATCATTGAATATAGTGAAAGATAAGTGGATGTAGGCATTTCTTCGCCGAACCACTATAAATCCTGCGTGTTCATTTTCATTTTTATCCCATTTCATTTGCTTTTAATCAATTTGGTTGTTAGAACCACTTTTTGGTCTAACATTTTGGTGCTTTCACTGAGAATCCTCATCTGAATTCTTTATTTTCCGGGATTTCTTTCTACTTTTTGGACCGTTGAGTTCAAAGAAGTTAAACCTTAAGTTTCTCCGCTCTCTTATATTTGTTGAAGTGATTGTCAAAGAATCATGGCCAAAGGAAAAGGCAAAGAAGTTCAATCTGGTCGAGGAAATGGAGCTGGCGAAGATCAGCAAAATGCGGTTGTAACAAGGTCTCGGGGGCAGAGTTCAGTAGCAGGAAGAACCAATGCAGGAAATCCGAGCCGCCAACAGTGGGAGAGCTCCGATCCGATCCGGGTAGGAGATTCTGAAGTAGTGCATTCCCCCAATCTGAACCGACCCGAGCAGCTTGCCACGTACCGATCCGACCAGGCTCCCCAGCCCCGAACCGACCCGACCTCCTATCTCCGATCCGACGCTTGGTGAAGCTGGAACCTCCACTCGAGTCCCTACGAATGCTCCGATTCCAGCCACCAGGGTTAGTGATCAGGTTAATCCATCTGCGCCCATCACACAAGGAGATTTCTCGCGCTTACATGACATGCTTGAGAGCACAAGGGAGGCTATGAAAGTCCACGAGCGCACTAATCTCATGATGCAGGAAAATATGAGGCTCATGAGTCGGGAGATTAGTGAACTCCGTCGACAGAGAACTCCATCACCGGTTCGTCACACACCAGTGGATCAGTCTTCATCTTCCGAGGAAGAGCGGCCCCGTGAACGAAGGCCGCTCGAACGACCTCAGAATGTGGAGCAACTAACATTTGGATCTTTGGGATCTCGTGAGGATATTGCACGAGCGCTAGGAAACAATGACCCCACACGGGGGCAAAGACTCCAGTCCCCTCCTCCCGAGATAGACCGGGAGCACAGGGAAAGGAATCGAGCAGAAGCAGCTCGAAGAAGAAGGGCATCTCCTGAACAAGAGCCCAGAAGGAACTCTGATACTAGGGCCAGGGAACCTGAGCGGCCCCTAACTAATGCAGATGTGCAGGCAATGGTCCGCCAGATCATGTCCGAGAGCCGGAACTATTCAAATGAAGATTATGGCATTGAGCGAAGCCATACTCCTTTCACCGACGATATCCTCGACTTCCAATTTCCCCGACGCTTTAACTTGCCACAGATGGACAAGTATAACGGAAGGACTGATCCGGGATAGCATTTGATGCGATACTAATGGCTCATGAATGCTGCTGCTGCCCCTGATGAAGTGAAGTGCAAAGCATTCCCAATCTACTAAGAAGATGTGGCGCTGTTCTGGTTTACCCAACTTCCTCCTCGTTCGATTTCAAATTACAAGGAACTAAGCGAGCGTTTTATGAACCAGTTCCGACTCCATGCCCGAAAGTCCAAAAGTGTTATTGAATTATCGAGAATCAAGTAGGCTCCAGGAGAGTCTTTGAGGGCATATCTTGACCGTTTTAACCAAGCCGTGACTGAGGTCAGTGACCCACATGAGCCCACTATTCTGATGGCATTGAAGGAAGGAGTCGATCCTGAATCCGAGTTTGGAGATTACCTTTCTGGGAAAACACCCTCTACAAGAGAGATATTCTACGAAAAAGCCGATATTTATCTAAGGCGAGAGGAGGCCAGGGCAAACCGAATGAGAAAGTCTGAGACGGCATCAAAAGAAAATGTGCAGAGTAATATCGCCGTGAAGCAGTCTGGGGAAAGTTCTGGCAAGGTTGAAGTAAATGTGGGAAACAAGGGTGGAAACAACAATGCTGGAAGCGGGGGTAACAACAACAATAACCGTAATCCGAATGGTAACAGAAGAAACAGAAATAGGGGAAGCGATCCTAACAAAAGACCCCGATTCCAGACCTACGAGAATTATACACCATTGAACGACACCCTGGAAAATATTTACCTGGATACGTACAATGTGTTACAGTACAAAAGACCGCCACCTCGTTATTCGACCGAGAAAGAAATGGCGACAGGGAAATTTTGTTTGTTTCATGGAACTCATGGGCATTCAACCAATGAATGTCGGCATTTGAGGGATGTGATTGAGAAGCTGCTGCGTGAAGGGAAGTTGGATGAATACAAGGTTGCCCCGAGGGACAGGGGGCAAGGAGAGCAGGCTCCAAAACAGATTCTACCTGCTCCCAAGCCTACAGCGCAGCAGAAAGGTAAAGGAATTGTTATCAACTCCATAGTAGGCGGACCTCACCCGGCAATCCGAAGTTCTAGATCAATGGATCAATATGTAAATGCTGCCAAGCACCTAGATGTGAATGAAGGTGATGATTTGGAAGATATCACCCCCATAAAACAACAGAAGACCATGTTTGACGATGTGGTATTCCGCAGCCGAGACAATACTGGGATCCAATCACCCACTGATGATCCGTTGGTTATTACTACCACTATTGGGTCGGCCTTGGTCCATAAGGTATTAGTAGACAACGGAAGTTCTGTGAATATTTTATTTAAAAAGTCATTCGATCAGATGAAGCTTGAATCTGAAGATTTGAAGCCATGTGATGGATGGATCAAAGGCTTCAACGGGGCGTCGACAGCTCCCATGGGATACATAGAGTTGCCCGTGACCCTGGGGCAAGGAGAACGTAGAAGAGTGCGGACGCTTCAGTTCGTAGTATTGGACGTAGATTCGCCTTATAATGCATTTTTGGGGAGGCCTGCCCTTGCTGAATTCAGAGTTTGTATCGCCCCTTGGTGTTTGTTACTTAAGTTCCCAACCGAAGCCGAAACTGGAGTAATGAGAGGGGATCAAGTTTCCGGACGGGCCTGCTATGTGGCCGAATTAAAGATGTTGATGAAAGGACTTAACGTTGAGAGTAAAGATGCCTCGTCTCCCTCAAAGGGGGGCTCGGCATAGCAATTAGAGAGATTGACCCCAAAGGAGTTGCCCAAAGGAACGCCTGAAGACCTGGATCCTAGAAAAGACGAGGAACAAGAGGCTAGGAATGCAACTCCTAATGAAGCGACAGTGGAAATTCCCATTGATGAAGCTGATCCGACAAAAGTTTTGAAAATTGGTTCTCAATTGGATCCACGTCGAGCTAAAGAACTAACAGACTTCTTGAAGGCAAACTTAGATGCGTTTGCCTGGACCCATGCTGACATGTGTGGGATATCGCCATCCATTATAAGTCACAAATTAAATGTAAACCCGAAACATCCACCTGTGAAGCAAAAGAGACGCATGCTGGGCCCAAAGAGGTCGGCTGCTCTCAAAGAGGAAGTAGAGAAGTTGAAGCAGAATGGATTTATTCGAGATTCGACATATCCCGACTGGATATCGAATCCCGTCTTGGTAAAGAAGCCAAACGGAAAGTGGCGGACTTGCATTGACATTTCAGATTTGAACAAAGCTTGCCCAAAAGATAGTTTCCCACTTCCCAGGATTGACCAGCTTGTAGATTCGACAACAGGTCATGAACTTCTCTCTTTCATGGACGCATATTCTGGATACAACCAAATTCCTATGCACGTGCCAGACCAAGAACATACGAGCTTCATTACGAATTTGGGATTATATTGTTATGTTGTAATGCCATTCGGATTGAAAAACGCCGGAGCTACTTATCAGCGCTTGGTGAACAGAATGTTTTATAATCAAATAGGAAAGACTATGGAAGTTTATGTGGATGATATGCTTGTCAAATCGAAACAGTCCTCCAGCCATACGCAAGACTTGGCGGAAATGTTTGGTATCCTGCGAAAGTATCGGATGAAATTGAATCCTCTGAAATGCTCATTTGGAGTGGCATCGGGAAAGTTCCTTGGCTTCATTGTAAGCTCCCGAGGAATTGAAATCAACCCAAGCCAGATAGCAGCGATTAGAAATATCGAAGAGCCGAGGAGAATTATAGACGTCCAAAGTCTTGCAGGGAAAGTAGCGGCGCTGAGTAGATTCATCTCCAAAGCCACAGACAAATGCGTTCCGTTTTTTGATTTGATTAAAAGAGGAAAGAAGAACTTCGAGTGGACTCCGGACTGTGTTGAGGCCTTTCGAAATTTATTGGAACTGCTAGAGAAACCGCCGATTTTATCAAAGCCCGTAGATCACGAAGAATTGTTTGTTTACTTGGCAGTCTCGGCTCACGCCGTCAGCATAGCCCTGGTTCGAGAAGAAGACAAAGTACAAAGCCCAGTGTATTATGTAAGCAAGAAATTAGCAGCGGTAGAGCGCAACTACCCAAAAATTGAGAAGCTCGCTTACAGCCTCCTGATCGCATCCCGAAAACTTCGTCACTATTTCCAAGCTCATCCAATAACCATATACACTGACCAGCCCTTAAGGCAGGTGTTGCAGAAACCCGAAGCATCGGGAAGGTTGATCAAATGGAACATAGAACTAAGTCAGTTTGATTTGAATTTTCAACCACGAAAGTCAATCAGGGGGCAAGCTCTAGCAGACTTTATTGCGGAGTTCACCATTCCAGAGGAGGAAGTAATCGATGACAGAGTGGTTAAGTCCGAGGATGAGTTAAAGATAGATCCGTGGAAACTATATACAGATGGAGCCAAGAACGACCGAAGGTCCGGAGCTGGAATCGTCTTAGTCACTCCCGAAGGACGGTCGTTATATTACGCCCTGCGATTAGAATTTTCGGCGACTAACAATGACTCTGAATATGAAGCCCAGATTGCCGGGCTGAAGCTTGCTAAAGACCTCGGAGTAAAAATGTTAGACATATTCTGTGACTCTAAAATTGTTGTTTGCCAAGTGCGAGGGGAATTTGTGGCTCGAGGACCTCGACTTATCGCCTACCTCAGGAAAGTGAGAGAGCTATTGAATAGCTTAGAGCGTACAACATAACACACATTCCCAGAGTTGAAAACCAGAAAGCGGATAGGCTGGCAAAGCTGGCTAGTTCCGACAATCCAGAAGAGACTGAAATAATTCCAGTTGAAACATTGGAATCGCCAAGCTTTGAGTCAATGGAAATTGAATTCGCTTTTGAAGCGGAACCAGAGAAGGAGTCGTGGATGACTCCAATTAAGAATTTCCTTAAGAATGGGACACTCCCATCAAAGAAGAGTGAGAAAAGAGCCGTAGTTCGCAAAGCTACCAGATATGTCATACAAGATGATACTCTTTATAGGCAAGGATTTTCTATGCCCCTCTTACGATGTATAGCACACGACGACATCAAGCATGTACTAAGAGAAGTGCATGAAGGTGAGTGTGGAGATCATACAGGAGGTCAAACTTTAGCAAAGAAGATATTGCGATACGGATACTTCTGGCCTACGATTAATAAAGATGCAGCTGATTATTCACGACGCTGCGATAAGTGCCAGAGATTCGCCAAAATCCCCAGGGCACCGTCGACCCAACTTAAATCAATGGTGAGTCCTTGGCCATTTGCCACGTGGGGAATTGATATCATTGGAGTTCTACCAATTGCTAAAGGAGGAGCTAAGTATGCAATAGTGGCCGTGGACTATTTTACGAAGTGGGTGGAAGCTGAGCCCTTGACCAAGATCACGGCAAGAAAGGTGATAAGTTTTATGGTCAGAAATATTATATGCCGGTTCGGGATCCCAAGGACGATTATAACTGACAACGTAACCCAATTTGATAGTACTGAAATCAAAAATTTCTGCCAGAAGTATAAGATAGACAAACGATATACTGCAGTTGCCTATCCGCAATCGAATGGGCAAGTAGAGGCAATAAACAAAGTAATAAAATCCATCCTCAAGAAACGGTTAGAGCGTGCAAAGGCAAAATGGGTTGACGAATTGCCCTAGCTTTGTGGGCATATCGAACAACATTTAAAACGGCCACCGGTCATACCCCTTTCTCTCTCTCCTTTGGCTCAGAAGCTGTAATTCCAGTTGAACTGGAAGTTCCTTCCCACAGGGTGACATATTATGACCCGATGACGAATCCGGCACTCTTACTTGAGTCTCTTGATGAAGTCGAATAAAAAAGGGACGAAGCAGATTTGCGTGCGGCAAGACATCGACGTCAGATGGCACGCTATTACAACAAAAAAGTTCGCCTCAGGACTTTTGAACCAGGAGATTTGGTGCTAAAGAGAGTCTTTCCATCCCTTCCTCACCTCGGTCCAAAATGGGAAGGACCCTTTGTCATCCAACAGAAACTTGAAAGAGGAACCTTCAAGTTAACGACCGTAGATGGCGAAGAAGTCCCCAGAGCATGGAATGCCCAACACTTAATGCGATATTTGGATTAGAAATGCTGTACTTTGTGTTATTTTTCTTATGAACTCTGTAATAAGGCACGACTTGCCTTGGGAAAATCTGACGATATGAATGAAGAACTATAAAGTGGATGTAGACTACGACTTAGCCGAACCACTATAAAAATATTGTGTGTTATTTAATTTTATGCATTACATATATACATTCATCAGTTATTCTGTTGTGATTATAAAATACAGGATGACTCAGAGCCTAAAAAGGTTGAAAACAGTTTAGACATAAAAAGAAGCACAACGATTATTTGTGCGATAAGACATAAAGGAATGAGAAAACGACATTCTTAACTCTAACTCTCCAAAGAGAGAGAGAGAGTATAAAAGTGTCTCCGACTGAGAGCTGAAAAAGAAATTCTTCTCCTAACTCTAACTTTCCAGAGAGAAAGAGAGTATAAAGGCGTCTCCGACTGAGCGCTGAGAAAGAAATCTTTCCCCGCTGAAAGACCGGGGAATGAATAGATTACTGAGCTCGAACTCTAACTCTCAAGAGAAAGAGAGAGAGTATAAAAGAAATGCCAGAAAAAACGACAGGTACTGACGACACAGGAAGTGCTATCCCGTCAGAGAATCGGGAGCATTCAGATTGCTTGATTAAGCATTAAATAATTTGTGGGAATTGACTGGGGACACGTTTGTATACGCATATTTCCCCCCTCCACAACTTCGTTTCATAACTATAGACATGCATTTTTACATAAGTGCAGAACTACTAACAAACAAACATTGCAGAAAATGAGTTATTTTTATTTACAAATGAATGAATTTGTACAGGAAAATAGCTAAAAAAGAAAGTGCAGGAACTACTCTTGTAGCAGCAATTATTGGTTCACTAAATGCTAAAACGATACAAGGCAATCTACTATTTAGATTTTGAATGAAACTTGGATTTCTTGGCGGCTTTCTCCGCGTCCTTTGCTTCTTTCTCAGCCTCCATCAAGATTCGTTTTGACTTCTTTTTTCCTGAAGATGCGGTGCTGGAGCCAGTGGACTTCTTCCCGGAGGGTGGGGCGCTGGAATCAAGAGAAGATTTTTTAGCGAGTTCCTCTGTAATAGATCTAGTTGAGAGCTTAACAACTAACCTTGATCCCGCATCCACAACTGCGAGGGGCATGAGGGCTTCAGGGTCTAGTTCTTCGGCTTTTAATTGCAAGCGCTTGTCTTGATCAGCCTTCATTGCAGCCAAGGTAACGTCATCAGCACTTTTTGACTCCCCGATTATTGCAACATCTGGTTCCTCTTCCTGACCCCCGTCACCGCCACCATCCCTTAAAGCTGCTATCACTTCTTCATCATGGGGAGTGGCGGCCTTAGTCGGCTCACTTCCTTCTCCCAAGTCTATAGAAGCAGCCTTGTCTTCCCCTTTTTTGGCCTTTTCTGCGGGCTTTGTCCCGGCGGTGGCTCCTTGAGTCACATCTGTCTTTTCGGATGACTCAACACCTACAAAATGAGAAGCAACAGTTATCAACTCAGGTGAAAACAATGGGTCTTTCATCGATTGTTCAATCACATGGCGAAAGGTAGAAATAGCCTTGGCAAATTAAGGAGAAAAGGTAGGTATACCTTCCGAAGACTTCTCGACAGGGGTGACTATTACCTCTGGTGCTGTTTCAGGAATAGGGGATAGCAGAGTTGTTCGGGGAATTCCCGGATTTTCAGGATCAAACCCCTCTACTTCAGAAGTTGCAGGGGAAGAAGAAGAGGAACCAGCTTCGAGAACAGTTTTTTGTTTAGACTTCCGTCTCTCTTCTTCCATGGCCTCAGCAATAAGGCGGCGCCCTTCAGCTAGGCGCTCTGGTTCATCATCCCTCAAGTATTTCTCCATTAGCTTATATTCATCAATGGAATCGACCTTAAGTTCCTCTTTTTCCCACTCGATGATTTGATTCCACACTTGAACTACAGTGGATGGATAGTCCTCGATCCAAGAAATGTTTCGGCGACGGATAATATGTGCGAAGAATTCAATCATTAGTTCGCCGAAACCCTGGATATCAGGCTCCGCCTCTGATAATTGCTTGCGGGCTTCCTCCGCAGATTTGATGGCACACTCCACATTGCCCTCGGCCAGGGCAGCTCTGTTCTCTTCCTCCAACAGCTTTGAGGCCAAGTCAGCGTTCTTCTTTTCTAGTTCAGCGCTCCTCTTTGCTAACTCGGCGTTTTTCCGTTCAAGCTCAGCATAAGCAAGGCGTGTCTTAGCAGCTTCTGACTTGGCCTCATCAGCTTGCTTTTTCAACTCAGAACGCTCTTGAGTGTGAGATTCAAGCAAGTCGTGATAACGTTTTTGCATGTCCTCAAATTGTTGTTTGAAATTAGAAGCGTCCCTTTGAGCGACAGCTAGCTGAGCTTGAGTGTCTTCCAAATCTTTTCCTAGGGCTTTTAAAGCCTTGGCATCCTCCTCCGCGGTCTTTTGCATTGAGTCGGTATTTGTGATTAGAGTGCGGATGATTCTGGAGAGGTTGCGTGAATATTTAAACATCTCAGAATACTGCTTTTCCACCGCATCAATCTTTGCTTTGGCCTCATCTGCCCACTTAGAAGAAATAGGTTCAAGGGCAGGTAAAAAAGTCAAAGTCTCGAAGTAGTGCTCGGGAAATTGCTCCTCCAAATATGCCCGCTTTACTGCCGTTTCCGCATCTAGTGGGGGAGGAGCGGGGATTGTTAATTCGGTGTCCCTATGTGAAGAGGATTCGGTAGTCTCTTTGTCTGTCCTAGGTCGTTTAGTAGCAGGGACCTTGTGCTTACTTCGAGACCCAGTCTCTTTTGGAGGAGTTCTCTCTCTACTGCGCTTTTCATGGGAAGAAGTGGAGTCTTTAGATTGTGGTCTGTCCTCTTCCCTACGGCTCTGATAACCCTTGTATTTCTCCTGTTCCGGCCGAACTGGTGAGCGAGAGCGTGAGGGTCGAGAATGATAGGGATCGTAAGGCCTTATCTCATCCCTGCCACGATCATCACGGCGATCATACTCGACATCCTGAGGAGGATTGGACATGCTGCGGTGAAGCTTCCTGATATCGTAGTAGGATCGAGACATCGTACCTGCACGATAAAACAAACAAAATTTAGAATTAATGGATTCACGAAGAAAGAGGTGCAATGAATGCTAATGCCGTTATATAAAGTGTATCCTAAGTGGTGTGATTCCCCCCAACCAACCCGAGTCTGAAGCTAGACTAGTACGGGCAGGCTCTTTGGCCTTAGCAGGAGTGGTCTCTTCAGAAGAGGTGAAGGCTAAATGATCCTTCATGAAATCCTTTGAAGTGTATATAGTCTCAGTTAAGGGGAGATCCCCCAAACCCTGAAATATTTGCTCATCAGTACTAGGGACATCCCCCTCGGAAGTATGAAGTGGCGATTCTTGGGAGGATTTTGACTTTTCCAGAGAAGTAGCCTCCTCGGGGGCAGTATATCCTTCACGATGCTTTTCGGCCAGATTAGCCAATTCGTCATCTTGTGTAGAAGATGGAGAAGGTGAAGTTTGAAGAGGCGTTGTAGGAACCCCTGAGCCTTCTCCTGTCTCTGGGACTACCTCCACTGGAGGAATGTATGCGTATGGAGCCGTCCCATGACCGATGCTATGAAAAACGGATAACAGCCCATGAAAGTGAAGGTATTCGTCTTTAAGGACTTCGTCGATAGTCAAGAATTTCTGATCGCCATTAAGAAGTCGGTGCATTCGGTCAAAGAACACCTGATCTGATATTTGTTTGGGATTGTCGACTGCAAACAAAAAGGAAAACAAGTTAAGGTGATGATTCAAGTGTGTAGAGCCCGGATTTAGAGAATCGGTGCTTTACTTGATTTTGTCCACCTCCTGGCGCATCCAGGCTGTCGCTTCACGTAGAACCATTCTAGTCTGGAATCTCCAGCTTTATTGCTGAATGGTGCTGAGATTATCTTCCTTTTTGGAACTGACTCAAAGTAGCAGAAAGATGGAGTCTCTTGAGTCTGATCCTTGAGATTATAGAAGAAGTGAACGTCATCGAACGTGAGCTCTATGCCTAAGATTTCACGATATGCTATGTACAAGGTGTGCAAATAGGCATATGAATTGGGATGCAACTGCATGGGGGCAATCCGCATTTGTCTTAAAAAGTCAACGATGAAGGGAGAGAATGGAGGAATGGCACCGACCATGCCCATCAATCGAGTGACCGCCATATATCCTTCTGGAGGGTTGTGGGGACGGTCAGAGCGTGAAGGCACTAGAGTGTCCCTTTTCATTATCCCGTACTTTAAGCAAATTCGGACAAGACGATCGTTGTCGATTGTTGATTGAACGGAGTCTGGAGGTGATTCCAATACAATGGCCGATTCAAATTCATCAAGGGCTCGATCGTCACCAATCCCTCCTTCCTCCTCAAAACCCAGAGAAACTTCATTCTCTGAAGACACCTCGTTGCTTTCTCGATTTCCAACCCCGTAGTCTGGACCCTCACTGTCCTATTCTGGATCCGAAGGAGAAGATATATCCTCGAGAGTGATTTTGTTAGAGGTTTCCGGGGCTTCTTTCCTCTCAGCTAGTCTGGAAGAGCGTCTGGGTCTCATTGTCATAGAACTATTGAAGAAGCAATAGCACGAATTAGACTAAATTAGCCCGTACCCCCCTGTGCATGTGTGTGAACTAAAATGTGTTCAGCGAATGTGAGAAATGCAAAGTAAAGGTGCAACAATGTAAGACGAAACTTGAAGAGAAAGTGATAGTCAGAGTAGTTCTTAATGTTCATTTATGTCCGCAAGGCACTATCCTAACTGTTCATGAAGTTAGAAGTAATATCTAGCATTGTTTCAAATAGTTGGACAAAAGTTTGTGCTTTGGACCGAGTAGTTGTCGGTTCGGATGTATACATCATATTCTGATCGGATAGGCAAGGTCACATGTCAGCTTAAAGCAAAGGCTCACACTCAGTGAGATATACCCGGATAGGTTCGGGGATTGACTTTCGGGGGGGGGGGGGGGGGGGGTCGGATTGACCTGAATAACAATGCCCCAATTCTCTCTTTGTTTCACAACCCGGTCCGATCCGAGCGCATAAGTCTTGACCTCCATTTTATTCATAGGTCCAACCCGACCCGGTCAAACAAGTTAAGTCCCATTTCTTTGCCTTATTGCTCCGACCCAGTCCGAGTCTGTGAATTTCTCTCTTTTCCTTTTTCTCCTACTATTCCCCCACTCAAACCGATCTCCTTCAATTTCCTTCCTCTTCCTCCTCTTAAGTAGCGAACCCAACTCGATATCCAAAGCCTTAATTAAAATCAAGAGCTTAAGCACTCAAGTATTCAACGACAAATCTCAACACCCTCCACCAATGCCTCGAAATGGCGTCGATGCCATCAACGTCGAAGGCGGAGGATGAAGGAAGCCATGGCGATGGAATTAGTCAAATACCTTGCTAGAATCGTTCAACTTAACTGCGAACGTAAATTAAAAACAATTATGGCAACGAGATTCGAGATTGCAAGACTACCTATGTATTTGATTCAAAGAATGAAGCGAGAATTTTGAAATTTTTTGGAAAGACTAGGGTTTCGATGTGAAATCGGTTGGGCAAGAACAATGAATAAAAGAAAAGAAGAAAAGTGAAGTAGATTTATATAAAAAACAAGCTGACTATTCGTATTCCCGCTCGGACCGGCTCGAAAAGCCCAGTGACGCAGCTTGGCCCACTAATCCATTGCAGAGTATAGGAAGAAGGAGATCCGTCCGGGTCGGAACCCGAACCAGAAATCCGTTCGGGTCGGAATCCGAACCGAACAGGATGCAGTACGACAGCTTGGCATGTGAATTCAAAGGGAAGGATGAAGGCGTTGTGCAACAGCAATCAAAGCATGCTCCATTTCCAACAGAAGCATCCTTTGAGGGGGCAAAGTGTTAGCCTACTTTGTGAACTAGGCAACACAAAGTCAAGATATCAAGCATTGAAGAACCTTTCGAATTAGAAGACTTCGGTTCGGAACGGAGAGACCACCACTACTCAGATTGGAGAGACCACCACTACTCAGATCGGAGAGACCACCACTACTCAGATCGGGGAGGAAACTACAGCCTAGATCGGACAGCTGCAGTTATTCGGGTCGGGTCAAAACAGCGTATCGGTTCGGATCGGATAAAGTCTTCTGTTCGGATCGGTGAACTGTTGCTGAGGAAATTGGTAAGGCATAGCTGTTCGGATCGGAGGGCAATATAGTCTCAATTGGATCGGAAAGCCACCTGGTTGCTACGGAAATAGATCAGAGCGGAGCGGAGCAGACTAAAGAAGAGAGAGCGTTGTTTCCAAGCCAATCCGGGTCGGATCGGGTATCCCGATCCGAACCCCTTATACGTGTCCCTCCGACCCGAACCCATTTTCCATATCATTCTCCAGCATAAGCGCCTGGATATCCGAATCGGCTATGACCAGTTCCTGCCCATAACGTCCATTATTCTGATGCGTTGTCAACGTAGAAATCAATCCGAATCCGATGCTGATGGGATGAGTGACACGTGGCTCCGATCCGGATCGGGCTCTGAGCAAATTCGCACCTATAAATACCCCGTCTGGAGACAAAGAAAAGGATCTTTTTTGGGCATTTCGAGAATTCAACCTCCTCCATAATCTGAACTCCAGTACTCCCGGAGAATCCAAATCTTCTTTCATTATTTGTTTTAGTCAATTAAGTGAATATAAGTGAGTTGTGAGTGGAATCAAGTGAATATTACATTGTATTTGCAACTGAATCATTGAATATAGTGAAAGATAAGTGGATGTAGGCATTTCTTCGCCGAACCACTATAAATCCTGCGTGTTCATTTTCATTTTTATCTCATTTCATTTGCTTTTAATCAATTTGGGTGTTAGAACCACTTTTTGGTCTAACAGGATGTAACCATACTGATTTCTGTTTTCGCTGTAATAAAGTTATAAATTTTTCAAGTACTGTTTTATTTGTCTTGTAAGTTTCTATTCTGTTTACTAAAATGCTCTACCAAAGTTAAGGCATTCCCTTTGGGAGTGATCTTAACGGAGGTGGGGTGTTACAATAACTATGTATTGCCATGGATCTAAATATAGATCCAAACATGAAGGTGTGAACTTGCATATGGATCTAAACATAAAGGTGTAAACTTGCATAAGTGTAACACCTCGCCTCTGCTAGGGTCACTCGCAAAGGAATGCACTAGCTTTAGAGGGGCATTATTGGTAAACATGCACAGAAATATCACAAGACAGAACATATAAAATAGCGGAAGTAAAATCGAACTTTCATAAAGATTAATAATTAAGGTCTAAAGCCTTTTACATCAGAGTACATCAAAACCTGTCTTGCAATAATAAAGAAGCATAAAGACTTTTTAATAAATTATTCCCCAAGTAAAACAGTAAAGTAGCCATAGCCAAGAGAAGTCCAAGCCATCCATGATGACCTTCAAGCAGAAGAAGTCCGAACTAACCAGCATTGTTTCCTCCCTGAAACCTGGGGGGGGGGAACGGAAGAAAAGAGGCGAAACAAAACGGGTCAGTCAAAAAGACTGAGTAAGTCCTATCTACTTCCAGTATAAAAACAGGTAAAGGTAACATGACATGCATAAACTGAAAGTAAACATAAGGATAACTACAAGATAGATAAACCAGGGTAGCCGGTTGAACTACTGCGGCAAGGTAAACTAAGGTATCATGATAAACTACGATGTTATGATAAGTCAAGGTATCACATCGTTAGATTTCTATCGAGTGCATTATCCCAAGGTATCTACCCCGTCTAACATCCCACGGTATCTATTGTGTATATTCTTCCTAGTTCTAACATGTATATTTGCTCTGCACCTCTCGCACTAGTATCCCTACCCGCGTCATGTGTTAACCATGAATGTCCCATGCTCAAAGTCGTGTAATGCTCCATGTCAACCTAATATCGCATATATAGGTTACTCAAATCATATGTTTCTTTCCATGTATATAAGTTCAGTCCTTTGTCGTACCTCGTACGGGCTTCCTCATGTCGTATTATCCTTGAAATCGTTTGGACTGTCACCCTTGTTCTAGCTAGGCTCTTCCATATGAATCATCGTTTGAACTACTAGGACTTACGCCACCTAGCACCACTAGGGATTACGCTTACCTATTGCACGCTTTCGTATCTCGGTTTGGGTTAAACCACCTAGGCCACTAGGGATTACGCTAACCCTCAACCACGCCCTTTTTCCCACGCATTCATCGTGAATCGTTTTTCTATAACTGTATGCACATGTATCACATCGTGCCATCCGAGTCCTGTCACAGGGCAAAACAAGACATACAGGACTCGGTCGGGAGCTTTAGATTTATCTGCCGATGCAGATGCTAAGGTCTGCTTTTCTACACGTGGCTATGGTCCCACGAGACCCCTCCCTCAACTAGCGAAAGGCAACACAAGAGAAGATCTTGCATGAGAACTACACTCCGGCCAGCCCACATCCTACGGCCTACCTCACCCATAATTATATAGCAAATCATGGTCTGTTGGGTGTTCCCTGCCTTTCCGTACGTACACGCTTGACTCAAGATGGTAGATGATCGACGAACTTGCTATCTCGGGCACCTTATGTATTCGCCGACTCACTGCTATCCACCCCAGTCTTTAGGTCGCTCGCATAGCAACCAAGGCATATTCTTGGTTCTTCTACCGCAGACCTCAACCGCTCGTGAGCCTAGTATAATGACCTGGCAACTCACAGAGGGATCCCAAGAATATCCTCACGTTCCCCGAAGCCGCTGCTTCGTTACCCAGTTCGTTGGAGCCTTTATCTAAATCAGATAGCCTGCTCCTACATGCATAATTAAACGTATCGGGTTACTAATCTATCTAAGAAATGGTCCAAATTTCCTTGACTAAGGATTATTACTTAGTTTCCCTTAACTAAGGTTTACCACTTAGCCTTATTTCCATAATCCTTGTTAACTATGGTTATTTACCTAATCCTCCGAATTAGGGTTTATCTAATGGGTTAAGTGTCACTTAAGTTCATAACTTAGCCCGTCTACAAACCATGTCAAAATTGGCTAAGTATCCAAGTCCAAGACTTAACCCTACAAACCATGTGTCAAGTTGGCTAAGTATATTAAGCAATCCATAACTTAACCTCGTCTAATTATCATTTTAGATTGGTTAATTATATAAATTAACTTGACCTTGTCAAATTACCGAGTCAAATCGGTCAAGCATATTCAAGTGATTCGTGACTTAGACTTATCATGTTTTCACGTTAGATTGGTTAAGTATAGGTTAACTTAACCTCATCAAATTAACGAGTTAGATTGGTTAAGTATAGGTCACTTAACCTCATCAAAACATCGTGTTAAATTAGTTAAGTGTTTAACTTAACCCCATTAAATTACCAAGTTGGATTAATTAAGTCGAGGCTAACTTAACCCCATCCGATTACCATGTTTAGATTAGTTACGCCTAATCTTAACTCCATCCATTAACTGTATTATACGGTTAAGTATCGTTAAGAAAATTTACTTAACCTTATCACGTTATCGTGTTGGATTGATTAAGTGTTGGTTAACTTAATCCCGTCCACTAGTCGTATAAAAATGGTCAAGTGTCATTAGGCAAACCAAGTTACTTAACCTACCCAAGCTTATCATGTTTTGTTAAGTATCATTAGCCTAATCAAATTACTTAACCCATTTGTCCCTATCATATTTGGTTAAGCCTCATTAATCAAATTAACTTAACCCTATTATGTGGCATTAATTTAATTAATGCACCCTCAACCTCTCACATTAGACCTTGTTGTGGTTACTAGTTAAGTCGGGCGGGTCCGGGTAGATTTACACCACAACCTAGTCTAACCTCGGGTCTTAAGCGCGACATGACCAACTTCTCACATTGGGTCCTATTGTTTGCAACTACTAGTTAGGCCGGTCGGTTCCGGGTAGCTTTAGGTTGCAAACCCAACCCAACCTCGAGTTGGCCACACTTATATTATCTAAGTTCATCATGTTTCCAAAACATGTTACAAGTTTTCAAGCATTTGGGTAGACCTAACTTAATAGGTAAATTCCCAAAGGGTAGACCTAACTTAATAGGTAAATTCCCAAGCTCATGCTTTTATGCATACTTACATGTCATCTTCCATGTTATCATTCAAGTCATATTTTCAAGTATAAACACATGTCATATTCAAGTTAAGATTTTGCGACATGTTCATGTTTATCTAGCTACCCAAAATCGTGTTTTCCCAACGCAAGCAAAGCGAGTCAACATAGTAAGGATACTATGTCACATATTGGTCTCAAAACATGCATGATGCCAAAAGGGCTTGGCTTCCACATGCATAACATCATAAAGAGATTGGCCCTAAACGTGCATAGTGTCATAAGGTAATTTGGCCACAAACATGCATATTATCAAAAAGGGTTTGGCCACAAACTTGCATGTTAGCATAAGGGGTTTGGGTTCATAAACATGCATAAGCCCCAAAATCTTGTCTTAGCCAATGTTTCACAAGTAAAGTGGTTCCTAAAGGTTCATGCTAGCATTTCATGCATAAAGATCCAAACTTGCAAGTTAAACTAGGTTATGCATAGCATGAGAGGCATGATTAAGTCACTCACATGGCCTAAAATCATAAACATGAACACAAGAGGCAAGGTAAGGTTCATATAGGTTCGCATAATCATGTTTAGCCTCATTTTATCCCATGTCATTATCAAAAATACCGTTTCCATCTAAAAGTAGCTAGAACTTACATAGTTAGGCCTAGGGAAAGAAGCATGAATCATCTTGGCTAAGAAAGGTGCCTCCTTTGTTGAAGAATCGTCATGGAACTCGCATAGCAATGTTGATTTTGCCTCTCTTTGGTGTAGCAAGCTTGCATCTTTTGATTTGAACTTGATTTGGATGCATAGGCTCTAGGGATTTGAGATGGAGGCCATGAGAGTAGAAATTTGTCCATAGTTTAGTTACATGAGTGAATAATGAGGGTTTAGGGGTAGGTTTAGGGTCTTTTTATAGATTAGGCAAGTGTTTTAGGCCATAGGATTAAACCTAGATTCAATCCAAGCCATCAAAGCATGTCTTGGGGAAGAAGTCAAGTGTAGGAACCATCTAGGGCCTTAAGATTAAAGATGGACCATGAGAACCATCCAAATGCAAAATTTGCATTTGAGCGAATCGGCCCACGGGTTGACAGCCAAACACCCTGGATTAACCCCTAGTCGACCCAGCGGGCTCGGGTCGACCTCAAAAATCGGCCGGTTCGGTTATTCCCCTCTCCTAATTCGCTGTTTTGAACATTTTTGCATATTTATTTATTTAATTTTCAATTATATATATATATATATATCAATATATATATATTTCTCTGCGCAACCCATTTCACTTAATTAAGTATACTTTAATTTGGGAATTTTTCGTGAAATTTCGCGAGGCCATATCTTGGTCATACGGACTCCGATTTTTGAAAACTCGGACTCTATTTCGCGTATTTTTCCGAGACGAACGCAACAGCATAGCCCGTTTCACTTGATTCAGAATTTAAAATTAAATTATGCCTTGATTCTCGTCTTAATCATGTTATCGAAATACGGGTTGTTACATTCTCCCCACCTTTTAGGATTTCGTCCCCGAAATCTCCAAGTTAGGAAGAACATATCCTACCGTCCATCATCCATCTACTCAAAACATCATCCACAAGCAACCATTGTCCTTAGATGATTTCTAATGTTGTATGAATATATGCAAAACGTGTGTGTACATGTTCCTTAGCTAATGCTAATGATCAGGCCTGGATAATCTTTCTAATGCAAAAATATGTATAGTGCCATGAATCCAATATGTATGCAAATAGTACTAGTCATATAGATACTATATGCGTGCACAATCATTCATTCATATGCGACAACCGCATGATAATACATTCGATTTCATCCATAAACAAGTATAAATACTCGTGCATATGCAATATGAAATGTGACCGAGTCGAGCTAATATCTAATGTAAATTCGCGCATCCACGAGCAACCACTTGCAACCATTTGCAACCATATACACCATAACATGTTTCAAATACATGTTTACATCCATAGGGTTCTACCTAAGATTCCCTGAAACAGGGTCGAGAAGATAAACAAAACAAACTCCGTACGGGGTTTGTAACAGAGACAGGACCGAGAGGATATCCATAAAAGATAGCCTACAAGCAAGCTCAACAGAAAAACAGGGATCGGGGATATATTCCTAAAAGAGATATCATGCATGTATTTAGTCTTCAGTCTCCTGAGTCGCATTACCTTGAGCTTAGTTCCATCGTGCCTTGACCGCCCCTTTTTCTTCACAATTTCGCAGCTTCTTACTTCCTGTTTCCATAACATGAGTTGGAACTCATTTCCTCGTCGCCCCTCGTTCCACTTGCACTTATCCTTTTCCTAGAATACTTGACGCAAACATGACTGCGTACTCATGATCTCATGCAAGCTTTCCAAAATTCACTAGTGAATCTCGGACCTCGTACCATAAGGTATTCCACGTAGAAGAACTTTCTCTTGGAAGTAAACAGATGCAAACCAGGTTATCAAGCGCACTTACTAGGGTGATTTCTATAACCCATGCATAAGTGAAATAAACCATCCGTCTTATCGGTGAACACCACTCGATCGGGCTTCAAATTTCCAACAAAGGCATCTAGGGATTCTAAGTAACTAATCATGACAGAACCCAAAAGGTTACGCGATACTTCAAGGGTATTACCAAAGCGAGCCAAGAGTCTAACTACCCTCCTTCTAAAACCGAGAGTGACACCCCTTACTGGATAACCACTTCATCCTTAGAATCCGTCCATAGCTTATAAGCATAAGCATTATTTCCAAGCTCAACACTTGATATAGACATTCTCAAATCCAAACAAGCCATGAGTAAATGGACCGATCTTCCAATAGGACTTGAGACAAAAACGGGATCCTCTACTACGCTAGTACTAAGGTGCAGAGACTCAACTATCGAAGCGGACTTAAAAGATGCGGTGATCAAAACAAAGTCCCGATAGGATGATAGAGAAGAAAAGCTAAACCTTTAACAAGATCGTTACCCTCCTTCTGAGGTACCCTAGAAATGAGAGCATACTATTGCCCTCCGAATGATCTTGTCCCTGTTCCATGATACTTAACTATCCGTCCCGTTTCACTATGCCAAAGGTACCCTCTCGTCATGGGTTTCATTGTTCATCTTTCTCCCTCCTTTGAGGACTAAGCCATACCAACACGTTGCTCACCCATAAGCTCATATCCTTTATCCTCTTTCTCACCATCCTTTCTTGTATAACTCTGCAATGGTCTCTCGAGAACCACCTCCATCGTACGGGAAACACTTACGCAGCTAGAAAGACTAGTCGCAGTGAAAACCACTGTGACTACAGATGGAGGAAAGAAAGGAAAAAAAGATTAAATCAAGGAAACAAGGATAATGCTAATGGCCTTTGGGGAATAGCCTTTTTCTTTTTAGAAGAAAATTTTCTTGAAAAATGCTTCTTTGTAAACGGTTTTTCAAATAATTTTCAGAAGGTCTTTAAGAACTTTTGCCCAGTCTGGTAACCTTCTGCTCTGATACCAAATGTAACACCCCGCCTCTGCTAGGGTCACTCGCAAAGGAATGCACTAGCTTTAGAGGGGCATTATTGGTAAACATGCACAGAAATATCACAAGACAGAACATATAAAATAGCGGAAGTAAAATCGAACTTTCATAAAGATTAATAATTAAGGTCTAAAGCCTTTTACATCAGAGTACATCAAAACCTGTCTTGCAATAATAAAGAAGCATAAAGACTTTTTAATAAATTATTCCCCAAGTAAAACAGTAAAGTAGCCATAGCCAAGAGAAGTCCAAGCCATCCATGATGACCTTCAAGCAGAAGAAGTCCGAACTAACCAGCATTGTTTCCTCCCTGAAACCTGGGGGGGGGAACGGAAGAAAAGAGGCGAAACAAAACGGGTCAGTCAAAAAGACTGAGTAAGTCCTATCTACTTCCAGTATAAAAACAGGTAAAGGTAACATGACATGCATAAACTGAAAGTAAACATAAGGATAACTACAAGATAGATAAACCAGGGTAGCCGGTTGAACTACTGCGGCAAGGTAAACTAAGGTATCATGATAAACTACGATGTTATGATAAGTCAAGGTATCACATCGTCAGATTTCTATCGAGTGCATTATCCCAAGGTATCTACCCCGTCTAACATCCCACGGTATCTATTGTGTATATTCTTCCTAGTTCTAACATGTATATTTTCTCTGCACCTCTCGCACTAGTATCCCTACCCGCGTCATGTGTTAACCATGAATGTCCCATGCTCAAAGTCGTGTAATGCTCCATGTCAACCTAATATCGCATATATAGGTTACTCAAATCATATGTTTCTTTCCATGTATATAAGTTCAGTCCTTTGCCGTACCTCGTACGGGCTTCCTCATGTCGTATTATCCTTGAAATCGTTTGGACTGTCACCCTTGTTCTAGCTAGGCTCTTCCATATGAATCATCGTTTGAACTACTAGGACTTACGCCACCTAGCACCACTAGGGATTACGCTTACCTATTGCACGCTTTCGTATCTCGGTTTGGGTTAAACCACCTAGGCCACTAGGGATTACGCTAACCCTCAACCACGCCCTTTTTCCCACGCATTCATCGTGAATCGTTTTTCTATAACTGTATGCACATGTATCACATCGTGCCATCCGAGTCCTGTCACAGGGCAAAACAAGACATACAGGACTCGGTCGGGAGCTTTAGATTTATCTGCCGATGCAGATGCTAAGGTCTGCTTTTCTACACGTGGCTATGGTCCCACGAGACCCCTCCCTCAACTAGCGAAAGGCAACACAAGAGAAGATCTTGCATGAGAACTACACTCCGGCCAGCCCACATCCTACGGCCTACCTCACCCATAATTAGATAGCAAATCATGGTCTGTTGGGTGTTCCCTGCCTTTCCGTACGTACACGCTTGACTCAAGATGGTAGATGATCGACGAACTTGCTATCTCGGGCACCTTATGTATTCGCCGACTCACTGCTATCCACCCCAGTCTTTAGGTCGCTCGCATAGCAACCAAGGCATATTCTTGGTTCTTCTACCGCAGACCTCAACCTCTCGTGAGCCTAGTATAATGACCTGGCAGCTCACAGAGGGATCCCAAGAATATCCTCACGTTCCCCGAAGCCGCTGCTTCGTTACCCAGTTCGTTGGAGCCTTTATCTAAATCAGATAGCCTGCTCCTACACGCATAATTAAACGTATCGGGTTACTAATCTATCTAAGAAATGGTCCAAATTTCCTTGACTAAGGATTATTACTTAGTTTCCCTTAACTAAGGTTTACCACTTAGCCTTATTTCCATAATCCTTGTTAACTATGGTTATTTACCTAATCCTCCGAATTAGGGTTTATCTAATGGGTTAAGTGTCACTTAAGTTCATAACTTAGCCCGTCTACAAACCATGTCAAAATTGGCTAAGTATCCAAGTCCAAGACTTAACCCTACAAACCATGTGTCAAGTTGGCTAAGTATATTAAGCAATCCATAACTTAACCTCGTCTAATTATCATTTTAGATTGGTTAATTATATAAATTAACTTGACCTTGTCAAATTACCGAGTCAAATCGGTCAAGCATATTCAAGTGATTCGTGACTTAGCCTTATCATGTTTTCACGTTAGATTGGTTAAGTATAGGTTAACTTAACCTCATCAAATTAACGAGTTAGATTGGTTAAGTATAGGTCACTTAACCTCATCAAAACATCGTGTTAAATTAGTTAAGTGTTTAACTTAACCCATTAAATTACCAAGTTGGATTAATTAAGTCGAGGCTAACTTAACCCCATCCGATTACCATGTTTAGATTAGTTAAGCCTAATCTTAACCCCATCCATTAACTGTATTATACGGTTAAGTATCGTTAAGAAAATTTACTTAACCTTATCACGTTATCGTGTTGGATTGATTAAGTGTTGGTTAACTTAATCCCGTCCACTAGTCGTATAAAAATGGTCAAGTGTCATTAGGCAAACCAAGTTACTTAACCTACCCAAGCTTATCATGTTTTGTTAAGTATCATTAGCCTAATCAAATTACTTAACCCATTTGTCCCTATCATATTTGGTTAAGCCTCATTAATCAAATTAACTTAACCCTATTATGTGGCATTAATTTAATTAATGCACCCTCAACCTCTCACATTAGACCTTGTTGTGGTTACTAGTTAAGCCGGGCGGGTCCGGGTAGATTTACACCACAACCTAGTCTAACCTCGGGTCTTAAGCGCGACATGACCAACTTCTCACATTGGGTCCTATTGTTTGCAACTACTAGTTAGGCCGGTCGGTTCCGGGTAGCTTTACGTTGCAAACTCAACCCAATCTCGAGTTGGCCACACTTATATTATCTAAGTTCATCATGTTTCCAAAACATGTTACAAGTTTTCAAGCATTTGGGTAGACCTAACTTAATAGGTAAATTCCCAAAGGGTAGACCTAACTTAATAGGTAAATTCCCAAGCTCATGCTTTTATGCATACTTACATGTCATCTTCCATGTTATCATTCAAGTCATATTTTCAAGTATAAACACATGTCATATTCAAGTTAAGATTTTGCGACATGTTCATGTTTATCTAGCTACCCAAAATCGTGTTTTCCCAACGCAAGCAAAGCGAGTCAACATAGTAAGGATACTATGTCACATATTGGTCTCAAAACATGCATGATGCCAAAAGGGCTTGGCTTCCACATGCATAACATCATAAAGAGATTGGCCCTAGACATGCATAGTGTCATAAGGTAATTTGGCCACAAACATGCATATTATCAAAAAGGGTTTGGCCACAAACTTGCATGTTAGCATAAGGGGTTTGGGTTCATAAACATGCATAAGCCCCAAAATCTTGTCTTAGCCAATGTTTCACAAGTAAAGTGGTTCCTAAAGGTTCATGCTAGCATTTCATGCATAAAGATCCAAACTTGCAAGTTAAACTAGGTTATGCATAGCATGAGAGGCATGATTAAGTCACTCACATGGCCTAAAATCATAAACATGAACACAAGAGGCAAGGTAAGGTTCATATAGGTTCGCATAATCATGTTTAGCCTCATTTTATCCCATGTCATTATCAAAACTACCGTTTCCATCTAAAAGTAGCTAGAACTTACATAGTTAGGCCTAGGGAAAGAAGCATGAATCATCTTGGCTAAGAAAGGTGCCTCCTTTGTTGAAGAATCGTCATGGAACTCGCATAGCAACGTTGATTTTGCCTCTCTTTGGTGTAGCAAGCTTGCATCTTTTGATTTGAACTTGATTTGGATGCATAGGCTCTAGGGATTTGAGATGGAGGCCATGAGAGTAGAAATTTGGCCATAGTTTAGTTACATGAGTGAATAATGAGGGTTTAGGGGTAGGTTTAGGGTCTTTTTATAGATTAGGCAAGTGTTTTAGGCCATAGGATTAAACCTAGATTCAATCCAAGCCATCAAAGCATGTCTTGGGGAAGAAGTCAAGTGTAGGAACCATCTAGGGCCTTAAGATTAAAGATGGACCATGAGAACCATCCAAATGCAAAATCTGCATTTGAGCGAATCGGACCACGGGTTGACAGCCAAACACCCTGGATTAACCACTAGTCGACCCAGCGGGCTCGGGTCGACCTCAAAAATCGGCCGGTTCGGTTATTCCCCTCTCCTAATTCGCTGTTTTGAACATTTTTGCAAATTTATTTATTTAATTTTCAATTATATATATATATCAATATATATATATTTCTCTGCGCAACCCATTTCACTTAATTAAGTATACTTTAATTTGGGAATTTTTCGTGAAATTTCGCGAGGCCATATCTTGGTCATACGGACTCCGATTTTCGAAAACTCGGACTCTATTTCGCGTATTTTTCCGAGACGAACGCAACGGCATAGCCCGTTTCACTTGATTCAGAATTTAAAATTAAATTCTGCCTTGATTCTCGTCTTAATCATGTTATCGAAATACGGGTTGTTACAATAAGGATCTAAACATAAAGGTTAATGTCACATAAACTAGCATATGTATATATATAATTGACATATGTTTTAACATCCAAACTTGCATAAGATTCACATATATCTTAATATCCCAAAGTTGCATAAGATTCATATAAGTACATATAGTCCAACATCACAAACTTGCATATAATTCACATAAGAACATGTAATCCAACATCGCAAACTTGCATATAATTCACATAAGAACATATAATCCAACATCACAAACTTGCATATAATTCACATAAGAACATATATTCCAATATCACAAACTTGCATATAATTCAACATCACATGATTCAAAATCATATTCTTATAGTCCCATTTATAACTTATCATAATTAAGTTGATTAATTATTTTGGTGAAAGCTATTATACTCACAAACAAAAGAATAGTCTTGTCTTTCTGGAATCCGAATTCTGAAATGCTCGCCTTTAATGTAGACTAATTGTTGTTTAGATTAGATTTGATTCTAGCTTTAGGGTTGAAAGAGATGGCGGCTACTCTAGGTTCTCCATTGACGGCATGGCGGCTCTAGGTCTGAATTAATGTGATTTTAGGTTAGGAATTAGGTTGCTTTTATAGAGTTTTAGTTAATTAAGGGCCGTCTGATTAACCTTGTATCAATGAAGACCATCTACTCAAGATAGAATAAAACCTTAGCCCTAATGACTTAGCAACTGGTCAGAACAGCGTCACCTTTCAGATCTGCCCGGGGGGGAGGGGGGGAGGGTAGGTCGACCACGGGTCGACCTGTATGGGCAGGTCGACCCCCTGGTCACCTGGCCTTTGGGCGGGAGAATTCCCGCCCAGCCTTCTCCCCTGTTTGAATTTGGATTTTGAATTTATTTTCTGAACTGTTTTGATTTATATAAAATTGCTGAAACTTCGAAAGGCCATAACTTCTTCATACGGAGTCCAATTCACGCAAACTCGGACTCTGTCTCAAGCAGAATTCCGAGACGAACGCAATGGCATAACCCGTTTCCCTTAATTCACACAATTGAAATTAAATATTCTTTAATTCGTAGATTTTCATATTTAAAATCACGGGGTGATACATATTGGCATAAACATACTAGCTGTTAACAAAGTGAATGGACATGTAACTAACATCATATCAAGGTGAACATACATACTGTCATGGACATTTAATTATGATCATAATAGGATCGAACATAAATAAAGATTTAGATCTGCATAGGGTGTCCACATGATTTAGATTTAATAGATAAAATTAAATCTAACATAAATAAAGATTTAGATCTATATAAAATAGATCTAACAAGACAACATAAGGTGATAATTTAGATCACATGAATTAGATCTCACATGATAACATAAGGTGACTATTTAGATCACATAAAGTAGATCTAACATGATAACATAAGGTGACAATTTATATCACATAAAATAGATCTAACACAAATATCGTCATGGACATGTAATTAACATCATAACTAAATCTAACATAAATATTGATTTAGATCTACATAAAATGACCACATGCTTTAGATCTAATTGATTAAATTAGATCTTACATAAATAAAGATTTAGATCTACATAAAATTGTCCACATGATTTAGATCTAAAAGATTAGATCTAACATAAATAAAAGTTTAGATCTACATAAAATGTCCACATGATTTAGATCTAACATAAATGAAGATTTAGATCTACATAAAATTGTCCACATGATTTAGATCTAAAAGATTAGATCTAACATAAATAAAAGTTTAGATCTACATAAAATTGTCCACATGATTTAGATCTAAAAGATTAGATCTAACATAAATAAAGATTTAGATCTATATAAAATTGTCCACATGATTTAGATCTAAAAGATTAGATCTAACATAAATAAAAATTTAAATCTACCTAAAATTGTCCACATGATTTAGATCTAAAAGATTAGATCTAACATAAATAAAAATTTAGCTCTATATAAAATTGTCCACATGATTTAGATCTAAAAGATTAGATCTAGCATAAATAAAAGTTTAGATCTACATAAAATTGTCCACATGATTTATATATAAAAGAGTAGATCTAACATAAATAAAGATTTAGATCTATATAAAATTTTCCACATGATTTAGATCTAAAAGATATGATCTAACATAAATAAAAGTTTAGATCTACCTAAAATTTTCCACATGATTTAGATCTAAAAGATTAGATCGAACATAAATAAAAATTTAGATCTATATAAAATTGTCTACATGATTTAGATCTAAAAGATTAGATCTAACATAAATAAAAGTTTAGGTCTACATAAAATTGTCCACATGATTTAGATCTAAAAAATTAGATCTAACATAAATAAAAGTTTAGATCTACATGAAATGTCAACATGATTTGGATGTAAAGGATTAGATCTAACATAAAACATGATCATAAAATAGATCTAGCAGAAAACATGATCATAAAACAGATCTAGCATAAAACATGTTCATAAAATAGATCTATCATAAAACATGATCATAAAATAGATCTAGCGTAAAGCATGATCATAAAATATAGTGGATCTATCATGTCATAGCATACAATGTGATTATAGCATAGAATAGGTTCATAGTTTATACACATCCAAATCATAGTCTTTCATAATTTACTTTCATTTATTTAAACATAAAAATAACTAGAAACTCACCTCACTTGGATTGTTAAGAAGATAGAAAAGAAGTTGGTGTAACACCCCACGTCCGTTAGTGTCACTCACAAAGGGAATGCACTAAGTTCTGTGGAGTATTTAGGGTAAAAGATGCAGATAAATTACAAGTCAGACAGAAATTAAACAGCGGAAAATAAAACTTTGCTTTATTGATAAAATAGTTTGTACAAAGATTTCTTTACAATATCAGAGTATCATCTGTCTTACAAAATAAAGAAGCATAAAACAATATTTATATTCCCCAATTTTAGCAAGAGCCAGCCATAGCATCCGAAAAGAGAATCCAAGCAAACTTCGACAAATCTTCAAGTTGGGAAAGAGTGACATTCCAACTTAACCTGAGCTATACTATTCCCACCTCAACTACCTGGGGGGGGGAACGGAAGAAAAGAAGACGAAAGAAAAACAAAGTCAGACATAAAGCCTGAGTAAGTTCAGTAACTTCTAGCATGTAAACAAGGGAAAAACAAAACGACATGAATTAACTGAATACAAGATTACACCATGATGATAGGGTTGGAAAGATTAGATAAGATTAACACAAGATATGCTAAACTAAGACAAAATGGATATGCTCTAATACTTTCGCCGCTTCGCTATTTCCTTGTTATACTGGTTTCTATATCTCTGCACTGCCTAACTAGTGTCCCAACTAGTAACGATAACGTGATCCCAATCCTTGTAGTCTCCATTGCCTTCCAGCATACATTCATTATTTATTACCTAGATCAAATCTAGGGTTTTCTATCAAGTGCTTTCTAGATTTAACTAGAGTTTTACGCTATCTGCTGAACGCTTCTCGGATTTAGGGTTTATGCCACCTAGTTCAACTAGGAATTATGCTACCTGTCGAACGATGCCCCCAAGTCTAGGATACACTACCTAGAGTGGTATATGTTCCTGTACTTCCCCACGCATGTATCGCGAATCGTTATCGCTTGTCTAGGTGCACATGTCCCATAATGTGCGGTCCGAGTCCTGTGTCAGGGCAAATCAAGGAAAACAGAACTCGGTCGGGAGCTTTCAGATATCTGCCGATGCAGATGCTAAGGTCTGTTTTTATTCCAGTGGATATGGTCCCACTTGACCCCTCCCTCAACTAATGAAAGGAACACCTTGTAAAATGAGAACTATACGCCGGCCCCCGGTGCCCCACTATCCTATGGCCATCCGCAACCATAACTAGATAGCAAGTATATGGTATTTTGGAGTTCTCCGCCTTTCCGCTTCACGTATCTCGATTTACTGAAGATGGATGGAAGACGACGAGTCGCTATCACAGGGCTACCGTTTGCTCGCCGAATCACGCCGTCCCATCCTAGTCTTTAGGTTGCCATGCATTGCAACCAAGGCATACCCCTGGTTCTTCTACGCAGACCTTAACCTCTGTGGGCCCAGGCGGATCATCTGCAGCCTCACAGAGGGATACCAAGAGTACCCTCACGTCCCCTTGAAGCCTCGGGCTTCGTAACCCAATTCGTTGGAGCCTTCATTTTAACCAGACGGACGTTCGCTCCTCCTCGTGTTATACTAAGAATTACTACTTAGTTTTATTAACTAAGATTTACCACTTAGTTTCCAGAATCGTTGTTTTCTTAACTAAGGTTTACTTAGTTCTCTATCCCGTCAATTTGGATTGGTTAAATGTCATAGTCAATTCAGGCTTACTTAACCCTCCTCATTTACCCTGTTAAACTGGTTAAGTGTTGTCAGTAACTCATGTTGACTTAACCCTACTACAAACCAAGTTATATTGGTTAAGTATTTATTACTTAACCCTACCTATTCACCCTGTGTTGGTTAAGTGTTCCTTTTTAACTTAACCTTACCCGTCTGTTTTAACTAACATGTTATTATTAATGGTTAAGTATTATCCCTTCATGTTTTAGACTTAACCCTATTCTTTTATCACAATCTGACGGTCAAGTGTTCAAGTTTACTTAACCCTACGGTCTGGTCCAGCTATCATGCTAAATTGGCTAAGTGTATTTACTTAACCCCAACCTCTAGTCAAGTTAACATGTTAATTTGGCTAAGTGTATTAACTTTACTTAACCCCAATTTCTAGACTAGTTAACATGTAATTTGGCTAAGTGTTTTCTTAGTTACTTAACCTCTACAAATCTTGTCTTATTACCATGAGTTTGGTTAAGTGTCCCTGTGGACTTAGCCCTCCGTTCTAGCTTAACTGTGCTTAAGTTGGTTAAGTGTTCCTATGGACTTAACTCTCCCATTCTTGTTCTAGCTTTAATTAAAGCCGCAACTTCTCACATTAGACAGATACTGCTGCGGTTACTGGATGTGCCAGTCGGTTCCGTGCAGGTTTACACCGCAAATCAGTCTAACCTCGGGTTAGGCATATTCATGTTTTCTAAGTTCAAAGGGTTTTTGATTAATTTCCAAATCTGGTTTTGAAAACAACCATCCCGTCCTTCGGATCAGTTAGGGATAGCCAGGGAGGGCAGGAAACTTGTATTTTCCAAACCCAAGCCTAGACACTATCCTCTCTATCACCCTAGAACTTTCAGGTGTATGTGTTATTCAAAGAGAAAACCTTTCTTTTGTCCATATATAAATTGTCAACAATTTATCTTCAAAGTCCATTTTCCCTTTTTAAATAAACTTGGCCTATACCATTTTCATTTTGTCCTGCCCACTAGTATACTTATATTCTAGGCCCAAGTTATAACCCAACTTGCAGTTCAGGCCATTTCCTATTTCATTGCCAAAACTAGATTAAATATCCTAGTTTATAATTTATGGCCAAAACTTTACTTACATGCAAGTTACATATTTTATGGTAAATGAACAATTTATCATTTATGACAAATTCTATAAGTAAATTTACTCATAATTTACTTATTTCATTATTACACTTTTAATGTACATTGTCACATTTATTATTATGGCCCGTTCCCTCTTATTTATCATATTTATACTTTTTGGTATGTAAATTATACCAAATTAAGTGTCACTAACCATAATTTATTCTAAACATGACAGTTTCTCACAATTATGGCTAAATTCAAAATTGTGCTAATATACTTATTCCAAATCTTTAATTAACACAATTTTGATTTAACATTCCTAATTCACAGTTTATGGTAAGACTAGAATTATTATTCTAGTTTACATTTCATGCCTAAAATTTAGCTTACTTGCTAATACTAAATTTAATATGTCAAACTTATCCAATTTGCATTCCTATGAACATGCCATAATACATATTCCCAATTTATGCCAATTTCCAAGCTTATAACTACATTTATGTTCATTTTCATGTTTTCCCCAAATTGCATTCCCACTGTTCGTATAATTGTGATTTAACCTAGATTGTAAATGAATCTAGATTCGTAGAAAATAGGGAATGAACCAAAGATGCTATGAAAAGGGATAATAACTGGCATAAAAGGTTTGGATAACGACGTAGGTTCAAGAATATGGGTAGACCTAACTTAATAGGTAAATTCCCACGGTCTAAAACCAATAGATAGAATAGGTTCACGAACATGGGTAGACCTAACTGAATAGGTAAATTCCCACAGTCTAAAACCAAAGAAAAACAAGGAACAGATAAAATAGATAATCGGGTTTAGACCCAATTTCATAGCCACAAAACTTAAGCAACAATTTTCCTAATTATGAATCATAGGCAAAGTTCATAGTTATAATCAATGTTCATAGTCCAAAAGGGAAAATAATTCTCATAGTCATAAGTCATTGTCATAGGCAATGTCATAGTCATATGTTGTATGTCCCAAATCAAGGTTCATGTTCGTAATTCAAAGGCAATAGGTTCATGGTCATAGTTCTCATAATCATGATCATAGGCATAGGCATATCCTCTTTGTTCAATAGTCATAGGCCGTCAATCAAAGTCATAGTATGTTCTGGGCCATAGTCAAGAATTAGATCCAAAAACTTAAATAAACACAGATCCAAGTGAAGAGATTAGGCATTTTTCTTATATCCTTTTAATTTCATGTCACAAATAATAAAAAAAACGTTCAAGTCTAGAAATAACCAACTTACAGAAATTAGATCTAGAATAGAAGAACGACGATGCTAAGGTTCGTATGTCATTGCTCGAGGTTTGTTGATTTAGCCTTTGAATTCTTCACTTTGATTTGAATCTTCTCTTAAACAGATTTAAGCAGCATCTCCATGTCTTGAATTTATATTTTATTTTAATTATTTAAGAAAATTTAGAGGAGGGGAAGAAGCCATGAATCTTAGCAGCATAAGGATAGAAGATATTTGGTGCAAAGAGAATGAAGACTAGGGCTGTTTATATAGCTGCTCAAGACCTTATCGTACACGCAGTGCTGAGTCAGCATTGAACCCAGTTAAGAAAATAGTCCAGGTACGTAGACGAATCTAGCCAAACCTTATCATACACGCAGTGATGAGTCAGCATTGGGTCCCACTAGCTATTTTGGCGTAGAAATTTGAATTTCAAATGAATTGTTTTGGCGTAGAAGTTTGATTTTCGAGCTTTTGAATTTCTGGAATATATTTAACTATTTTATTCACATGAAATATTCTTATATGTATACAATTCCTCTAACGACCATTTTACGCGTACATATATACGCACAACTTTCATTTTATTTTCAAAATTCAAATGATGTTGCCATATTTCATTGACTGTAGCCTTATCTTGAATTTTATCTTTCGTATACATATATTTTTTGCATATATATATATTTATATTCTCATATGTATATATATATATATATTTTCTTTATTTCCTTATATGTACGTTCTTATCCTTTCAAATATTGCATTTGTATATATACATGTATTTGCATGTTCAGTTGGCCCTCTCTAAAACAAAGAAAAAAAATTATGCCTCCGCCGGGTTTGAACCCCCGACCTCCATGCTACAATTCCAATGCCTTAACCAACTGAGCTACAGAGGCTTTTGTTAATAAGTCTTAGAACAATAATAATTATCGTTCTCTCCTTACTTCTCTTTTTCATGTTAGTTACAATACTTGAATTAAACAACTGCATGGATCTTTTTCTTTTATTTTTTCTTTTAAAAATTAATTATACTTTAATATGAGAATCTTAATGTCACAGAATTACGGGGTGTTACATTCTCCCCCACTTAAAAGGATTTCGTCCCCGAAATCTTTAAGTTAGGAAGAATGTATCCTACCATCCAATCACCCATCTACTCAACCATTCAATCATAGGCATTCATTGTCCTTAAAAGATTTCTAATGCTTTCATGTTCATATGCATAGTGTGTGTATATGTCTCTATCTAATGCAAAATCGAGCGGTCTACTGATTCAGTTGACCTCCTTAATGCAAATCATGTTAGTGCCATGCGTCCAATCATGCATGCAAACATCCCTAGTCATGTAAATACTACATGCGTGCACAGTCATTCATCCATATGCAACGTCCTTATGATATCATATCAAGTTCAACTTATAAACAAATGCATATATGTAAATGCAATATGAGAGCGTCCGAACTTGATCTAGTGCCTAATACGTATGCATATGAATCCACGAGCAACCATTTGCAACCACTTGCAACCATTCAACCATAACATGTTTCAAATACATGTTTACATCCATTGGCTTCTACCTAAGGATCGCAGATACGACCTAGAGGATATACATTGGAAAGAGAGAAACAACAACGCGTAAAGCTCCTAAACAGAGAAATCAAGGATGCACCCTTAAGGAAAAAGGGCATGTTGCTAGTATCTAGCCTTCTTGAGCTTTACTCCACTGTATCTTAACCAATTTATCTTCACGATTGTGAAGTTCCTAACCTCCATTTCCAAAATAAACAGTTATCAATCACGGTACCAAGTGTATGATTAGAGGTCTCTCCCTTATCCACCATGCCATAACTATAAGGGTTGAAAGATCACTACGCGCTTTTTAGAGTGCCTGTCACAACTATTCATCTCTCACGCAAACCATCCTAGTCGAACTCGACATTCCTCAAGTACAAGCCCCAAAGGCCTAAACCAATATCAGATAATTATACAGGGAATATCTCCTCCGATTTTAGATGATCGACGTGATATGATATAAGCAAACTCGATAGCTATTCAAACCCCTACTAACCAAAAATAAACGGGTCGAACCACCCACTGGGTTTGAGACTGATTGGGATCTTCTTACTATACAAGTACTATGGTGCAGAGACTCAACTATGGAAGCAAATATGAACAATTGCGAAGCGCTAAAAAGGAAAGATTATGAACAGAAAAACTAGATTCTTTCCAACAGAAACTTTTACCACCTATCGCCTAGGTACGCTCAGCATGTACTTGCCCTTCTGAAAATCTTGTTCTTTTTTCTTGCCCTCGTCCTTAATTATATGCCCTATCATACCCGAGTAAAGATACTTCTTATTTTATAATTTCTTCCTCCTTCGTGAGCTAAACCTATCTCCATGAATTCCTCATCCTAGGGTTGTGCTCCTTTGCTAAACTCCTCATCCCTTTCCGTGTATAACTATGTTGGCAAATCTCTCGAAAGCTGCTTCCATCATACGGAAAACCCTATGAACTTAAAAGAAGACTGGCCGTAAGTGAAACAACTACGGCTATATATGGAAGACGGGCACTACTTTGCCTTTTGATGAGGTTACCTCCCAGAAAGCCAGGAGCCCCAGAGACTCAAGAACGAAGGAGAAAAGAATTCAAACAGAGGAAGAGAAGACACTGCGTATGGTTTTGGGGAATATGCCTTTAAAACAAAACTTTTCTTTTGAAAATGCTTCTTTAAAGACCGTTTTGAAAAATAATTTTTCAAATCTTTTATCTGATCCGGTAACCTTCAGCTCTAATACCACATGTATCACCCCACGTCCGTTAGTGTCACTCACAAAGGGAATGCACTAAGTTCTGTGGAGTATTTAGGGTAAAAGATGCAGATAAATTACAAGACAGACAGAAACTAAACAGCGAAAAATAAAACTTTGCTTTATTGATAAAATAGTTTGTACAAAGATTTCTTTACAATATCAGAGTATCATCTGTCTTACAAAATAAAGAAGCATAAAACAATATTTATATTCCCCAATTTTAGCAAGAGCCAGCCATAGCATACGAAAAGATAATCCAAGCAGACTTCGTCAAATCTTCAAGCTGGGAAAGAGTGACATTCCAACTTAACCTGAGCTATACTATTCCCTCCTCAACTACCTGGGGGAGGAACGGAAGAAAAGAAGACGAAAGAAAAACAGAGTCAGACATAAAGCCTGAGTAAGTTCAGTAACTTCTAGCATGTGAACAAGGGAAAAACAAAACGACATGAATTAACCGAATACAAGATTACACCATGATGATAGGGTTGGCAAGATTAGATAAGATTAACACAAGATATGCTAAACTAAGACAAACTGGATATTCTTTAATACTTTCGCCGCTTCGCTATTTCCTTGTTATACTAGTTTCTATATCTCTGCACCGCCTAACTAGTGTCCCAACTAGTAACGATAACGTGATCCCAATCCCTGTATTCTCCATTGCCTTCCAGCATACATTCATTATTTATTACCTAGATCAAATCTAGGGTTTTCTATCAAGTGCTTTCTAGATTTAACTAGAGTTTTACGCTATCTGCTGAACGCTTCTCGGATTTAGGGTTTATGCCACCTAGTTCAACTAGGAATTATGCTACCTGTCGAATGATGCCCCCAAGTCTAGGATACACTACCTAGAGTGGTATATGTTCCTACACTTCACCACGCATGTATCGCGAATCGTTATCGTTTGTCTAGGTGCACATGTCCCATAATGTGCGGTCTGAGTCCTGTGTCAGGGCAAATCAAGGAAAACAGAACTCGGTCGGGAGCTTTCAGATATCTGCCGATGCAGATGCTAAGGTCTGTTTTTATTCCAGTGGCTATGGTCCCACTTGACCCCTCCCTCAACTAATGAAAGGCACACCTTGTAAAATGAGAACTATACGCCGGCCCCCGGTTCCCCACTATCCTATGGCCATCCGCAACCATAACTAGATAGCAAGTATATGGTCTTTTGGAGTTCTCCGCCTTTCCGCTTCACGTATCTCGATTGACTCAAGATGGATGGTAGACGACGAGTCGCTATCACAGGGCTACCGTTTGCTCGCCGAATCACGCCGGTCCATCCTAGTCTTTAGGTTGCCATGCATTGCAACCAAAGCATACTCCTGGTTCTTCTACGCAGACCTTAACCTCTGTGGGCCCAGGCGGATCATCTGCAGCCTCACAGAAGGATACCAAGAGTACCCTCACGTCCCCTCGAAGCCTCGGGCTTCGTAACCCAATTCGTTGGAGCCTTCATTTTAACCAGACGGACGTTCGCTCCTCCTCGTGTTATACTAAGAATTAATACTTAGTTTTATTAACTATGATTTACCACTTAGTTTCCAGAATCGTTGTTTTCTTAACTAAGGTTTACTTAGTTCTCTATCCCGTCAATTTGGATTGGTTAAATGTCATAGTCAATTCAGGCTTACTTGACCCTCCTCATTTACCCTGTTAAACTGGTTAAGTGTTGTCAGTAACTCATGTTGACTTAACCCTACCACAAACCAAGTTATATTGGTTAAGTATTTATTACTTAACCCTACCCATTCACCCTGTGTTGGTTAAGTGTTCCTTTTTAACTTAACCTTACCCGTCTGTTTTAACTAACACGTTATTATTAATGGTTAAGTATTATCCCTTCATGTTTTAGACTTAACCCTATTCCTTTATCACAATCTGACGATCAAGTGTTCAAGTTTACTTAACCCTACGGTCTGGTCCAGCTATCATGCTAAATTGGCTAAGTGTATTTACTTAACCCCAACCTCTAGTCAAGTTAACATGTTAATTTGGCTAAGTGTATTAACTTTACTTAACCCCACTTTCTAGACTAGTTAACACGTAATTTGGCTAAGTGTTTTCTTAGTTACTTAACCTCTACAAATCTTGTCTTATTACCATGAGTTTGGTTAAGTGTCCCTGTGGACTTATCCCTCTGTTCTAGCTTAACTGTGCTTAAGTTGGTTAAGTGTTCCTATGAACTTAACTCTCCCATTCTTGTTATAGCTTTAATTAAAGCCGCAACTTCTCACATTAGACAGATATTGCTGAGGTTACTGGATGTGCCGGTCTGTTCCGGGCAGGTTTACACCCCAACTCATTCTAACCTCGGGTTAGGCTTATTCATGTTTTCTAAGTTTAAAGGGTTTTTGTTTAATTTCCAAATCTGGTTTTGAAAACAACCATCCCGTCCTTCGGATCAGTTAGGGATAGCCAGGGAGGGTAGGAAACTTGTATTTTCCAAACCCAAGCCTAGACACTATCCTCTCTGTCACCCTAGAACTTTCAGGTGTATGTGTTATTCAAAGAGAAAACCTTTCTTTTGTCCATATATAAATTGTCAACAATTTATCTTCAAAGTCCATTTTCCCTTTTTAAATAAACTTGGCCTATACCATTTTCATTTTGTCCTGCCCACTAGTATACTTATATTCTAGGCCCAAGTCCTAACCCAACTTGCAGTTCAGGCCATTTCCTATTTCATTGCCAAAACTAGATTAAATATCCTAGTTTATAATTTATGGCCAAAACTTTACTTACATGCAAGTTACATATTTTGTGGTAAATGAACAATTTATCATTTATGACAAATTCTATAAATAAATTTACTCCTAATTTACTTATTTCATTATTACACTTTTAATGTACATTGTCACATTTATTATTATGGCCCGTTCCCTCTTATTTATCATATTTATACTTTTTGGTGTGTAAATTATACCAAATTAAGTGTCACTAACCATAATTTATTCTAAACATGACAGTTTCTCACAATTATGGCTAAATTCAAAATTGTGCTAATATACTTATTCCAAATCTTTAATTAACACAATTTTGATTTAACATTCCTAATTCACAGTTTATGGTAAGACTAGAATTATTATTCTAGTTTACATTTCATGCCTAAAATTTAGCTTACTTGCTAATACTAAATTTAATATGTCAAACTTATCCAATTTCTATTCCTATGAACATGCCATAATACATATTCCCAATTTATGCCAATTTCCAAGCTTATAACTACATTTATGTTCATTTTCATGTTTTCCCCAAATTGCATTCCCACCGTTCGTATAATCGTGATTTAACCTAGATTGTAAATAAATCAAGATTCGTAGAAAATAGGGAATGAACCAAAGATGCTATGAAAAGGGATAATAACTGGCATAAAAGGTTTGGATAACGACGTAGGTTCAAGAATATGGGTAGACCTAACTTAATAGGTAAATTCCCACGGTCTAAAACCAATAGATAGAATAGGTTCAAGAACATGGGTAGACCTAACTGAATAGGTAAATTCCCACAGTCTAAAACCAAAGAAAAACAAGGAACAGATAAAATTGATAATCGGGTTTAGACCCAATTTCATAGCCACAAAACTTAAGCAACAATTTTCCTAATTATGAATCATAGGCAAAGTTCATAGTTATAGGCAATGTTCATAGTCCAAAAGGGAAAATAATTCCCATAGTCATAAGTCATTGTCATAGGCAATGTCATAGTCATATGTTGTATGTCCCAAATCAAGGTTCATGTTGGTAATTCAAAGGCAATAGGTTCATGGTCATAGTTCTCATAATCATGATCATAGGCATAGGCATATCCTCTTTGTTCAATAGTCATAGGCCGTCAATCAAAGTCATAGTATGTTCTGGGCCATAGTCAAGAATTAGATCCAAAAACTTAAATAAACACAGATCCAAGTGAAGAGATTAGGCATTTTTCTTATATCCTTTTAATTTCATGTCACAAATAAAAATAAAATGTTCAAGTCTAGAAATAACCAACTTACAGAAATTAGATCTAGAATAGAAGAACGGCGATGCTAAGGTTCGTATGCCGTTGCTCGAGGTTTGTTGATTTAGCCATTGAATTCTTCACTTTGATTTGAATCTTCTCTTGAACAGATTTGAGCAGCATCTCCATGTCTTGAATTTATATTTTATTTTAATTATTTAAAAAAATTTAGAGGAGGGGAAGAAGCCATGAATCTTAGCAGCATAAGGATAGAAGAGAATTGGTGCAAAGAGAATGAAGACTAGGGCTGTTTATATAGCTGCTTAAGACCTTATCGTACACGCAGCGCTGAGTCAGCATTGAACCCAGTTAAGAAAATATCCAGGTACGTAGATGAATCTAGCCAAACCTTATCATACACGCAGTGCTGAGTCAGCATTGGGTCCCACAAGCTATTTTGGCGTATAAATTTGAATTTCGAATGAATTGTTTTGGCGTAGAATTTTGATTTTCGAACTTTTGAATTTCTGGAATATATTTAACTGTTTTATTCACATGAAATATTCTTATATGTATACAATTCCTCTAACGACCATTTTACGCGTATATATATACGCACAACTTTCATTTTATTTTCAAAATTCAAATGATGTTGCCATATTTCATTGACTGTAGCCTTATCTTGAATTTTATCTTTCGTATACATATATTTTTTGCATATATATATATTTATATTCTCATATGTATATATATATATATATTTTCTTTATTTCCTTATATGTACGTTCTTATCCTTTCAAATATTGAATTTGTATACGTACATATATTTGCATGTTCAGTTGGCCCTCTCTAAAACAAAGAAAAAAATTATGCCGCCGCCGGGTTCGAACCCCCGACCTCCATGCTACAAATCCAATGCCTTAACCAACTGAGCTACAGAGGCTTTTGTTAATAAGTCTTAGAACAATAATAATTATTGTTCTCTCCTTACTTCTCTTTTTCATGGTAGTTACAATACTTAAATTAAACAACTGCATGGATCTTTTTCTTTTAATTTTTCTTTTAAAAATTAATTATACTTTAATTTGAGAATCTTAATGTCACAGAATTACGGGGTGTTACAGTTGGTGTTGAATCTATGTTTGGATCTCAGGATTTGATTTACCTAACTGATGTTTAGTTCGCACTCCAGCAGAGTTTGGCCGCCAACTTTATTTTATTTTTGTGAAGAAAACAAAGGAATTGGGGTGAATATATAGCCGCTAAGTTTCAGAAATCAAATTGCTACCTCATCCCTAAAAAGAGGATTGGGTAATGCGCCGCTATCCACTTGAAAAAGGCCTGAGTACCCAAAAACTTCTATCGTTCATACCTTCTTCGTACGTTATCCATTTTACGCAAACTAGGTGTCTATCTTGACCAGAATTTCGAGACAGACGCAATGGCATAATCTGTTTCCCTTAATTATGAATATTAAACTAATTATTCTTTAATTTATCCTCTTTCATGTTATTAAAAATTTGGGTTGTTACATGGGCCATGGGGTTTCTTACAAATTGAGGAAGTAGAGGCGGAGGAGAAGGAGGTGGGTTGATCGTAGGGAGGTGGCGGCCGATGGTGATCGATGGCGGGGTTCGGCGATTGGGGGATGTGGCACGGTGGTGGATGTGGGGCGAAGGGGGCGACTAGGTATGTGTTTATTTTTTCTTTTTTTGTCTTTTTATTCATTGTCTGAGAAAGAGGAAAAGAGGGGGAGAAAGCATATATATAATTTAATTAATTTTAATTTTTTTCCCAAAAAGTTAATTTTTAATTCGAACTCAAAATTGATCCCAAAGACTGTGGCCCCTAGCTAAATACCCTCATTCCGAATGTAATGGGATATGTCCCATAAGCCAATTCGACTGTTTCGATCTATTTCCATTAAAACTAAAATATAAATTAATTTAATATTCAAAATTGATATTAACATACATTTTAATTTACTAGGGCCACATACTGACTCCAAATATTCCCGAAAAATAAATCTAGCAATGTTTTGATGATATGGTCCTAGAAAAATTAATTTCATCGAATTTGGAGGCCGTTTGAAAAATGGTCGATTTCTAGTCGATTAAATTCAGTTGGAATTACCAAATGCGTTTAAATTCACCACGCTTACATATTAATTCCAAAAATTATGAAATTGAAATCTAGCAATAATTTGACATTTCAGATCCAATAAAAGTGATTTCGTTGAAAACGGTGGTCGTTTGCAAAATGGCTATTTTTAAGGGCTATATATTATGTATAAATTCCATAGCGACTATTTCAAATTTTAAGCTGGACATAACTTTCAATTTATATTATGAAATCTGGATTTTTACATTCGTTAGAAAGATATAATTAAAAAGATTCAATATTTATGGTTTTACTAAAATCCGATTTATTTTGAATCTTGTACATTCGAAATTTGAAATCGAATTTTCAAACTACCGCACCACTTCAAGCTCATTTTATAACTAAAATAAATTTATACATTCTAACTTCAATTAAAATAATTTTTTAGTCATTATTATTTAAAATAAATTATTTTAAATATTAAAAATCCATTAAAATAGCCAAAATAAAAAATTTAAATTGGTTCTGAAAATCTGGGTTATTAAACGGCCCATAAGCATTGCCATCATCTTTGTCATTTATGCTTCAATGCTCTCCCTGTCTTGCTTATTCTTCCTCGAGCCTTTGCGCATGGAAGAAAATTGTGACGACCCCAAAACACGATTATTTTATATAGTTCAAACAGATGATAAATATGTGATTTTTATTATAAAACAATTTATTTCAAAACACGAATAATTCACATCAACCATTTGCTCTCAACCAATTTTCACACCAATCACAACCAATAAATATCGTCCATGGTATGTGGACGAGGGGCGTGTGTATATATATATATTTATATAAGTAAATTTCACTTTTATTCAACACATGTATAATTTTTACAACGCATATATAACTTATACACGTAACATACAACTTATACAATGCTTATACATGAGGTGTACAACGCTTATATAACTCATACATCTACTATATAATTTATACATCGTCATTTTCCGTATCGTTTATAATTTAGAAATCTCACATTGGGTTTCACTCCACCAAAAATAGCAGAACGCTCAGAAAAATATGTAGTCTCTTCTAGAATGTAGAAGACGTCCACATGAGTCCACTGTCTCTTGTTTCACTAAATTTCATCAACAAACGAAAACGATATGATTTCTACAGTGAAAGAAAAAACGGTAGCGATTTAATCTGCTATAATACAGTTTCAGTCGTTACCTCACCTCGATCTTCAAACTAGGCTTTCCTTTAACGTGAAATCCGAAGCACTTGAACGAAATCGGGTTGTACACCGTTGTAGAGCCTCGAAAGGCACGCCCGTGGACCCCCCCTCGTTGAACCAGAACTGGGTATCTAGGAGAAAACTGGCGTTGAACGCCGGCACTTCTGAGCGGCGGATCTTATGCAACACACGACGATAAAGGGCGGAAGTGGTATGGATTTAAAGAGGAGAGTGGGATCTTCAAAACCTTCCAAAGGATCATGCGGTTTTGTTGTGTGGTTTGGGCGTGATCGAGGAGAGAAGGAGGAAGAGGGTTTCCGCCGTCGACTTTGAAGGGTGTCGGTGAGAGAGAAGAGTGTTTGGCCAATCCAAAAATACCCTCTTTCACACACGAACACCAATCCAAACCCAACGACAGTCATCCGTAGTGTTTTACACCCATTCCGAACACAATGGGATATGTTTCGTAGGCCCATTTGACAGTTTCAGTCAGTTTTCCTTCAATTTAAAATATATAACATTCAATATTTGATTTGAACGTACATTTTAATTTGTCGAGGCCACATATTGATTCTAAAAATTCCCAAAAAATAAATCTAGCTATGTTTTGATGATTCCCAACAAAACTAGTTTCGTCGAATTCTGAGGTCATTCGCAAAATGGCCCTTTTCTGGTCGATTCAATTTAACTATAATTGACGAAAACACATTTTCCTTTGCTACGCTCACATACTAGCTTCAAAAATTATGAAATTTGAACCCAAGCAGTAATTTGACATCCCGGATCCAACAAAAATGATTTCGTCGAATTCCGAGGTCGTTTGCAAAATGGCCATTTTCACGGGCTATATAAACTCCATAGCGACCTTTCTGAATATTCATTTGGCCATAACTTTTGCTTCCCGCTATGAAACTTCAATTTTTCAGATTCGTTAGAAAGATATTCACTAACATATTTAAATATTTTTGGTTTCACTAAAATTCGTTTTATTTTGCACCTCGTACAGTCAGTTAAAGTTTGAATTCAATTTTTTGAAACTGCAGCGCCATTTCAGGCCTTGTTTATAATTAGAAATTATTATATAAATTTTCAAACATCGATTCAAACATATTTTTCATTACTATTATTTAAAATATTTACTTTAAATATTTTAAATCCACTAAAATAGCCAATTTAAAATTTTTAAATTGGTTCAGATTTTCTGGGTCGTTACAAAAATGAATAGTTCACTATTGATGGATTGGGTAAAAATATGATACCTCTTCCTTTCTTTTTCTGAAGGCTTCTGTTTTTCACTCTTTCAAATATTATGGTCATTATGCAGGCCAAAAACTCCTGGAAGTAGCAGAAGACCACTTTTGACATTTCAGGAAAGCTGGCTGATGATTTCCAATATAACCTAAAAACATAAGATTAGGGGAAAAAGTGCAATAAGAAATTATTCATTTAATCCAAACGGAAAATGCAAAAATGTGAAACAAATAAAATTTCCATTGAATTGAATTTTACAAACAATAATCACAACGGTATCAATCCACTGTTAAAGTAAGGCAGAGGGTTAAAATCAAAAATTGCTTATGAAGATGAAATTATTTGACTGGGATAACAAATCTTCTTAGAAGATGCAAGCTCAATGCTACAATGGATGATACATTAGTTTTTCTTTAGGCTGTTTTTTTCCTTACGCACACGACTATTAATTTAAATGCTACTAACATTGCTTGATTTTTTTTTAAAGAAAATTTGAAGCAGAACTCTCTATATGAAACTTTCTATAATTATTGGAACTTAAGAAGAAGAAAATCATTTTCTTCCTTTCATTTATCCATGAGTCAACAAATGTAATAATTGAGAAAACAATTCTTGCAGTAATGCTCACAGTCCATGCTCATAACAACACAGGCAATCAAATGTTTCACTAAAATTAATAAACTATATATTTTAATGGAACAAGGGACGAGGAGGGTAGATTAGATTTGGTTGAGGGAATTGTATGGGCAACGGTAAGGACATGCACCGAAGGTTGACTAGCCAATGAAGTTACTGTAGACTTCATCTAATTTGGGGATTAGACATCAAATAAATGTAGCAGTATCATACAACTAAGGAGGAGAAATAAAATGAAGTCGGTGACAGTTACTAAAAGTACATGTTAAGGGAAGAAATGTGTGACAGGAGGAGGACACATTGCAAAAGCGAGGACCTTAAAAAAGTGGATGTATGACTAACACCAGTGCAAGTGGTTGTGGAAAGTGGATTGCTTTTTTTCTTTGTTGGCGTGTTTGTTCTTATAAAAGTAATTAGAATGGCTTTCATATTATGAAATATTGTTATGTAGCTGAAAAAGAGTGATGTATATCAATTTTTGTTAATGGGGTGAAAGATTAGACGATAAAAGCAATAGATCAGACCTTGAATAGCAGTCATCAAGTTTTATTTTTTTCTGTTCTTCTATTTTGTTCTATTTTGTCACTACTGTTGTGAAATATGATTAAAACGTGCTGCTAAGACAAAATAAGGAAAAATTTAAGAAGAAAAGCTAATTGTCAAGATAAGATTTATGTGTATAATTCTTGTATTAAATGCTTTTAAATTCTTTTCTCTCTTCAAATTCGACTAAATTAATCACAAAATTGTGTTTAAATGTATAGCTATGATTTAGTGCATTGCAAAATTGAAACCTCTTTCTTAAAGGTGTATTTATTCCATATATTATTTACTGAACCATATATTGTTGGTAATAGTACTTCTTTACAATTTTTTTTCAAATCAATACCAAATAAATGTTAGATCTAGCTAAGTTGGAAGATACTTCCTTGTTTTACCATATTTTCTTACAGTTGGCTTTATTGCACAATATACAGGCAATCAACTCCATTGCATTCTGATTGATGCCGATTTACTTTATTAGTAGATGAAACTTCCATATATATGATTATACTTTCTTCTTTTATCATCTCTTCTGCTAGGTGATTAGAACCTACTTATGCTTTAATTATACATATATGATATCGTCCCCTTTTTTGTCAAATTTGGGAATTGGCTGTTATATATTTTGGGTAACAAATTATTATCATGCATTCATTCTATTTATAGCTTTACTTAACTTGTCTATTGTAACACCCCGTATGTTGAATAACTTGTTATAATATAAATCAGGGCAGAATTAAATTTTAAATTCTGAATCAGGCGAAACGGGCTATGCCATTGCGTTCGTCTCGGAAAAATACGCGAAATAGAGTCCGAGTTTTCGAAAATCGGAGTCCGTATGACCCAGTTAAGGACCAACGAAGTTTCAGAAAATTCAAAACAGATTTAAAATATTAAAATTTCAGATTTCAGAAGTGGCGGGAAAATTCCTGCTAGACAGAGGGTGTCGACACTAGGGTCGACATGGGTGTCGACCCCCCCCAAAGGGGTCGACCCATGTGTCGACCCAGGGGTCGAACCCCCCCCCCCCCCCCCCCCCCCCCCGTCGGTCAGTTTGGCTGGGTGCACTGTTTTGGCTTTTGGGCTGGGTTTGATGGCTTGTGATGAAATCTGACGGCTCTAAACTAAATTAGGGTTAATCTAAGGGCCTAAACTACATCCTATTTCAATAAATACACCCAAAGACTACCCTATAAAAATAGATACAACGTCGTTATGCCGTCAAATTGCAACTTGAAGGAGCCTCCATCAAATTGTAGAAGAAGATAGCTTCTCAAATCAACTTCTAGTCAACTCTAGCAACTTAATCTTCTTCATAGGAGTGCTAATCAACAAGTTGTGAGTACTATAGCCTTAATGACCAATTGTTGAAATGATTATGATAGGATATAATGAGGTTATGGCTATGAATGTGGATCAATGCAAGTTATGTTGTCATATGCTACGTGTTCATGATGTTATGCAAGTAATGCAAGTCATATTCTATGTGTTCATGATGTTATGCAAGTTATGCAAGTCATATGCTATGAGTTCATAAGGCTAGTTAAGCAAGTTTTATGCTATATGTTCATGTTGCTAGTTATGCAAGTCACTATGATAAACATTGATCCATTATGACACCATGTTATGCAAGTTTGGTGTTCGATTATATGCAAGTTCATATATAACATGTTATGCAAGTTTGGTGTTTGATTATATGCAAGTTCATATATGACATGTTAGGCAAGTTTGGTGGTTGATTATATGCAAGCCCACTTATGACATGTTACACAAGTTTGGTGGTTGATTATATGCAAGTCCATATATGACATGTTATGCAAGTTTGGTGGTTGATTATATGCAAGTAACATGTGCAAGTTTACACCTTTGTATGATATGCATACATATGCAAGTTAACCCCTTTGTAGGTTATACATACATATGCAAGTTTACCCCTTTGTATGATTTAAGTAACTTATGCAAGTTACCCTCTTTATGACATATGTGATTCATGCAAGTTTGGGTTGATTATTTATGCTAGTTGGGTTTGATGCTATGATCATATATGCAAGTTGACACCTTTTAAACCCATGTTGATGCTAATGTTATGCAAGTTGAACCCATTGTGGTTGTGATGAATCTTCCCTTTTAAATATGCCATGTCAACGTATTACGTGGGGAACGATGGGGTTAATATTCATGTTAATAAAATGGTGTGAAGTTGGTATGATTATGCGTACCATAAAGTGGATGGACATAATTGAGTCAATTATGTACATCATTAAATTTGTAATTAATTAGGGATAATTAATACAAATTATGGGGGTGATTAATTAGGTGTAATTAATCGACTAAGACACGAGGTTGGACCCCTTTGTTGCATAAGACTGCCCGTAACAGACCGGCAAATCCAGCGGCTACAAATGGTTGGCCAATGTGAGAGGTCTTAGGCATAAACTAAATATGTGACAAGTGTAAAGACACGAGGTTAGACTATGTTATGGCGTAAAGCTGCCCGGAACCGACCGGCAATTCCAGCTGCCATAAAAGATAGTCTAATGTGAGAGGTCTTTACAAAGGTTACAGTCTTAATCAATTAAGAAACACTTAACCATATTAGCATGTAGAGGGACATGAGGGGTTAAGTGGGTGCCTTGGGTGGCATGTGGAAAAATCTAGTGGTTGCCTTGGGTGGCAATAGAAAATATGATTAGAAGACTTAACCAAAGTGGAACATGTAATTAAACATGATTAAAGGGTTAAGTAAGTGCCTTGGGTGGCATGTGGAAAAATCTAGTGGTTGCCTTGGGTGGCAACGGAAAATACGATTAGAATACTTAACCAAAGTGGAACATGTAATTAAACATGATTAATGGGTTAAGTAAGTGCCTTGGGTGGCATGTGGAAATCAAGTAAGTGCCTTGGGGGTGGGGGCATCTGGAAATCTAGTGGGTGCCTTGAGTGGCAATTGAAATATGATTAAATGACTTAACCAAACTTTAAACATGTAAGTGGACATGAATATAAAAAAAGGGTTAGGTGGGATACACTAGAAGGGACAAGCTTAGGTGGGTAGCTTGTAGGGGCCCATTTCAACCAATAACCCATATGTATCTTATTGGGCTCGACCCATGTCGAGGACGGGACAAGCGTACTGGGCTTGACTATAAGAGGCCAAAACGGGTTAGCGGTGGCAACGTAAGTCCAACGGGTTTCATATGCGTGTGTGGACCCGGGCTGGTAGGTAAGACGTTGTTGCATCGTGTAGGTGTAAGCCGTGCACCGTTGGTTGTATCGGGTTGCCACTTTGGGGAGTGATACACCCCACTGTGGGGCCAGCACGGGTATCTACGTTAGGGAGCCGATCCAATGGGAGTAGTGGGTAGACCTAGTGGAGATAGGGGCAGACGGCACCTATGTAGTCAGCTAAGGGTACACGAGACTACTATTAAGATTACTAAGTACACTTAGTGGGATCAATCTTTAAGTTAGGAATTACCCTTGGGTGGGTAGATCTGGTGTGGTGCAGTGTAGGAATTACCCTTGGGTGGGTAGATCTGGTGTGGTGCAGTGTGGTATTCATCCTTGGGTGGATAGATGCGTCTTTACCGTTATCTTAGTTCATCCTAAATCTAGTTGGCTGCTTAGTGTAGTCATTTATCCCCAGTTGTACCGTACAAGGTTTATATCATACCCTAATTACTTTAATGATTGTATTGTTAAGGTTATAGGACTCGCTCAGACTTATGTCTGACCCCGTTGTTTTTATCTTTTTTCCCAACCCTCAGTTTCTCAGAGTGGGCCTAGTGCTAGTGGACTTTGATCAGATCGCTTTATCTGTCTTTTGGAGCTTGGACCATTGATGTAAAGCTCAGCTTATCTTTCCTTTTATGGCTATTAGTTCATGTAGTGGGATTATGTACTTTTGTTTTATCAAGATGGATATTATGTACTTGACACTTGTTTATGGTTTTGTGATGTAACCAAACATGTTTTACTCTCCACTGAAATGAAATGATGTTTTAAATTCTCAAGTATTACTTATATCTGTCTTGTTGTAACTTTTCTATTCTATATTCACTTAAGATACTCCACTGATACTATGGCATTCCCTTAGTGAGTTACCATAGTTGGGTGTGGGGTGTTACACGTGTTATCAGAGCTTAAGGTTACCAGAACAGATAAAACTTTTAGAAAAACTATTTTTCTAAAAACATTTTTGGAGGAAGTATTTTCAAAAACATGTCTTTTAAGGGAAAAGTTTTTGAAATAAAAGAACATAATCCCCAAGAGCCATATATCCTTCCTTCGATTCTCCGTTTTGAATCTCTTCCTCTTTCTCTTTTTGAATTTTCCCTCCGCATATAGATGTCTTTTTAAGATAAATAAGGACTTCCGTATGAAGGACGGAAGAACCACTTCAAGGGACTTAGACGTTTGTTGGGCTAAGTAGTTAGTCCAAGGAGGTGGAGGGCTTGTGGGTACCTTTATGATGGACAAGGGAGGAAGGTTCAAATAGCTGTTAGGTAAATAAAGGACGAAACCTCATCGTGGTAAGAAGGTCATGAAAGGAGAATGCGAAGGAGAAGGCTAGTTGTTTTGGAGAAATAGGACACCTTATTAGGATTGTCCAAAGAGGTAAGGACAAAGTACAGGATCTTCTGGAGGGTAGATGTATTCCCTCGCGGCTGGTATACCTGATGGGGGTAGGACCGTCTAGGTTGAAATTTGGTTCTCTCGATCATCCTGTTCGAACTTTATTCGACTCTGGCGCATCGCATTCGTTTATCTCATCATCATTAGTTGAGTCACTGCACTTAGACACCAGTTTAGTAGATGATCCTTTGGTTGTTTCAAACCCAATTGGGGGCTCCACTTATTTATCCATGATATGTTTGGGTTTGAAGATTTCCATACTTAGCGTTGAGTTTGGATATGATGCTTTTGTTTGGGGCTTCACGGGCTATGGGTTGATTCTGGGCATGGACTGGTTATCCAGTAATGGTGCCGTTCTTGATTGTGAAAGGAGAGTTGTTAGGTTCATGACCCGTTTGGGTAACACTCTCGAGATCTCTTGTAATCCCATGGATTCTGTTATGCTAAGTTATCTTGAATCGCTTGACGCTTCGGTCGAGATTTTGCGATTTGTTAGAGTGGTCTGGGAATACTCGGATGTGTTTGAGGAGGTGAAGGGCTTACCTCCGAAGCGGGAGATAGACTTCCGAATATATCTGGTGGACAATGCTAAACCAGTATCTTTGCCAGTGCGCCACATGGCTCCTCGTGAGAGGAGGGAACTCCATAAGCAAGTAGGGGAGTTGCTTGAGAAGGGGTTCATAAGACGAAGTATATCGGAGTGGGGTGCTCCAGTAGTTTTTTCCACGAAGGCGGATGGGTCCCTCAGACTTTGTGTAGACTATAGAGAACTCAACAAGCTCACAAAGAAGAATAGACACCCATTGCCGAGGATTGATGATCTCTTTGATTAGTTGGTTGGCACCTCATTGTTTCGCAGTTGGACTTAGCCACGGGGTTTCATCAGTTGGGAGTGGCTGAGGATAGTATAGAGAAGACCGCCTTTAGCACTCCGGATGGTTTCTATGAGTGGCTTGTGATGCCATTTGGTTTGACGAACGCCCCTGCATACTATGTTGATTTGATGAGTAGGGTGTTCAGGGAGTACCTAAATAACTTCGTAGTGGTCTTTGTGGATGACATCTTGGTCTTTTCTAAGAGCGAAATAAGTTTTCGTATGTGCTTAATAGGTTAAGCAAAGCCAGTTATTTGATCAACGGTGGTTTTGGAGCGAGACTGGCAAGGACATCCAGAGTTGGACAAGTGCTTAATTATTTAGCCGTTTTTACTAGTATCATCTCACGTAGGTCGTCTGAATTCGAAGGAGATATCCCTTGGGTGTTTGTCTGATATTGGTTTATGCCTTTGGGGCTTGCACTTGGGGTATGTCGAGTTCGATTTGGATGGTCTGCGTGAGAGATGGATAGTTGTGACGATTTTGCATGGGAGAATATCCTGGTTTTCTCTAGAAGTGGAGAAAAGCATGCCCTACATCTTAGGGAATTGTTCGAGACTCTTCGAGCGCATAGTCTTGAGACAACAAAGGTGGATGGAGCTCTTGCATCCCATGATTTTGAGATAGCGTATACCCTTGGCAAGGGTAACATGTTGGCAGACGCCTTAAGCAGAAAAAGGTTGTCTTTGAGTCCATTGTTCGTGGAATGACGAAGCTTGGAATTTATCTCGATGTTTGATTTCAGACCTTCCGTTGACTTTATACCCGGTTTGCTAGCATCCTTAGACTCTTTTGGGGCGGATTGGCGAGGCACAGAGGGATGACCCACAGTTGGTTGAGTTAGTAGAGAAGCTCATAAGGGGGAGTCGTCCAGCCATTTGAGTAGGTACAGCCTAGACGATAGGGGGTGGTTGCGTAGAGACGGTAGACTTTATGTACCGCAAGACGAGGGTTTGAGGAAGGCTATACTTGATGATGCGCATCGTTCGAAGATGACCATTCATCCCGGTGGGGACTAGATGTACCAAGACATGAAGCGAGTTTTCTTTTGGGCCGGTATGAAGAAAGATGTGGCCGAGTACGTCGCTAGATGGTTGGTGTGCCAACAAGTGAAAGCGGAGCAAAAGATACCTGGTGGGTTGCTTCACCCATTGGAAGTTCCGCAATGGAAGTGGGATAGCGTCTCGATGGATTTTATTGATGGATTACCGAGATCGAGGAAGGGTAATACGGGAATTTGGGTTGTGGTAGACAGACTTACTAAGAGCGCCCATTTGATACCCGTGAAGAGAAAGAGGACTGCTCCATGGCTATCTTCAGTTTACCTTCGAGAGATAGTTCGATTGCATGGGGTACCTTCTAGCATAGTGAGTGATCGAGATCCTATCTTCACTAGCGAGTTTTGGAAGAGTTGTCAAGAAGCAGTAGGGACTCAGTTATGTTTGAGCACCGCATATCATCCTCAGACGAACGGCCAGACCGAGAGGGTGAATCGTGTTCTAGAAGACCTTTTGAGGCTATGTATCTTAGATTTTGGAGGTACATGGGAAGAGCATCTTCCATTGGTGGAGTTCGCGTATAATAACAGCTTTCAGTCTAGTATTGGTATGGCTCCTTTCGAAGCTCCTTATGGAAGGCCTTGTCGATCACCTACATGTTGGTGGGAATCTATGGATAAGATCTTGCTTGGGCCTGATATGGTTAGAGAGACTTCGGAGAAGATTCATTTGATTCGAAGAAGGATGAAAGCAACGCAAGATAGGCAGAAATCTTACGCGGATAAGAGGAGGACGGATCTTGAGTTTGATGTTGGGGACATGGTCTTTGTCAAAGTATCCGCATTACGAATGTTGTTCGCTTTGGGTCCGTTGGGAAGTTAGCACCAAGGTTTGTAGGATCGTTTCCTATTAAGGAAAGGATTGGACAGATGGCATATAGAGTGGATCTGCCCGAGAGACTCAGTGGGGTACATGACGTATTCCATGTGTCGCATTTGAGGAAGTGCCTACATGAGACCGCAGAGGTGGTAGAGCCGAGCTTGCTTAGAGAAGTGGAGGTAGAGCGTGATGCGACTATTCGACGAGCTCCTACCCGCATCCTTGGGTCAGAGATTAGGAAGTTGAGAAACAGAGATGTTCGACTAGTCAAAGTGCAATGGGGAGAGGATGAGAGCAATGCTACTTGGTAGACAGAAGCGAAGATGCGTTCACTATACCCATTCCTTTTTGAGGGTATGTCTTGTAACTTCCCCTTTATCGCTTGTCTAGTACTTATCTTATCTTTAGTATGTCCTCTCATTAGTACCTTTGACCTTTAGATAGGGTAAACCTATGGTTGAAACATGTGTTTGAGACATGTTATGATTGATGGATGCGTGTGGATGCAAGTGTTTGCTAGTGGTTGCTCGTGGATGCATATACACACACTTTAGACACTAGATCGGCTCAGTCACTTCATATTGCATATTGCATATAATTGTGTGTAGATAGCTATATTAATGGATGTATAATGGTTGTGTTATCATATGGATGATGCATTTTGGTATATGGTTGTGAAAACATGTAGAAATAGTATGTGTCGATAGGGATCTTTCGCATACATATTGGATGCATGGCACTATCATGGTTTGCATTAAGGAGGTCAACTGAATCAGTAGACCGCCTGATTTTGCATTAGACAGGGAACATATACACACACTTTTTGCATATGTTCATACAGCATTAGAAATTTTAAGGATAATGGATGCCAGTGTTTGATGGTTTGAGTAGATGGTTGTTTGGTTGGTAGGATACGTTCTTCTTGACTTGGCGATTTCGGGGACGAAATCCTTTAAGTAGGGGAGAATGTAACACCCCGTATGTTGAATAACTTGTTATAATATAAATCAGGGCAGAATTAAATTTTAAAATCTGAATCAGGGGAAATGGGCTATGTCATTGCGTTCATCTCGGAAAAATACACGAAATAGAGTCCGAGTTTTCGAAAATCGGAGTCCGTATGACCCAGTTAAGGCCCAACGAAGTTTCAGAAAATTCAAAACAGATTTAAAATATTAAAATTTCAGATTTTAGAAGTGGCGGGAAAATTCCCGCCAGACAGAGGGTGTCGACACTAGGGTCGACATGGGTGTCGACCTCCCCCCCAAAGGGGTCGACCCATGTGTCGACCCAGGGGACGACCCCCCCTATCGATCAGTTTGGCTGGGTGCACTATTTTGGCTTTTGGGCCGGGTTTGATGGCTTGTGACGAAATCTGACGGCTCTAAACTAAATTAGGGTTAATCTAAGGGCCTAAACTACATCCTAATTCTATAAATACACCCTAAGACTACCCTAATTCATACTAAAAATAGATACAACGTCGTTATGCCGTCAAATTGCAACTTGAAGGAGCCTCCATCAAATTGTAGAAGAAGAGAGCTTCTCAAATCAACTTCTAGTCAACTCTAGCGACTTAATCTTCTTCATAGGAGTGCTAATCAACAAGTTGTGAGTACTATAGCCTTAATGACCAATTGTTGAAATGGTTATGATAGGATATAATGAGGTTATGGCTATGAATGTGGATCAATGCAAGTTGTGTTGTCATATGCTATGTGTTCATGATGTTATGAAAGTTATGCAAGTCATATGCTATGTGTTCATGATGTTATGCAAGTTATGCAAGTCATATGCTATGAGTTCATGAGGCTATTTAAGCAAGTTTTATGCTATATGTTCATGATGCTAGTTTGTGCAAGTCACTACGATAAACATTGATCCATTATGACACCATGTTATGCAAGTTTGGTGTTTGATTATATGCAAGTTCATATATAACATGTTATGCAAGTTTGGTGTTTGATTATATGCAAGGTCATATATGACATGTTAGGCAAGTTTGGTGGTTGATTATATGCAAGTCCATATATGACACGTTATACAAGTTTGGCGGTTGATTATATGCAAGTCCATATATGACATGTTATGCAAGTTTGGTGGTTGATTATATGCAAGTAACATGTGCAAGTTTACACCTTTGTATGATATGCATACATATGCAAGTTAACCCCTTTGTAGGTCATACATACCTATGCAAGTTTACCCCTTTGTATGGTATAAGTAACTTATGCAAGTTACCCTCTCTATGACATATGTGATTCATGCAAGTTTGGGTTGATTATTTATGCTAGTTGGGTTTGATGCTATGATCATATATGCAAGTTGACACCTTTTAAACCCATGTTGATGCTAATGTTATGCAAGTTGAACCCATTGTGCTTATGATGAATCTTCCCTTTTAAATATGTCATGTAAACGTATAACGTGGGGAACGATAGGGTTAATATTCATGTTAATAAAATGGTGTGAAGTTGGTATGATTATGCATACCATAAAGTGGATGGACATAATTGAGTCAATTATGTACATCGTTAAATTTGTAATTAATTAGGGATAATTAATACAAATTATGGGGGTGATTAATTAGGTGTAATTAATCGACCAAGACACGAGGTTGGACCCCTTTGTAGCATAAGACTGCCCGGAACCGACCGGCAAATCCAGCGGCTACAAATGGTTGGCCCAATATGAGAGGTCTTAGGCATAAACTAAATACGTGACAATTGTAAAGACACGAGGTTAGACTCTGTTATGGCGTAATGCTGCCCAGAACCGACCGGCAAATCCAGCTTCCATAAAAGATAGTCTAATGTGAGAGGTCTTTACAAAGGTTACGGTCTTAATCAATTAAGAAACACTTAATCATATTAGCATGTAGAGGGACATGAGGGGTTAAGTGGGTGCCTTGGGTGGCATGTGGAAAAATCTAGTGGTTGCCTTGGGTGGCAATAGAAAATACGATTAGAATACTTAACCAAAGTGGAACACGTAATTAAACATGATTAAAGGGTTAAGTAAGTGCCTTGGGTGGCATGTGGAAAAATCTAGTGGTTGCCTTGGGTGGCAATGGAAAATATGATTAGAATACTTAACCAAAGTGGAACATGTAATTAAACATGATTAAAGGGTTAAGTAAGTGCCTTGGGTGGCATGTGGAAATCAAGTAAGTGCCTCGGGGTGGCATGTGGTAATCTAGTGTGTGCCTTGAGTGGCAATTGAAATATGATTAGATGACTTAACCAAACTTTAAACATGTATGTGGACATGATTATAAAAAAGGGTTAAGTGGGATACACTAGAAGGGACAAGCTTAGGTGGGTAGCTTGTGGGGGCCCATTTCAACCAGTAACCCATATGTATCTTATTGGGCTCGACCCATGTCGAGGACGGGACACGCGCACTGGGCTTGACTATAAGAGGCCAAAACGGGTTAGCGGTGGCAACGCAAGTCCAATGGGTTTCATATGCGTGTATGGACCCGGGCTGGTAGGTAAGGCGTTGTTGCATCGTGTAGGTATAAGCCGTGCACCGTTGGTTGTATCGGGTTGCCACTTTGGGGAGTGATACACCCCACTGTGGGGCCAGCACGAGTATCTGTGTTAGGGAGCTGATCGAATGGTAGTAGTGGGTAGACCTAGTGGAGATAGGGGCAGATGGCACCTATGTAGTCAGCTAGGGGTACACGAGACTGGTGTGGTGTAGTAAGTACACTTAGTGGGATCAATCTTTATGTTAGGAATTACCCTTAGGTGGGTAGATCTGGTGTGGTGCAGTGTAGGAATTACCCTTGGGTGGGTAGATCTGGTGTGGTGCAGTGTAGTATTTATCCTTGGGTGGATAGGCGCGTCTTTACCGTTATCTTAGTTCATCCTAGGTCTAGTTGGCTGCTTAGTGTAGTCATTTATCCCCAGTTGTACCGTACCAGGTTTATATCATACCCTAATTACTTTAATGATTGTATTGTTAAGGTTATAGTAGTCGCTCAGACTTATGTCTGAGCCCGTTGTTTTTATCTTTTTTCCTAACCCTCAGGTTCTCAGAGTGGGCCTAGTGCTAGTGGACATTGATCAGATCGCTTTATCTGTCTTTTGGAGCTTGGACCATTGATGTAAAGCTCAGCTTATCTTTCCTTTTATGGCTATTAGTTCATGTAGTTGGATTATGTACTTTTGTTTTATCAAGATTGATATTATGTACTTGACTCTTGTTTATGGTTTTGTGATGTAACCAAACATGTTTTACTCTCCGCTGCAATGAAATGATGTTTTAAATTCTCAAGTATTACTTATATCTGTCTTGTTGTAACTTTTCTGTTCTATATTCACTTAAGATACTCCACCGATACTATGGCATTCCCTTAGTGAGTGACCGTAGTTGAGTGTGGGGTGTTACATCGATCGATTTTGCATTTGCATTATCCATACGAGCGTAATGGCACGTGCTTCGCGCGTGGTGATTGCATGCGCTTCACGCATGAATTTTGGTTTTTGAAATTTTGTGCAATTTATATATGTTCGCATATGAATTGTACAAATATTGCATAATTTATAAACTACCGCTCAAGAGAAAGAAATAGAAATACCAAATAGTAAATTGATATATGAATTACATGCATGAAAGCAAAGTTTTAAATACAAAACCATCAGTAGGATTCAGATATATTTCATTGATGGTGGTTGCTACTTCATAAGCATGCATTAAAAGAAAGGAACTAGAAAGAAATATTGTTTAACTTATGTTTCAAAAATTACAGGAAGAAATAATTAACCAAAGAAGATATATCAAATCTCTCCATTTGAAGATAGCATAGACAATCATGGTTTATTTGTATATAGCAAGTCGAGTGGTTTCTTGGGCCTCTACCGGTACATTTGGATTCAAAGGCACAAGAAGGGGAACACCCTATGCTGCGCAAGTAGCCGCTTTAGATGCTATTTGTACTGTAGTAGATCAAGGTATGCAATGAGCAGAAGTTATGATAATCTAATCTCTTTTACATATCCGCCAAATTTATCAACCTTTTCAGAAATGATAGAGCGAAAAATTTCTTTTTACACAACAGAAAAACTATACCACGAAGACCTATATAATTATTGGTTTTATAATAATGAACAAAAAAATACAACTTCCATATTCTTCACCATCCATTTTTCTCCAAAAAAATCTACCTACAAAAAAAAGAGAAGAAAACTCATACAAAAATAGAAATACACCTCAACCTAAATAGAGAAGCCACCCTAAAGCAAGGTTGACAGATATTAGTAGTGGCTATGAGATTGAAATGCTGGATGGGTAGCAGGAAAGGTTGAAGATCAAAGAGTGATGAAGATGAATTATTATATTTAGTGTTATTTATATAAGGAAGGGGAATTTTCTAGAATTCCATGAATTATGATAAGGTTGTGCTAGTATATTTGATATTTGTTAATATATATTACATATGGTAATATATTTTAACTGATAATATGTATTACCATATTTTTTATGAGGCATAATGTGTGACAGCTAATTAGATTGCTGTCTGTCTTTTTGGTTGGGATAAGGCCTCCACGTGGCTTTTATAAAAGCAAAATGTTTAAAAAATTTGTCTAATTGCCTATCGAAATTTGGGCTGATTAGAATAATTTTTGCCATGTGATATTTTGTATAATAAATATATATTAATTGATAATATATATTACCATATATATTATGAGGTATACAGTGTGATAGCTAATCAGATTGTTGTCTATCTTTTTTGGTTGGGATAAGTCCTCCACGCAGCTTTTGTAAAAGCTGAATGATTCAAAAATTTGACTAATTGCCTATCGAAATTTAGGCGCATTGGAATAATTTTTGCCATGTGATATTTTGTATTAATGGATATTATATATTACCATATTTATTATGAGGCATGATGCGTGACAGCTAATCAGATTGTTGCCTATCTCTTTTGGTTGGGAAAAGTCCTCCATGTGGCTTTTGTAAAAGTCGAATGTTTCAAAATTTTGACTAATTGCCTATTGAAATTCAGGCTGATTGGAATAAGTTTCTCCATGTGAAATTTTAATTTGTTTATTTAGGCTGATTGGAATAATTTCCACCATATGATATTAAAAATATATACATATAAGAAGAGAAATGTCAAAAAATTAATTATAATTAACGTACGCGAATTTCCAGGGATTGACTGCTTCTAAATAAAGTGATTAAAAAAATGGTGTATATGTATTATATAAAGTAAAGTAGGAAATAAAAACTAAAAAAGGCTGTGTAAAGCAGAAAATAAGTAAACATAAAAACATTTGGATTTCAAGTTTGAAAATATAATTAAGTAGAAACAAATTTGCGGAATTGATATATGTATCAGAATTTAATTATAGAAACGAATGATATTAAAAATATAAACATAGAAGAAGAGAAATGGTCAAAGAATTTATGATAATTAATATACGTTTCAATTATAATTAACATTTGAATACTTACCTACAGGTGAGTTAAATGTATGATACAAAATAAGTCAAGGGCATTTTTGTCAGCTTAGGTATACACCAAAAAAGTTTGACACCAAACCAATTCCGATTATTATTAAAGATATTTTCTCTCCCATTTCTTTCTCTTAATTTCTAACTTACCTCTATTTCTCATTTTCATTAAATTTCATGTTTCTTGTTGCATTTTATTTCCATGCTCCTTCCTACGTCAACATACGTGATGTTATATTTTTCTACAAAATTCTTATGCATAGAAAATAATGTCAGAATATTAAGAGGAGGTAAAAATTGATTGTTCATTTTTTTTAGTTTTAGATCTGCTTGGTTTAACAATTGTAATATTTTTGAACCATTGTAATGAAGATTTGAACAAAATGAATGATACCATTATATTTTAAAAAATCATTTGCTTTATTACGCAACTCGCTAAAATTAACTCAATAAAAAGAAAGAAAAGGAAAAACTGGCATTTCTCTATTTTCTTTACTAGTACAAAGGTTTTCTTCAATATTTCTTCATCATATGTGGTTAACTTTAGGTTGTTTGGGTATCATTATTTATCCACTTAAAGTGTATCATTGATTGAGTTAGAGTCATCAACCGTGATATACATTATACACTTGTCAGCTAAACTTGCCATTGAGAATTATAATTGATAAAGCTAAAAAAATAAGATAACAAAACAGTCGATCAAAGTCGGTTTCTAATGTCATGTTTACAGTTATGATCAAATATGACTTTCAATAGTATGGCTGAATCTTCCAAAATGGAAAAGTCCCTATATGTGCATGCTAAAGTTTAGACCGTTAAGTAATAAGTAAATTTATTAAACAATTTTATAGAGAGACAAAATCATTTTTGCATAAAAATTGTATAGAAAGTATCTATCTTATCTAAGAAACCGTATTTAGAAGAAATTTTTTTTGGCAAATTCTATTCATGCACCTAAAATTACGTAATGTACACCACTATTTTGCTAAAAAAATATATTGCTAAATTACCCTTCTTCTTTATTACATTCTTACTTTTTTAATTATAACCCATCAAACTAAAACATTACAGTTAACGATATTAACCAAATATATGTAAAAAAATTTGAAGAACATAATGTATTTTTAAACGTCATGAAACCTAAAATTAAAATTCGAATTATGGAAATTTCTGCAAGAATATGCTCAAATTTTAAATCATTTAATTTAGAAGTAGAGATTTATGCTGAAATTAAGAATTTTTTGTAGCATAATAAATTGGTTATCATATATTCAAAAAATTGAAATTCATTTTACTAAACTTAAACCATTTTTTAGTGCTATAAATTTTTTAGTTTCTGTAAATAGCTTTGAAGTTTTAAAGATGGAAGGTGATGAAGAACAAAACAAGGCTAATACTGTAAAAGAGACGGTGTGTGTAACGTAAATTTCTATTTATTGTAGTATATTTTACTTTATGGTGTATATTAAAAGATTGTTGGTGTATAAATAGAATTAACCTAAAAATTTAAATGACACGACAGCTCTCAAAATCATAGAACAACGCTTTGCCGCTAAGATTTTCAATAACAACAAATTTGTGAAAAAATATTTAATATATAATGAGAAGAATATTAAGCAAAGTTACTTGAATAAAATCAGAAAAGTATTTACTGGGTTATATGTGTGTAAGCTCTTTTAGGCGTTGTATCTGCATGTTCTAATCCAAGGTATTTCTCCCATCAGCGTTCCATATTTCTTTATGTAGTAACGCAAAGAAAAAGAGAAGGAAAAAAACCAAATGGACGATGTCTGCCAAACAGAAGTAGAACTAGAACAAAATCAAGAGGAACGACAATGAAAACATACCTGAAATTGGGACGACCAAGTAACATAAATGAAATTTTCCACTACAATATTAGAAAACGCATGTTTATTATAAATATTATACCATTTACGCACTATAAGGGGAAATGGGTTTTCATAATTGAACTAGAGGGCAATGAGAAACTCATCAATATAATATAGATATTTCCCCCTATACACATCAAAGATACGTGAATTTACTATAAATCTAGTTTTCTTAATGCAAGTATCCAATCAAATTCAATCATAACCGGACTTTTGGATACTGAATAGTGTTCGGTATTGCATCTCAATCATAACTAATGTAACACCCCGTAATTCTATTAATATTAATATTCACAAATTAAAGAATAACAAATCTCAAACTTGAGAATTGTGGGAAACGGGTTGCTCCATTGTGTTCATCTCGGAATTCTGGTTGAAATAGAGTCCAAGTTTGCGTGAACTGGACTTCGTATGAAGAAGTGATGGCCATCAGAACTTTCTGAAAATTCAAAAAAAAAAAAAAAAAAACTGCTCGCAGGAAATTTAAAATTTAAACTGAAAGTGCAGAAGCGGGCTGGGTTGGAAAAATTCCCGCCCAGGCAGGTCGACTGGGGAATGACACTAGTGTCGACCTGCCCTTCCCCCCCCCCCCAAGGTCGACTATAGTGTCGACCTGGTCAGTCGGCTAGTGTTTTGGCTGAGCCCAATTCTGAGCTGCTGATGTGTCTTTAGGGATGAGCTGGCAAATTAAACGGTTCAGGTTATTTCTGAGTTGATCTGACGGTCTAAATAAACCCTAAACTCTATAAATACCTAGGTAGTCTCCCACCCTAATTCATATGAAAAATAGAATAGCTACCGTCATACCGCCGCCATGGAACTCAATCTAGCCGTCGCCAACTGAGAAGGAATAAAAGCTAATCAAAACCTAATTCTACTCAACTCTAAAGCAAAGCAAAACTCTCTTTTCTTCTCTAAATTGTGAGTATGATGATCTTAACAAGATTATTATTATTTTATTTAGGTTAAGTCATGAATGGATTATGAGTAGATGTTGTGAATTGTCATATATGTTGTTGTAAGTCTTATGCTATCATGTATGTTATAAATCCTATGTTATGTGGTGATGATATCCTATATGTTGTAAATCATGCTATGATGATGTTATGTATGTTAAGAGTTTCTTTGTTAAGTTGTGATGAATCATACATGTTAAAAAGCCATGATGTTAATATCTATGCTAATTAGTTCATGTTAATCAAATCATGATGTTGAAATTATTTGGGTTATGTTGATCTATATGACAAGTCACATATGAAAGTTTAGGTTGAGATTATGAACATATGCCATGACATCTATTTTGATCTAGAATTATGACATCTAGAATATGCTATGACATATGTGAAATTCTATGCTAGTTCACACCATCATTATGTTGCCTAAAACCCAATATGCAAGTTTATACATAAATTTGGGTTATGATCATATCATGTAAATTGTGCCATTTAACAAGTTGACACCTTTAGATCCTTAACATGTGTAGTTTATGCAAGTTTCACCCCTATTATGATTAGATTCATTTTAATTGTCTATATGTTGTGATAATTTATTTCTATGATATGAGTTAGACTATTTGAGTCTTACGTATATTCTGTGTTGAATAAGCGAACGTATAAACGTGGGGTAGGGGTAATATTAAGGATTTAATATAAAGAAGTTGGGGTGCAATTGATATGATTTTGCATGCCATGAATGGATGGCCATAATTTAGTCAATTATGGACATCAGTAAAAGTGGACTTAATTAATTATTTGAATAGGGAATTACTAAAATTGGGGTGAAAGATTATAAGTGATAATCAATGCTTAGGACACGAGGTTGGACTCGTTTTTGACGTAAACCAACCCGGACTCGCCCGACAAATCCAGTGGTCACAAATGTCAGCCCAATGTGAGAGGTCCTAGGCCTAAACTAAAGCATAACAATTGTAAAGACACGAGGTTAGACTCTTTTATGGTGTGAGACTGCCCGGACCCGCCCGGCAAATCCAGCTACCATAAATGCCAGTCTAATGTGAGAGGTCTTTAAGAGGTTATGGCCTGAATGAATTAAGAAATACTTAACCAGATAAACATGTAAGGTGGGACATGGGGGTTAAGTAGGTGCCTTGGGTGGCGTGAGAAATCTAGTGGGTGGCCTAGTGGCATGTGAAATACGATTAGTAAGACTTAACCAAACACACATGTAAATGAACATGACTAAGAGGGTTAAGTGGGATATACTAGTGGTGACAAGCTTAGGTGGGTAGCTTGTGGGGGCCCATTTCAACCAGTATCCCAAACGTATCTTTGTGTGCTCGACCCAAGTCGAGGACAAGACACGCATGCTGGGTTTGACTATAAGAGGCCAAAATGGGGAGCGGTGGCAACGCAAGTCCAATGTGTTTCATATGCGTGTGTGGACCCGGGCTGGTAGGTAAGATGTTGTTGCATCGTGTAGGTATAAGCCGTGCATTCTCAAGTTGTATCGGGTTGCCACTTTAGGGGAGTGATACACCCCACTGTGGGCCTAGCACGGGTATCTACGAGTAGGGAGCCTATCGAAAATGGGTAGTGGGGTACACCTAGTTTAGAAAGGGGCAGACGACACCTATGTAGTCAGCTAGGGGTATGCAAGGCTATTTATATAGTTTCTGTGTGAAGCAAGCGGGGTCAACCTTTAGGGTGACTGGTGCGGTGCAGTGTAGTAATGTGCGGTGCAGTGTAGTAATTATTCATTAGTAATTAGGTATGCCTTTAATGTTATCTTTAACGTTATCTTAAACGTTATCTTTATCTGCTCTTCCACGCTTAATAGTTCATAGACATTCACTTATCTTCTAGCTTATGCCTTAGTCTAGTTATTTTGATAATAGTATTGTTAGAATTATCATACTCGCCAGACATTATGTCTGACCCCCTCCATTTCTATCCCTTTTCCCCCTCCAGGTCCTCAGGTTGGGCCAAGCTCTAGTGGAGTTTGATTGGATTGCTTTATCTATCTTGGAAAGCTTGGACCGTTGAATTAAAGTCCAACTTGTTATCTTCTTTAATGGCTATTTGTGTAATGGGATTATGTAATTTGTTTTATGAAGCTGGATATTGTACTTGACTCTGATTTATGGTTTTATGATGTAACAGACATGTTTCATTTCCGCTGCAATAAAATGAAGTTCTAGATTTCCAAGTACTACTTATTATCTGTCTTGTTGTAATTTTTTTGTTCTATATTCACTTATAACCTCCATGGAAGTTAACGCATTCCCTTTGTGAGTGACATTAATGAACGTGGGGTGTTACACGTGGTATCAGAGCTTAAGTTTACCAGAACAGACAAATTTTTTAGAAAAACTATTTTTCTAAAGTATGTTCGGAAGAAGTGCTTTCAAAAACATGTTTTAATGAGTAATTTAAAGAGGAAAGATTTTCTTGAAAAACATAATCCCCAGTAGCCATATACTTATCCTTCGAATTCTCCATTTTGAATCTTTCCTTTTTCGTTTTAGCATGGCTGAAGATCTTAACCTACTTGACGCTGTGACGATACCAGGATGGTATAGGAGGCTATTAGAGGCTAGGGCCGCCGCAGGTGCAGCCAATGTTCCTCCACCACCAGTTGCACCCGTTCCTCCTCCTCCTCGCATTGATACTTTTGCAAAGACGTGCAAGGAATTTAAGGCTATGGGTGGAAAACCCTTCCAAGGGCCAGAAACGTTTGTGGAAGCTAGATATTGGCTTAGGGAGGTAGAAGAATTGCTAGAGATCTTTAAAGTAGAAGAAGGGAGGGGAGTTAGATTAGCAGCTTGGTTAATGAAGGGAGAGGCCTCATTTTGGTGGGAGGTCACTAATGGGGAGCGTCCTGTTGATTCTTGGGCGGATTTTAGGCGTAGTTTTGAGGCGAAGTTTCTCTCAAGGGCAGAAGAGAATCTATATATGGAAAGGTTCTTTGCATTAAAGCAAGGAAGCTCATCAGTAAAAGAATATGTCAACAAATTTAATCAATTAGCAAGGTTTGGCTTGGACTTAGTGAACACGCCGGAGAAGAAGGCTCTGAGGTTCGTTAACGGATTGAATGAACCGTAGCAAGGGTTGGCTATGACCCACATCCCTATGGGCGCCAACTTTGAGAAGCTTGTAGACATGGCACTTATGCACGAGGAGAAAGGCACTAAAGCTGATAAGGCACGGGAGAAGAAAGGGGATCAGAAGAAACCTCAACAGCAAAACAAGAAGGGTGGTAAAGACAATAATGTCAAGGGAAAGAAGAAATGTTTTAACTGTGGGACACCAGGCCATCTCAGCAAGGATTGCCGAAAGAAAAAGAAGTCCGGTTGTTTTCACTGTGGAGAAGCGGGACATCTAGTGAAGGACTGCCCAAAGAAGGGGCAGAGGGCAGGAGCTACCTCGGGAGGACAGGTGCAGGCTCTTATGGCACTAGGGCAGGCAAGGGGACAAGTTCAGGCTCTCGCGGGCCCACCACTACAAGAGCGAGGTAGAACCATTTCTGTTGAAAGCTTAGTTTTTCTGTTTGATCATCATGTCCGTACCTTATTTGATTCGGGCGCATCACATTCGTTTATCTCTACATCATTAGTTGAATCACTGCACTTAAACACCAGTTTAGTAAAGGATCCCTTAGTTGTTTCGAATCCAATTGGGGGCTCAGCTTATTTGTCCATGATATGTTTGGATTTGAAAATTTCTATACTTAGCGTTGAGTTTATATGTGATGCTTATGTGTTGAGCTTCACGGGCTATGGGCTAATTTTAGGAATGGATTGGTTATCAAGAAATGGGGCCGTACTTGATTGTGAAAGGAGAGTAGTTAGGCTCATGACTCGCCTTGGCAACACTCTCGAAATCTTTTGTAATCCCATAGATTCCGTTATGCTAAGTTATCTAGAATCGCTTGACGCGTCTGAGGAAAATCTACAATCTGTTAGAGTGGTCCGAGAATACTCGAATGTGTTTGAGGAGGTGAAGGGCTTGCCTCCGAAGCGGGAGATATATTTTCGAATATATCTTGTGGATAATGCGAAACCAGTATCTTTGCCAGTACGCCACATGAATCCACGTGAAAGGAGGGAACTCGATAAGCAAGTGAAGGAGTTGCTTGAGAAGGGGTTCATAAGACGAAGTATATCGGAGTGGGGTGCTTCAGTAGTATTTGCCACGAAGGCGTATGGGTCCCTTAGACTTTGTGTGGACTATAGAGAACTTAATAAGCTTACTAAGAAGAATAGACATCCACTGCCGAGGATTGACGATCTCTTCGATCAGTTTGTTGGCGCCTTAGTGTTTTCGCAGTTGGACTTAGCCACTGGTTTCCATCAGTTGAGAGTGGATGAGGATAGCATTGACAAGACTTCCATTAGGACCCCGGACGGTTTCTATGAATGGCTAGTGATGCCCTTCGGTTTGTGTAACACCCCGCCTCCGCTAGGGTCACTCGCAAAGGAATGCACTAGCTTTAGAGGGGCATTATTGGTAAACATGCACAGAAATATCACAAGACAGAACATATAAAATAGCGGAAGTAAAATCGAACTTCCATAAACATTAATAATTAAGGTCTAAAACCTTTTACATCAGAGTACATCAAAACCTGTCTTGCAATAGTAAAGAAGCATAAAGACTTTTTCATAAATTATTCCCCAAGTGAAAAGTAAAGTAGCCATAGCCAAGAAAAGTCCCAGCCATCCATGATGACCTTCAAGCAGAAGAAGTCCGAACTAAACAGCAGTGTTTCCTCCCTGTGACCTGGGGGGAAACGGAAGAAAAGAGGCGAAACAAAACGGGTCAGTCAAAAAGACTGAGTAAGTCCTATCTACTTCCAGTATAAAAACAGGTAAAGGTAACATGACATGCATAAACTGAAAGTAAACATAAGGATAACTACAAGATAGGTAAACTAAACCAGGGTAGCCGGTTGAACTACTTTAGCAAGGTAAACTAAGATATCATGATAAAGTACGGTGTCATGATAAGTCAAGGTATCACATCGTCAGGTTTCTATCAAGTATACTACCCAAGGTTATCTACCCTGTCTAACATCCCACGGTATCCACTATGTATAATTTTCCTGGTTCTAACATGTATATTTGCTCTGCACCCCTCGTACCAGTATTCCAATCCGCGTCATGTATTAACCATGAATGTATCTTGCCCAATGTCATGTAATGGTCCATGTCAACCTAATATATCGCATGTATAGGTTACTCAAATCATATGTTTCTTTCCCTGTATATAAGTTCAGTCCTTTGCCGTACCTCATATGGGCTTCCTCATGTCGTATTATCCTTGAAATCGTTTGGACTGTCACCCTTGTTCTAGCTAGGCTCTTCCTTATGAATCATCGTTTGAACTACTAGGACTTACGCCACCTAGCACCACTAGGGATTACGCTTACCTATTGCACGCTTTCGTATTTCAGTTTGGGTTAAACCACCTAGGCCACTAGGGATTACGCTAACCCTCAACCGCGCCCTTTTTCCCACGCATTCATCGTGAATCGTTTTTCTATAACTGTATGCACACGTATCACATCGTGCCATCCAAGTCCTGTCACAGGGCAAAACAAGAAATACAGGACTCGGTCGGGAGCTTTAGATTTATCTGCCGATGCAGACACTAAGGTCTGCTTTTCTACACGTGGCTATGGTCCCACGAGACCCCTCCCTCAACTAGTGAAAGGCAACACAAGAGAAAATCTTGCATGAGAACTACACTCCGGCCAGCCCACATTCTACGGCCTACCTCACCCATAATTAGATAGCAATTATGGTCTGTTGGGTGTTCCCTGCCTTTCCGTACGTACACGCTTGACTCAAGATGGTAGATGATCGACGAACTTGCTATCTAGGGCACTATCATGTATTCGTTGACTCACTGCTATCCATCCCAGTCTTTAGGTCGCTCGTATAGCAACCAAGGCATACTCTTGGTTCTTCTAACGCAAACCTTAACCTCTTGTGAGCCCAGGATGATCATCTGCGACCTCACAGAGGGATACCAAGAATATCCTCACGTTCCCCGAAGCCGCTGCTTCGTTACCCAGTTCGCTGGAGCCTTTATCTAAATCAGATAGCCTGCTCATACACGTATACTTAAACGATGACCTACCGTATCGGGTTACTCATCTATCTAAGAAGTGGTCCAAATTTCCTTGACTAAGAATTATTACTTAGTTTCCCTTAACTAAGGTTTACCACTTAGCCCTATTTCCATTATCCTTGTTAACTATGGTTATTTACCTAATCCTCCGAATTAGGGTTTATCTTATGGGTTAAGTGTCACTTAAGTTCACAACTTAACCCGTCTACAAAACATGTCGAAACTGGCTAAGTATCCAAGTCCAAGACTTAACCCTACAGACCATGTGTCAAGTTGGTTAAGTATATCAAGCAATCCATGACTCAACCTCGTCTAATTATCATTTTAGATTGGTTAAGTATATATTAATTTGACCCTATCAAATTACCGAGTCAAATCAGTCAAGCGTATTCGAAACGATTCGTGACTTAGCCTTATCATGTTTTCACGTTAGATTGGTTAAGTATAGGTTAACTTAACCTCATCAAATTAACGAGTTAGATTGGTTAAGTATAGGTCACTTAACCTCATCAAATCATCGTGTTAAATTAGTTAAGTGTTTAACTTAACCCCATTAATATTACCAAGTTGGATTAATTAAGTCTAGGCTAACTTAACCCCATCCGATTACCATGTTTAGATTAGTTAAGTTTAATCTTAACCCCATCCATTAACTGTATTATACGGTTAAGTGTCATTAAGAAAATTTACTTAACCTTATCACGTTATCGTGTTGGATTGATTAAGTGTTGGTTAACTTAATCCCGTCCACTAGTCGTATAAAAATGGTCAAGTGTCGTTAGGCAAATCAAGTTACTTAACCTACCCAACCCTGTCATGTTTTGTTAAGTATCATTAGCCTAATCAAATTACTTAACCCATTTGTCCATATCATATTTGGTTAAGCCTCATTAATCAAATTAACTTAACCCTATTATGTGGCATTAATTTAATTAATGCACCCTCAACCTCTCACATTAGACCTTGTTGTGGTTACTAGTTAAGCCGGGCGGGTCCGGGTAGATTTATACCACAACCTAGTCTAACCTCGGGTCTTAAGCGCGACATGACCAACTTCTCACATTGGGTCCTATTGTTTGCAACTACTAGTTAGGCCGATCGGTTCCGGGTAGTTTTACGTTGCAAACTCAACCCAACCTCGAGTTGGCCACACTTATATTATCTAAGTTCATCATGTTTCCAAAACATGTTACAAGTTCTCAAGCATTTGGGTAGACCTAACTTAATAGGTAAATTCCCAAAGGGTAGACCTAACTTAATAGGTAAATTCCCAAGCTTATGTTTTTATGCATACTTACATGTCAACTTCCATGTTACATTTCAAGTTATGTTTTCAAGTATAAACACATGTCATATTTGACGTTACATGTTGTCATGTTTATACTCATTTAACCCAAATCATGTTTCACATCATATTTTCATGAAACTTCAAGTTAAGTTTTTCATGTATGCTCGCACTCGTCTAACCTAACCCCAAAACGTGTTTCCAACCTAAGTATAGACGAGTCAACATAGTAGGAATGCTATGACTACAAATTGGCCTTGAACATGCATGATAGAGTCATATAGGGATTGACCATAAGCATGCATACTATCATATAGGATTTGGCTACAAACTTGCATGATAGCATAAGGGGTTTGGGTTCATAAACATGCATAAGCCCCAAAATCTTGCCTTAGCCAATGTTTCACAAGTAAAGTGGTTCCTAAAGGTTCATGCTAGCATTTCATGCATAAAGATCCAAACTTGCAAGTTAAACTAGGTTATGCATAGCATGAGAGGCATGATTAAGTCACTCACATGGCCTAAGATCATAAATATGAACACAAGAGGCATGATAAGGTTCATATAGGTTCGCATAATCATGTTTAGCCTCATTTTATCCCATGTCATTATCAAAACTACCGTTTCCATCTAAAAGTAGCTAGAACTTACATAGGCAAGGCTTAGGAAAGGGATCATGCATCATCTAGACGAAGAAAGGTGGCTCCTTTGAAGAAGAACCATCATGAAACTCGCATAGCAATGTTGATTTGGCCTCTATTTGGTGTAGCAAGCTTGCATCTTTTGATTTGAACCCGATTTGAATGCATAGGCTCTAGGGATTGGAGATGGAGGCCATGATCAAAATTGATTTTGGCAGCACTTAGTTGCTAGGTTTGATTTTTAGGGATTTAGGTTAGGTTTAGGGTCTTTTTATAGAGATTAGGATAGTTTTAGGCCCTTAGATTAACCCTAGGATAGATCAGGGCCATCAGATCTCGGAGGCTTCTAGAACCAGCCCAAGAACAAGACCAGGTGAGACAAACAGGTGCGCCAGGCAACTTGCCCCGGCCACCCCCTGTCGACAGGCAAGTCGACAGGGCTGTCGACTTGGTCTGGGCCCAAGTCGACAGGCCTGTCGACAGCCCTGTCGACATGGCCTAGGCGGGAAACTTCCCGCCTGGCCCCAGATCTGATTTTCAAAGTTATTTCCGAAGTTCAAATTTCCAGAAATCTTCTTTGGGCCTTTAGCGGGTCATACGGACTCCGATTCTCGAAAACTCGGACTCTATTTCGCGTATTTTTCCGAGACGAACGCAATGGCATAGCCCGTTTCACTTGATTCAGAATTTAAAATTAAATTCTGCCTTGATTCTCGTTTTAATCATGTTATCGAAATACGGGTTGTTACATTCTCCCCACCTTTTAGGATTTCGTCCCCGAAATCTCCAAGTTGGGAAGAACATATCCTACCATCCATCATCCATCTACTCAAAACATCATCCACAAGCGACCATTGTCCTTAGATGATTTCTAATGCTGTATGAATATATGCAAAACGTGTGTGTATATGCTCCTTAGCTAATGCTAATGATCAGGCCTGAATAATCTTTCTAATGCAAAATATGTATAGTGCCATGAATCCAACATGTATGCAAATAGTCCTAGTCATATAGATACTATATGCGTGCACAATCATTCATTCATAAGCAACAACCGCATGATAATACATTCGATTTCATCCATAAACAAGTATAAATACTCGTGCATATGCAATATGAAATGTGACCGAGTCGAGCTAGTATCTAATGTGTATTCGCGCATCCACGAGCAACCACTTGCAACCATTTGCAACCATATCAATCATAACATGTTTCAAATACATGTTTACATACATAGGGTTCTACCTAGGATTCCCTGAAACCGGGTCGAGAAGATAAACAAGACAAACTCCTTATGGGGTTTGTAATAGAAAATAGGACCGAGAGGATGTCCATAAAAGATAGCCTACATGTAAGCTCTACAGAAAACAGGGATCAAGTATATACTCCCAAAAAGAGATATCACGCGCGTATCCAGTCTTTGACCATCGAAGTCGTGCTTCCTTGAGCTCAATTCCATTGTGCTTCCTATTTCCATAACATGAGCTGGAACTCATTTCTTTGTCGCCTCTCGTTCCACTCGCACACTTGGCGCAAACATGACTGCGTACTCATGATCTCATGCAAGCTTTCCAAAATTCACTAGTGAATCTCGGACCTCGTACCATAAGGTATTCCACGTAGAAGAACTTTCTCTTGGAAGTAAACAGATGCAAACCAGGTTATCAAGCGCACTTACTAGGGTGATTTCATTAACCCATGCATAAGTGAAATAAATCATCCGTCTTATTAGCGAACACCATTCGACCGGGTTTCTAATTTCCAACAAAGGCATCTAGGGATTCTAAGTAACTAATCATGACAGAACCCAGAAGGTTACACGATACTTCTAGGGTATTACCAAAGCAAGCCAAGAGTCTAACTACCCTCCTTCTAAAACCGAGAGTGGCACCCCTTACTGGATAACCACTTCATCCCTAGAATCCATCCACAACTTATAAACATAAGCATTATTTCCAAGCTCAACACTTGATATAGACATTCTCAAATCCAAACAAGCCATGAGTAAATGGACCGATCTTTCAATAGGACTTGAGACAAAAACGGGATCCTCTACTACGCTAGTACTAAGGTGCAGAGACTCAACTATCGAAGCGGACTTAAAAGGTGCGGTGATCAAAACAAAGTCCCGACAGGATGACAGAGAAGAAAAGCTAAACCTTTAACAAGATCGTTACCCTAGAAATGAGAGCATACTATTGCCCTCCGAATGATCTTGTCCCTGTTCCATGATACTTAACTATCCGTCCCGTTTCACCATGCCAAAGGTACTCTCTCGTCATGGGTTTCATTGTTCATCTTTCCCCCTCCTTTTAGGACTCAGCCATACCAACATGTTGCTTATCCCTGAGCTCGTATCCTTTATTCTTGTTCTTACTATCCTTTCATGCACAACTCTGCAACGGTCACTCGAGAACCACCTCCATCGTACGGAAAACACTTACGCAGCTAGAAAGACTAGTCGCAGTCAAAACCACTGTGACTACAGATGGAGGAAAGAAAGGAAAAGAGATTCAATCAAGGAAACAAGGATAATGCTAATGGCCTTTGGGGAATAGCCTTTTTCTTTTTAAAAGAAAATTTTCTTGAAAAATGCTTCTTTGTAAATGGTTTTTCAAAAAAATTTCAGAAGGTCTTTTAAAAACTTTTGCCCAGTCTGGTAACCTTCTGCTCTGATACCAAATGTAACACCCCGCCTCCGCTAGGGTCACTCGCAAAGGAATGCACTAGCTTTAGAGGGGCATTATTGGTAAACATGCACAGAAATATCACAAGACAGAACATATTAAATAGCGGAAGTAAAATCGAACTTTCATAAACATTAATAATTAAGGTCTAAAACCTTTTACATCAGAGTACATCAAAACCTGTCTTGCAATAGTAAAGAAGCATAAAGACTTTTTCATAAATTATTCCCCAAGTGAAAAGTAAAGTAGCCATAGCCAAGAAAAGTCCCAGCCATCCATGATGACCTTCAAGCAGAAGAAGTCCGAACTAAACAGCAGTGTTTCCTCCCTGTAACCTGGGGGGGAAACGGAAGAAAAGATGCGAAACAAAACGGGTCAGTCAAAAAGACTGAGTAAGTCCTATCTACTTCCAGTATAAAAACAGGTAAAGGTAACATGACATGCATAAACTGAAAGTAAACATAAGGATAACTACAAGATAGGTAAACTAAACCAGGGTAGCCGGTTGAACTACTTTAGCAAGGTAAACTAAGATATCATGATAAATTACGGTGTCATGATAAGTCAAGGTATCACATCGTCAGGTTTCTATCAAGTATACTACCCAAGGTTATCTACCCTGTCTAACATCCCACGGTATCCACTATGTATAATTTTCCTGGTTCTAACATGTTTATTTGCTCTGCACCCCTCGTACCAGTATTCCAATCCGCGTCATGTATTAACCATGAATGTCCCTTGCCCAATGTCATGTAATGGTCCATGTCAACCTAATATATCGCATGTATAGGTTACTCAAATCATATGTTTCTTTCCATGTATATAAGTTCAGTCCTTTGTCGTACCTCGTACGGGCTTCCTCATGTCGTATTATCCTTGAAATCGTTTGGACTGTCACCCTTGTTCTAGCTAGGCTCTTCCATATGAATCATCGTTTGAACTACTAGGACTTACGCCACCTAGCACCACTAGGGATTATGCTTACCTATTGCACGCTTTCGTATTTCGATTTGGGTTAAACCACCTAGGCCACTAGGGATTACGCTAACCCTCAACCGCGCCCTTTTTCCCACGCATTCATCGTGAATCGTTTTTCTATAACTGTATGCACATGTATCGCATCGTGCCATCCGAGTCCTGTCACAGGGCAAAACAAGAAATACAGGACTCGGTCGGGAGCTTTAGATTTATCTGCCGATGCAGATACTAAGGTCTGCTTTTCTACACGTGGCTATGGTCCCACGAGACCCCTCCCTCAACTAGTGAAAGGCAACACAAGAGAAAATCTTGCATGGGAACTACACTCCGGCCAGCCCACATCCTACGGCCTACCTCACCCATAATTAGATAGCAATTATGGTCTGTTGGGTGTTCCCTGCCTTTCCGTACGTACACGCTTGACTCAAGATAGTAGATGATCGACGAACTTGCTATCTAGGGCATTATCATGTATTCGTTGACTCACTGCTATCCATCCCAGTCTTTAGGTCGCTCGTATAGCAACCAAGGCATACTCTTGGTTCTTCTAACGCAGACCTTAACCTCTTGTGAGCCCAGGATGATCATCTGCGACCTCACAGAGGGATACCAAGAATATCCTCACGTTCCCCGAAGCCGCTGCTTCGTTACCCAGTTCGCTGGAGCCTTTATCTAAATCAGATAGCCTTCTCCTACACGTATACTTAAACGATGACCTACCGTATCGGGTTACTCATCTAGCTAAGAAGTGGTCCAAATTTCCTTGACTAAGAATTATTACTTAGTTTCCCTTAACTAAGGTTTACCACTTAGCCCTATTTCCATTATCCTTGTTAACTATGGTTATTTACCTAATCCTCCGAATTAGGGTTTATCTAATGGGTTAAGTGTCACTTAAGTTCACAACTTAACCCGTCTACAAAACATGTCGAAACTGGCTAAGTATCCAAGTCCAAGACTTAACCCTACAGACCATGTGTCAAGTTGGTTAAGTATATCAAGCAATCCATGACTCAACCTCGTCTAATTATCATTTTAGATTGGTTAAGTATATATTAATTTGACCCTATCAAATTACCGAGTCAAATCGGTCAAGCGTATTCGAAACGATTCGTGACTTAGCCTTATCATGTTTTCACGTTAGATTGGTTAAGTATAGGTTAACTTAACCTCATCAAATTAACGAGTTAGATTGGTTAAGTATAGGTCACTTAACCTCATCAAATCATCGTGTTAAATTAGTTAAGTGTTTAACTTAACCCCATTAATATTACCAAGTTGGATTAATTAAGTCTAGGCTAATTTAACCCCATCCGATTACCATGTTTAGATTAGTTAAGTTTAATCTTAACCCCATCCATTAACTGTATTATACGGTTAAGTGTCATTAAGAAAATTTACTTAACCTTATCACGTTATCGTGTTGGATTGATTAAGTGTTGGTTAACTTAATCCCGTCCACTAGTCTATAAAAATGGTCAAGTGTCGTTAGGCAAATCAAGTTACTTAACCTACCCAACCCTTTCATGTTTTGTTAAGTATCATTAGCCTAATCAAATTACTTAACCCATTTGTCCATATCATATTTGGTTAAGCCTCATTAATCAAATTAACTTAACCCTATTATGTGGCATTAATTTAATTAATGCACCCTCAACCTCTCACATTAGACCTTGTTGTGGTTACTAGTTAAGCCGGGCGGGTCCGGGTAGATTTACACCACAACCTAGTCTAACCTCGGGTCTTAAGCGCGACATCACCAACTTCTCACATTGGGTCCTATTGTTTGCAACTACTAGTTAGGCCGGTCGGTTCCGGGTAGTTTTACGTTGCAAACTCAACCCAACCTCGAGTTGGCCACACTTATATTATCTAAGTTCATCATGTTTTCAAAACATGTTACAAGTTCTCAAGCATTTGGGTAGACCTAACTTAATAGGTAAATTCCCAAAGGGTAGACCTAACTTAATAGGTAAATTCCCAAGCTTATGTTTTTATGCATACTTACATGTCAACTTCCATGTTACATTTCAAGTTATGTTTTCAAGTATAAACACATGTCATATTTGACGTTACATGTTGTCATGTTTATACTCATTTAACCCAAATCATGTTTCACATCATATTTTCATGAAACTTCAAGTTAAGTTTTTCATGTATGCTCGCACTCGTCTAACCTAACCCCAAAACGTGTTTCCAACCTAAGTATAGACGAGTCAACATAGTAGGAATGCTATGACTACAAATTGGCCTTGAACATGCATGATAGAGTCATATAGGGATTGACCATAAGCATGCATACTATCATATAGGATTTGGCTACAAACTTGCATGATAGCATAAGGGGTTTGGGTTCATAAACATGCATAAGCCCCAAAATCTTGCCTTAGCCAATGTTTCACAAGTAAAGTGGTTCCTAAAGGTTCATGCTAGCATTTCATGCATAAAGATCCAAACTTGCAAGTTAAACTAGGTTATGCATAGCATGAGAGGCATGATTAAGTCACTCACATGGCCTAAGATCATTAATATGAACACAGGAGGCATGATAAGGTTCATATAGGTTCGCATAATCATGTTTAGCCTCATTTTATCCCATGTCATTATCAAAACTACCGTTTCCCTCTAAAAGTAGCTAGAACTTACATAGGCAAGGCTTAGGAAAGGGATCATGCATCATCTTGACGAAGAAAGGTGGCTCCTTTGAAGAAGAACCATCATGAAACTCGCATAGCAATGTTGATTTGGCCTCTATTTGGTGTAGCAAGCTTGCATCTTTTGATTTGAACCCGATTTGAATGCATAGGCTCTAGGGATTGGAGATGGAGGCCATGATCAAAATTGATTTTGGCAGCACTTAGTTGCTAGGTTTGATTTTTAGGGATTTAGGTTAGGTTTAGGGTCTTTTTATAGAGATTAGGATAGTTTTAGGCCCTTAGATTAACCCTAGGATAGATCAGGGCCATCAGATCTCGGAGGCTTCTAGAACCAGCCCAAGAACAAGACCAGGTGAGACAAACAGGTGCGCCAGGCAACTTGCCCCGGCCACCCCCTGTCGACAGGCAAGTCGACAGGGCTGTCGACTTGGTCTGGGCCCAAGTCGACAGGCCTGTCGACAGCCCTGTCGACATGGCCTAGGTGGGAAACTTCCCGCCTGGCCCCAGATCTGATTTTCAAAGTTATTTCCGAAGTTCAAATTTCCAGAAATCTTCTTTGGGCCTTTAACGGGTCATACGGACTCCGATTCTCGAAAACTCGGACTCTATTTCGCGTATTTTTCCGAGACGAACGCAATGGCATAGCCCGTTTCACTTGATTCAGAATTTAAAATTAAATTCTTCCTTGATTCTCGTTTTAATCATGTTATCGAAATACGGGTTGTTACATTCTCCCCACCTTTTAGGATTTCGTCCCCGAAATCTCCAAGTTGGGAAGAACATATCCTACCATCCATCATCCATCTACTCAAAACATCATCCACAAGCGACCATTGTCCTTAGATTATTTCTAATACTGTATGAATATATGCAAAACGTGTGTGTATATGCTCCTTAGCTAATGCTAATGATCAGGCCTGAATAATCTTTCTAATGCAAAATATGTATAGTGCCATGAATCCAACATGTATGCAAATAGTCCTAGTCATATAGATACTATATGCGTGCACAATCATTCATTCATATGCAACAACCGCATGATAATACATTCGATTTCATCCATAAAAAAGTATAAATACTCGTGCATATGCAATATGAAATGTGACCGAGTCGAGCTAGTATCTAATGTGTATTCGCGCATCCACGAGCAACCACTTGCAACCATTTGCAACCATATCAATCATAACATGTTTCAAATACATGCTTACATCCATAGGGTTCTACCTAGGATTCCCTGAAACAGGGTCGAGAAGATAAACAAGACAAACTCCTTATGGGGTTTGTAATAGAAAATAGGACCGAGAGGATGTCCATAAAAGATAGCCTACAAGTAAGCTCTACAGAAAACAGGGATCAAGGATATACTCCCAAAAAGAGATATCACGCGCGTATCTAGTCTTTGACCATTGAAGTCGTGCTTCCTTGAGCTCAATTCCATTGTGCCTTGATCGTCTTTTAACTTCACGATTTCGTAGCTTCTTATTTCCTATTTCCATAACATGAGCTGGAACTCATTTCTTTGTCGCCTCTTGTTCCACTCGCACACTTGGCGCAAACATGACTGCGTACTCATGATCTCATGCAAGCTTTACAAAATTCACTAGTGAATCTCGGACCTCGTACCATAAGGTATTCCACGTAGAAGAACTTTCTCTTGGAAGTAAATAGATGCAAACCAGGTTATCAAGCGCACTTACTAGGGTGATTTCATTAACCCATGCATAAGTGAAATAAATCATCCGTCTTATTAGCGAACACCATTCGACCGGGTTTCTAATTTCCAACAAAGGCATCTAGGGATTCTAAGTAACTAATCATGACAGAACCCAGAAGGTTACGCGATACTTCTAGGGTATTACCAAAGCAAGCCAAGAGTCTAACTACCCTCCTTCTAAAACCGAGAGTGGCACCCCTTACTGGATAACCACTTCATCCCTAGAATCCATCCACAACTTATAAACATAAGCATTATTTCCAAGCTCAACACTTGATATAGACATTCTCAAATCCAAACAAGCCATGAGTAAATGGACCGATCTTTCAATAGGACTTGAGACAAAAACGGGATCCTCTATTACGCTAGTACTAAGGTGCAGAGACTCAACTATCGAAGCGGACTTAAAAGGTGCGGTGATCAAAACAAAGTCCCGATAGGATGATAGAGAAGAAAAGCTAAACCTTTAACAAGATCGTTACCCTATAAATGAGAGCATACTATTGCCCTCCGAATGATCTTGTCCCTGTTCCATGATACTTAACTATCCGTCCCGTTTCACCATGCCAAAGGTACTCTCTCGTCATGGGTTTCATTGTTCATCTTTCCCCCTCCTTTTAGGACTCAGCCATACCAACATGTTGCTTATCCCTGAGCTCGTATCCTTTATCCTTGTTCTTACTATCCTTTCATGCATAACTCTGCAACGGTCACTCGCGAACCACCTCCATCGTACGGAAAACACTTACGCAGCTAGAAAGACTAGTCGCAGTCAAAACCACTGTGACTACAGATGGAGGAAAGAAAGGAAAAGATATTCAATCAAGGAAACAAGGATAATGCTAATGGCCTTTGGGGAATAGCCTTTTTCTTTTTAAAAGAAAATTTTCTTGAAAAATGCTTCTTTGTAAACGGTTTTTCAAAAAAATTTCAAAAGGTCTTTTAAAAGCTTTTGCCTAGTCTGGTAACCTTCTGCTCTGATACCAAATGTAACACCCCGCCTCCGCTAGGGTCACTCGCAAAGGAATGCACTAGCTTTATAGGGGCATTATTGGTAAACATGCACAGAAATATCACAAGACAGAACATATAAAATAGCGGAAGTAAAATCGAACTTTCATAAACATTAATAATTAAGGTCTAAAACCTTTTACATTAGAGTACATCAAAACCTGTCTTGCAATAGTAAAGAAGCATAAAGACTTTTTCATAAATTATTCCCCAAGTGAAAAGTAAAGTAGCCATAGCCAAGAAAAGTCCCAGCCATCCATGATGACCTTCAAGCAGAAGAAGTCCGAACTAAACAGCAGTGTTTCCTCCCTGTGACCTGGGGGGGGAACGGAAGAAAAGAGGCGAAACAAAACGGGTCAGTCAAAAAGACTGAGTAAGTCCTATCTACTTCCAGTATAAAAACAGGTAAAGGTAACATGACATGCATAAACTGAAAGTAAACATAAGGATAACTACAAGATAGGTAAACTAAACCAAGGTAGCCGGTTGAACTACTTTAGCAAGGTAAACTAAGATATCATGATAAAGTACGGTGTCATGATAAGTCAAGGTATCACATCGTCAGGTTTCTATCAAGTATACTACCCAAGGTTATCTACCCTGTCTAACATCCCACGGTATCCACTATGTATAATTTTCCTGGTTCTAACATGTATATTTGCTCTGCACCCCTCGTACCAGTATTCCAATCCACGTCATGTATTAACCATGAATGTCCCTTGCCCAATGTCATGTAATGGTCCATGTCAACCTAATATATCGCATGTATAGGTTACTCAAATCATATGTTTCTTTCCATGTATATAAGTTCAGTCCTTTGTCGTACCTCGTACGGGCTTCCTCATGTCGTATTATCCTTGAAATCGTTTGGACTGTCACCCTTGTTCTAGCTAGGCTCTTCCATATGAATCATCGTTTGAACTACTAGGACTTACGCCACCTAGCACCACTAGGGATTACGCTTACCTATTGCACGCTTTCGTATTTCGGTTTGGGTTAAACCACCTAGGCCACTAGGGATTACGCTAACCCTCAACCGCGCCCTTTTTCCCACGCATTCATCGTGAATCGTTTTTCTATAACTGTATGCACATGTATCGCATCGTGCCATCCGAGTCCTGTCACAGGGCAAAACAAGAAATACAGGACTCGGTCGGGAGCTTTAGATTTATCTGCCGATGCAGATACTAAGGTCTGCTTTTCTACACGTGGCTATGGTCCCACGAGACCCCTCCCTCAACTAGTGAAAGGCAACACAAGAGAAAATCTTGCATGAGAACTACACTCCGGCCAGCCCACATCCTACGGCCTACCTCACCCATAATTAGATAGCAATTATGGTCTGTTGGGTGTTCCCTGCCTTTCCGTACGTACACGCTTGACTCAAGATGGTAGATGATCGACGAACTTTCTATCTAGGGCACTATCATGTATTCGTTGACTCACTGCTATCCATCCCAGTCTTTAGGTCGCTCGTATAGCAACCAAGGCATACTCTTGGTTCTTCTAACGCAGACCTTAACCTCTTGTGAGCCCAGGATGATCATCTGCGACCTCACAGAGGGATACCAAGAATATCCTCACGTTCCCCGAAGCCGCTGCTTCGTTACCCAGTTCGCTGGAGCCTTTATCTAAATCGGATAGCCTGCTCCTACACGTATACTTAAACGATGACCTACCGTATCGGGTTACTCATCTATCTAAGAAGTGGTCCAAATTTCCTTGACTAAGAATTATTACTTAGTTTCCCTTAACTAAGGTTTACCACTTAGCCATATTTCCATTATCCTTGTTAACTATGGTTATTTACCTAATCCTCCGAATTAGGGTTTATCTAATGGGTTAAGTGTCACTTAAGTTCACAACTTAACCCGTCTACAAAACATGTCGAAACTGGCTAAGTATCCAAGTCCAAGACTTAACCATACAGACCATGTGTCAAGTTGGTTAAGTATATCAAGCAATCCATGACTCAACCTCGTCTAATTATCATTTTAGATTGGTTAAGTATATATTAATTTGACCCTATCAAATTACCGAGTCAAATCGGTCAAGCGTATTCGAAACGATTCGTGACTTAGCCTTATCATGTTTTCACGTTAGATTGGTTAAGTATAGGTTAACTTAACCTCATCAAATTAACGAGTTAGATTGGTTAAGTATAGGTCACTTAACCTCATCAAATCATCGTGTTAAATTAGTTAAGTGTTTAACTTAACCGCATTAATTTTACCAAGTTGGATTAATTAAGTCTAGGCTAACTTAACTCCATCCGATTACCATGTTTAGATTAGTTAAGTTTAATCTTAACCCCATCCATTAACTGTATTATACGGTTAAGTGTCATTAAGGAAATTTACTTAACCTTATCACGTTATCGTGTTGGATTGATTAAGTGTTGGTTAACTTAATCCCGTCCACTAGTCGTATAAAAATGGTCAAGTGTCGTTAGGCAAATCAAGTTACTTAACCTACCCAACCCTGTCATGTTTTGTTAAGTATCATTAGCCTAATCAAATTACTTAACCCATTTGTCCATATCATATTTGGTTAAGACTCATTAATCAAATTAACTTAACCCTATTATGTGGCATTAATTTAATTAATCACCCTCAACCTCTCACATTAGACCTTGTTGTGGTTACTAGTTAATCCGGGCGGGTCCGGGAAGATTTACACCACAACCTAGTCTAACCTCGGGTCTTAAGCGCGACATGACCAACTTCTCACATTGGGTCCTATTGTTTGCAACTACTAGTTAGGCCGGTCGGTTCCGGGTAGTTTTACGTTGCAAACTCAACCCAACCTCGAGTTGGCCACACTTATATTATCTAAGTTCATCATGTTTCCAAAACATGTTACAAGTTCTCAAGCATTTGGGTAGACCTAACTTAATAGGTAAATTCCCAAAGGGTAGACCTAACTTAATAGGTAAATTCCCAAGCTTATGTTTTTATGCATACTTACATGTCAACTTCCATGTTACATTTCAAGTTATGTTTTCAAGTATAAACACATGTCATATTTGACGTTACATGTTGTCATGTTTATACTCATTTAACCCAAATCATGTTTCACATCATATTTTCATGAAACTTCAAGTTAAGTTTTTCATGTATGCTCGCACTCGTCTAACCTAACCCCAAAACGTGTTTCCAACATAAGTATAGACGAGTCAACATAGTAGGAATGCTATGACTACAAATTGGCCTTGAACATGCATGATAGAGTCATATAGGGATTGACCATAAGCATGCATACTATCATATAGGATTTGGCTACAAACTTGCATGATAGCATAAGGGGTTTGGGTTCATAAACATGCATAAGCCCCAAAATCTTGCCTTAGCCAATGTTTCACAAGTAAAGTGGTTCCTAAAGGTTCATGCTAGCATTTCATGCATAAAGATCCAAACTTGCAAGTTAAACTAGGTTATGCATAGCATGAGAGGCATGATTAAGTCACTCACATGGCCTAAGATCATAAATATGAACACAAGAGGCATGATAAGGTTCATATAGGTTCGCATAATCATGTTTAGCCTCATTTTATCCCATGTCATTATCAAAACTACCGTTTCCATCTAAAAGTAGCTAGAACTTACATAGGCAAGGCTTAGGAAAGGGATCATGCATCATCTTGACGAAGAAAGGTGGCTCCTTTGAAGAAGAACCATCATGAAACTCGCATAGCAATGTTGATTTGGCCTCTATTTGGTGTAGCAAGCTTGCATCTTTTTATTTGAACCCGATTTGAATGCATAGGCTCTAGGGATTGGAGATGGAGGCCATGATCAAAATTGATTTTGGCAGCACTTAGTTGCTAGGTTTGATTTTTAGGGATTTAGGTTAGGTTTAGGGTCTTTTTATAGAGATTGGGATAGTTTTAGGCCCTTAGATTAACCCTAGGATAGATCAGGGCCATCAGATCTCGGAGGCTTCTAGAACCAGCCCAAGAACAAGACCAGGTGAGACAAACAGGTGCGCCAGGCAACTTGCCCCGGCCACCCCCTGTCGACAGGCAAGTCGACAGGGCTGTCGACTTGGTCTGGGCCCAAGTCGACAGGCCTGTCGACAGCCCTGTCGACATGGCCTAGGCGGGAAACTTCCCGCCTGGCCCCAGATCTGATTTTCAAAGTTATTTCCGAAGTTCAAATTTCCAGAAATCTTCTTTGGGCCTTTAACGGGTCATACGGACTCCGATTCTCGAAAACTCGGACTCTATTTCGCGTATTTTTCCGAGACGAACGCAATGGTTTAGCCTGTTTCACTTGATTCAGAATTTAAAATTAAATTCTTCCTTGATTCTCGTTTTAATCATGTTATCGAAATACGGGTTGTTACAGTTTGACAAACGCCCCCGCATACTTTGTTGATTTGATGAGTAGGGTGTTTAGGGAGTACCTTAACAAATTCGTGGTAGTCTTTGTAGACGACATCCTGATCTTTTCTAAGCATGAAGAAGAGCATGCCCTACACCTTAGGGAAGTGTTGGAGACCCTACGAGCACATAATCTTAAAGCTAAATTTTCTAAGTGTCACTTATGGAGGAAGGAAGTACGATTCCTAGGGCACGTGGTTTCCAAAGAAGGGATAGTTGTAGATCACGCGAAAGTGATGGCCATCCAAGATTGGAAGGTCCCTAAAAATGCTACCGAATTAAGAAGTTTCTTGGGGTTGGCTGGCTACTATAGGAAGTTTATGAAGGACTTCGCAAAGATATCAGCTCCATTGACACGCTTGACGAAGAAGAACCTAGTTTCCACATGGGACGTAGATTGTGATGATGCGTTCCAACGTTTGAAGAGAGTTTTGACCTCAGCTCCAGTCTTAGTGTTGCCAGACGGGAGTAAGCTATTTACTGTTTATACTGATGCTTATGGGACAGGACTAAGCGCAGTCCTAATGCAAGAGGGAAGGGTAATAGCCTATGGTGGAAGGCAGTTGAGAGCGCATGAGAAATATTACCCTACACATGACCTAGAGTTGGCCGCTATTGTTTTCGCACTTAAGTCTTGGCGTCATTATCTTCTTGGCGAAAGATTCGAATTATTCACTGACCACAGATTGCTAAAATACTTATTCTCACAAAAGGACTTAAACTTAAGGCAGCAAAGGTGGATGGAGTTCTTAGCATCCTACGACTTCGAGATAGCATATACCCCTGGCAAGGATAACGTGGTGGCAGATGCCTTAAGTAGAAAAAGATTATCCTTAAGTCCTTTTTTTGTTGAGCGGCGAAGTTTAGAATTCATTTCTATGTTTGACTTTAGACCTTCCGTTGACTTTATACTCGGTTTGCTAGCATCCTTGTTGGTCAGACCTACGCTTTTGGGACGGATTGGCGAGGCACAGCGAGACGACCCGCAGTTTGTTGAGTTAGAAGAAAAGCTCAAAGGAGGGGAGTCATCAAGCCATCTCCGTAGGTATACCCTAGATGATAAGGGTTGGTTACGTAGGGACAGTAGACTTTGTGTACCAAAAGACGATGACCTAAGGAAGACCATTCTTGACGAAGCACATCGTTCGAAGATGACCATTCGTCCAGGCGGGGACAAGATGTACAAAGACATGAAGCGAGTTTTCTTTTGGGCCGGTATGAAGAAGGATGTGGCCGAGTATGTCACTAGATGCTTGGTATGCCAACAAGTAAATGCGGAGCAAAAGAAACCCGGTGGATTGCTTAACCCATTGGAGGTTCCACTATGGAAGTGGGAGAGTGTCTCGATGGATTTTGTGGATGGATTACCGCGATCAAGGAAGGGTAATACGGGAATTTGGGTTATAGTAAATAGACTTACTAAAAGCGCCCGTTTCATTCCCATGAAGAGCAAGAGGACTGCTCCATGGTTAGCTTCTGTATACGTCCGAGAAATAGTTCGTTTGCACGGTGTTCCTTCTAGCATAGTGAGCGACCGCGATCCTATTTTCACTAGCGAATTTTGGAAAAGCTTGCAAGAGGCGGTAGGGACTCAGTTATGTTTGAGCAACGCATATCATCCTCAAAGGGATGGCAAGACCGAGAGGGTGAATCGCATTCTAGAGGATCTTTTGAGACTATGTATCCTAGACTTTGGGGGTACATGGGAAGAGCATCTTCCATTGGTAGAGTTCGCATATAATATGTAACAACCCATATTTTGAATAACGTGTTATAACGTAAATCAAGGCAGATTTAATTGTTAAATTCTGAATCAAGGGAAATGGGCTATGCCATTGCGTTCGTCTCAGAAAAATACGCGAAATAGATTCCGAGTTTTCGAAAATCAGAGTCCGTATGACCAAGTTATGGCCCATAGAAGTTTTCAGAAAATTTCAAGTTCAAAAACAGTTCAAATTTGAATTCTGAATTTCAAATTCAGCCCAAGCAGGACAGGGGGAAAATTCCCGCCAGCCCCAAGTCGACTGGGGAGTCGACTTGGGAGTCGACACACCCTAGGTGGTGTCGACTGCCCAGTCGACACCGCTGTCGACTTGGGTGGTTGGCCAGTTTGGCCTGGTGCACCTGTTTTGGCTCCTGGGTCTTGTTTTGTTGGCTAGTGACGTGATTTGATGGCTCAGATCTGAATTAGGGTTAATCCTATTGCCTAAACTAACCTAAACTTCTATAAAAAGACCCTAAGACCTAGCCTAAATCCACACAAATCAATCCTACAACTAAATTATGCCAAAATGCTTCCTAATCATGGCCTCCACCTTCATGTCATGGCCTCCATCTACTTCATAAAAGCTTGAGTGTTCTAAGCTAGTAAAAGAGCCATCTTTCTTCAAACAAATCAAAGGAGCTTCTTATTTCTCAAAGTCAACTTGGAGCTTATATTCATTTGGGGATTTCTAGTGTGGCTTCGTCTCAATCTTTTTTTACTTTGTTCTAGTCTTCTTAGCCAAGCTTTGTAAGCCCTATTCTACTCTTAGATTTAAACTATGAAGTTAATATGATCATGTAGCAAGTTGAAATGTGACTTTTGGGCTATATTTGTATGCATAGATCCATGTATGACTCTTTTGATCTATGATTGTGGAACTATCATGATCCTAGTATCATTTACCTTGATTTTTGGGTAGAAAGCTATGAGCTTTATTTGTGAGTTATGCATAATGCAACATAGGACTTGGTAGTTGTGCATAAATGCAACATAGAACCATCTTATAACCTTGATGTTAACTCGCATATGATCTTGAACTATATGCTAATCACATGTTTTCACCCTATGTCAACTATGATCATGCTATCACCTTTTTGCTAAGTGGATGTCATGCATGTTTTGAGGCTAATAATGCCATATGCTAGTATGTTGAACCCCTTTTGCCTCATATATCACCATGTTGAACTTGTGATAGACTTTGCCACTTTATGCCCAACTTGTCATATCATTATGTTCCCCTTTTTGATCTATGTGCGTTGATGCGAACTTACATGCGATGGGGTTACGTTATGGGTAAACTTAAGTGACATGAAACATGACTTGAAAATATGACATGTGATTATGCTTGAAACATGAACGTGGACATGACATGTAGAAAACGTGGAAGTGGCCAACTCGAGGTTGGGTTGAGTTTGTAGCATAAATCTACCTGGAACTGACCGGCTTAACTAGTGGCTACAAACAATAGGACCCAATGTGGGTAGTTGGTCACATCGCACTTAAAACCCGAGGTTAGACTAGGTTGTGGTGTAAAGCTACCCGGACCCGCCCGGCTTAACTAGTAACCACAACAAAGTCGAATGTGAGAGGATGGGGTGCATTAAGTTAATTAATGCCACATGGTAGGGTTAAGTCATGGACTGCTTGAATACTTAACCAATTAAACACGATGGGTAGGTAGGGTTAAGTCATGGACTATTTGAATACTTAACCAATTAAACACGATGTATTGATAGGGTTAAGTCATGAACTGCTTGGATACACTTGACCAGCTCAATACATGGTTACACTTAACCCGCTTGAAATCCTAGTTGCGTTGTCCTTTTTAGCAGTAACCCACTTGGGAGTATTTGGATACCCTGGACTAGGCTAGGGTGGGGCACGATTACTGGACTGATTGTAAGAGACCAAAAGAGATGGCTGAATGGTGCACCGGTTGTTAAGGAGGACCATGGTCGTGCACATTAAGTCCGGAGTTGAACATGGGCACCGGTAGGTTTAGACTGTGCGTGCTTGTTTTGTGTCTATGGTTTACACCCTAGGACTGGATACACCCTATGGTGGACCTTTCACAGTTAACTACATTCCATGATTAGGTCGTATGACACCGATACACGACGAGCTAGGCTTATAGGGAGCCGATCGACTAGACCGAGTAGTTGGAACTTGATTTAGGTCATCTCATGAATTTGGGCCAACATTGGGCTAAGGGATCGTTTCTTGTTTATACTTGACATGGATTAGAATACTAGTACACTTGGTGTAACTTAACCTTGTATATGCGATGCCACTCTTGTTAACTTTCCACCGTACCAGTTATCATCCTATGTTTCATCTCTGTTGCACATGTCCAGTTAACTTTATTAGTTTTTATACTAATAGTAGGTAGGACTTACCAGTCTTTTTGAGTGACCTGTTTTCCTTTTGCCTCTTTTCTTCCGTTCCCCCCCCCAGGTTCTCAGGGTGGGAACGCTAGCACCTAGCTTGGATCTTTAGCTTGCTTTCTGGATAGCTCATGTATGGTTTGGACTTGAGCTCGCTATGGCTTTACCACGTCTACTTTGGGGATAATTTACTTTATGTTATTTCCAGTTTTCAGTTTATGTTTTCTAGACTTGTAGTAGTTGGAAAATAATGACTAAATACTATGATGTTACTTGACTATGATTTTGAAATAGTAGTTTTATCCGCTGCTTTATTTACTCTGTTTTACTTATATGTTCTGTCTTATGATATCTTCATGCATGTTTAACTTGACCAACACACCTCCAAAGCCAGTGTACTTGCAAGAGTGACCCGAGCGGAGGTGGGGTGTTACATTTGGTATCAGAGCATAAGGTTTACGAGATTGAACAAAAGGTTTTTAAAACTTACCTTTTGAAAAACTATTTTCAAAACCAATTAAGTATTTTCCAAGAAAAGTCTAGTTATTTTAAAAGGCTATTCCCCAAAAGCCATTAGCACTATCCTTTGTTTCCTCGTTCTAAATCTATCTTTTCCTTTTCCAGCATGGCCGATCTTAACCTTCCCGAAGGAGTACCCATACCCGGATTGTTCCGAAGGTACTTGGAAGCTAGGGCCAACGATGCGGGCCCAGTTAACACTCCCACCATACCTGAGGTTCCTCCTCCTCCTCCTCCTCAGCGCCCACAAGCGGATTTCGCAAAGGTTTGCAAAGACTTTAAGGCGATGGGTGGCAAGAATTTTATTGGGATGGAGACTTTTGTTGAGGCAAGAAACTGGTTAAAAGAAACTGAAGACCACTTTGCCATCTTTGATGTGGAAGACGTAGAAAATTTCTATTGGCAGTATGGCTATTGAAAGAGGAAGCTGCTTATTGGTGGGAAGTCACCAACGCTACTAAGCCTATAGAGACTTGGGCCGACTTTAGGATGAGGTTTGGGCTTAAGTTTCTATCATCTGCTGAGGAGAATCTACAAATGGAGAAGTTTGTATCTTTGAAGCAAGGGGACATGACAGTGAGGGAGTATGTGAATAAGTTTAACCAGCTTGCTCGATTCGGTTTGGACATGGTTAACACACCCCAAAAGAAGGCTCTACGCTTTGCACGAGGGTTGAATGAGCCATTACAAGGCTTAGCCATGTCTCATATACCCATGGGGGCCACTTTTGAAAGTCTAGTAGACATGGCATTGCTTCAGGGAGATGATAAGAATGGCAAGAAAGAAGTCAAGCCTAATGAGACTCAAACCAAGAAGGCGGACTCCAAGTGGGGAGGCAACCAGAGCAATCAGAGTAACAAGAACAATAAGAACAACAAGGGTAACAAGGCCAAAAACAACAAGGCAAGGGACACAAGAAAGTGCAACTACTGTGGGATCGCTGGACATATAGCCAAAGATTGTAGGAAGAAGAAGAGGAAGTTTGGGGAATGCTTTCATTGCAGAGTGACTAGACACTTCAGTAAGGATTGCCCAAAGAAGCAAGGGCAGGGGCAAGGACAGACTCAGCGAGCAGGACCATCTGGAGGGCAGAGGCATGCTCTCAACACTACTTCAGTTCCGGACCGAGGTAGTATTTCTGTAGAAAGCCTTGTTTATATTTCTGGTTTTCCTGTTTGAACTTTATTTGATTCTGGCGCATCGCATACCTTTATTTCTTTTGATCTTGTTGAAAGTTTGCACCTAAGTAGTAGTCTGGTTGAGGAACCCGTCAGTGTTTCAAATCCAATTGGGGGTTCCTCCCATCTATCTATGATTTGTATGGATTTGAGGATTTCTATCTTGACCGTAGAATTCACATGTAATGCTTATGTTCTCGGGTTTTTGTGATACGAGTTGATTTTGGGCATGGATTGGTTGTCCAGTTATGGAGCCATTCTTGATTGTGAGCATAGGGTGGTAAGACTCATGACTCGCCTCGGTAATACCCTAGAAATTTCTTGTAACCCTATGGATCCCGTCATGTTATGTTATCTTGAATCTCTTGACTCGTCCATCGATGATCTGCAATATGTAAGGGTGGTCCAAGAATATCCCGATGTCTTTGATGTGGTTAAGGGGTTACCCCCTAAACGAGAGATAGATTTCCGTATATATCTGGTTGATAATGCCAAGCCAGTTTCATTGCCCGCTAGGCACATGGCCCCGCGAGAAAGAAGAGAGCTTAGCAAGCAAATCAAGGAGTTGCTTGAGAAAAATTTCATTAGGCGAAGCATTTCAAAATGGGGTGCTCCGGTGGTATTCACTACTAAGGCGGATGGTTCGCTTCGTCTATGTGTTGATTATCGTGAGTCGAACAAGCTGATAAAGAAGAATAGACACCCGTTAACGAGGATTGACGATCTCTTTGACCAGCTTGTTGGTGCTTCTATTTTCTCTCAGCTCGATCTAGCCACCGGATTCCATCAGCTTAGAGTGGCTGAGGATAGTATTGATAAGACTGTATTTAGGACTCCAGATGGATTCTTTGAATGGCTAGTCATGCCGTTCGATTTGACTAATGCACCCGCATACTTTGTTTATTTGATGAGTAGGGTGTTCAGGGAGTTCCTTAACAAGTTTGTGGTTGTCTTCGTGGATGATATTATGATCTTCTCTAAGGACGAGGAAGAGCATGCTACACACATCAAGGAGGTTATGGATACGCTTAGAGCTCGTCTGTTGAAAGCCAAGTTCTCTAAATGCCATTTCTGGAGAAAGGAAGTTCGGTTACTTTGGCATATAGTTTCTAAGCAAGGCATAACTGTGGATCCTGCTAAAGTGGTGGCGGTACAAGACTAGAAAGTTACAAAGAATGCAACTGAAGTGAGAGCTTTCTCGGTCTAGCAGGATATTATAGGAAGTTCATTAAGGACTTCGCTAAGATCTCAGCCCCTCTCACTAAGTTAATGAAGAAGAACTTAGTCTTTGCATGGGACTTAGAGTGTGAGCTTGCTTTTCAAAGGCTCAAGAAAGCCCTCACCACAGCTCCAGTTCTAGCATTGCCCGATGGAGGGAAATTGTTTACCGTGTACAGCGATGCATGTGGCACGGGATTAGGCGCTGTTCTGATGCAAGAAGGGAGAGTGATATGCTTTGGGGGTAGGCAACTCAAAGTTCATGAGAAGAACTATCCCACTCATGATTTGGAGTTGGCGGCGATCGTCTTTGCACTCAAATCCTTGCTCCACTGTCTTCAAGGCCAAAGGTTTGAGTTGTATACTGATCACAAGTCACTCAAGTACCTCTTCTCGTAGAAAGATTTGAATCTAAGGCAGCAAAGGTGGATGGAATTCTTGGCATCATATGACTTCGATATAGCTTATACCCCTGGCAAGGGTAATGTTGTGGCGGATGCGCTAAGCAAGAGAAGGTTGACTTTGAGTCCCTTGTTTGTTGAGATGAGGAGCCTAGAGTTCTTGGCAACCTATGATTTTGCACCTGCTATTGGGTCGATGACTGGTTCATTAGCATCCCTTGAGCCTAGACCTACACTTCTTGATCAAGTTGGGGCTTCAAAGAGGGAAGACCCGCAGATAGTCGAGATCATTGACAAGTTGATTCAAGGTGAGACGTCAAGTCACCTCGCTAGATATACTATTGATGACAAGGGATGGCTAAGGCGAGATCGAAGACTATGTGTCCCCCGAGTAGGAGACTTAGTAAATAGAGTTCTTAAGGAGGCGCATCACTCGAGGGTGACCATACATCCCGGAGGGGATAAGATGTACCGGGATATGAAGCGCATTTTCTTTTGGGAGGGGATGAAGAAGGATGTGGTAGAGTTTGTTTCTAGATGCATTGTTTGCCAACAAGTGAAGGCCGAGTCGAAGAAGCCCGGTGGGCTATTGCATCCATTGGAGGTCCCGCTATGGAAGTGGGAAAGTATCTCTATGGATTTTGTGGATGGATTGCCGAGATCAAGGAAAGGGAATACTGGCGCATGGGTCATAGTTGATAGACTTACGAAGAGTGCCCATTTTATTTCGGTAAAGAGAAAGAGGACCGCATCATGGCTAGCATCTGTTTATCTTCAAGAGATAGTGCGATTGCATGGAGTTCCTTCTAGCATAGTTAGCGATCGTGACCCAATCTTCACTAGCCAGTTCTGGAATAGTTTGCAAGAAGCGATGGGTACGCGATTGAATCTAAGTACAGCCTATCACCCACAGACGGATGGCCAGAACGAAAGGGTGAATAGGGTACTAGAAGATCTATTGAGGCTACGCATTCTTGACTTTGGTGGCACTTAGGAAGACTACCTTCCTCTCGTAGAGTTTGCTTACAATAACGGCTACCAAGCAAGCATGGGGATGGCACCATTCGAAGCTTTATATGAGAGGCCGTGCAAGTCACCAACCTGTTGGTGGGAGACGACGGATAAGCTTATACTTGGGCCCGACATGATAATGGACACATCCAAGAAGGTTGAGTTGATTCGAAGGCGGATGAAAACGGCCCAAGACAGACAGAAATCCTATGCAGACAAGCGAAGGACAGACTTGGAGTTTGAAGTTGGAGATATGGTCTTTGTGAAGGTTTCTCCTTTGCGAAATGTGGTTCGTTTTGGAGTAGTTGGGAAGCTGGCACCAAGGTTCGTAGGACCCTTCCCTATCATAGAGAGGATTGGGAAGATGGCTTATAAGGTGAAATTGCCCGAGAAGCTGGCTGGAGTGCACAATGTTTTTCATGTCTCGCATCTCCGGAAGTTCCTACATGAGTCAGCAGAGGTAGTTGAGCCTAGCATTCTTGAAGACATGGAGGTAGAAAAAGCGGCGACCTTGAGGCGAGCTCCGATTCGTATCTTGGGAACGGAGATCAAGAAGCTGAGGAATCGAGAAGTCAAGTTCGTAAAGGTTCAGTGGGGTGAAGCCGATGAAGATGCAACTTGGGAAACCGAGGAGAAGATGCGTGGGCTTTATCCATTCCTTTTTGAGTGTACATTCTCAATCTCTTTTCCTAGTTAGCATATCTTTCTTTTGCTATCCATGTTTATCTTGTTATCTCATTAACCTAGTCAAGAGAACCTTAGGTAGAAACCCTTTGGATGAAACATGTATTTGAAACATGTTATGCTTGATGTTTGCAAGTGGTTGCAAGTGTTTGCAAGTGGATACTCGTGGATGCATGATACACATTAGGCACTAAGATCGGCTCACACACTTTCATATTGCATATGCATGAGTGCTTATACTTATTCATGGCTGAAACTTGTTATGTTATCACGTGGATGTTGCATATGGATGAATGTTATGTGCACTCATGTAGAGATTATGAATTATGCTAGAAATTTGCATACATATGGACTCATTTCACTAACATACTTTGCATTAAGGAGGTTTACTGATTCAGTAACCACCTGATTTTCGCAATAGATAAGTACATATACACACACCTTTCGCATATGATCATATAGCACTTATAATCTTTTAAGGACAATGACTGCTCGTGCATGATGTTTTGAGTAGATGGATGATGGATGGTAGGATACGTTCTTCCTAACTTGAATCGGGGACTAAATCCTTTAAGGTGGGGAGAATGTAACAACCCGTATTTTGAATAACATGTTATAATGTAAATCAAGGCAGAATTAAATGTTAAAATCCGAATCAAGGGAAACGGGCTGTGCCATTGCGTTCGTCTCGGAAAAATACACGAAATAGAGTCCGAGTTTTCGAAAATCGGAGTCCGTATGACCAAGTTATGGCTTATAGAAGTTTTCTGAAAATTTCAAGTTCAAAAATAGTTCAAATTTGAATTCAGAATTTCAAATTCAGCCCAAGCAGGACAGGCGGGAAAATTCCCGCCAGCCCCAAGTCGACTGTGGAGTCGACTTGGGAGTCGACACAACCCAGGTAGTGTCGACTGCCCAGTCGACACCCCTGTCGACTTGGGTGGTTGGCTAGTTTGGCCTGGTGCACCTGTTTTGGCTTTTGGGTCTTGTTTTGTTGGCTAGTGACGTGATTTGATGGCTCAGATCTGAATTAGGGTTAATCCTATGGCCTAAACTAACCTAAACTTCTATAAAAAGACCATAAGACCTAGCCTAAACCCACACAAATCAATCCTATAACTAAATTAAGACAAAATGCTTCCTAATCATGGGATCCACCTTCATGTCATGGCCTCCATCTAGTTCATAAAAGCTTGAATGTTCTAAGCCAGTAAAAGAGCCATCTTTCTTCATACAAATAAAAGGAGCTTCTTACTTCTCAAAGACAATTGGAGCTTTTATTCATTTGGGGATTTCTAGTGTGGCTTCGTCTCAATCTTGTTTTACTTTGTTCTAGTCTTCTTAGCCAAGCTTTGTAAGACCTATTCTACTATTAGATTTAAACTATGAAGTTAATATGATCATGTAGCAAGTTGAAATGTGACTTTTGGGCTATATTTGTATGCATGGATCCATGTATGACTCTTTTGATCTATGATTGTGGCACTATCATGAACCTAGTATCATTTACATTGATTTTTGGGTAGAAAGCTATGAGCTTTATTTGTGGGTTATGTATAATGCAACATATAACTTGGTAGTTGTGCATAAATGCAACATAGAACCATCTTATAACCTTGATGTTAACTCGAATATGATCTTGAACTATATGCTAATCACATGTTTTCACCCTATGTCAACTATGATCATGCTATCACCTATTTGCTACGTGGATGTCATGCATGTTTTGAGGCTAATAAAGCCATATGCTAGTATGTTGAACCCATTTTGCCTCATATGTCACCATGTTGAACTTGTGATAGACTTTGCCACTTTATGCCCAACTTGTCATATCATTATGTTCCCCTTTTTGATCTATGTGCGTTGATGCGAACTTACATGCGATGGGATTACGTTATGGGTAAACTAAAATGACATGAAACATGACTTGAAAATATGACATGTGATTATGCTTGAAACATGAACGTGGACATGACATGTAGAAAACGTGGAAGTGGCCAACTCGAGGTTGGGTTGAGTTTGCAGCATAAATCTACCCGGAACCGACCGGCTTAACTAGTGGCTACAAACAATAGGTCCCAATGTGGGTAGTTGGTCACATCACACTTAAAACCCGAGGTTAGACTAGGTTGTGGTGTAAAACAACCCGGATCCGCCCTGCTTAACTAGTAACCAGAACAAAGTCTAATGTGAGAGGTTGGGGTGCATTAAGTTAATTAATGCCACATGGTAGGGTTAAGTCATGGACCGCTTGAATACTTAACCAATTAAACACGATGGGTTGGTAGGGTTAAGTCATGGACTACTTGAATACTTAACTAATTAAACACGAAGTATTGATAGGGTTATGTCATGAACTGCTTGGATTCACTTGACCAACTCAATACATGGTTAGGATAGGGTTAACCACACTTAACCCGCTTGAAATCCTAGTTGTGTGGTCCTTTTCAGTAGTAACCCACATGGGAGTATCTGGATACCCTGGACTAGGCTAGGGTGGGGCATGATTACTGGACTGATTGTAAGAGACCAAAAGAGACGGCTGAATGGTGCACCGGTTGTTCAGGCGAACCATGGTCGTGCACATTAAGTCCGGAGTTGAACATGGGCAACGGTAGGTTTAGACTGTGCGTGCTTGTTTTGTGTCTATGGTTTACACCCTAGGACTGGATACACCCTAGGATGGACCTTGCACAGTTAACTACATTCCATGATTAGGTCGTATGACACCGATACACGACGAGTTAGGCTTATAAGGAGCCGATCGACTAGACCGAGTAGTTGGACCTTGATTTGGTCATCTCTTGAGTTTGGGCCAACATTGGACTAAGGGATCATTTCTTGTTTATACTTGACATGGATTAGAATACTAGTACAATTGGTGCAACTTAACATTGTATATGCGATGCCACTCATGTTAACATTCCACCATACCAGTTATCTTCCTATGTTTCATCTCTGTTTTACATGTCTAGTTAACTTTATTAGTTTTTATACTAATAGTAGTTAGGACTTACCAGTCTTTTTGACTGACCTGTTTTCCTTTCGCCTCTTTTCTTCCGTCCCCCCTCCAGGTTCTCAGGGTGGGAACGCTAGCACCTAGCTTGTATCTTTAGCTTGCTTTCTGGATAGCTCATGTACGGTTTGGACTTGAGCTCTCTATGGCTTTACCACGTCTACTTTGGGGATAGTTTACTTTATGTTATTTCCAGTTTTGAGTTTATGTTTTCTAGACTTGTAGTTGTTGGAAAATAATGACTAAATACTATGATGTAACTTGACTATGGTTCTGAAATTGTAATTTTATCCGCTGCTTTATTTACTCTGTTTTACTTATATGTTCTATCTTGTGATATCTTTATGCATGTTTACCTTGACCAACACCCCTCCAAAGCCAGTGTACTTGCAAGAGTGACCCTGGTGGAGGTGGGGTGTTACATAATAACAGCTTTCAGTCCAACATTGGCATGGCACCTTTCGAAGCTCTTTATGGATGACCTTGTCCTTCACCTACATGTTGGTGGGAATCTACGGATAAGATCTTACTTGGGCCCGATATGATTAGGGAGACTTCGGAGAAGATCGACTTGATTTGAAGGAGGATGAAAGCAGCGCAAGATAGGCAGAAATCTAATGCGGATAAGAGGAGGACAGACCTTGAGTTTGAAGTTGGGGACATGTTCTTTGTCAAAGTGTCTCCATTACGGAACGATGTTCGCTTTGGGTCCATTGGGAAGTTAGCGCCAAGGTTCGTAGGACCGTTTCCTATTAAGGAGAAGATTGGACAAATGGCATATATAGTGGAGTTGCCCGAGAGACTTAGTGGTGTACACCACGTATTCCATGTGTCACATTTGAGGAAGTGCTTGCACGAGACCGCGGAAGTGGTAGAGCCGAGCTTGCTTAGAGAGGTGGAGATCGAGCGTGATGCGACGAGCTCCTACGCGCATTCTTGGGTCAGAGATCAAGAAGCTGAGGAATCGAGAAGTCAGACTAGTCAAAGTGCAATGGGGAGATGATGAGAGCAACGCTACTTGGGAGACAGAAGAGAAGTTGTGTTCGTTGTACCCTTTTCTTTTTGAGGGTATGTCTTTTAATTTCTCCTTTATCGCTTAGCTTATACCTATCTTACCTTTAGTATGTCCTCTCGCTAGTATCCTTGACCTTTAGTTAGGATAATCCTATGGTTGAAACATGTGTTTGAGACATGTTATGTATGATGGATGCAAAGTGGATGCAAGTGTTTGCTAGTGGTTGCTCGTGGGCGCATATACACACACTATTAGGCACTAGATCGGCTCAGTCACTTCATACTGCATATTGCATATAAATGGCTATATTTAGTAAAATGGATGTACAATGATTGTGTTATCATATGGATAACGCATTTTGGTTAATGGTTGTGCACGCATATAGAGATAATATTTAGCATTAGGGAACTTTTGCATACATAATGGACGCATGGCACTATCATGATTTGCATTAAGGAGGTCAACTGAATCAGTGGACCGCCTGATTTTGGATTAGATAAGGGACATATACACACACTGTGCATTTAAACATGAAAGCATTAGAAGTCTATAAGGACAATGGATGCCTGTGTTTGATGGTTGAGTAGATGGACGATTGGATGTTAGGATACACATTCTTCTTGACTTGAAGATTTCGGGGACGAAATCCTGTAAGGAGGGGAGAATGTAACACCACGTAATTCTATTTGTTAGATCGAAATTTGGACCTAACACCCAAATTGTTATGAACAGCAGAGAATTTCAAAATGAAGAACAAGGAAAAAGAAAATAACACTCAGAATTTATAGTGGTTCGGCATTAACGAGCCTACGTCCACTTTATATATTATTGATTATGCTTTTAAAAGCTAGTACAACAATGATTTCTCTCAATATTTCAGTAGTTTGACAACAATGGCGGATTCAGTCCTCAATATTGCCAAAAAGATCCCGAAAAATGCCAAGCTCTGGTCTATTTATAGCTGATTTCGTCAGGCGGATCGTGGACACGTGGCACGGATCCCGAGAGCATCGGATCGCATCGCCACCTTTGGAGAAACAGTCAAATTAGCCGTTGTGGACAGGTGTCATGATCTGCTTGAAAATCGGATCGTGCAGATGGGGGAGAATTGGTCCAGATGACGGTTAGGGACACGTGTCGCCAGATCCATGCGATCCGGATCGCTGAAGACCAGCTCGCGCTTGGATGGGCCAGAGGGTTCGCCATGTACCAAGGGATCGGATCGGTTCGCTCTGGGCAACAATATAAGTTCGGATCGGATCGCCTGGTCGTGTCGTTCGCTGATAAGATGGGAGCGATCCATTCCTGGGCGAGCCGATAGTGTGCGATCCATTACTGGGCGAGCTGATAGAGTGTAACTCATTCCTTCATATTCTTGGGGAACGTGGTTTCCTGTTTTCCTCTTACGAATGATCCCGGGTGGCTTGGTCAAAAAGCGAGCCAACATTTTGCCCCCTCGAAGTATGTTTTATCGATGATGGAACATGCTTCGAAGCTATAAAATTGTATCTTCCCATCGAATCACGGGTCACAAAACTTCTCTCTTTCTGCGATTCTCTCAGAATCCTTATGAACAGCAGAGAACGATTCGTGTCGCGGATTCGAGTCGCGAAATGTCAGCGAGACGTTCGTTCCTTTCTTGGGTGTGCACTTGGTCCTTGAAACGAAGCGGGCTCCCCCTCGAGTCGTGGTGGGCTTTTGGTTCGCGGCCCATTAGTCTCTTGTGGATCGAATAAAACAAAGAATGGGAGACGAGCAGTCGTCCCCTTTTCCTATATAAGCTGACCTCCCCCTTCTTCATTCTCCTTCTTTTTTCCCGCTGCCGTATCGTTTCGGCTTAGCCATTGAAATACGAACCCAACTTTCTTAAACTTTCGAAAATTCAAGTATTCTCTCAGTTTTTAGAAAGGTAACTTCATAGAAAACATTCTCATTTGTAAACTCATCACTTTCCTGAATTTTTACGACTGATTCGAAGGAGAAACGGTAGAAATCCGCAATTTTCCGAAGAAATCACCAAGTTGCCATGGCCATTGGGCGTAGAGCTCGGAATTTGAGGATGGGAAGGAGAGGAGGAAAACGAAGGAGGCAGAAGGAGAAGGAAAGCCGGCTCGGATCGTGGTCAAGGATTGAAGACGAAAGCGAGTGGCGAGACGAAAGATCGAGGTGGCAGCAAAGGGACGTATCGTGGGGGTCGCAACGGTTCATGAAGGAGCAATCCCTTCGCCCGGCGAATCGATGAGGGGCGATCTCTCTGCCCTGCGATCCGGAAAGGGGGCGATCCCTCTGCCATGCGAGTCGAAAGGGGCGATCCCCCTGCTTTGCGATCCGTCTCATAGCTAACGATACGAAGAAATTTCAGACTTTTAATCAATGCCTTGTCACCATAAAACTCCGAACAGTTAGGATAGAGCCTTGATGTTGGACTTTCTGGACTAAATGACTTCATAACTTGACTGCATACGACGACTAATGTTTTGATGATCTTGATTGCTTTCACGCTTTATTTTTAATGCACACACGAGTACACACACTGGCACTTGCACACACGGGGGACGGGTAGTGTTAATCTTATTGTTCACATTTTCTCGTCCCAGCAGCAATGTCGAACGATAACTCTTCTCCAAGATCCGTAGCAGAAGCGGAATCCGAGACTCCTGAACAGTACAATCCCGAAATTCCTCCAATCAATCCGAGGGGCGAAGATTCTAGATCTGAGTACGAAGCCACAGAATCAGATCCGACGGAAAGTACTTCATCCAGCAACGATTCTGAGACTGATGAGCGAGCTCCTGATGAGAACCCAGGCGCACTCGCGATAGATAAATTTTCTGATTCTTTAGCATCCAAGCTTGACGAGATAAAACTTAAAAGAATCTTCTTAAGACACGGAATTCCTTGGGATGATGTCTTGACGCCTGGAAGCGAAGATAGACCCCACCTTGCACCGGAAGGATATATGGCGATCAGTCGAACAATGTGTCTTGTAGGAGCTATTCCTCCGTTTCCTCCGATCGCCATCGAAACTTTAAGACGACTAGGTATTGCTCCGATGCAGCTTCATCCAAACGCCTACGCATCTTTATACTCTCTATATGTCGCATTTGCGGAGATCCTACCTGCCGAACTTAAATTCAAAGATCTGGTGTTCTTCTTTCTTTTCAAGCACCGTTCTTCGGCAACTCCAAATTTTTCTTTCTTTGAATCGGTTGCAAATAGGAAAGTTCTATACGACGGATACAGCAACATCGGGGATCCTAAGTCCGACTGGTTTTATATAAGGAAACAGGCTGGATGCTCACGAAGATGGCTCAAATCAAGTAAACTTTGACCACCTAGTCGAGTATCTTACTCATGGAGTCTAAGCATTAACATTCTTCCGCTTTTTCCTTTGTCTTAAACAGATCATGTCTTCCCAAAGACAGAGGGTGCGCTATACAACAACCGGTTGTCCATTCTCTTGCAAAGCAGATCCGACTTTTTAAGGATAAAAAAATGCATTACTGATGGCAACCTTCATACGCATCGTCTTCTGGACAGAAGATTTGGACTTGGGACCGGTGGCAAACCTTATAAGTATGTGGCCCCAACGGAAGGAGCGGGAACTTCACAAGCGGCGGAAACGACTAAATTTCGCAAGAGTCCTTCTCCGATAGTCATCCAAGACGATGAAGACTTGAACATATACAGAGGGGATGAGGCCCAAGGTGACGTGCCGAAGGAAATTCCTATCTCTGCTCCAATAGGAACCGTTGCTGCCGACGATTTAACAGAAGAGCAATTATTTGACGAGCTGAATAAAATTCCTCTACCCGATGATGTATATACGGAGAAAGACTTCGGAGAGGGGCCTTTCTTCTCTACTTCTGAAGAGGGGATCGCTTCAACTAGGGGACGAGAAACTGGTCAGATGAGCCTGTCTTCAGGCCCGGGTCCGTTAGGGGGAATTATATGGGATGCACATATCACACACACCGTCTGACCCTACACTCTTATATCGCGGGTATTCAAAGTTTTAATATACTCTTTTCTTTTTCTGCAGGAACGATGTCCCGCAGGAAATCTTATTCGTATCGTTCTCTTCGTGAGGGCACACCTAGCCTTCGCCCGGATGCTGAGCGCCCTCGCGGTCCTCCTCATAGGCCGAGTTCTTCGCAACCTCGGTCTCCACCCAAATCAACCGCTAACAGGCCCTCGAGTCATCCGATAATTCCGACCGGGGGAAAGAAACTTCCAAAAGAGTTGACTCCTCCAAAGAGCGCACCTTCCCACAGTCGGTCGTCCAAAAGGCGTCACGAATCCAAAGATAGGGACAGAGAATCATCCAAAGAGACCGAGAAGGAGGGAAGTGATATCGTTCCCACTAGCCAACCAGAGTTAGCTGCCCCCGGGTCACGGGATTACGTCCATGGTCCCGAGATCCAAGGTAGGTTGGAAAAGCTGCGGGAACAATTTCCAGGCATATTCTTTGATAGGATGGTATTTTTCCTGCCCTGGAACCGGTCCCTAAAAACTGGGATAATGAAGTTATCGGGCACATCCGTCATGTGGCCAAGTAGTACGAGATGATGAAAAAGCACGCAGTTAACCTTTCGGAAGTCATCCGAACACTTGAAATAGAAGCTCACAGATCTAAAGCAAAACTCGAAAATAACGAAAGGGCTAGGACAAAATTGGAGAAGGACCTGGAAGACGCTCAGGCCCAGCTTGCTTTGGCACGGAGAGACGCTGCAAATTATAAGACTGAATTAGAAAATGCCAAGCAGCGCTTTCACTCAGAACTGGATTCCAATAGCCAGGAAAAAATGGCCTTAAAAAAGGAGGTTGAAGACCTCAGAATGGCCAACATCGAGTTGATAACGGCACAAGGCCATTTTGAAACTGAGAAGGCTGCTTGGGAGGCGGAAAAAGCGAGTTTAAAAGAGTGTTTGGCTCTGGCTAAAGCAGAAAAGGGGATTTTGAACGACCAGGTCTTGGACGCGGAAAGAAGGGCAGCCCTTGTCGAAAAGAACGTTGAAAGTGCCATTGAATTGGCTACTACTTCTAACAACAAGCTCCTTGCAAGTGAAAAAGAGATTGAGGGGTTTGAAGAAATGATTTTCGATTTCCTTGGCCAGGTTCTCAAAACTCGCAATATCTCATGGATCCCGGATTACCATGTTACTTTGGCCAACCTGTGGGATGCTATTGTGGAGGGTGAAAAACATAGACTGGGGGCCGAAGAAATCGATGAGGATGAATTGATGAAAAGCATCCTAAGGGACAATGAGCCTGAGGACCTGGCAGAGGGTCGTCGCCTAATTCTGGCAGAGATGGAAAGGGAGAGGACCCTGGCTAAGGGTAAAGGCAAAGCTGAAGAGGGCTCGAGCTCGGCCTTGGAGCCCAAGACCTCCGGGGTCGAAGAATACCATCCTGATGATCCATAATCCCTTTGGGTCGAACTCCCATGATCATTGGAGCATCTGGAACTACTCAAGAGGGAGCATCTGCTGAAGGTATCTCTCTCTCTTTTCCCCGCAATTTTCTAAAGCAATTGCGAATTGTCGTCGTCTGACAGAACAACCAATTGAATTAGTAATGTGTGTCTCTCGTAATGCAGGTGGCGAGCCCGTCGACAAGGGTGCTGAAAAAGAGAGAGAAGTGGAGAAGGGGGCTGCCCTGCCGGGTGCTGGCGTTGATGTTTCAGAGCAGGTCGTGGTCACAACAGTAGGAGGAAGCATCCCGGCACCTAGCACCAATGTACCCAAAGATGCTGGGACTATTGAAGCTTTAAAAGACATGGATGGTCGTCATGTGGATGACGAAGAGGACATTACCGGCACCAAAAAGGCCGATGATGATGATGATGAGGAACCCCTAGCCAGCCGAAAAGCCAGACAAGAGAAAGAGTTGGCTTCAAAGAAGGTGGGAGATGAGGCTTTGGACGTAGTACCTCTTGCCGAATTCGATCCCAAAACTGGGATGATTGTGAAAATCCAGCCTAAGTCCATCAGCCGGCAGCTTCACTTCGCAAACCCCGATGACATCCCGGCTTCCCTCTCCAGTAGAAGCAAGAGAAAAGAGGTGGAAGAGGAAACTTCAGAGGAATCGGATGTTCCCCTCGTAGAAAAGCGGAAGAGGAAGAAAGGGGATCCATCTGAAGCCGACAATGAGAGACTGGAGAGGCAGAAGCAAGAGAAGAGGGCAAAGTGTAAATAGGATGTTTGTTGATATTTTGTCTTTAGATTTTCCACTGGCCAGGAAGTGTAATTGTGAGACTGGTCCTCACTTTTGTTTCTAGGTTGTTTTTTCATTTTGTTGATTCGCAGTACATGAACAACAGTTTATCTCTCCTTGCATCATTGTGTACCTGTATTCAGATATACTTTCTATGTTTAGTCATTAGCTAACTAATAATAATTACAAATTAATCAAACAACAGATAGCCAAAGGAGAATTTTCATGTTGCGTCGCTATATTAAAGTTCAGTTTATGTATGCGAGCATATGTGCCCCCAATCAGTTGTTATCATAACGTCTGACGGGGGTTTACTAGGAATTGGATAGCCTTATCGGTAGGTTGCCCCCTATTTCTGAATATGGGGGACTTAGAAGATTTCATAGGATAATTGTTCTTGTGGCACCGAATTCCTGACACCTTTCTCAGTGCTTAATTATGGATGCTTTTATATTCTCCTGGCGGTCGCCAAGGTTAGACTTTTGCTCAGGCGGCTCCGATCATGGTACACCGCCATGCCTTGTGGACGTCATCTTCGCGTCCTTTATACTCTCTCTCAGCTCTGGAGAGTTAGAGTCACGGATCAAGCGGTCTGCAATCATGCACGCTCATCAAACTCGTCCTAGGTTTACATTTTAATCCAAGCTCCGAGGATTAAAACCAATCGGACAAGCAGTTGGAGCATTTGCCAAGGCTTTGTGTTCCTCCGAACAGTCTACGGGAGGAATGGTTGGCACCAGACTTCGGGTACCTCCTTTATTTGAATTCATGTAATCTGGTGGCGTCGAGCATAGGATCAAGCCATGTAGGCAGTCACACCGCGTCCATCTGGAGTTGGACTATGACTTTGTAACTCAACAATTTATGTTCAATTGTCTTGTGGTCTGCCACGTGTGAGCCCAGAATTGGATGGTCATCCCGGATCCACCTTGAGCTATACAGCATTCTTTAGACGAAGAGCGTGGCTTTGTTAACGAGCAGTTCAGTCGAGCTCGTTATAGTATTGCTCTATGGCTCTATATGCGGGTGTTACAAGTTTGATCGGTAGCAAATCCTGGATACCTACACCATCCACATATTAATTCATCTGAGTTAATTACATCAATAACTCATAAATCATGCAAATATAAGAGTCATGGTAATAGAATAATCCTGTTAAAGGAATGAGTATCATTCTGAGTGAAAAATGGCGTTGCATATTCATTGCAGGTCCATTTTACTTCGCCCTATCTCTGCCAATAAAGGGCTGCCAAAGTCCTTTAGTTGATGAGGGGTATTTTTTCAGATTATCATGGGGGTGGCAGTCCCAAAAAATGAATAGACCTTGGTCGGGGTCTTGAGATGGCAAAGGCGGCTAGGTAGATACTATAAGCGAGTGGTGAGGTCGCATCCCCTTCAAATCGTCATTTTGCCCCAATACTGAGGGTAAGGATGGAGTGTCAGGAAGTCATGACTGGATTGCTAATGGTAGCACATCTTTGCATTGGTGTTAGGTTGTAAATTAGCATGAGAACAATGAATTCATGCTTATAGAAATTTTTTCACTTTCCATGCTAGGAAATAGGATATTACTGCTGGTGGGATAATCATATCACATAAATTTGCTGATATACCCTCGATCCCATATCGGGGACAAGGGTTAGTGCGCCAACAATCAACCAGCATTCATGCGTAAGCGTTCTAGATCTTCAACTCGCTAACTTTCAGGCAAGACTAAGTCAATTGACCAGGCAAATTCTTGATGTATCGACTCTGAATTAGATGATGTAATCTCGAGCAATTTATGCTCAAATCTGTAGTCGCCCCCAGCCTTAGGGGAGTGAGTAACTTGGCAGATAATCGATGAAAAGAGTGAAAGTATGAGTCTTCACTTTCTAACTTCAGAATGTCGTTCGCCAGAAGTTTCATTCATGTACATCTCCCATCTAATGGGTGGCTGACTGGTGATTTGGTCGAATCATTCAGGGGGGTGAATTCGGCAATTGCACTCGTTGGTGTTTGTTTTGGGACAATCTTCCAAGAGAAATAGGCAATGTCGAATTGCATGTCATATCTCGAGGCATAAAGAACGATTGCACGCCTTTCACTTCACCTTGTTAGATGCATTCTGTGCTGTAGGAAGTTTATCATGGAGTTAACCATGACTCTTTTCCGGGTTTGGTCTCCAACGTTGGATCAACTTCCATTTTATCAATGGTTGCGTTTCATAGTGTCTTGATGGGGATCATCTCTATCTTTTCTGGATTATTGGAACTTTCTTATTCGACCAGATGATTCGACTTTAGATCTTCTGTGTATGAAATATGAGGTATGTTGTAGCGTTCCATCCAATAACTCTTCTGCCCATTCTAGGTAAGCTGCGAGTTGTGGTTTCTCCGACTGGAATTCCTTTCGAGTCGTCCTTCGGGGGTTATCTATAAAATTTCGGCGTTGGATTGCCGATCATTTCTTGCACCGTCTGTATACAACTTCCAGGTGCTTGATTTCATCTTTCATTTCGAATGGCAACTCCATATAAAATCCCGCGATAGTGAACTTATTACATACGTCTTATTTGCTTGACAGGAGCACACTTCAGGTTTATACTCAAGAAATGACTCATAATTTGGGATAAAATCCCGCAAATATTAGCACTGGTCCAAACGAACACATCCAGGCTCGCCTACAGAAAGCATATAAGTTCTCTCGTTCGAAAGAGGTCTAAAGGAGATCCGATGTGAAGACCTTAGTCAGGTCGGCGTCACCAGTCGGAACACGTGCAGTTGCGTTATTAGATGTCACCCTTCTTCATCCCGAATCACCATCCTCTCTGGAATCTATGTCTTCGGGCAGGTCGTTTGGCAATTCCTTTTGCGATGCTCCCATTATTCGCAATATTGACACCTTCTTCACACTTCATTTCATCTAGAGGGGAAGCGTCTTTGGGTTTCATGCAATCTCTGTTGCATAGCATATTCCATCCTTCCTAATCAATCAGCTTCTCCAATAACTTGGTCACCATAGACCAGTCTCACTCCGTCTTTGGTAGGGATATTTAACGGTTAACACCAAGATGCTATGTAAGCTCTGAATTCCGTTAGACTTGGTTGGTTGAGACCACGATCAAATAAGCTTGAATGCAATAGCATGGCTTGCAAGGCTTCAAATAATGTTCATACATTCTGTCATAACTGTTGTATGAAGTGGATAGCTAATGGTTGGTTCATATTTGTGTTGATCTCAAGTTCTCATCTCTCAACCGAGATCGTATAGTGGTTGGTGAGCAGTCAAATTGCTATCGCCCGGGCAAGGATCCATATGCCCAATCATGGCCCACGGTGGTTCAATTGGTACCTAACTCTGGGCACCAAAGTACATTGATCTACCCTTCATCTATGGAAATCAGTCTTCCTTGATGCGGTTGACGACAAATAGGCATTGCAAATACTAGCTAAGATTTTCAAGGAGTGAACTATGGGACATACATTTTTCACCACGCCATTCAAGCGAAACGTAACTTTGTAGTGCTAGGATCCTTTCTTGCTATTGGATATCCCATCATTGAGAATCATGGCTATTGGGATATTCTGAGTCACCTTTAGAGTAGTGTCTGGATCGTTCTATGTCAATGGCATCTGGGACTCCGCTAGTTGGACATGTTTAAGCCACGTAACTAGGTGATCGCCACTCGTTCAGGAACATCATCGGTTGCATTTGGGAAATATGCACACCATTGGAGCTCTGGAAGAGGAGGCTGTTATGAGCCTGTCATTATTTTGTATACTGCCATAGCCAGCGTGTCGAATCTTTTCAACAACTCCTCACATTCAATAACATCGGTAGATAGAGGTCATGGCTTCTGGAAAGAATCCTCAGAATACCTACCGAATCTTGGTCGATAAGCAGTTGTGATAATTGTGGGTCAGAATGTACTCCGAGCCGAAGGCGAGCCGTGCTCCGAGCCGAAGGCGAGGCCGTCAGCGGGTCCGGGCGCGCGCGCGTGTGTGGTGGTCATGATGCATGGACCCCCTCCTCACAACATAGCATGCATTGGGAGCCCAAAGCCCCCTGTTATCATGAGTATGCGTGCGGCGACGGGGCAGAGGTGGTCTGTTATGCACAGGACTGTTCACATCTCGAGTCCTGAGAGCCGTTGCTTGACCATTCACATTACGGTTTGGGGGCCCCGCCCCTAGTTCTTCTTCTTCCTGTGAGGGTAGGGTTCCGAACCGAAGCTGTTCTATGTTTTTGGCTCTCTCATACGGTTGCCGCGGAGGTCTCGGCGATTCTTCAGACGAAGAAGAATATGCTGGGGTGAGTGGACGAACTGGCGATGCTCTTTGCCTTGCTAGCTCATCAAGTCTTCTATCCATAGCCGTCAAATTTTGCCGTAGGATGGAACTTTCCTGCCTTTGGGCAGCCAACTCATCAAACAACCTATCCCACATTTCGGTGAAGCGAGAGAGATCCCCCTCGGTGACAGGAGCAGCAGGATCATAGTGGTCATCATCACTCTCTCTTATGCGCCAAGAGCTCGAAACGGGTCGAGCAGAGGTTCCGGGACGATAGGAGTGGGTCATAGGTTCTTTTCCAGGTCGAATTGTAGTCTGACCAGCAGTTCGGATAACTACAGTTCGTGGAGGGTGATTCGCTGCGCCCCCCTGAGATCGACTCGTGGTTGTGGTACGCGGAGGCTGCGAGGCGTTACCTCGGGATCGAGTAACAACACCTTCAGTGGCACGGATCGTCTCGTTCTCATCGACTCGGAACGTGGTGTCTTCGTCGGATCGGTTCGCCCCCTGCGCTCCGCGATCCAAAGTTTCTTCATTGCCCAGTTCGTGCACGCTTTCCTCAATCGTTTCGTTAGTCTGCGAAGCTTTAGATCTTTTTCCAGCCATGATATCCGAATCGCTGGAATCCTCAAAGAAGCGAATAGTGAAACTTTATGACTGAGTTTCTCAGTGAAAGCACCAAAAATGTTAGATCGAAATTTGGACCTAACACCCAAATTGTTATGAACAGCAGAGAATTTCAAAATGAAGAACAAGGAAAAAGAAAATAACACTCAGAATTTATAGTGGTTCGGCGTTAACGAGCCTACGTCCACTTTATATATTATTGATTATGCTTTTAAAAGCTAGTACAACAATGATTTCTCTCAATATTTCAGTAGTTTGACAACAATGGCGGATTCAGTCCTCAATATTGCCAAAAAGATCCCCAAAAATGCCCAGCTCTGGGCTATTTATAGCTGATTTCGTCAGGCGGATCGTGGACACGTGGCACAGATCCCGAGAGCATCGGATCGCATCGCCACCTTTGGAGAAACAGTCAAATTAGCCGTTGTGGACAGGTGTCATGATCTGCTTGAAAATCGGATCGTGCAGATGGGGGAGAATTGGTCCAGATGACGGTTAGGGACACGTGTCGCCAGATCCGTGCGATCCGGATCGCAGAAGACCAGCTCGCGCTTGGATGGGCCAGAGGGTTCGCCATGTACCAAGGGATCGGATCGTTTCGCTCTGGGCAACAATATAAGTTCGGATCGGATCGCCTGGTCGTGTCGTTCGCTGATGAGATGGGAGCGATCCGTTCCTGGGCGAGCCGATAGAGTGCGATCCATTACTGGGCGAGCCGACAGAGTGTAACTCATTCCTTTATATTCTTGGGGAACGTGGTTTCCTGTTTTCCTCTTACGAATGATCCCGGGTGGCTTGGTCAAAAAGCGAGCCAACACTATTAATATTAATATTCACAAATTAAAGAATAAATAATCTCAGACGTGAGAATTGTGGGAAACGGGTTGCACCATTGTGTTCGTCTCGGAATCCTGGTTGAAATAGAGTCCGAGTTTGTGCGTATTGGACTTCGTTTGAAGAAGTTATGGCCATCAGAAGTTTCTGAAAATTAAAAAAAAAAAAACATCTTCATGGAAATTTAAAATTCAAACTGAAAGTGCAGAAGCGGGCTGGGCGGGAAAAATTCCCGCCCAGGCAGGTCGACTGGGGAGTCGACACTAGTGTCGACCTGCCCCCTCCCCCCCCCCCCTCAGGTCGACTATAGTGTCGACCTAGGTGTCGACCCAGTCAGTCGGCTATGGTTTTGGCTGAGCCCAATTCTGAGCTGCTGATGTGTCTTTAGGGCTGAGTTGGCAAATTAAACGGTTCAGGTTAGTTCTTATTTGATCTGATAGTCTAAATAAACCCTAAACTCTATAAATACCTAGGTAGTCTCTCACCGTAATTCATAAGAAAAATAGAATAGCTACCGTCATACTGCCGCCATGGAACTCAGTCTAGCCGCCGCCAACTAAGAAGGAAGAAAGGCTAATCAAAACCTAATTCTACTCAACTCTAAAGCAAAGAAAAACTCTCTTTTCTTCTCTAAATTGTGAGTATGATGATCTTAAGAAGATTATTATTATTTTAATTAGGTTAGGTCATGAATGGATTATGAGTAGATGATGTGAATTGTCATATATGTTGTTGTAAGTCTTATGCTATCATGTATGTTATAAATCCTATGTTATGTGGTGATGATATGTTATATGTTGTAAATCATGCTATGATGATGTTATGTATGTTGAGAGTTTCTATGCTAAGTTGTGATGAATCGTACATGTTAAAAAGACATGATGTTACTATCTATGCTAATTAGTTCATGTTAATCAAATCATGATGTTGATATTATTTGGGTTATGTTGATCTATATGACAAGTCACATGTGAAAGTTTAGGTTGAGATTATGAACATATGCCATGACATCTATTTTGATCTAGAATTATGACATCTAGAATTATGCTATGACAAATGTGAAATTCTATGCTAGTTCACACCATCATTATGTGGCCTAAAACCCCATATGCAAGTTTATACATAAATTTGGGTTACGATCATATCATGTAAATTGTTCAATTTAACAAGTTGACACCTTTAGATCCTTAACATGTGTAGTTTATGCAAGTTTCACCCCTATTATGATTAGATTCATTTTAATTGTCTATGTGTTGTGATAATTTATTTCTGTACTAGGAGTTAGACTATTTGAGTATAACGTATATTCTGCGTTGAATAAGCGAACGTTTAAACGTGGGGTAGGGGTAATATTAAGGATTTAATATAAAGAAGTTGGGGTGCAATTGACATGATTTTGCATGCCATGAATGGATGGCCATAATTGAGTCAATTATGGACATCAATAAAAGTGGACTTAATTAATAATTTGAATAGGGAATTATTAAAACTGGGGTGAAAGATTATAAGTGATAATCAATGCTTAGGACACGAGGTTGGACTCGTTTGTAACGTAAACCTGCCCGGACCCGCCCTGCAAATCCAGTGGTCACAAATGTCAGACCAATGTGAGAGATCCTAGGCCTAAACTAAAGCATAACAGTTGTAAAGACACGAGGTTGGACTCTTTTATGCTGTAAGACTGCCCGGACCCGCCCGACAAATCCAACTGCCATAAATGCCAGTCTAATGTGAGAGGTCTTTATGAGGTTATGTCCTGAATGAATTAAGAAATACTTAACCAGATGAACATGTAAGGTGGGACATGGGGGTTAAGTAGGTGCCTTGGGTTGCATGAGGAATCTAGTGGGTGCCCTAGTGGCATGTGAAATACGATCAGTAAGACTTAACCAAACACACATGTAAATGAACATGACTAAGAGGGTTAATTGTGATATACTAGTGGTGACAAGCTTAGGTGGGTAACTTGTGGGGGCCCATTTAAAACAGTATCCCAAACGTATCTTTGTGGGCTGGACCCAAGTCGAGGACGGGACACGCATGCTGGGTTTGACTATAAGAGGCCAAAACGGGGAGCGGTGGCAACGCAAGTCAAACGGGTTTCATATGCGTGTGTGGACCCGGGCTGGTAGGTAAGACGTTGTTGCATCGTGTAGGTATAAGCCGTGCATTCTCAAGTTGTATCAGGTTGCCACTTTAGAGGAGTGATACACCCCACTATGGGGCCAGCACGGGTATCTACGAGTAGGGAGCCAATCGAAAATGGGTAGTGGGGTACATCTAGTGGAGATAGGGGCAGACAACACCTATGTAGTCAGCTAGGGGTACGCAAGGCTATTTATATAGTTTCGGTGTGAAGCAATTGGGATCAACCTTTTGGGTGACTGGTGCAGTGTTGTGTAGTAATATAAAGTGCAGTGTAGTAATTATTCATTAGTAATTAGGCATGCCTTCAACGTTTTTTTAACGTTATCTTAAACGTTATCTTTGTCTGCTCTTCCACACCTAATAGTTCATAGACATTTACTTGTCTTCCAGCTTATGCCTTAGTCTAGTTATTTTGATAATAGTATTGTTAAAATTATCATACTCGCCAGACTTTAGTCTGACCCCCTCCATTTCTATCCCTTTTCCCCCTCCAGGTCCTCAGGTTGGGCCCAGCTCTAGTGGAGTTTGATTGGATTGCTTTATCTATCTTGTAAAGCTTGGACCGTTGAAGTAAAGTCCAGCTTGTTATCTTCTTTAATGGCTATTTGTGTAATGGGACTATGTATTTTGTTTCATGAAGATGGATATTGTACTTGACTCTGATTTATGGTTTTATGATGTAACAGACATGTTTAATTTCCGCTGCAATAAAATGAAGTTTTAGATTTCCAAGTACTACTTATTATCTGTCTTGTTGAAATTTTTCTGTTCTATATTCACTTATAACCTCCATGGAAGTTAATGCATTCCCTTTGTGAGTGACATTAATGGACGTGGGGTGTTACAAATGATGATGAGTCATGAACTATCTATTTGAAATACATTTCAGCTATGCAATCAAAATTTCAGGAAGCATATTTAGAGAAGCCTAAAATATTAACATTTCTGTTAAACTAAGTTCACTACTTGTAGTGTGTAACCAAACTTGAATGTAAATTTTTGAATATTTCATATAGGAATTATGTGGGACGAACAAGTCATATTAAGTTGTTATGAGGTTGTTAGCAGTAACAAAAAGCTAAATTTACTACCAGGTAAAATACGGCTACAGCGGTGGTGATAATAATCAAACAACAGAATAAATAAGAAAAAGTTTAGGTAAATCAACTTTAAATATAATATGAAATTCAAAGCATTCTATAAACCATATACACAAGACGGTCTTTTTCCTAACTAACAGCCTTAAGAAAGTAGGTAGACATGAGTATGAATAAAAAAAATTATCTTGCTTATGCATATGCATTATCCAACTTAAATACAAAAACGTAAACATCACAAACATAGAAGTGAGAAACACTTAAGAAGAACGAGGGCACATACTTCATAATCAATATGTATATATTCATATACTTTCAAGTCAACAGCTTAAACAAGATTTGTGTATACATATTGTTTTATAACACTTCAAAAAATCATCTTTTATAGCGCTTTCTGTCAACTACTGTAAAACCTTATATATTAGTATAAAGTGGGAAACCAATTTAGTAACTGAAGAAAGCAAAAACTATAATATATTTCTTGAATCATTAGTGAATAAAGTTGGAATAACACTCACTATTTCTAGATAGGTGTAAGGTTCTTGCTCCTCTTGTAGTATCGTGCAAGGCGGTTAATTCTGCTTTCAACAAAGATGAGTCTGAACTTAGAATCCTTGTCTTCCTGTTCTTGTCCAAATGCTTTCCAATAGTAATTTCCTTTTTAATCAAATGGTACATAGCCTCAGGAAACTTAGGGGCAAGTCCTATTAAACGTCATACAATAAATAAATTGAGTATTCCTATGTATTATGAACACACAAACACATACACACAGATACATATTTACAAACGTTAATGTGTGTCCACGCATAAAAAACAGAAGACACAAAAGGGACTCATAATTATATCCAAAAACTACGTCGCCTACCTTGTTATTTATTAAAAAAGGATAAATCAAAAAGTAAGGAAATCTTGGATTTAAAACTTAAAATATATGTTAAAACTGAAATTAGTTCGAACACAAAAGGTACCACGAAGGCATTTCATCAATTTGTTAGGAACGAGACCACAATCACAACAAAAAACTAAGGACACAAAGATTTGTATAGTGGTTCGATCTAAGATAGATCAACGTCCACTTTAGCAATTATTTTCATTATGAACTTGAGAGTTACAAGGCTATTATCTCCTTTAAGAACATTCATTTGCTCTTTTACACTAGAAAGTCACTTTAAACTTTGAAAATCAACGAAGAAAAGAACAAATCTTCCTAAATTCAAGGAATATGAACGAAGATCTTCAATGTCTAGAGCGCGAGATAGAATTTGATGGATTCCATCGAGAATCAGGCTCAAGATCTTTGTTAGGAGATGCTAAATGATGTTAGAATCACTTGAAATATGAGAGAAAGCAATTTGGCGGCCTTTCGAGGTCGTAGAAATTGGTCCCTAAAAGCACGGAAGCCATGGCCTATTTATAGTAAAAGTTGGAATGAAGTGGTGTGCTGAAATTTGTATGTGCAAGTTGTGGGTCTCTCACTCAGGTAATTATGACAATGCCACAGCCAGTTATAAACAGTTGTTGCCAGTTGTCTTGTATGAGTGATCCTACATTGCAAGAACGAAACAATGACAAGCGAGCGACCTATGATGGTGTGCGACCCCTCTACAATGAACCAAATGACAGCGTGCGATCGAACACCCTGGAACATGAGCATTATTTCTTGCACGATCGAGGTGAGTGCGACTGACCATTCAACCTCCAAACGACGCTACTATTTGATTACCATGTGAAGCGCGACCGACCTGATGATCTGTGAGTTAGACGAGAGTTGCACGACCAACCTGATGATGTGTGATCAGATGAGAGTTGCACGCCCGACCCCACGCGCTCGAGTGGCTTTATAATGAACGAGTTTCTGGCGTGCGACCCTGGAATATGCTCGAGCCTTTATGATGCTCGATACCTTTGCGGTGCTCAATCCATAGTTTTATTTAATCTATCAACATGTGCCTATCTTTTGATGGATAAACATTTGCCCCTCGAAGCTTGTAGTTTTTAGTTTGTAAAAACGACAAACTTCGAAATGAAAAATTATAGCACTATTTGATAGGTTGAAATCTATTTGAACATTGAACAGAGACACCTACTTTCCTGTGGATCGAGCGCCAGCAATTCAGGATGGTCATCATTCAACATATTTGGGCTTGTCGAGCAGTTTATGTTCGCTCGAGCAAGGCACCGGTCGAACATTTCATTTTGGCTCGAGCAACAGGTTTGGACACGAGTGACTGGGCCACATCCATCACTTGAGATTGTGTGACTGACTTGGCTCGAGCGATTGAGTCTGACTCATCATTTATGACTGAACGAGCCCGTTCGTCTCCCCACCTTGTATATGCTTCTTCCTCCTTATTTTTGTAATTTGTTTCTTTTTTTGAGGAGCTAAATTTAATTGCGGTGGATCCTTCTTCCAAGAATTTTCTGCGTTTTCCCTCTTCGAATTCGATTCAAATTGGATTTTCAATCACCAAATGCCATATACGTGTTAGGCTCGTTCAAACCGTGTAACGACATCAAATCAACTTCCGATTAATTCGAAGCAGCCAGTTTTCTTGGATCCGAACCATCTTAATGCTCAAAGGTTATTTTCCATTTTATTCCACATTGATCTTGTGTTGAATTCATTTGTTGCACGAGTTGAAATGTCCCGGAGGTTAGGTGTGGGTAAAAATTAAGTTTTTGAGCTGTAATGACTAGAATTTGTATGAATTTGACTGTATTGTGGGTATGAATGTGTATTTGAGGAATTCGATTTGTCCAGAAATCCATTAAATTCCAACATATATTATATGCACATGAATTGTTCAGTAAAATGCTTGTAACATGAAACTTTGTCTATTTCGCTGACTTGCTCATATACTTGGGGTCTGACCGTATTGTAGTTTACGTTTGAACCCGAAGTCAGCTTTTGAATGCTGAGATAAGACTATTTTTTGACTTCAGTATCACGTAAGAATTGTGCTTCCTATAGTGTTCGTCATCGTTATAATTTTTTGAATTGCTTTCTACAGCAGATAGACTTCAATTTGAATACCACTGAATTGGTTTAACCACTTAGGTACCATTGGAACATCACTTAGTTGCACAAACTTGCTCAACCTCGACCTTTCAGCTGTGCTCTACCTAGTTGATTTTATGAATGCTCGACTCCCGTAAGGGTCGGTTGTGCTCAACTCCATGGGTTCGAGCAGTCTTGACCCTCATTGGGTCGGTCGTGCTCGACTCCCTGGGTTCGAGCAAGCTCGACCCTCATTGGGTCGATCATGATCGACTCCCTGGGTTCGAGCAGGTTTGACCCTCACAGAGTTAGACGTGCTCGACCCAGCTGGTCTAAAATATTGTCGACCCTCGTGAGGGCCGGTCGTGCTCAACATCGTGGGTTTGAGCAGGCTCGACCCCCATTGGGTCGGTCGTGCTCAACTCTGTGGGTTTGAGCAGGCTTGACCCTCATTGTGTCGGTCATGCTCAACTCCATGGGTTCGGGAAGGCTCGACCCTCACTGGGTCAGTCGTGCTCAACTCCCTGTGTTCGAGAAAGCTCGACGCTCATTAGGTCGGTCATGCTCGACTCCATGGGTTCGAGTAGGCTCGACCCTCACTGGGTCAGTCGTGCTCGACTCCGCTGGTTCAAGCAGACTTGTCTCTCATGGCGTTGCTGGTGTTCGAACCTGTGGGTTCGAGCAGGCTCATCCCTTATTAGTTCGGCCAAGCTTGACTTTGCTTGATTATTGATTGTCGCCAAGTACGTTTGATTATCTTACTATCTGGTTAAGGGTTTTTGTTGATTTCCAAGCTTTCTCGTCGCTATACCTGTAATAACTAAAATCTTGCATATTTTTGAGCTATAATTTTGCTATTGGATGCTCACACCATTAGCAGGTTAGTGTAGAAAGTTAGGAATTGCAACATAGCCTAAGCTGCATGATATATTCACACATAGTTATTTTCATTCAATCATTTTGGGACATCCTCTTTGAGAATATGTTCATGCACTTCTAATGACACTTGGAATTAGTTAATCAATACATGCTGATTATATATTCTAAGTCTCATTTTTAAGATAATTCTCCACATGAGTAAGGAAATGCATACCTGCGATTTATCTTAAAATATAACTGTTCGTGTAGAAATGTTAAATCTACAACAGTTACGTCATAATTCCAATGAAGGAACTATGTCTGGTGAAACTAAGAGTTTTGGTCAAGTTATTGGAACTGCATCATATACTGTTCCCGGAGCGAACGCCAATCAGAACTTTCCTAAACCCTGTACACTTTCCAATGTACCTTGCGAAAGGCATGAAACAGAACTTTCTTTTAGCTCATATCAGCAATTGTGTAAGCAATTTGGGATTTTAGTAAAGAAAGAGGCTAAATTCCCTGGAAAGCATGAATTTGCTAACATCCCACCTATTGGATACATTGCAGTTAACCGTGGTATGTTAATGAGCGGAGCGATTCATCCTTTCAACCCTTATCTAGATTTTATCCTCCAACGCTTAGCTATTGCCCCATACCAGTTGCACCCAAATGGCTATGTCGTTTTAACGGGCCTTTACATACTTTTTATGAGGGTCAAACATTATGCGCCTACGTTTGAAGATATATTTTCTTTATATTCTTTTAAAAGGAGGAAGAAGGATCGTCCCTCATTTATTTTCGTTGAGAGTCGGGGTTCCAAAATCATTACTGATTTGGTAGAGAGTGTTCGAGGATTTTCAAACCAGCATTTCTTTGTTTGATGCTCTATAAACTTATACGGTTTTTGGATGGAATGAGGTGAATGCACTTACTTTACAGTAATTTATTTCTTTCCTCCTTAATCAGATACTCAAATCTTTAGCTATGTTACAGAGATTCCTGATCAGAATGCTGCCTTTGATCAAGACCTCTATAGTTCTTTAATAGCTGTCAATGAAGGCGAAATGAGAAGAAAGTTCTTGATTATAGAGGAGTTCCTTCATAGGCGTAACATGCTTCCTCCTCCGCGAACTCTCGCAGTAGATTCAACTAACAAGAATGGTACTGATAGCAAGTCTCCAGCCAAGAAGGCTCAAATAAGGAAGTGTTTCACTCCTACAGGAAGTAGTAAAAGTCCTCCCAAATCCAAGTTTGTTTCTATTGAGGAGGCAGCGCCCAAACAACGTGAGGGTAAGAGTCCCATGACTTTATCCGATCAGATTCAGAAAGAGGGCATTGCTCTGGATTCTACGGAGGAAACTAGTCAGGGTGATGTAGATGAAACTACTTCAAAAATTGTTTTTGATCCGATGAAAGAGAATGAGCAGTCTGAAGAGGCCGGAGTAACTTCTAAGGACAATTTGAGTGCTGAGAATCGTGATGATAATCTCGTTATCCAAGATAGTCAAGGAGAAGGTGTTTAGGAAACTTTTAAGGATCTTGGTGACCTTAGTTCGACTAAAAATCTCATCCTAGGCGATACTTTGACATTAGAGCCAGCAGTACCAGTTACGAAGAGTAGGACTGAAAAATATTCATCTCGAAATCCTCATCCTGGAAAAACACTTAAGGACATAGGAATTTTATTAGATGAGCCTCTTGAGATTGGTTCGTTATTAGTCATTCACAAGCAATTTCTTTTTACTTACGTCGCATGTTTCTAATACTTTGCATAAGTTCTTTTTTGCTTGCTTCAGTACTACTTAATCCAAATACTAAGAGTTTTCTCTGTCTCTCCTTTTAGTTCAAAGATGAGACATTCATTTGCAGATAGCTTTGAACATGGCATCAAGCAATACAACCCTAAGAATTTTCTCAAACATAAATCTTCTCAATATTCAAAACAATCGCAACGCTCTTGACCCGCCTACCATCCTCAACAATTTGGCAATCTTATTGAGACTGAGCAACAAAGGCCATGGAAGAATGAGCACTTTGATATGCTGGAAGCTAAAAGGAGAAAGAAGAGGAAAACTGAAGAGGAAAACCGATAAGAAGAGGGATAGGTGTGATAAAGGCACTGGTGACACACAGATGTGTCACAAATCAGATAAGCTTCTAGTTCCAGATCTCCCAATGCCGGATACTCAAACCACTTGTGAACAAATATCTTTGGCTTCTCTATCGGTCACCACCACTCCAGCCGACCTTCAGATAATTATGAACAGACCTCGTTATATTCCTAGACCGGCTAACTTTGGTCTTGCTGACCAATTCCCGAGCTGGAATTCAGGAGGAACATGTCTTGATCTAGACATATATCCTTATGAGAAACGAGATATTCTAGAAGAATTCGATGCTTTGAAGGGTATTATGTTTGTAACACCACTAAGTCCCACATCGTGGAAGCTTGTGTGAAGTGGGCACTCATATAGTGGAGCCCAGCTCTAACTAACGCCGAGGCCTTTTGAGGAACAAAACCCCACATCTATATGATGGCTAAGTTGGGGACAATACCTTGCGCAAACGGATGTGCGGGCTGTTACAGTGGTATCAGAGCCTATACCCAACCGTAATTGTGGCTCCTATGTGGACCACAACGCCTGGCTAAGGTGTTTGTGAGCCAACGAGGACGTTCGGCTCCATAGGAGGGGAGAATGTAACACTCCTAAGTCCCACATCGTGGAAGCTTGTGTGAAGTGGGTACTTATATAGTAGAGCCCATCTCTTACTAACACCGAGGACTTTTGAGGAAAAAACCCCACACCTATACGGTGGCTAAGTTAGGGAAAATATCTTGCGCGAACAGAGGTGCTTGCTATTACAATGTACCCATAGTTTGACACGACCAAGAGTCGGTTCAATGTTAAGTTGGACAAGATTAAGGGCCATGCTGATAAACAATTGAGCAAGTGGTATACTATTGCACATGAACTTCAAAGAGTTAACGAAATTTTTGCTGATCGTATCGCCACATTGGAGAATGACAAGGCTGAACGGATCAAGATTATACATTCTCAGGAAAAGACTACTTCATCTTCTGATCAAAGGGAAACTAAGGTAGCATGTTTAGAAGCTTAGATCAATAGGCTCAAAGAGGAGCTTGCTACTGCAAAACAGAAGGAAAGCACGCTAGCAACACAAGTCCAAAAGGCCCAATATGTTGAGCAACTTACAGAATCCAAATTAGCTGTGGAAAGGAGTGCTTCCGCCACTTTTAAACAAGAGAACCTAACACTCTAGCACAAGATTTCATCCCAATGTCTAGCCCTTGAAGCGCAAACCACCAATGTTAAATTTCTTGAAGAGGATAAATCCAAAGTCGTGACTGCTTACCAGAAAGTTAAGGCAAAGATTGAAGAGATCTTATTAAAATTTTATGTTTATAGTGTCATAGGCCATGCTAGTTTGCACTATTTGGGAAAAGACATTGCTGAAACTTTAGCTCTTGTCTGGGAAGAAGTTCTCAAGATTAAAGGAGGTGAACGCGGTGAGGATGATCTTATTGAGGAACTCTTAGTTGAGGAATAACGTGATGCTCGAGCTAAGGGGAAGATTTTGCTAAAGGTAAATCGGGCACTGCTAGGTGATAAGGAGGGGCCTTTTGGAGATCAAGCTCGGGATTAAGCTAATGTTGATGCCGTTATACTTCCTACCAATGTTGAAGTTTCTGTCTCATAGACCCTAAACAATCCTACCGCCGCTTTCAAAGAGAAAGACCCTTCATTCGAGGAGCATCATGTCAAGGAAAATTTAACAGAGGAGCATATCAAGGATGACGAGATCGATGATGATACTTATGCAAACATATTTGTGGTTGAAGAGCATGGAAACATCCAAGCATGTCTAGTAGCTATAGGTAAACTTGAAACCATCGAAACTTTGCTATACTTAGATCGCCTATGCCCTTCACTTGGGACGTCTGCATTTTGTGCTTATCGTTCATCTGCTTTAGGTCTAATCTCACCATCACCTTCTCCTGCTGCAGGAAAGACAAAAACAACTAAGTAAATAATTACTCATTCGATTCTAACATCAATTCCTACTGCCCCAGTTTCTACTTCTCCTCCGGCTGATCCATCCCTTCTTGCTTTTACCACTCCGGGTTCTCAGGATACTCAAAATCCCACAATTGCTGACTTAGGTGATGACTTTATACTTGTTGTATATGCAGGTGCCTGTCCTCGCTTATCACTTTATACTTGTAACTTTATGCACATTTATGTTTGAAACTTTTGTACTTGACTTGTGATTATTTGATTTGACTCTTTGTTGTTACAATGAAACTATGTTATGCTTGTTGTACTTAAGATTTTACCTTAGCTTTGTCGTACTTTCTTGTTTTGCATTCCACAGCTGTTTCTTTTTCATGCTTATAACACAAATTCTCTATATCATAAGTCATTTGTTATTGCAATGTTTGGTATTATAATGACCCCGTGGTACACTTTTTTGTAAATAATGATTTTTTTGTTGTAGCCATGGATCATCATTAACTGGATTTACTTGACCAATTTTATTGAATTTTCTTGATTTTGAATGGGGCAGTACTTGAGACTTCTTTTCTGTAAGTAACCACTTTTTGTGTTTACTACTATATTGAAGTTTTCGAGTTTGCCTTAGCCATTTCAAGGAAATTCAACTTTGTTGGTCGGAGTAATCCTTGTAGGTGCCAAGCCTTTAGTGTAAAGGTATAACGAGCTTATGGTATGTTCAATTAAGCATCATTGAAGTTCCTTAATGCAGTGGTGATGCCCCCATGCCAAAATTTGGCACAGACTTTAAAGGTTAGGCGTGACATTTGTGATTGACTATATTTGGAATCTCCTGGTCATGTTCTTTTACTGTCACACTTGGTATTTCCTGGCTTGCTCATGGTCCAAGGGTTGCCGGTCTAGTCAATTAAGTTCATATCTTTTAATGTAGAGGAATTTTTTTCTTGTTCCCCTTCTTGAGATGTCTTATATTTTTAGTATATTCAATCATGTTTCCCACTAACCTGACAGTCCAAGCCCTTCGGAGATTAGATTTGAATATATGCCCCCGGAGAGGTCTTGGTTTTTGTGCCTCCGGAGAGGTCTTTGTAAATTAGTTATTCGTTGTGACAGAATAATTCAATGACTTGTAGAATTTGTCGTACACCTTTGAAAAGGTCTTTTGGTCCGTCACTAACTGAATTTGGAAGACTCGCCATATGGTTTGATGCCCCAGAAGGAGTCTTTAAAGTCTGTCGGTAACTAGATTTGGAAGAGCCAGCATCAGTAACTGGATTTGGAAGACCCAACATCTGATCGTATGCCCCCGAAGAGGTCTTTAAAAGCCCAGGGTTTGTCGTAAACAGGCCATATATAAATAGCATTGACGATTGACTGGGTGTCCCTCGGGGAGGTCTTTAGTTTTAGAAGCCCATTGTTTGTCGCAACGACACCGTGTATTAATGGCATAGACGATCAATTAGGGGCCCCTCCGGGAGGTCTTTGGTTTGAGGTTGCATCGTTTCACGGGGCAGACGCCAGTTTATTTATCGGTTTTTACCCCGATTTAATAGAACTAGGATCCTAGACCTTACAGTTAAGAAGGTGCCCCTACAATGAAACTTACAACTTGGTTTCTAGCCTGAACGCTGCATCATTTGACCGTTCAGTTCCTAGTGTCCCATATTTGTAGGGTTGTGCTCTACACCTTCGTATTTGTGGCGAATGATGCTTTGAGCATTGAGTAATGGACGCTTGAGCTATCCCCATCGGGACTTGCTGTAATGATCACCAGGATTTACTAGGTTATGGATGCGTCAACGTTCTATTTGGGGACTTGCAATCAAAATCAAATTTTGGCAACTTGTACACAAGAATTTGCAAATATACGATTTAGTGATGTAAGGCAATTTCTTTCAGTAATATATACAAAGTTTGTGACAACATTCGTATGGTATTTACAACGCATGGCGTTTACAACTTTTCAAGACATGCGAAAGAAATATTAAGCAAAGTATCAATGAAGGTGTATGTTATTCTAGGCTCTGGGAAGTGGGGTCCCATCCGTCGTTTTTAGCTTGAAGGTGCCATCTAAGAATATTTTGCTTATTATTTACGGTCCAACTCAATTGGGTCCGAACACTCCTTTTCCTGTCATAATTTTTTTCAGAATTAGGTCCCCAATTGTGAAGGTTCTCCATTTTACTTTAGCATTAAAATATCTTGCTATCCTTCTTTGATGAGCAGCAATTCTGAGTTCGGCTTCTTTCCTTTTTAAGCAAATCAAGTGCTTCGAGTTGCAACTTCTCATTCTCTTCTTGATTAAAGTGGATTCTATGGTGAGTGGCACTTCCATCTCTACCGGGATCATAACCTCGGATCCAAATGCAAGCTTGAATGGAGTGTGCCGAGTCGTAGTTTTAAGAGTTGTTTAAATTGCAGATAGTGCAAGAGGAAGCTCATCTACCTAACCGCCTTTAGCTTTTTCGAGACGCTTCTTGATGGTTGAATTTAATATCCTATTAATTGCTTCAACTTACCAGTTGGCCTGCGGGTGAGCAACGGCTGCAAAACTCTTCTTATTCTTCTATTTAGTACAGAAATCTAGGAATTCACTGTTCTAGAACTGAGTTCCATTATTAGTGATTATTTTCTGTGGCTCCCCAAACCTGCATATGATGTTCTTCAGAACAAAGCTGATCACCTTCTTCGAAGTAATAGTAGCCAGTGGCTCAGCTTCAGCCCACTAAGTGAAATAGTCTACGTCTGCTATTGCATACATCATACATGATTTAGCGGTAGGAAAAACTCGAATTAAATGTATGCCCCATAAAGAAAACGTCCATGGGCTGACCATTTGAGTAAGTTATGTGGGAGGTGCTCCTAGAATCTTTACAAATCTTTGGCATCTGTTACACTTCTTAGCATAGATCATCGCATCTAGGTTCACATCAGGTCATAAGTAGCCGTATCGAAGTATTTTCTTGGCTAGTGTCTGACTGCCTATATGACCTCCACATTCCCCTTCATGTAATTCTTCCAAGATTGTTGTGGACTCCTCTTTGGTTACACATCGCAGCAGAGGCATGGAGAAGCCATGGCTATATAACCTTCCATCTTGGATAAGATACAATGGAGCTTTGAGCAATATTTTCCGTCGCCTTTTTGGCTCCTTTGGAAGTGCTCCATTAAGAATATAGTTCTTGATTGGGGTCATTCAGGATACAGGCTCTTCAAGAGTCTCCATAATCCAAATGACATCCGCTTCTTCAATAGTGAGAGTTAAAAGGACTTCAATGGAATCATACCCAACAATTGTGCATCTGAGGAACTGGCATATTTAACGAGAGAATCTGCCTTTGAATTCTCTTCTCTGGGAATATGAGATATGTGTAGTAGTCGAGATCATTAAGAAGTTCCAAAGCTTTAGTAAGATAAACAGGAAGATTTCCAACTTTGTTCTGGAATTCTTTATGGACCTGACATACTACAAGTTGTGAGTCACTGAGAATTTGCAAGGTTTTCAAATTTAACTCGTTTGCTAATTTCATTCCTGTTATCAATGCTTCATACTCGACCTCATTGTTAGTTGATGGGAATTCCAACCTTAGAGCGCAGCATAAGGAGTGGCCATCAGGAGTTTCCAGAACTATTCCTACCCCTGAGAAGTAATCATTCCTAGATCCATCAATGAATAGCTTCTAGCTAACCTTCGCCTTTGTTGGTTCTTCTCTTTCCTCGCCCCTATCCATGAACTCGGCTACAAAATCTGCTAAAGCGGACCCATTAATAGCTCTTCGAGGATGATAACTGATGTCATATTGGCTGAGCTATATGTCATATTGGCATGCAATCTTTTCCAACTTAGGATAGTTTAGTTCTGCCCCAGCAAGCCCTTTGCTAATATAATAAACTGGCCATTGAACCTTGGTGTAACACCCCGCATTTTTAGTGATAATTAAAAATATGCATATATGCATATATTATATGCATAGATAAATTTAAAAAAATAAATATATAAGTGCATTGAAATGAAGGAAAACAAATTGCATGCAATATATATATATATATATATATATATATATATATATATAAATTAAAAAGAAATTAATGAATAAAAATAAAAAAAAGTATGTAATACAATTGTGCATGTAATAATGTTAAAAAGGAAAAGGAAGTACATGCATGTAATTGTGATAGAGAAAACAATTAATAAAGAGAAATGTTAATGTAATTAATGTAAATGGTAAAAAGGTGAATTAATAAAATTGCATGCAACAGTAATGGGAATGGGCATATGTGTATACATGTTATTTGAAATTCAAAATTTTGTAGAGAGATAATACATGCGATAAAAATTAGGAATGAGTAAATTAAAAATATGAATTAATGCAATAAGGGAAAGAGAAAATGTGAATTTATTATAGTAAATAAATGGATGATGCATGAACCTAAATAAAAACGAATTAATGTCATGCAAATAAAAGAAAAAGAATATAAAATGCAAACATTTCAAATATGCAATTAAATCATGCGTAGAAAAAAAAAAGAGGAGCCAAGCAATTTAATGCGTTGACATATCAAGTGCATGAAATGGGAAAGCATTGACACATTTAAATAAGAATAATAGAAATATATGCAACAAAGAAATAATGTCACATGGGAGAATTTAATGCATAGGAAGAAGTTGAAAAATAAACACAAATTGATTTAATTAAAGCAAGCTAATGTCAAAAGAATTAATACAATTCATATTGTATAAAAAATAATGACACATGGAAGGATGCATTAATGAAAAAAGAAAGGTACTTTGCATATATTATGAAGCATTTAAGATTTTCCTTGCCCAAAAAGAAAAGAAACCGCATGTAGAAAGAGGAAAAGGTTTATGTACGAAAAAAGAATGATGTATTAAACAAATTTAGTTGTATGAAAGAAGATGTATGCGACAATTAAGGATATTAATGAAGGATAAAAAGATAAACAATAAAGTTGCTGCACTAAATAAATGCGTTAAAGAGGGAAATGTAATTGAAGCAATTAAAGAAAGACATGAAATGGTTTGAAAAAAAAGAAACTAAACGTTAGAAATAGAAAACAATGCAGCTAAATAAGTGCGCTTGGACCCAACTTGTTTCTGGGTGCATACGCGCGTTTATGGTGCAGCATACCTGGGTTGGTCTAGCCTACTCTAGAACATTCTTTTCTTTAGCAAGGTGTAAGGTTTAGATGGATTCTTTTTTAATCCTAAGGCCCTAGTTGCTCTAACCTACCTATAAATAAACCCTTATAACCAACCCTAAAACTCACAAATTGGTGGTAACACTGATGGTTTGCCATCGCTTCTTCTTCTTCTTCATCTCTCTCTGACTCTCTTTTTAAATCTATTCTTAAAATAAAAAGATAAACCTATAATTCCTCTCAAAGTAAAATAAAAGATGCCTTGAACTATGCTGCACGAAAAAGAAGAGAAAGACCATGGATGAAAAAATAGGAATTGGGAAAGCATACACTATGAGTGGATTTAAAATACAATTTTCTTGCATAATAATGGATCTATCGTTTTCCATTCCTCATTTACACACCTAATAAATGTATTAATCTGGTAAAGTGAGTCTACGTTATTTTCACATACAATTTGATTCAATGTAATCGGGAAAAAGGTTGTAAATTGGATCTATTCTTATTGTTCCATAAAAGTTCATGTTTCATATGACAATTGTTCATATTTCTTATGTCTCTTTTATGTCAATTTGATGATTTGATTCTCTCCTTATCTCTATTCCTTTTTTATTTTTGGAAGTAGGCTAGTTTCAAGCCTATGTTGAATTATACGAACAAACAACATGGAAACGTATGGGAGAAATATGGGGAAAATATTGAATATTGAATTGGGCATAATTGGATGTTGAAATATATGTAATTCGACATAATTGAATATTGGATAATGTGAAATTTGGCATAATTTAATATGTAATTATAGAATTGGCGAAATTGGTTATAATATAAGAATAGGCATAAAAGTGAATTATGATTATGCAATAAGAATGAGTGTTGACATGAATTAATTGTTCTAAGCAATAAGAATGGGGGTTGACATGAATTATTGATAACTTTAAAGAACAATTAATTTGGGTATAATTAAGTATATCTTATATACATGAAAAGTTGGGCATAACATATAAAAAGGACTATTGGCATAACTATGTACGAGATCATGTAATCATGGTAGAATTTATGTATCCAATTCAAATTGGAACCATAAACCTGAAATTGGGTTTAGAAGCATGAACATGAATTATTGGATTTGGATAAATTGGCATAAAAAACATAGATTGAAATTTTATAGATCAGTTAAAAGATGAACATGCCTAACCTGAGTTTAGATAGCGTTGCGATGTAAGTCTGTCCTGAACCGCTCGGCACATCGAGCAACCGCAACAACAGGTCTAATGTGAGAGGTTAGCGCATTAAGCCCAAAACCCGAGGTTAGAACGAGTTTGTGGTAGAAGTCTGCCCGTAACCGCCCGGCATATCCAGCAACCTCAAGCAAACATGTCTAATGTGAGAGGTTGAGTGCATTAATAAAAAGATTAATGCTATGAAACAAACATGTTAAGTGTGATAAGGTTAAGTAAAATGAGGCGTATAGACAAATTTAACCAATATAACAACATTGGAGAAAAAAAGAATAATGGGGAATGATAACAACTTGTTATAAACAAACGGGGGGATAGTATAAAGATTGTATGATAAGTAAACTTGTCCTAAGGACAGGAAAAATGAGAACGGACTAGAAATATGGGACAACTTATAAGTTAAACATAAACGATAAAACGACAATGTGTAGTCTGTTGATAAAAATGTCATAAGTATGTGAACAAGCTAGAAAACCTTAGCTAAGATAACTAAGTAAATAATGATGAACTATGGCGACATCAACAAATAGGAATAATTGAATACAAAGATATGAGGAAAGACTTATGAATGAAATGAGTTAAAAAGTTGAAAACTCATTAATGAGTTAAGATATAAAGAAAGATCAATACGCAGAGGAAACTTGGTAGTTGGAAACAAAAAGAAGTCAACATAAGATAACCAAGTTATAAAGAAACCTGATGAGGCACAACAAGCGCATAATTGAATAATTAGACATAGTTCTATTAATAAGTAAGAATGAGGCGCTCCGACCAGTCCATACGTTAGAAGATGAATAACCATTAGGGGTAGATCATCGGGATGTCGAAAGAAACAAAGTGGAGCGCATGTCTATCTAAATATCCTAGTAAGCTCCAATGGACCGGATTAAGAAGCACGCGGCTTCCGGGAACATGGAGGGTACTCTTGGTATTACTCTGTGAGTTGCAGATGATACGCCTATGCTCACAGAGGTTAGGTATGCATGGGTCGTATAACAACCCACCTCCATCAAGGTCACTCACAAGGGAATGCATTAACTTCAGTGGAGCGTCACGAGTGTATAGAACAAATAAACTACAAAATAGACGAAATTTAAATAGTGGAAAATAAATAAAACTTTAATTTATTGATAAAGAGTAGCTTGATAAAACAGCTTGTACAAAGATTGTCTTCCAATACCCATTACAACAAAGCATCTGTCTTGTTTAAGAAAATAAAGAAGCATAAAATGACAATGATATTCCCCAATAAATCATGAGCCAGCCATAGTAGTGGAAAAGAGAGTCCAAAGAAATACATCGTCTATCTTCGAGCTTGGGAAGAAAACTGAGCTAAGTGGTAGTATTCCCTCCCTGTGAACCTGGGGGGGGGAACGGAAGAAAAGAAGGCGAAAGAAAACTGATCAGACATAAGTCTGGTAAGTCCAGTGATTATTCAGCATGTAAACAGGTAAATGGATCATGACTTGAATAAACTGAATACCAAACATAACCGTGATAATAAGCATAGCAAGACAACAAATGATGATCGTTAGATATGACAACGTAAGATACACTGAATGCGCTTCGTTTCTTTCTCTGATTTCCCATTTTCTCTACACCACCCAACTAGCATCCAAACTAGTGTCTTTTAACGAACGATTCATATTCCCAACTAGTGTCCCAACTAGTATCCTATGAAAAAGGATCTGTATCCCCTACTAGTGTCCCAACTAGTATCTTATGTTATATAATAAGGTGATCCCAACCCCGCAATTATGGTAGCCTTCAGGTGTACATCTAGTATGAGGATCTTACCTCAGTCAGCCTAATTGCCATGAAGATGTTAGATGTACCTTTACTACCCTATCGATCGGCTCCCTACTTGTATTAACTTTCCTTATGTCTATGTCAGTCGGCCCTGTAACACCCCGTAATTCTGTTAATATAAATGTTCACAAATTAAAGAATAACTAATCTCAGACGTGAGAAATGTGGGAAACGGGTTGCGCCATTGTGTTCGTCTCGGAATTCTGGTTGAAATAGAGTCCGAGTTTGCGTGATAAGGTCTTCGTATGAAGGAGATATGGCCATCGGAAGTTTCAGAAAATTCAAAACAGATTTCAAAAAATTTAAATTTCAAAATTCGTAGTCAAACAGGCCAGGCGGCAAATTTCCCGCCTAGCACCAAGGTCGACTTGGGAGTCTACTCGGCAGTCGACACCCCCAGGACCAGGTCGACTGCGCAGTCGACTTGGGTGTCGACCTGGTCCAGTCGGCCAGGTTTTGGCAGAGTCCAATCTTGAGCTGCTGATGTGTCTTTAGGGCTGAGTTGGATAATTTAACGGTTCAGGTTAGTTTTGAGTTGATCTGACGGTCTAAATAAATCCTAAACTCTATATATACATAGGTAGTCTCTCACTCTAAATTCACATGAAAAATAGAATAGCGGCCGTCATGCCATCGCCATGGAACTCAGTGTAGCCACCGCCAACTAAGAAGGAAGAAAGCTAATTAAAACTCTAATTCTACTCAACTCTAAAGCAAATCAAGACTCTTTTTCTTTTCTAAATTGTGAGTATGATGATCTAAATATGATTATTACAAACTAATTAGATTAAGATGTGATATGGATCATAAGAAAATGATGTGAATTGTCATATATGTTGTTGTAAACCTTATGCTATCATGTATGCTGCAACTCCTAGGTTATGTGGTGATGATATCCTATATGTTGTAAATCATGCTATGATGATATTATATATGTTGCAAGTTTCTATGCTAAGTTGCGATGTTACAAAGCCATGATGTTATTATGTTGTAGTTAACTTATGAATCATGATGTCGATAATATATATTTGGGCTATGATGATTCACATGATAAATCACATGTACCTATGCAAGTTTAGATTTATTAGTATGTATAATCTCACATATTGTATGACATCTATTTAGATCTAGAATTATGACATCTATTTAGATCTAGAATTATTCTATGACATGTGTGAGTTCTATGTGTTAGATGCTAGTTCACACGATCTTTATGTTGCATAAACCACATATGCAAGTTTATACATGAACTTGGGTTATGATCATATAATGTAAGTTGTGACATTTAACCAAACAAGTTGACACCTTTAGACCCATGACATGTGTAGTTTTATGTAAGTTTCACCCCTATTATGATTAGATCTATTTTATTTGTATATATGTTGTGATAATTTATCTTTGTGCTATGAGTTAGACTATTCGAGTCTAACGTATATTTTGCGTTGAATAAGCGAACGTATAACGTGGGGTAGGGGTAATATTAAGGATTTAATATTAAGAAATTGGGGTGTAATTGATATGATTTTGCATACCGTAAGTGGATGGCCATAGTTGAGTCAATTATGGACATCATTAAAATTGGAATTAATTAATGATTTGTATAGGGATATATTTAAAACTGGGGTAAAAGATTATAAGTGTTAATCAATGCTTAGGACACGAAGTTGGACTCGTTTGTGACGTAAAACTACCCGGACCCGCCCGGCGAATTCAGTAGTCACAAATGTCAGCCCAATGTGAGAGGTCCTAGGCCTAATTAAAGCATAACAGTTGTAAAGACACGAGTTTAGACTCTTTTATGGTGTAAGTCTGCCCGGACCTGCCCGGCGAACCAGCTGCCATAAATGTCAGTCTAATGTGAGAGGTCTTTATGAGGTTATGGCCTGAATGAATTAAGAAATAATTAACCAGATAAACATGTGAAGTGGGACATGGGGGTTAAGTAGGTGCCTTGGGTGGCATGAGGAATCTAGTGGGTGCCTTTAGTGGCATTTAAAATACGATTAGTAAGACTTAACCAAACACACATGTAAATGAACATGGCTAAGAAGAGGGTTAAGTGGGATATACTAGTGGGGACAAGCTTAGGTGGATAGCTTGTGGGGGACCATTTCAACCACTAACCCAAACGTATCTTTGTGTGCTCTACCCAAGTCGAGGACGGGACACACATACTGGGCTTGACTATAAGAGGCCAAACGGATTAGCGGTGGCAACGCAAGTCCAACGGGTTTCATATGCGTGTGTGGACCCGGGCTGTTAGGTAAGACGTTGTTGCATCGTGTAGGTATAAGCCGTGCATCCTCAAGTTGTATCGGGTTGCCACTTTAGGGTAGTGATACACCCCACTGTGGGGCCAACACGTGTATTTACGAGTAGGGGGCCGATCACAAGTGGGTAGTGGGGTACACCTAGCGTAGATAGGTGAAAGTGGCACCTTTGTAGTCAGCTTGGGGTACACGAAGTTATTTATAAAATTTCTAGGTGAAGCAAGTGGGATTAACCTTTAGGGTGACTGGTGTGGTGCAGTGTAGCAATTATTCGTTAGTATTAGGTGTGCCTTTTACGTTATCTTTATATGCTCTTCCATACCCAATTGTTCAAAGACATTTCCTTGTTTTCCAGCTTATGCCTTAGTCTAGTTATTTCGATAATAGTATTGTTAGAATCATCATAATCGCCAGACTTTATGTCTGACCCCCTCTATTTCTATCTTTTTCACCCTCCAGGTCCTCAGGGTGGGCCCAGCTCTAGTGGAGCTTGATTGGATTGCTTTATCTCTCTTTTGGAAAGCCTGGACCGTTGAAGTAAAGTCCCGCTTGTTATCTTCTTTAATGGGTATTTATGTAATGGGATTATGTATTTTGTTTTATCAAGATGGATATTGTACTTGACTCTAATTTATGGTTTTATGATGTAACAAACATATTTAATTTCCGCTGCAATGAAATAGAGTTTTAGATTTCCAAGTACTACTTATTATCTGTCTAGTTGTAATTTTTTTGTTTTATATTCAATTAAAACCTCCATGGAAGTTAATGCAATCCCTATGAGTGACATTAATGGACGTGGCGTGTTACACGTGGTATCAAAGCTTAAGGTTACCAGAACAGATAATTTTTTTAGAAAAACTATTTTTTTAAAGTATTATTGGAAGAAGTGTTTTCAAAAACATGTCTTGATGAGTAATTTAAAGAGGAAAGTTTTTATGAAAAACATAATCCCCAATAGACATATATCTTTATCTTTCAAATTCTCCATTTTGAATCTTTCCTTTTTCGTTTCAGCATGGCTGAAGATCTTATCCTCCCTGATGGTGTAACGATACCAGGATGGTATAGGAGGTTATTAGAGGCTAGGGCCGCTGTAGGTCCAACCAATGTTCCACCACCACCAGTTGCACCCGCTCCTCCTCCTCGCGTTGATACTTTTGCAAAGACGTGCAAGGAATTTAAGGCTATGGGTGGAAAACCTTTTCAAGGGTCAGAAACGTTTGTGGAAGCTAGAGATTGGCTTAAGGAGGTGGAAGAATTGCTAGAAATATTTGAAGTAGAAGAAGGGAGGAAAGTCAAATTAGCAGCTTAGTTAATGAAGGGAGAGGCCTCATTTTGGTGGGAGGTCACTAATGGGGAGCGTCCTGTTGATTCTTGGGCGGATTTCAGATGTAGGTTTGAGGCAAAGTTTCTCTCAAGGGCAGAAGAGAATCTATATATGGAAAGGTTCTTGACATTAAAGCAAGGAAGCTCATCAGTGAAAGAGTACGTCAACAAATTTAACCAGTTGGCAATGTTTGGCTTAGATTTGGTGAATATGCAGGAGAAGAAGGCTCTGAGGTTCGTTAATGGCTTGAATGAGCCATTGCAAGGGTTGTCTATGACCCACATCCATATAAGGGCCACATTTGAGAAGCTACTAGACATGGCACTCATGTGCGAGGAGAAAGGCGCTAATGCTAATAAGGCACCCGAGAAGAAAGGGGATCAGAAGAAACCACAACAGCAAAACAAGAAGGGTGGTAAAGACAATAATGGCAAAGGAAAGAAAAGATGCTTTAACTATGGGACACCATGCCATCTCAGCAAGGATTGCAGAAAGGAAAAGAAGACTAGCTGTTTCCACTGTTGTGAAGCGGGACATCTAGTGAAGAACTGCCCAAAGAAGGGGTAGAGGGCAGGGTCTACCTCGGGAGGTCAGGTGCAGGCTCTTATGGCACTAGGGCAGGCAATGGGACAAGTTCAGGCTCTCGCGGTCCCATCGCTGCAAGAACGAGGTAGAACCATTTCTGTTGAAAGCTTAGTTTTTCTGTTTAATCATCCTGTCCGTACCTTATTCGATTCGGGCACATCGCATTCGTTTATCTCTACATCATTAGTTGAATCACTACACTTAAACACCAGTTTAGTAGAGGATCCTTAGTTGTTTCGAATCCAATTGGGGGCTCCGCTTATTTATCCATGATGTGTTTGGATTTGAAAATTTATATACTTAGCGTTGAGTTTAGATGTGATGCTTATGTTTTGGGCTTCACAGGCTATGGGCTAATTGTAGGGATGGATTGGTTATCCAGAAATGGGGCCGTTCTTGATTGTGAAAGGAGATTAGTTAGGCCCAAGACTCGCCTTGGCAACACTCTCGAAATCTTTTGTAATCCCATAAATTCCGTTATGCTAAGTTATCTAGAATCGCTTGACGCGTCGGTGGAAAATCTACGATCTGTTAGAGTGGTCCGAGAATATTCGGATGTGTTTGATGAGGTGAAGGGCTTGCCTCCAAAGCGGGAGATAGATTTTCGAATATATCTTGTGGATAATGCAAAACCAGTATCTTTGCCAGTACGCCACATGGCTCCTCGTGAAAGGAGGGAACACAATAAGCAAGTGAAGGAGTTGCTTGAGAAGGGATTCATAAGACGTAGTATATCGGAGTGGGGTGCTCCAGTAGTATTTGCCACGAAGGCGGATGGGTCCCTTAGACTTTGTGTGGACTATAGAGAACTTAATAAGCTTACTAAGAAGAACAGACACCCACTGCCGAGGATTGACGATCTCTTGATCAGTTAGTTGACGCCTCAGTGTTTTCGCCGTTGGACTTAGCCACTGGTTTCCATCAGGTGAGAGCGGCTGAGGATAGCATTGACAAGACTGCCTTTAGGACTTCGGGCGGTTTCTATGAATGGCTAGTGATGCCCTTGGGTTTGACAAACTCCCCGCATACTTCGTTGATTTGATGAGTAGGGTGTTTAGGGAGTACCTTAATAAATTCCTGGTGGTCTTTGTAGACGACATCCTCATCTTTTCTAAGAATGAAGAAGAGCATGCCCTACATCTTAGGGAAGTGTTGGAGACTCTATGAGCGCATAACCTTAAAGCTAAATTTACTAAGTGTCACTTCTGGAGAGAGGAAGTGCGATTCTTAGGGCACGTGGTTTCCAAAGAAGGGACAGCAGTGGATCCCGCGAAGGTGGTGACCATCCAAGATTGGAAGGTCCCCAAAAATGCTACCGAAGTAAGAAGTTTCTTGTGGTTGGCTGGCTACTACAGAAAGTTTATCAAAGACTTCGCAAAAATATCAGCTCCATTGACACGCCTGACGAAGAAGAACCTAGTCTTCGCGTGGGACGTAGATTGTGATGATGCGTTCCAACGTTTGAAGAGAGCTTTGACTTCAGCCCCAGTCTTAGTGCTGCCAGACGGGAGTAAGCCGTTTACTGTTTATACGGATGCTTGTGGGACAGGTCTAGGCGCAGTCTTAATGCAAGAGGGAAGGTTAATAGCCTATGGTGGAAGGCAGTTAAAGGTGCATGATAAAAATTACCCAACACATGACCTAGAGTTAGCCGTAATTGTTTTCACACTTAAGTCTTGCCGTCATTATCTTCTTGGGGAGAAATTCGAATTGTTCACTAATCACAAATCGCTAAAACACTTGTTCTCTCAGAAGGACTTGAACTTAAGGCAACAAAGGTGGATGGAGTTCTTAGCGTCCTACGATTTCGAAATGGCATATACCCCTGGCAATGGTAATGTGGTGGCAGATGCCTTAAGTTGAAAAAGATTTTCCTTGAGTCCGTTGTTTGTTGAGCGGCGAAGCTTAGAATTCATTTCGATGTTTGACTTTAGACCTTCCGTTGACTTTATACCCTGTTTGCTATCATCCTTAGAGGTCAGACCTACACTTTTGGGACGGATTGGTGAGGCACAGCGAGACGACCCACAGTTTGTTGAGTTATTGGAGAAGCTCAAAAGAGGGGAGTCATCAAGACATCTCCGTAGGTATACCCTAGATGATAAGGGTTGGTTACGCAGTGATAGTAAACTTTGTGTACCACGAGACGAGGACTTGAGGAAGACTATTCTTGGTGATGCACATCTTCGAAGATGACCATTCATCCCTGCGGGGAAAAGATGTAAAAAGACATGAAGCGAGTTTTATTTTGGGCCGGTATGAAGAGGGATGTGGCCGAGTATGTCGCTAGATGCTTGGTGTGCCAACAAGTAAAAGCGGAGCAAAAGAAACCCGGTGGGTTGCTTAACCCATTGGAGGTTCCACTATGGAAGTGGGAAAGTGTCTCGATGGACTTTGCGGATGGATTACCAAGATCAAGGAAGGGTAATACGGGGATTTGGGTTATAGTAGATAGACTTACTAAAAGCGCCCATTTCATTCCCGTGAAGAGTAAGAGGACTGCTCCATGGTTCGCTTCTGTATACGTCCGAGAGATAGTTTGTTTGCATGGTGTTCCATCTAGCATAGTAAGCGACCGTGATCCTATCTTCACTAGCGAATTTTGGAGGAGCTTACAAGAAGCGGTAGGGACTCAGTTATGTTTGAGCACCGCATATCATCCTCAGACGGACGGCCAAACCGACAGGGTGAATCGTATTCTAGAGGACCTTTTGAGGCTATGTATCCTAGACTTTGGGGGTATATGGGAAGAGCATCTTCCATTGGTGGAGTTCGCAAATAATAACATCTTTCAATCTAGCATTGGCATGGCACCTTTCAAAGTTCTTTATGGACGACCTTGTCGTTCACCTACATGTTGGTGGGAATTGACGGATAAGATCTTACTTGGGCCCGATATGATTAGAGAGATTCGGAAAAGATCGAGTTGATTCGAAGGAGGATGAAGACAGCGCAAGATAGGCAGAAATCTTATGCAGATAAAAGGAGGACAGATCTTGAGTTTGATGTTTGGGACATGGTCTTTATCAAAGTGTCTCCATTAAGGAATGTTGTTCGCTTTGGGTCCATTGGGAAATTAGCACCAAGGTTTGTAGGGCCGTTTCCTATTAAGGAGAAGATTGGACAGATGGCGTATAGAGTGGAGTTGCCTGAGAGACTTAGTGGTGTACACGTCATATTCCATGTGTCACATTTGAGGAAGTGCTTGCACGAGACCGCGGAAGTGGTAGATCCGAGCTTGCTTAGAGAGGTGGAGAAAGAGCATGATGCGACGATTCGACGAGCTCCTACATGCATTCTTGGGTCGGAGATCAAGAAGTTGAGGAATCGAGAGGTCAGACTAGTCAAAGTGCAATGGGGAGATGATGAGAGCAACGCTACTTGGGAGACAGAAGCGAAGATGTGTTCGTTGTACCCTTTTCTTTTTTAGGATATGTCTTTTAATTTCTCCTTTATTGCTTAGCTTGTACTTATCTTATCTTTAGTATGCCCTCTCGCTATTATCATTGACCGTTAGTTAGGATAATCCTATGGTTGAAACATGTGTTTGAGACATGTTATGTATGATGGATGCAAAGTGGATGCAAGTGTTTGCTAGTGGTTGCTCGTGGATGCATATACACACACTATTAAGCACTAGATCGGCTCAGTCACTTCATATTGCATATTGCAGATATATGGATGTATTTAGTAAAATAGATGTATGAGGATTTTTTATCATATGGATGCTACATTCAGATGATGTTTGTGCACGCATATAGAGATAATATGTAGCATTAAGGAACTTTTGCATACATAATGGACGCATGGCACTATCATGATTTGCATTAAGGAGGTCAACTGAATCAGTGGACCACCTGATTTTGCATTAGATATGGACATATACACACACTGTGCATTTAAACATGAAAGCATTAGACGTTTTTAAGGACAATGGATGCCTGTGTTTGATGGTTGAGTAGATGGACGATTGGATGTTAGGATATACATTCTTCTTGACTTGAAGATTTCGGGGTCGAAATCCTTTAAGGAGGGGAGAATGTAACACCCCGTAATTATGTTAATATAAATATTCACAAATTAAAGAATAACTAATCTCAGACTTGAGAATTGTGGGAAACGGGTTGCGCCATTGTGTACATCTCAGAATTCTGGTAGAAATAGAGTCCGAGTTTGCATGATTTGGACTTCGTATGAAGGAGATATGGCCATCGGAAGTTTCAGAAAATTCAAAAAAGATTTCAGAAAATTTAAATTTCAAAATTCGTAGTCAAACAGGCCAGGAGGGAAATTTCCCGACTAGCACCCAGGTCGACTGGGGAGTCGACTGGGCAGTCGACACCCCCAGGACCAGGTCGACTGTGCAGTCGACTTGGGTGTCGACCTGGTCCGGTTGGCCAAGTTTTGGCAGAGCCCAATCTTGAGCTACTGATGTGTCTTTAGGGCTGAGTTGGCTAATTTAACGGTTTAGTTTAGTTCTGAGTTGATCTGACGGTCTAAATAAATCCTAAACTCTATATATACCTAGGTAGTCTCTCACTCTAAATTCACATGACAAATAGAATAGCCGCCGTCATGCCTTCGCCATGAAACTCAGTGTAGCCGCCGCCAACTAAGAAGGAAGAAAGCTAATCAAAACTCTAATTCTACTCAACTCTAAAGCAAATCAAGACTCTCTTTCTTTTCTAAATTGTGAGTATGATGATCTTAATAAGATTATTATCAAACTAATTAGATTAAGATGTGATATGGATCATAAGAAAATGATGTGAATTGTCATATATGTTGTTGTAAACCTTATGCTATCATGTATGTTGTAAATCCTAGGTTATGTGGTGATGATATCCTATATGTTGTAAATCATGCTATGATGATATTATATATGTTGCAAGTTTCTATGCTAAGTTGCGATGTTACAAAGCCATGATGTTATTATGTTGTAGTTAGCTTATGAATCATGATGTCGATTATATATATTTAGGCTATGATGATTCACATGATAAATCACATGTACCTATGCAAGTTTAGATTTATTAGTATGTATAATCTCACATATTGTATGACATCTATTTAGATCTATAATGATGACATCTATTTAGATCTAGAATTATGCTATGACATGTGTGAGTTCTATGTGTTATATGCTAGTTCACATCATCATTATGTTGCATAAACCACATATGCAAGTTTATACATGAACTTGGGTTATGTACATATTATGTAAGTTGTGACATTTAACCAAACAAGTTGACACCTTTAGACCCATGACATGTGTAGTTTTATGCAAGTTTCACCCCTATTATGATTAGATCTATTTTATTTGTCTATATATTGTGATAATTTATCTTTGTGCTATGAGTTAGACTATTCGAGTCTAACGTATATTTTGCGTTGAATAAGCAAACGTATAACGTGGGTTAGGGGTAATATTAAGGAGTTAATATTAAGAAATTGGGGTGCAATTGATATAATTTTGCATACCGTAAGTGGATGGCCATAATTGAGTCAATTATGGACATCATAAAAATTGGAATTAATTAATGATTTGAATAGGGATATATTTAAAACTGGGGTAAAAGATTATTAGTGTTAATCAATGCTTAGGACACGAGGTTGGACTCGTTCGTGACGTAAAACTGCCCGGACCCGCCCGACGAATCCAGTAGTCACAAATATCAGCCCAATTTGAGAGGTCCTAAGCCCAAATTAAAGCATAACAGTTGTAAAGACAAGAGGTAGACTCTTTTATGGTGTAAGACTGCCCGGACCCGCCCGGCGAATCCAGCTGCCATAAATGCCAGTATAATGTGAGAGGTCTTTATGAGGTTATGTCCTGAATGAATTAAGAAATACATAACCAGATAAACATGTGAAGTGGGATATGGGGGTTAAGTAGGTGCCTTGGGTGGCATGAGGAATCTAGTGGGTGCCTTTAGTGGCATTTAAAATACGATTAGTAAGACTTAACCAAACACACATGTAAATGAACATGACTAAGAAGAGGGTTAAGTGGGATATACTAGTGGGGACAAGCTTAGGTGGATAGCTTGTGGGGGCCCATTTCAATCAGTAAACCAAACGTATCTTTGTGGGCTCGATCCAAGTCGAGGACGGGACACGCATACTGGGCTTGGCTATAAGAGGCCAAACGGGTTAGCGGTGGCAACGCAAGTCCAACGGGTTTCATATGCGTGTGTTGACCCGGGCTGGTAGGTAAGACGTTTTTGCATCGTGTAGGTATAAGCCATGCATCCTCAAGTTGTATCGGGTTGGCACTTTAGGGGAGTGATACACCCCACTGTGGGGCCAGCACGGGTATCTACGAGTAGGGAGCCAATCGCAAGTGGGTTGTGGGGTACACCTAGCGGAGATAGGGGCAAGCGACACCTATGTAGTCAGCTAGGGGTACACGAAGTTATTTATAAAATTTCTAGGTGAAGCAAGTGGGATCAACCTTTAGGGTGACTGGTGTGGTGCAGTGTACTAATTATTCGTTAGTATTAGGTGTGCCTTTAACGTTATCTTTATCTGCTCTTCCATTCCCAATAGTTCATAGACATTTCCTTGTTTTCCAGCTTTTGCCTTAGTCTAGTTATTTTGATAATAGTATTATTAGAATCATCATACTCGCCAGACTTTATGTCTGACCCCCTCTATTTCTATCTTTTTCCCCCTCCAGGTCCTCAGGTTGGGCCCAGCTCTAATGGATCTTGATTGGATTGCTTTATCTCTCTTTTGGAAAGCTTGGACCGTTGAAGTAAAGTCCAGCTTGTTATCTTCTTTAATGGCTATTTATGTAATGGGATTATGTATTTTGTTTTATCAAGATGGATATTGTACTTGACTCTGATTTATGGTTTTATGATGTAACAAACATGTTTAATTTCCGCTGCAATGAAATAAAGTTTTAGATTTCCAAGTACTACTTATTATCTGTCTTGTTGTAATTTTTCTGTTCTATATTCACTTAAAACATCCATGGAAGTTAATGCATTTCCTTTGTGAGTGACATTAATGGACGTGGGGTGTTACAGGCCCTCTCTTGCGTGTAGATACCCTGTGCTGGTCCCACCATAAGATGTATCAATCCCTATGATTGCATCCCGACACAAATTCTAGATGCACATTGTATACTACTGATGCCCAGTGCCTGATTTTCCACTCCGGAGCACGTTGACGCCCATACTCCGTCGGAACTACACTGCTGCATCCCATTGCCGCTATTTTGACCGCTTATAATCAGCCTAGTAATCGTGCCCCCCCTGCCCAGCTCAGGGCACCGTGATACATCCATGTGGGTTACTACTGAAATGGGTCCCCGTTACTAGATTTTCTGCTGTATATTTTTATTCTCCCCAAATTGGCTAAGTGTTATCCATCCATTCAAGTTAACTTAACCCATCCACACGTCATGTCATGTTGGTTAAGTGTTTCTTATTAACTTAACCCTTCTGATTCATCATGTTGTAATTGGTTAAGTGTTTTCTATTAACTTAACCCTGTTCATTCATCACGTTATGTTGGTTAAGTGTTTCCCATTGACTTAACCCCACTCGTTCATTGGTTAAGTGTTAACTTAACCCATCCACTTGTCATGTTACATTGGTTAAGTGTTGCCCACTTGTGTTACTTAACCCTGCCACTTGTCATGTTACATTGGTTAAGTGTTGCCCTCATGTGTTACTTAAACCTACCACTTGTCATGTTACATTGGTTAAGTGATGCCCTCTTGTGTTACTTAACCCTACCACTTGTCATGTTACATTGGTTAAGTGTTGCCCTATTGTGTTACTTAACCCTACCACTTTTCATGTTACATTGGTTAAGTGTTTCCCTCTTGCGTTACTTAACCATACCGCTTGTCATGTTACATTGGTTAAGTGTTGCCCTCTTGTGTTACTTAACCCTACTACTTGTCATGCTACATTGGTTCAGTGTTGCCCTCTTGTGTTACTTAACCCTACCATTCTTATCTTGTCTTGTTTCATAGCTTTAATTCATTCAATAAAGCACTAACCTCTCACGTTAGATCTATATTGTTTCGGTCGCTGGATGTGCTGGGCAGTTCCGGGCAGTCTTACACCGCAACTCAATCTAACCTCGGGTTTTTGGGCTTAATGCGCTAACCTCTCACATTAGATCTATATTGTTACGGTTGCTAGATGTGTCGGGCGGTCCCGGGCAGTCTTACACCGTAACTCAATCTAACCTCGGGTTAGGCATATTCATCTTTTAATTAATTTACATATCTACAATTTACATTTATATGTAAATTATCCACCAGTGTTGTCAATTCAAGTCATGCCCAATTTACCCTCTAAATTATGTCCATAACTCTAGGTATACAAATTCTACCATTTCATGCTACTAATCATTTACATGATTATGAGCCAATCTATGCCATAGCATATAGTTTAATATATTTTTCCCAAGGTCTCCCCCATTATTCGTTCGCATAACTCACATAGAACGTTAGGCTCGCAAATTATCCTAACTTATAAACAAAAGGGAAAAGAAAGGGACATGTAATATTTTCACCAGGCATAAACAATATACATCAACATGCGTAGTATAAATTTGGGATAGAACGATATAAACTTAAGTAAGCGCATGAACGTGATCTTGCATTTAAATTAGATCCAATTAACATGCGAACTAGCATAGGTCTAATTGTATAAGCATGAACTTATATAGATCTTAAACAAGGGTACTAGCTTGGATCTAAACATGTAAGCATGTATGAACATAACTTATCATGTAATTTGCATATACTACATGGTAGGCTCAATTGTATCAGTCCAATAGTCTCATAGGCATAGGATGTACAACATGATAAATCAATCACAACAGTCCCATTGGCATGATAGGTTCCATTTTGTCAATCCAACAGTCTCATAGGCATGTTAGGTTTCATTATGTCAATCACAATAGTATCATAGGCATGATAGTTGTCATTACATCAATCGCAGGCATAGGCAATTCAGAATTGACAAAAGGATAGGCACAAATAGAATTAGGCATAGTTCTCGATCCAGTTATTACAGTCATGATTTCTTATTAGGTGTTCACATCTAAACGATAACTGTACTTATAGAAAAAGGACGGATCTTGATTTCTGGGATTTGATTTCTGAATTTGAAAACCTACCTTTGATGTAGACGTTTGATTCTCTAGTTCTTTTAATTGATTCCTAGTTTGAAATTGATTCTCTTGTTTGGAGAAGATGCGGGAGGCTAGGCTAGCTTATAGACGAACGGCATGACGGCACCATAGTTTTAGGGTTATGAGATTATGGTCAAGGTTTAGCTATGTATATATAGATGTCTAGGATTAATTCTAGCCTTTAGATTAACCTAGGAGTCACCAGAGCCACAAGCTCGAAGATTGGTCATCCAGCAAATCAGAGCAAGACACGTCATCACAGAACACTCCAGAATGTTGTGTTGGACAACCCTCGGTATGGGCGCACATGGCAGGTGCGGCAGTGCAATTTTGTACTGGCACACTTCACAAGTGTGCTAGTGCATTTTTGTACTGGCGCACTTCACAAGTGCGCCAGTGTATTCTGGCCTATTTCTGGTTTTTCCGCCTAACTTCGTTCGTCCATATCTCCTTTATATGGTTTCCGTTTTACACAAACTCGGACTCTATCTCCAGCAGAATTCCGAGACGAACGCAATGGTATAACCCGTTTCACCTAATTTTTATTTTAAAGATTAATTATTCTTTAATTATCTCTTATGACCCATTTTAAAATCACGGGGTGTTACAGGTGAACCAACGAGTATGCCTTGATTGCAATAATAATGGGCAACCAAAAGACTAAGATGGACCAGCGTTATTCGTTGAGACCAGTTAGTGTCCTGTGGTAGCAACTCGTCATCTACCTCCCATCTTCAGTCAGTACGTAAAGCGGGAAGGTGGAGAAATCCAAAAGACCATATACATCGCTGTCTAGTTATCGGTGAGGTTGTCCTATAGGTTTGAAGGGCATAGGGGGCTGGGGTTAAGTTCTCATTCTTGATATTCTTGGGTTCCTTTCATTAGTTGAGGGAGGGGTATAGTGGGACCATAGCCACTGTAAAAGCAGACCTTAGCATCTGCAATCGGCAGATATATAAAAGCTCCCGACCGAATTTTGTGTTTCTTGATTTGCCCTGCCACAGGACTCGGGAGCACATATAGAGAACATGTGCAATAGACATCGAGAACAATTCACGATACATATGTGGGAAAGTCTAGGTACACACACATCGCTCTGGGTGGTGTATTACAAGACTAGAGGGCATTATTCGATGATAGAACCTAATTCAATTGAATAGTTCGAAGATAGCAGTCAGTATGCTTACGTAGTACAGTGATAGTGGTTCTATGCAGATGTAGCGTTGTTATACACAGAGAGATATGTACGTTACTGTGGCATAGGATGAGTGACTATGAAACACCCCACCTCCGTTAAGGTCACTCACAAAGGAAATTCCTTATCTTCGATGGAGCATTATAGGTAAAAGATACAAATAAATTACAAGACAGACAATATAAAACAGCGAAAAATAAATAAAACTTTATTTCATTGATTAACAGCTTGTATAAAGATTCTTTACTAACACCAAAGTATCAATCTTGTTTAACAAAATAAAGAAGTATAAATATACAATGATATTCCCCAATAAAGCAAAGTAAGCCATAGCTGAAATGAGATCGGGCCCAAAACAATACATGATGATCTAGAAGCAACAAGTAATCCAAGCTAAGAAGAAGTGTTTCCTCCCTGAGAACCTAGGGGGAAACGGAAGAAAAGAGGCGAAACAAAACTAGGTCAGACATAAGTCTGGTAAGTCCAGCTACTTTCAGCATATGAACAAGCAAGAATAACATGACAAGAATTAAACTGAATATAGACAAAAGCATGATGATAAGGAACGTAGTATAACACATGATAAGAAATAGGAAAGATAAACTAAGTATAACATTGCACGTTAACTACTTTCTACTTCTCTACTACCTTGTTATTCTGGTTTCTATATCTCTTCACCACCTAACGTTTGTCCCAATTAGTGATCTGTATAAAATGATTCGTATTCGCTACTAGTGTCCCAACTAGTATCATGTGAAAAAGGATCTGTATCCCTTACTAGTGTTCCAACTAGTATCCCTTGTTATACGTTAAGGTGATCCCAAACCCACAATTGTGGTAGCCTTCAGGAGTACATCCAGTATGAGGATCTTACCTCAATCTACCTAATTGCCATGGATATGTACCCTTACTACCCTATTGATCGGCTCCCTAATTGTGTTAACTTTCCTTGTGTCTGTGTCAATCGGCCCTTACTTGCATGTAGATACCCTGCGTTGGTCCTATCATAAGGTGTATCAATCCTTATGATAGCGACCCGACACGAATCAAGATGCACAGTGCATAACTACTGGTACCCAGTGCCTGCTTTTTCCACTACGGAGTCCGTGCACGCCCGTAAACAGTCGGAACCTACACTGACGTACACCCTACCGTTATGTTTGACCTCTTATAATCAGCCCAGTAATCGTGCCCCACCCTGCTTAGCTCAGGGTACTGTGATACATTTATGTGGGTTACTGCTGAAATGGGTCCCCGTTACTAGGGTTTCTAATTGGTTAAGTTTGTGGGCCTATATTTACTAATATCACCCACCAACCCGATACGTACTTAACCCTCCCACCAATTCAAGCATGTTTATGTAATGGTTAAGTTTTGTGGGCCTATATTTACTAATATTACCCATCAACCCAATGTGTACTTAACCTTCCTACTCATCATGTCATGTTGGTTAAGTGGTTCTTATTAACTTAACCTTTCCCACTTATCATGTTGGATTGGTTAAGTGTGATTTATTAACTTAACCCTGTTCATTCATTGGGTTATATTGGTTAAGTATTTCCCATTTAACTTAACCCCACTCGTTCATCAAGATATATTGGTCAAGTGTCATTAATCAATTCAAGTTAACTTAACCCACCCACTCGTCACGTCATGTTGGTTAAGTGTTTCCTTCTGGTGTTGACTTGACCCTGCCTCAAATCACGTTATATTGGTTAAGTGTTATTCTCTTGTATTACTTAACCCCACTACATATCACTATATATTGGTTAAGTGTATCCTCTTGTGTTACTTAACCCTACCAGAAGTCATTATATATTTTGGTTAAGTGTTACCTTAGATAACTTAACCTTACCATCTGTTTAGTTAACATGTTATAACGGTTAAGTGTTCCCTTAGTTAACTTAACCCTACCCCATATCAAGTTATGTTGGTTAAGTGTTACCCTCTCGTGTTAACTTAACCTTTCCCATTCATCATGTTATATACTGGTTAAGTTTATCCTCTTGTGTTACTTAACCCTACCACACGTCATGTTATATATATATATATATATATATATGTATATATATTGGTTAAGTGTTAACTTAGTTGACTTAACCCTACCGTCTGTTTAACTAACATGTTATAACGGTTAAGTGTTCTAAATTTACTTAACCTCACCCCCTTGTCTAATTAATATGTTATGTTTGGTTAAGTGTTGCTTAATTACTTAACCCTACCATTCTTGGCATGTCTTAGCATTAATTCATTCATTAAAGCACCAACCACTCACATTAGACAGGTATTGTTGCGGTCACTGGATATTTCGGTCGGTTCCTGGCAGTTTTACACCACAACTCAGTCTAACCTCGGGTTCTTATTGGGCTCAATGCCCTAACCTCTCACATTTGATATGTATTGTTGTGGTTACTGGACAGCCAGGCGGTTCCGGGTAGTTTTACACCACAACTCAATCTAACCTCGGGTTAGGCATATTCATCTTTTCTACAATTTACAAATTTCTTATTTATGACAAATTCCATATGTAAATTATTCCAAATTTAATTATGCCATAATTATCCTTTTAATTATGCTCACAATTAATGGTATACTAAATATACCATTTCATGAACCAATCTGTGCCATGTAATTTTCATGTTTATCATTTATTATAAATCAATTAGTGTCATAGCCCACTTTCTTTTTAAATCATGTTCATAATATTTGGTATATAAATTATACCGTTACATGGCATAAACCATTTACATGGTTTTGAGCCAAATATGTCAATTACATGTAATTTCAAGTTATTACTCAAAATAGGGTACACCTAATCTTCCCAAATTTTGTAATAATAGTCATGCCCAAAATTTACTATGTCATATATTTGGCATTCCAAATCAACAGTTAAGCCCAATCTAGTTTTTATACTCTAGTTTACAGTTGATGCCCAAAACTTGGTTTACAACCCAACTAACCCAAACTTGTAGTTATAATGATAAAAATGTCCCAATGTCAATTACAAGTTTTGCCCAACCATTTCACCAAATATGTTATGTTCTGTTATTTTCCCTAATTAAGTTGTGCCAATTACAATCATGTCCATGTTCAAATTGTGTCAATTCCCATGTTTACAATCACGTTCAAGTCAATTTCATATTTTACCCAAATCATATTCACATCGTTCGTGTAAACATGATTCAGTCTAGATTATAGGTCAATCTAGATTAGTAGATAAAAGGGGATAAACAAGAATATCAGGAAAAGATAGGCATAAGAATAGGCATAAGATAACAACCAAAAACACAAGAATTGCACATCTAATAGAATTACAGTTTAACTGAACAAACTGATTTAGAATCATTGCAGGCATATGGATCTGATTATGAACAATATTGTAACACCGCATAATTCTAATATTAATGTTAACAAATTAAAGGATAATTAATCTTAGATGTGAAAATTAAGTGAAACTGGTTACGCCATTGCGTTCATCTCAGAATTCTGCTTGAGATAGAGTCCGAGTTTGCATAAAACGGATATCGTATGAAGGAGATATGGACGAATGAAGTTAGCCAGAAAACCGGAAGTCGACCAGAATGCACTAACGCACTTGTGAAGTGCGGCAGTACAAAAATGCACTGGAGCACTTGGGAAGTGTGCCCAGGTGCACTTGGGAAGTGCGCCCAAGCGCACTTGGGAATTGCGCCCAAGTCGGCCCGAAAGCCTGCACAACTTTCTAGTGTGTTTTGATCGATACTGTGACTCATTGCTGAGTCCTTTCTGACTCCTTGCTGAGTCATTAGGGTTGAGGTGTCACCCTATCCTGATTGAATGGTTGTGGCTAACTCTAGGTTCATCCGACGGCTATAATTAAATTTAAATTCTATATAAACACATGTAGACTCAAACCCTAAAACCAAATAAAAATTAGAACCATGGCCGTCATGCTGTCACCTTGCAACCTAGAGTAGCCGCCACCAACTAGAGGGGAAGTAAAGAAACTCAATTCAATTCAACACAAATCTATACAACAAAGAAATAGCCTACAACAAGGGAACGCTAATCAATAACAGAATTCAGATCCCAGAACTCAAGACCCTCTTTTTCTGTGAGTTCTAGTCACTTTTAGGTTTAAATAGATAAATGTGAATTGTGGTAGACTATTGATTGGGTATAGGTTGTATGAAATCACGCTAGTTTATTATCGTTGTGAAATTATGCAAGTTATTAATCATGTTGTGAATTTCATGAACCTATGCAAGTTATTAATTATGTTTTGGATTCATGAACCTATGCAAGTTACATATGCAAGTTATTGTGTGATGAATTCATGAACCTATGCAAGTTATTGTGTGATGAATTCACGAACCTATGCAACTTATCTATGCAAGTTGTTATGTTGTGAATCGTGAACCTATGTTAGTTGTTAATTATGTTGTTAATTCATGAACCTATGCAAGTTGTTATGCTTAAAATCATGAACCTATGCAAGTTGTTAGGTTGCAAAATCATGAATCTATGCAAGTTGTTAATTATGTGGTGAATCATGATAATATGCGAAGTTATCATGTCATTTTCCCTAGTTGTCATGCTTATGCCAAAAATTGTACTGAAAATGATCACCTTGTCACTCCCTTTATTTTATTGTTACGGCGAGGCTACCTGTAGCCTCGATGATGCCAAAAACGCAAACGGTTAAGCTAGTTAAGAAACGGGGAAAAGGGGAATTTGTAATAGGCATAATTTACACAGTGTTTATGTAAATTGGGCACATGATACTAGTAGGAAAACATATAAAAAATTACCTATTATGACATAGGTAAAGTTGAGTAAAAATGGTATAATTTGAATATGACCATTTATGGATAGGAAATTCAAATTGTTAATAAAATAGGTATTGACACCTATAAAAAGGAAAGGATTAATTAATTAATTTAATTAATCAAAAGAGGAATGTTTAAGCAATTAAAGTCTGAAAATTTAATTAACATTTATGACACGAGGTTAGGTGACGTTATTGGTGGAAGTCTGCCCAGACCCGACCGACATATCCAACACCCACTAATGTAGAACATAATGTGAGAGGTCTAAGTTGGTGAATACGACTTGCGCTAAGACACGAGGTTGGACCCAACTGTGGAATAAGACTGCACGGACCCGACCGGCATATCCAGCATCCACATGTTATAGGCCTAATGTGGGAGGTCTAGTCCAATATAACGATAATTGGACATGGTAATAAGAAAAGACTACTTAACCTAACTTAATACATGTGGACTGTATGATGATAGACATAAGTTAGGGCTAACTCAAATGATTTGGATTGTGGGTGGGTTAAGTACAACTGATGGGCAGGTAGGTAATATTAAAATATATATAGGCCTACAAACATAACTATTAAATAAATAGGATTAAATAAGTGGGAGGGTTAAGTACAAATGAAGGGTAGGAGGGTAATATTAATATATATAGGCCCACAAACTGAACTAGATAAAAAGGGTTATGTAATTAAAGACACCTAATGGTATACATAACCGGGGCAAAATAGTAAAGTTATGTATTAAAGGCACCTTTGGGGGTACGCATAACTAATGGGAATAGATAGAGTTATGTATTAAAGACACCTATAGGTAAGCATAACCGATAGGTAGGTTAAGGGCTATGTATTAAAGACACCTATAGGTACGCATAACTGATTGAGGGCTATGTAATTAAAGACACCTTAGGGTATACATAGTCAGTAGAAAACCTAGTGGGGATACAAGGCATACGAGAGAACTTGTATCATGCTGTGTTTGACGCATTTCAGTCTGTAACCCGGAGGGGTATCAAAGTAAAGAACCCCGTACTAGGCGGGGAAGGGGCGCGCTTACTGATTTATTGTAAGAGATCCCAAATGAGACGAATGGTGTGGGCGGCGCAAACCGACCGGGGACATGTGCGTTCATGGGCTGGGCAGAGGGGGACAAGACGACCGTGACACCAGTATGTATAATTTTGTGCACCTTGGATTGCCACTTTAGGGAAGCGATAACCCCTAGTTGTGGGACCAGTACAGGGTATCTACAGAGTAGGGAGCCGATTGATTGGGGTTGTGGTTAGGGTATACCCGGACGCATGCCCTAATTCTACCAATTTATAGTAGGAGGGTTGTATGTACGACTAGTTGAGATAGGAGCAGGCGGCACTTATGGCAACAGCTAGGAATACACGAAACTACTGCCATCGTTATCGTTATTATGGTTAGAGGAAGGGATCACCCCATCTTGATTTTACTAGCAATAGTGCAGAGTAGTTTGGGGTGAAGCATGCATACACCTTACCTTATTTGTCCTGTCATACTTGCCATCTGTACCGTGAGTCCTCTTATCAACTTTGTGTGCCTGTCGTGTCATACCTGCCATCTGTACCGTGAGTCCTCTTATCCAGTTTGTTGTTAAGTTACTGGACTAGCCAGATGTATGTCTGACCTAGTTTGTTTCGCCTCTTTTCTTCCGTCCCCCCCCCCCCCCCCCCCCCCCCCCCGTAAGGTTCTCAGGGAGGAAACACCCAGGTTTAGTCTGGATATGGATATCATCTTCTAGGAGCTACTTGTGAAGTATGCCTCGAGTCTCTGTCTCTTATATGGCTTTCTCTTTAATTTGAGGAATGATGTTTTTCTTTTAAAATACATATGTACTTTGATAATGTAAGACAAAAGTGTTTTGTTGTAAGGGTTTTATGACTCATGGTATTATGTAACAAATTATTTTGGTGATTTAATAAAGTTATTTGTTTCTGCTGCAAAAAATTTATATCTGTCTTATGATATTCTGTGTTTGTTTACCTAAAACTCTCCACTGAAGTTAAGGCATTCCCTTTGTGAGTGACCTTTATGGAGGTGGGGTGTTACACTTGGTAACAAAGCTGAAGGTTACCAGATTTGATAAAAGTTTTGAAAATATTTTTCAAAAAGGTTTTAAAAGAAAGTATTTTCAAAAAGTAAAGTCTGTTTTGAAAAACATTCCCCGAAAAGCTATATGTAGCATCCTTTGGTCCTTTTTTTTAATCTCTCCCTTTTTCTTCTTAGCATGTCTGAGGATCTTAACCTTCCAGAGGGCGTACCGATACCAGGATGGTTTAGGAGGTGTTTGGAAGCTAGGGCCACCGCCGCAGGTACAACAAATGTTCCTCCTACCCCAGCTGCACCCGTGCCTCCTCCCCCCTCCTCGCGTTGATACTTTTGCGAAGATATGTAAGGACTTCTAGGCAATGGGTGGAAAACTTTTCACGGGTCGGAGACGTTTGTTGAAGCTCGAAATGGGCTAAAGGAGGTGGACAAATTGTTTGGAATCTTTGAGATAGAAGATGGAAGATAGGTCCAGTTAGCTGCTTGGTTAATGAAGGGTTAGGCCTCGTTTTGGTGGGAGGTCACTAATGGTGAGCGTCCAATCGAGACAAGGCCGGATTTCAGGCGTAGGTTTGAGGCGAAATTTCTCTCACGAGCAGAAGAAAATCTATACATGGAAAGGTTCTTGGCATTGAAGCAGGGGAGTCTGTCAGTAAAAGAGTACGTCAACAAGTTCAATCAGTTGGCGAGGTTTGGCTTAGACTTGGTGAACACACGTGAGAAGAAGGCTCTGAGGTTTTTTAAAGGCTTGAATGAGCCGCTACACTGATTAGCTATGACCCACGTTCCCATGGGGGGCACTTTTGAAAAGCTTGTGGATATGGCCCTAATGCATGAAGAGGACAAGGGAGCAAAGAAAGAGGAATAAGTTGAAGGGACATTGATAAATGAGAATGCAGGACCCAAGAAAGGGCAGCAACAACAACTACAGAAGAAAGGCGAGAAGGATGACAAGGGCAAGGATAAAAGGAAATGTCACTATTGTGGGAAAGAAGGTCACCTCGTCAAAGAATGGAAATGGAGGAAATTCAATTGCTTTAAGTGCGGAGAGATCGGACACTTCTCCAAGGAATGCCCGTAGGGACAGGGACCGCAAGGGACTTCTGGAGGGCAGGCGAATTCTCTCATGGCAGATGGATAGGATAGAGATAGGAAAATTTATGTAAAAGGTTTAATTTCCTTATCTGATTATGAAGTATAGACTCTTTTTGATTCTGGCATTTTGATTTTGTAATTGAGACTCTGCACTTTAATACTAGTCTTGTTTCTGATCCCGTAGTTGTTTCAAACCCTCTTTGGTGGTTCAGCTCATTTATAGGTGATTTTTAAGGGGTTAAAATTATCTGTGTTAGGCGTCAAAAATTTGAATGTGACATTTGTGTGCTCAAGTTTATGGGCTATGGGTTGGTTCTAAATGGACCAGCTTTCTATGTAGAGGTCGTTCTAGATTTTGAGAGGAGGGTCGTTAAGTTTCTAACTTGTTATGGGAAGACCCCCAAAGTTTCTTTTGACCTGGAAGGGTCTGTTATGCTTAGCTTTCTGAGAATTATTCTAAATCTGATCTGTACCAGTAGTCTGTAAGTATATTTCTGAAGGATAGGGTTTTCTACTCGAAGCATGAAGTAGATTTCCAGTTTTGACACTGTTTAATTGGGGTATTTCTCTGAGTGGCAGTCTGATGTTGATTTCGGTCTTCGGGGCTGAGACTTAGGGAATTATTCTCTTAACCGATGTTAAATGGGAAAAGAGCTTTTGTTTTAGTTATATCATTTGTTTATATCCCATCGACCGAATCTTCGACCTTTAGATAGGAAATCCATGGATGTAAACATGTGTTTGAGCATGTTATGTTTTATGATTGCAAGTGGATGCAAGTGTTTGCTAATGGTTGCCCGTGGATGCATATACACACACATTAGGCACTAGATCGGCTCAATCACTCTCTCATTCTGCATATGGATGTATGTGCATTTTCTTTTATTTTTATGGATGAAAATGGACGAGCTAGCATATGGATGTTGCATTTGGATTAATGTGTGTGCACACATACAGAACTTATATGATGTAATAGGTTTACTTGCGTACATAATGGACTCATGGCACTGACATACTTTGCATTAAGGAGGTCAACTGAATCAGTAGACCATCTAATTTTGCATTAGACAGGGACATGTACACACACTATGCATATAAACATAAAATCATTAGAAGACTTTTAAGGACAATGGACGCCTGTGTTTGATGGTGGAGTAGATAGATGATAGGATGCACATTCTTCTTGACTTGAAGATTTCGGGGACGAAATCCTTTAAGGAGGGGAGAATGTAACACCCCATAATTTTAATATTAATATTAAAAAATTAAAGAATAATTAATCTTAGATGTGAAAATTAAGTGAAACGGGTTACGACATTACGCTAATCTCGGAATTCTGCTTGAGATAGAATCCGAGTTTGCGTAAAACAGATACTGTATGAAGGAGATATGGACGAACGAAGTTAGGCAGAAAACCGGAAGTCGACCAGAATGCACTAGCGGACTTGTGAGGTGCGCCAGTACAAAAATGCACTGGCGCACTTGGGAAGTGCGCTCAAGCGCACTTGGGAAGTGCGCCCAGGTCGGGCTGAAAGCCTGCACAGCTTTCTGGTGTGTTTTGATCAATACTGTGACCCATTGCTGAGTCCTTTCTGATTCATTGCTAAGTCACTAGGGTTGAGGTGTCACCCTATCCTGATTGAATGGTTGTGGTTAACTCTAGGTTCATCCGACGGCTATAATTAAATTTAAATTCCATATAAAAACATGTAGACTCAAACCCTAAAACCAAATAAAAATTAGAACCATGGCCGTCATGCTGTCACCTTGCAACCTAGAGTAGCCGCCACCAACTAGAGGGAAAGTAAAGAAACTCAATTCAATTCAACACAAATCTATACAACAACGAAATAGCCTACAACAAGGGAACACTAATCAATTACAAAATTCAGATCCCAGAACTCAAGACCCTCTTTTTCTGTGAGTTCTAGTCACTTTTAGGTTTAAATAGATAAATGTGAATTGTGGTAGACTACGGATTGGGTATAATTTTGTATGAAATCATGCATGTTTATTATCGTTGTGAAATTATGCAAGTTATTAATCATGTCATGAATTTCATGAACCTATGCAAGTTATTAATTATGTTCTGGATTCATGAACCTATGCAAGTTACCTATGCAAGTTATTGTGTGATGAATTCATGAACCAATGTAAGTTACCTATGCAAGTTATTGTGTGATGAATTCATGAACCTATGCATGTTGTTATGTTGTGAATCATGAACCTATGTAAGTTGTTAATTATGTTGTTAATTCATGAACCTATGCAAGTTGTTATGTTGAAAATCATGAACCTATGCAAGTTGTTATGTTGCAAAATCATGAATCTATGCAAGTTGTTAATTACGTCGTGAATCATAATTATATACGAAGTTATCATGTCAATTTCCCTAGTTGCCATGCTTAAGCCAAAAATTGTACTGAAAATGATCACCTTGTCATTCCCTTTATTTTATTGTTATGGCGAGGCTACCTTGTAGCCTCGATGACGCCAAAAACGCAAACAGTTATGCTAGTTAAGAAACGGGGAAAAGGGGAATTTGTAATAGGCACAATTTACATAGTGTTTATGTAAACTGGGCACATGATTCTAGTAGGGAAACATATAAAAAAATTACCTATTATGACATAGGTAAAGTTGACTAAAAGTGGTATAATTTGAATATGACCATTTATGGACAGGAAATTCAAATTGTTAATAAAATTGGTATTGACACCTATATAAAGGAAAGGGTTAATTAATTAGTTTAATTTATCAAAAGAGGAATGTTAAGCAATTAAAGTCTAAAAATTTAATAAACACTTATGACATGAGGTTAGGTTACATCAGTGGTGGAAGTCTACCCGGACCTGACCGGCATATCCAGCAGCCACTAATGTTGAACCTAATGTGAGTGGTCTAAGTGTGTGAATACGACTTGGGCTAAGACATGAGGTTAGACCCAACTATGGAACAGGACTGCCCGGACCCGTCCGGCATATCCAACATCCACATGTTGTAGGCCTAATGTGGGAGGTGTAGCCCAATATAACCATAATTGGACATAGTAATAAGAAAAGACTACTTAACCTAACTTAATACATGTGGACTGTACAATGATAGACATAAGTTAGTGTTAAGTCAAAGGAGTTGGATTGTGGGTGGGTTAAGTACAAATGATGGACAGGTGGGTAATATTAAAATATATATAGGCCCACAAACTTAACCATCAAATAAATAGGATTAAATCAGGGGGAGGGTTAAGTACAAGTGAAGGGTAGGTGGGTAATATTAATATATATAAGCCCACAAACTTAACAGGATAAAAAGGGTTATGTAATTAAAGACACCTAATGGTATACATAATCGGGGAAAAATAGTAAAGTTATGTATTAAAGACACCCTTAGGGGTATGCATAACTAATGGGAATAGATAGAGTTATGTATTAAAGACACATATAGGTAAGCATAACCGATAGGTAGGTTAAAGGTTATGTATTAAAGACACCTATAGTTACGCATAACTGATTGAGGGCTATGTAATTAAAGACACCTTAGGGTATACATAGTCAGTAGAAAACCTAGTGGGGATACAAGGCATAGGGGAGAACTTGTATCATGTTGTGTGTGACCCATTTCAGTCTGTAACCTGGAGGGGTATCAAAGTAAAGAACCCCGTACTAGGCAGGGAAGGGGCATACTTACTGATTGATTGTAAGAGATCCAAAACGAGACAGATGGTGTAGGTGGTGCAAACCGACCGGGGCCATGTGCGTGCATGGGCCGGGCAGATGGGGACAAGACGACCGTGACACCAGTAGGTATAACTGTGCACACCTTAGGTTGCCACTTTAGGGAAGTGATACCCCCTAGTTGTGGGACCAGCACAGGGTATCTACAGAGTACGGAGCTGATCGATTAAGTTTTGGTTAGGATATACCCCGACGTATGCCTTAATTCTACCAATTTATAGTAGGAGGGTAGTGGGTACGACTAGTTGAGGTTGGAGCAGGCGGCACCTATGACAGCAGCTAGGAATACACGAAACTACCACCATCGTTATCGATATTATGGTTAGCGGAAGCGATCACCCCATCATGATTTTACTAGTAATAGTGCAGATTAATTTGTAGTGAAGCATGCATACTCCATACCTTATTTGTCCTGTCATACCTTCCATCTGTACCGTGAATCCTCTTATCCACTTTGTATGCCTGTCGTGTTTAACTTTATTTATTTACTAGCTAAAAGTTACTGGACTCACCAGACGTATGTCTGACCTAGTTTGTTTCGCCTCTTTTCTTCCATTCCCTCTTAGGTTCTGAGGGAGGAAACACCCAGGTTTAGTTAGGATATGGATATCATCTTCTAGGAACCACTTCTGAAGTACGGCTCGAGACTCTGTCTCTTATATGGCTTGCTCTTTAATTTTGTGAATGATGTTTTCTTTTAAAATACCTATGTACTCTGATAATGTAAGACAGAAGTGTTTTGTTAAGGGTTTTACGACTCATGGTATTATATAACAAAGTATTTTGGTGACTTAATAAAGTTATTTACTTCCGCTGTGAAAAAATTATATCTGTCTTGTGATACTCTGTGTCTGTTTACCTAAAACGCTCCACTGAAGTTAAGGCATTCCCTTTGTGAGTTGCATTAATGGAGGTGGGGTGTTACAAATATTATGAACGTGAAAGGTTTGAATAATACTAGGTTCAACAACTTGTATAGGTTCGGTTTGATCGATAAGAAACAACCCAAAATCATAGATTTACAAAGGCTAAGAACAGATCCAAATAGAAAATCAAGCATAGGTCCAAATTCATTTTATTCCATGTCCATATTATAATTGGTTTTCTAAATCTAAAAGTAATCGTGGACTTACAAAAGCAATTCTTGTTTTCTGAACTCTGAATTCTGAAGTTGGAATGCTCGCTTTTGATGTAGATCGTTGAATTAGATTAGTTTTAATTTGATTTTGATGTAGGATTTTATCTTGTCTTTGAATTGAAAGTGATGACGGCTACTCCAAATTCTCAATTGACGGCATGACAGTTCCAGGATTATTTTAGTGTGATTTTAGGTTGAGTATTAAGTTGTTTATATAGAATTTCAATTTAATTAGAGACGTCGGATTAACCCTAGAAGAAATCAAGACCATCCGGTCAAGATTGGATGACACCTCAGCCCTAATGACTCAGCAAGGAGTTAGAAAGGACTCAGGAATGACTCACTGTTTGGACCAAAACACTCCAGAAACCTGTGCAGGTTTTTAGACTGGCACCGGCACACTTGGAAAGTTCGCCATTGCATTTTTGTACTGGCGCACTTGTGAAGTGCGCCAGTTTATTCTGGTCGACTTCCGGTTTTCTTGCCTAACTTCGTTCGTCCATATCTCCTTCATACGGTATCCATTTTTTGCAAATTCGGACTCTATCTCAAGCAAAATTTCGAGACGAACGCAATGGCCTATCCCATTTTCCTTGATTCTCGCATTTATAATTAAGTATTGTTTAATTCGTTACTATAATGTTGACAGAAAGTACGGGGTGTTACATTCTCCCCTCCTTTTAGGAATTCATCCCCGAAATCTTCAAGTAGAGAAGAACTTATATCCTACCACCCAACGTCCATCTACTCAACCATTCCATCACAGGCATCCATTGTCCTTAAAAAGATTTCTCATGCTTTCAAGATCACATGAATAGTGTGTGCACATGTTCTTATCTAATGCAAAATCAAGTAGTCTACTAATTCAGTTGACCCCCTTAATGAGGATTGTGTTGGTGCCATGAGTCGATCATGTATGCAATTATTCCTAATCGTACATTACAACTTCTACATGAGTGCACAGTCATTCATACAAATGCAACATCCATATGATAACACATCAAGTTTCAATCCAAAAATTCACTCATGCATATGCAATATGAATGTGACTGAGCCGATCTAGTGCCTAATGTGTGTACATGCATCCATGAGCAACCACTAGCAACCACGTGCAACCATCAATCATAACATGTTTCAAATACATGTTTACATCCATTGGCTTCTACCTAAGGATCGAATACATGACCTAGAGGATATACCTAAAAGATAGAAACAAGTATGCATAAAATTCCTAGAAAAAGCGATCAAGGATATACCCTCAAGAAAAAGGGTATGACGCGTGTGTTTTATCTTCAGTCTCCCATATCGTGTCTTCTTGAGCTTCACTCCGCTGTACTTTAACTACTTTAACTTCACGATTGCGAAGTTTCTTGACCTCCATTTCCAAAATTGCCTATTAAAGACAAGACCTCGATCACTTACTATGCTAGAGGGTATCCAATGTAGTTGAACTATCTGCTACATATATATACTAAGATGTTTAAAGTTCTTTCCTCTTCTTAGCTTATCCATCATTTTACAAATCTGAGGGTCTAAAGCTAAAGGTTGCTATGTACTCTTTACCTCTTTAAGGTTAGTCTTTTTTTACTTAGGGCGCCTGGCACAACTATTTATCTCTTACGCAAACCATCCTAGTCGAACTCGACATCCCTCAAGTACAAGCCCCAAAGGCCTAAACCAATATCAGACAAGCGCCCAAGGAATACCTCCTCCGAATTTGGACGATCTATGTGAGATGATACTAGCAAAACAACCAAACAATTGAGCAATTAACCGACTTTGGCTATCCTCGCCAATCTTGCTCCAAAACTATCGTTGATCGCATAAATGGCTTTGCATTGTCAACTTGGTATATGCGGAAGTCTATCTCGAGTTTTAGGGGGGAAACCCCTAACCTAATCAAAAACATCAGCGTACTCATGGACTACTCTAACGGATCACAAATCATCGATAAATGCATCAAGTGATTCTATGTAGCTAAGCCTAACTAATCCCCTCAGGATCACACAAAATCTCGAGGGTATCCCCCGAGGTAAGTCAAATGTCTAACTACCCTCCTTTCGGAATTACTAGCTATAACGACCCGGATTTTTTGGCTATTTGATCTCGATCTATTTTGAGTATTATAATTGGAATATTAAAATATTTTATATATTTAATTCATTAATTAAACAAAGACTTGAACGTTTATATTTATATTTATATTTATATTATATAACGAACTCGAAACTGTGCGATAGTTCATAAAATTAAATTTGAACTTCAATTGATTATACAAAATTCGTTTTAAGTAGGATTTCGGTGAAACAAGAAGCATCTGAATGTAATTGATAATATTTTTCTAATGGAAGGGAAAAATTGAGTTTTCGTATTGTAGAATTAATTTTACGTCCAAACCAAATTTCGAAATAGTCACTGTGGAATCGTTTATACGACATAACGATTTATTTAAATATAATTAAATATCGGCTTCGAATTTGGATAGGTCCTTTGAAGCGTAGCCATAATTTAATTTTTAGAATTTTACTGTAATTTTTAATTAATTAAATAAGAAACTTTTTATTTGGAGTATTTTGCAACTTATATCACATTTTGGGGTTTCAAAGAATAAGTTAACCTACCAATATTATTATATTTTTGTAATCATGGAACAATGCTGAACGCGACGGTATGTTTATTTCTGTCGATAGCGAATCGTTTGTGGACAGAGACTTACGTAGCAGGGTACGTTAAATGTAAAACTAAATATCTGTCGTCGAAATCAGTCTCAAATCAATGAAAACTGGGATGAAAAGAAAACACACACCCTATAGGATGTATACCGCACCGGCAACTCTATATATTTGATACATGCATGTCTGATTGATGGAATAACACACGCACAGGCTATGTTATGGGTTAGCAACAGCCTGAGAACTTCTGTACTACTCCTTGGGACTCAAATAGAACAGCACAGCTTCCCTATCATTTATCACATGCCAAGAGAGTAGTGAGAGTATGGCCTACCCTAAGATTAATACCAGTTACCCTGTTTAGCCATACACAAAATACACTACTAGCCTCAAATTTTCAGCGCAACTACCATTGTACCATTAGACAGCTAAACCGAAATGAAAACTCAGTGATGTGGCTACCTATGAAGTCTCTATTAGTTTTAATGCGTGCACATGCACTAAAAAGATTTAACAAAGCATCTATTTCCTTTTGCTATACACATAGCAACAGCCGAAGATTTGATGTTGAAGACACATGGCTAAAACTATGTTGTAGCACAGCCACACCCTACGCAGTCCCCTTTCATTTGAAAGAAGTTGTTCATATCGCATTATCTTCCCTCTATAAATACGTACCCATTTCATTTTTTCTGCAGGAAAGGAAACGTACTGTTTAATAACTAAAATAAGGATGGTATCATAACATTGGTTGGTGACTGAAAGTACTATTAAAAATGTTGAAGTTACTTAAATGAAATGTATAAATCATATATACAGCCTACAGCTACCTATCTTGTAACGACGCGGTTTTTTGCTCGGTTTTCGCCAGTAATTAAACCAACTTAAACCGTTCATAAAGACGGAATGTTAGCGGTACTTACACATTTGCACAAAATAAAAAGAACTTTTCCATTATCATTACAAAAATATTACATCAAAGTTACAAGAGATTACATCGATTACACAGCAGAAAAGATACTAAACTCAGCGGAAGAATGCGAATGCTCCAAGTCATAATAGCTTCAGCTAAAACCAAAATTCTGCTCCAACTAACTCCAAGGCTAAATCTGTGAACCAAACTACTAGGTTGCCCGTGTAAAAATTATGGACACCCACAGTTTAGGTGAGGGAACAATAAACTCCAGGTCAGTCATGGGACTGGTGTGAGAACTCAAAACAGTTATTTTTAGGGTTTATTTTAAAGTTAGGTAATTCGCCGGACCACGCCGCCAATGCGACTCCATGTGGATACCAGTGCATAGAAATCTGCAATGACCTTTTAAAAAAAATGAAGCTATCATAAGCTCGTCATCACACAATGCAAGCGCACAACAGATGAGCGAGTATTGCCTTATGATAACCAAAAATGCATTCATACGTGAAAATCCACTTTTACTACTATATAGTGTGGAAAACCTTTTCGCAAATAAACGTATTAATCCTGCCAGCATAATGCCCCATCCCATTATATTGACAATCCTGCTGGTAACCAGTAGGCTATACAATCGAAACCGTACGGGCTCGTAGTGTAGATTGGGTTTCCAACATGATGGTTCCTGGTACGAAAGATCATTCATGGGCTCACAAAAATTTCTTGCGCGCATCATCCTAGTACTCACGGATAACGTCCAGACTCGGACACCATTATACTAACCCACCATACATGAATCAGAGTACCCAACAAGTAGCGTCCCAGACTGGGGACATCGTAGTACCCTTTCATCATCACATCCCGGTGCAGTGAACATACGAAACGAACATAAAAAATATGACCACCAGTTTACCTTCAATCCGGGGTGTGAGGTTCGTCGAGGGCACGATATACACAAAGCTACGCTTAAATAAGCCATGCTTTGATCATCCATAGCTCATCACATAACTTGAGTATGCCACATTGTCCATTCACTACGTAACACTGATTTCCATCAATATATAACCTCTAAGCTCATACGTCTTAGAGAAGGTGTTAAGCCAGAGAATAAATTCTCCGCCACCAAGCAGATATATATTAATAAAGATCAGTGCTACGCAGTCAATTACAATATCACACACACAATTCATACAAGTCCGTTCTGGGTTTGAACGAAACCATAATCCAGAATTCCTTCACATACGCTCGAGCTTCTTGCCACTTAACTTATATAAAATCCATCTGCAAATGGGAGTGAACCATTCGAGACATTCAGCAAGTCGTCCTTACGACATGAAGGGTCCCGGTTTTCAAAGTCGTCTCCAATTTCTTCAATTGCTCGACAACGTCGTATTATTACTTGGAATGGTTTTCAGACATACATCTGATCCCGGTCTTTCCAAATAATAGGAACATTTAAAAATAACACAATTATAGAACACACGGGCTTTCTACCAATCTCCTTCCGTCTGGGATTTTGTTAAAATTAAGCTTCTTTAAACCCATTATCAAATTATTACAAAATCCATATTTATCCTTTCTCTTTTAAAACACATCCTTTATATCAAAGATGGTTTAGCCTTAAAGACTTAATTAATTTTCTGTTTAATAACTCGTTATCAAAATCTAGTTTCCTTTGAAAATCCTTAATCCACATTTCAACCATAGTGTTGACGACAAAAAATGTCGCAAACACCAAAGATTCCATATTACTAGGAATTAATAATATGGTCGCATAGACAATACATATTATATAACATTAAATAAAATATAAGTGGTAAATGACACAAGAGATTTATAGTGGTTCGGCCTTAGTGAAGGCCTACGTCCACTTTGAAGAGGTGTAGAGATTTTATTAATCACTTTGAAAGATTACAAGGTTGAGATCCTCTCATTATATATGTGGTCTATTATGCGAAATAGTCATGTTTGCAAGAAATAATAAAATGGACAATTTTGCCCTTCTTCTTCCTCAAAGAGGAGATGCCATTAATGAAGCTCTATAGAGGTCTCAAGGCCCAAGAATCTCTCTCTTTTGAAGTGTGAGGTAGTGGGGTATTTATAGGAAGTGGTTAGGTAGGAGTAGGTAGAAATGGGGACCATCTACAGGAAATTCGCGCCTCCTCCCTTCGGCCTCGGAAAATTCGTACCTGGGGAGGTACGAAATTTCACACCTGCTAGGGACGAAATTTCGCATCTCCCAGGTACCAAATTTCATACCTAGGGAGGTGCGAAATTTCGTACCTGCTAGGTACTAAATTTCATACCTGCGAGGTATGAAATTTCGCACATTCAAGGTGCGAAATTTCATTCCTCGGAGGTACGAAGTTTCGTACCTCCCAAGGTACGAAATTTCGTACCTAGGAGGTATTAAATTTCGCACCTTGGCAGGTTGCGAACTATGCTTGGCGAGGGTCGTTGGTCGAGGCATGTTGGTTCTTTTGGGGGCGTCGAAGCTCCTCAACATGAAGTGAAGGAATCCACCATTTTGCTAGTCCGAAGTGAAGGAATCTAAGCTTCCGGCACGGAGAAAACCAGCTTGGTCGATCGTCGTTGGGACTCTGGGCCGACACGTCTCGCCTTCGGCTCGGATGCGGACGGATACTGATGGAAGTTGCGTTCGAGGGATGCGACACACTGCTAGTGGCCAGACTCGAGTCTTCTGATACTGGCCCTCGGATGATATTTGTAACACCTCTGGGCTGTAATATCACGCGATATGTTGAGTCGGGCGTGTATTGAGTAATTTTGGTAACTGGATCAAAAGGCCGGTTAAAATTTGCCCCCCAAAGTACATCTTTTCTGGACATGATGTGCTTTGGAATGAAAGTTGAGATGATAGTAGGGTTGCGGATTTATCCTGCAAATTATAGGAAAAAACATGTTAGTTAGCGGGCACGCTCATTGGGGAACTGTGAGCGAGCCGCTGTTGGTTTGGGGTCGCACTCGCATAGCTAAGTATCTGTATGGTGTCGTCGTCGCGCGTTTTAGGCGATTTGACACTTGCGGGGGATATGCATACGCGGGCGCTTTGATGATTGAGCATTTGGTGAGTACGCAAGTGGTCATTGAGTCGTGATTGACTTGGTAGCTAAGGCTTCGAAGATAAGTGGATGTAGCCGTATTTAGGTGTACGATCTCGAATTCCGTTCTTGGAACGTTCGTTTGAGGCATACCGATCCCTTAATTGTAGTTAATTCCTTTCTCCTCCTCTCCGGATAGAAAACCATCATAAGGCATGAAGGATGCCAAAATATTTTCTTTGTACTTTGGTTGTTCTAGGTATTGTTAGGTTTTCGGGAGAAGGGAAGAGAGATGTGGAAAGTAAGGGGGCTTTCGGATTTGATGTTCAAGAACGTGGAGCAGTGGACCTTGGGAAACGGGATTAGGAATTTGGATAAAGGTTGCCAAGCATGTGTGAATACGGGATTGGGCTTTGTGTCCCAAATGCTTATTAAATCTTTCACGTTTTTTAGGAGTTCGAATCTTGGTTGAGGAGATGACAACTAAGCCGACGCGTGGGAGCCTGAAACATAACTTCGCACTCCCATGACTTTGTCGAACCCTGTCTTTGATTTTGAGTTAGTAAATTTGAATCTTTGCATGGCGCCATATGAGCGGACAGTGATTATTGTTTTTTGGTCTCGTGACGTGGTCCTCAAGGAATGGACCTGCTTGGATTATCAGCTTGAATGCTTGTGTAAGATATCGACACACAGTTAAGCGGTTAGTCTTGGGATCTGATTAATAACCTAACCATGACGCGGTCGCATCTTAACTTAGGAGTTGCACCGGCAGTTGGTGATGGCCGTGGCATTAGTTGTTGAGGCTAAATGCTGCCAGCGTGTTCCGGAGTATAAGTTTTTTGTGGAGTCTGGGTACTGATGGAAGCCGAGATGCCTCTATGTCTTGAACTTTGGCTCCGGATTTCTTCCATTACGAGGTGAAGGTGATCTAAACATGGAGGCTCCGTAGGATGCTATGAAGAAGATGCCAGTGCGGAGACTTAAGGGGATCTGATCGGGTCTTGAGATCGCCAGGCCGGTGCGACAATCCCTAGAGGGTTACCCCAGGCCCGGGTACCCGCTAAATTTTGCTCGACATCAGGGATGAGCTAGCAAGCTCAGATCGTTTCTCAATGTTTCATGTCTGGTCGTCAATTGGGGTTGAATGTAACACTATTGGTTGGCGAATGATTCTGGAAATGAACTGATTCAGAATGATTGCTCGGATACGCAAGATGCGGGCATATGGTCGAGTCGTTAGTCTTAACCATGTTATGTCAGGGTCATTATCCGATTTGAAGAATGGTGCTGACGTTTTACCGGTAACTACTGCCCTAGTTATCCAAACTAGGTGTCGTCGCCGCGTTTCGATGCGATTGTAGGTATGCATCGAGGGGTGTGAGTTAGCTTCATGTTGCTAAGTATGAGTTTGTTGGTAGGGCGCTGAGACTTTGCGAACCCAACGAACCGGCCATGGAAACCCAAGAACTTGCACTGAAATATGGATTTTTTATTTTGCATATTGAGAATATGTCTTAGTTCTTCAGTTCCTCGGGGAACCGGTGCTTATATTGCTCCCTCCGTCCTTTTCCCCGAGCTTTTAAGCCCGGTCTTCCTAGTATTGGTGGGAGGTTAGAAGTTTCTGAGACCTGAGCTTTTGGGTCTAGATCATCCTCGGGGCGAGGCATTCATTCTTCTTCAGAATAGTTGCCCCGAGGGTTGGGGCAATAAAAATGCCAACGCGGAAGTTGGTGGGGATCCTCCTTAGGTCTTGCGATGAGTCAGTTGTTGCAAGGATAAGCGGGGGATCGCCCCAAGCTCGAGTACTTGCTAACTAAAGATGATGCGAGTGATGAACCTTCAGAAGTAAAATAGTTGCGTCTTGTATTGGGAAGCCCCACTTGGAGTGGAGGCGATGCCAGGCGTTGCCCCCGTGCTTCCTCAAGAGTCCAAGTCCCTATTTCGGTTGGAGTTACGGCGGGGGCAATCTGGAGTAACAGGAGAACACGTGGCTTCGGGATCCCATATTCGTATGAGCCTCTTTTAGAGGAGGAGAAGCTGTTGGTTGACCAAACTGACGAGCGTAGCTTATGTAAGCGCGCAAGGAATGCAAGTTGAGGTGGATGATCAGGAATCCTGCCTGGTTGCAGAGTCGGAGGAACCGGAGGGGAAGACGGACGGGATGAGGCTGCCATACAAGATGCTCGGGCAAAGTCTGGTCAGGATGCCCGGGAGAAATCTGATTCCGTGGTGGCGAAGGAGTAGGCCGATGCTGAGGCGGAGAAGGAGAGGGCCTCTGAGTCGGCTAGGAATAAGGAGAGCTGCCGGTGACACCCATTAGAAGAGGGCGAGAGGACCCTTAGCACACTTGTAGCAGATGCCATTATGTGGCTCTACGCCAGGCACTTAGCAGATCGAAAGATTGCCGAAGGTGCTGAGAAGAGAGCGGAGTTCGGCGCCAAGAAGGCTTAGGTAGACACCTATGCTGGATTGGTCCTTGCTTCTTACATGTCCCTAAGCCGTTGCCACGTGTTGCCCTCGGGGAGGCTATGATGATTACAAGCGGCGAGGATGATGGCGGAAGGCGCACATCGATGCCTCATGAATCTATTACTCTTGTGGGGAGTAGAGTAGGAGGAAGCGGTTCTTAGAAGGAACGGACCCGTCGTTGGTGGTGACCTGCTGGTATCAAACCTGTATAGACGAAAGTAAAGATAAGAAAACGATGAGTAGCATCAGTAATTGTTAAAGGAATTAAAGATATTTGGGTTAGGTGAACCAATGGTATATGCGAGTGTGGCCCTCGCTTTTGGTCCTTAAAGACATGTTGTGGTATTCACGAGTACCCTGTCATCAGAGAGAAGAGAAGTTAGACATGTAGTCTGTTTCATGTGTGCGTGTGTGTGAAATGGAATGTGAATTAGTAAAGATCGCATTTTGTGTTAACTGTTCGGATGTTGCTTCCATGTATTCGGGCATCCCGTACTTGCATGGGCATACTTATCATTACATTTAACAAAAAAGCGATTGTTAGTGTTGTGCCCCAGGCTGATGATTCCAAGGGGTATGATTCAGTGCAGTGCTTTGGGTCGTTGTTCCAGAGGGGCGAGACAGTGCGCAGGCTTCTAGTAGATCTCCCTCAGCTCAGGAAACCCGTAGTTTGTGAAGCCTGGCCAGAGCACCTGCAGTTTTTTCTTGGGTTTCCCGAGGTTAACCTCAAGAGTAGCGAAGGCGCATGACGTCGCGTTGTGCGGTCCGTCCGGTGTGTGGCTCTCTCGTCGTTCAACGGGTTGGAGCGAGAGACAGCGTCGTTTATACGCTGGGGAAAAGCTCCGATCGTCAGCCCATATGGTCCGATCGTGGCCATGAGCTGCACCTAAGCCTTTAGAGCTTCGGGGGAAAACGATTTAAGGTCGGTCTTGGGGCTGCGCCAAGATTCTACCATAACCCGTAGTTCGGGGGGAGTTTGTATCGCCCCGTCTGGCTGTTGGGTAGTTGAACGATTTATCCTCGGCCTCGGCACTGGGATGAGGTTTGAGTTCGAGGTTATTTACACTCGGTCGCCTTACGGGCCGGCGACTCGAGTAGCGTGGCCGGCTCCCGTGCTCGAGGTGTCGGTCGTAGCCAATGTTGTTTCGCCTCGTTGTTGGATCGAGGTTCGAAAGGCGGCACCGGGTCCCGTGCTCGGGGCACCGATGCGGCAATAGAAAGTTTGAACGCAAGCTGGTTGTCAGGATTAATCAAACACGTCATGCACGAATCAAACATGGAAGGGAGACAGGAAATTGAACATCATTCCTTTGGATATCTTTGGTAGTAGCAGCCTTTGCAATGCCTCGAATTGAAGGAAAGAAAACCATCGTTGGAAGGCCTGAATTGATTGTATAGTAAGTTATGTACAATCGAGGTGAGGATGCTCATTGTTCCATGCCCTTGGGGAGTTCGACTTCGTCCATGGTTGAGGGTTTGAAAGTTACAGCTTCCGTTGTATGAGTGTGGGCCTTCCTATTGAGGGGTGACGCCTACTTGTGGAGGAAAGACCCGTTGTAAGATGAGGTTGCCGATGTTGAGGTCGTTATGGCAGACTCTGGAGTTGAAGTATCGGGCTACTCATTGCTGATTAAAGCTTGATCCAAGGGACCGGTTCCCAGGTCGGAGATGTTGATCAAGTGCAGCGCGCTCGTGTATACGTATTAACCGTAATGGTTGACCATAGGTCGGACAAAATTCATTTAGAAGGCTTATAATACTTGTGGCCGGATATCAACTAGATCAGTGCAAAAGGCGACCCACGTGAGGTGGGTTGTGAGGCATGGATGCTTATCGTTGCCATAGTCCTGATGAGCCGGAGGGATGATCTTGTGGGATTAATTGTTGGTCGAAATTTTTTTTAGTGGGGATCTTTGATGAACATCGAGTGGCTCGGAGATCCCATGCAGTGCGGATCTCCGATGAGCATCGAGTGGCTCGAAGGTCCCACATAGTGGGAACCCCCGATGAGCATCGAGTGGCTCAGAGATCCTGTGCAGTAGGAATCTTTGATGAGCATTGAGTTGCTCGGAGATCCTGTGTAGTAGGAATCTTTGATGAGCATTGAGTGGCTCGGAGATCCCATGCAGTAGGAATTTTGATGAGCGTTGAGTGGCTCGGAGATCCCATGCCGTGTGGATCTCCGATGAGCGTCGAGTGGCTTCAAGGTCCCATGTAGTGGGAACCCCCGATGAGCGTCGAGTGGCTCGGAGATACTGTGCAATAGGAATCCTTGATGAGCGTTGAGTGGCTCGGCGATCCCCTGCGGATGAGTTCCTCGATGTCGTTCTGCAAGCAGCGGAACATGTTCGTGTTGTATCTGCGGATGTTGTAGAACCGACAATATCCTATAGAGTCCCTTGGCGCGCTCATTGGACGTTTAGGCCTTGGCCCTTTGCATGGTTGGGGATTGTAGGCTACGAGATGGATTTTCCCGGGAGTGTCCCTAAAGCAGTATAGCTGCGGAAAGAAGGAGGTCGAAGGCGCTTCCCTTTATTTTTGTGACTACCTTTGACGTTGACGGCGTGAGCAAGATGGTGCAGAGTGGTGGAATCAGAGTTGTTGGACTTCTGGGCATCATCACGAGGTAGGATGTTGAGGGTAGGAGCTTGATTCCTTTATGCTAGATTTTGGCATAGGAAGTAGTCGACATTCATGCGGAAGATCTTATGAATCCTTGATTGTCTTTGATCGGTCCATGCCCCAAGTTTGGAATAAGGTGGCATGCCCTTCGTAAGCTGGACGAGTGTGACTCGAGGATTAGGTACCTTGACTTTGGCAAACACGATGTTGGAATTTGCAAGATGGCCTTTGAGAGTTCACGGATGCCTTGGTAACTACTCGAGGCTAAGAGGATGTCTCTGGCTAATATGACATGCATCCTGTAATGCGTGACCAACCTCCTGGCGAGTTAGTCGAGGGTTGAGATAGTTCAGGACGGTAGTCGAGAGAACTGTAGTAGAGCCGTCTTAGGCAAGGACGGGTAGCACTTGCAACTTATGGTGTTGGCGACGTGTAATGAACCCATGTGCCAATGGTGGCGGCTAATGAAGCTTCGAAGATCATAGCTTCGTTAAGTATGGAGTAAGTGTTGGCATGTCGGAGTGCTGGCGCCATTTGGTATTAGGGCTTGCCGAAGTGAATGGATTACGACTTGTACTGCTTTGGCAGACGACGTGGGTGTGCCCCCGCGATTCCTTAAGATCCCGCAGATCGTTTCTGCGACACTCGGAGGTTGCGCTCCGCCGTATTATAGCGGTCGTGATTTAGTCCTGGACTTTGGAGCTTAGCGCGCCTTCTTGGTAGATGGTCTTTGGCACTCCGTGAGTCTCCAAACTCGGTTGCGTGATGTTGTGGAAGTCGGTTGAAGTGACCTCGGGCCCAGTTGCATGCTTGAAGCGTAGGTGATAAGTATGGGCTCACAGCAGCTTGAGTTCGCCTCGCGGACGCTAAAGCGTCAAAGCCGGGGATGGCCGGGATGGCGCATTCCATTTCTGGTGGTGACCCTGATATTGCCGAGGTTAGAGGTCAGCCTTGCTTTTACAGAATGCCACATGTGGTGTGTTGAAGCGTCAGGGCCACTTAGCTTTGCGTGTGATCATAGTGAATGGATAATTCCCGCAGTGTACCGACGGATGACACCCACGGTTTCTGACCCATTTCTGAAAGAAAGTAGTTGATTTTAATTATCTGGAGGGGCATTGATGTGGATCCTTATTAGTTTGAGCGCGGGTTGCTGGAATAGCGGGTCCATTACATTGATAAGCGGCCGCCAGATTATGACGAGGAAGAGGTTAGTGGGTAGGAACTGGTCTGTCCTTGATTTTTAAGCGAGAGCGATCTCAGTACTGTGCCCCCTCGTTGCATGTGACTTGTAGTTCGGTCGTCGTTGGCATTGTCGAGAGCGTTGGTGCGAATGGCGGCGTCTTTAATTGGACTAAGCCTCCTTTTTTGATGCGGCCCCCTCAGTTCGGAAGAGGAAGTGTCGAATGAGGCGGAGTCGTGGCCGAGTGAGGTGAGGCCGAGTGGGGCGAAGTCAAGGCCGAGGGCATCGAGGCGGAGTCGAGGCCGAGTGCATCGAGCTGGAGTGATGTCGGGATTAGGGATACCTCCGAGTGTAGTGGGACCGGTACTGTCCTGAGGAGTGGCTTCGGCCAGTCGGTTAGTTTGCTGGGTTGCCCCCAAGTCCTGGGTCGACAGTGGAGGAGCATCAGTACTTGCCTCCGTAATGTATGCTTGGCCAGTCGGATCTGAAGTGCTTCTCATCATTTCTTCGATTCCGGCGAGAAAGGTATTGAAAGCTTCATCCGACTGCTCGAGTCAAGCTTTCAAATCGGTAGCAGGATTCTTGATCATTCTTTAGATGCCCCCCTCGAGTGACATAATTCGATGGAGGTCCGGGTTTGGTATATCTGTTGAGTTTGGGCGAGCTGGTGTGCACCCGGATACGGAAGTACTTTGGTCCGACGAGCTACTGGAAGAGTGGGACTTTGGTTGCGAGTGGCGACAGTTGGGCTCTTCTGAGTAGAAGGTTGGTTACACGGACCTGGTTTATTACCGTGCTCCTTGGCCGTAAGTGATGATGGTCTGATCATCATCTCATTTCTGTTATTGTTGTTGTCGCGATAAGAATGTTGGAGCAGATGGCGATGTTTTTAATGAGACTGAAATTTCTTCCTTGACGTGGGCCCTTAGCTTTGAGAGGCGAAATTTCCGATGCAGTGCGCCGTGAGCGGGCGCTGTTCTGGGCAAGCTGAAGTAGAATAATGATGCATCAACTTTTTTGAAGTTGGCGCATAAGGTTGATGTTGATCTTCAACGCCTAACACGAGAGTTGCACTATCATATTTCTTATTAAGCGTGTGAATCTGTGCTTGAGCCGCAGGAGCTTCGGGGTCCACAAGTGGAAGGAGATCCATTTCCAGTGGGTCCTCTGCCGCTCGGGGCGGGTGAGAGGTACCTGTGTCAATTGTGGCCAATGGGGCTGAGCGTTAGGTTTTGCCGGAATTCTGCTCAATGCTGGCGAGAGTCATGCCGCTCCTCGGACGTACTGCTCAAGGTGCTTCTCACGGATAAGCCTTTCGATTATGTCCTTGAATAGATGGCAATTATTGGTATTGTGCCCGTACATGCCGTGGTACCGACATTACTTGTCGGTCTTCTTCTCATGATTAGTGGACTCCCTGTTGTATGGTTTCTTGTATTGAAGCGTGTTTCACGTTTGTCGGTAGATTGTTTCCAACTCTTCATTCAGCGGGGTGTAGATCTTGAATGTCCGGTGAGAACTGGGTTTTTTGGGTTCCGTAGAAGCTTGGTCGTTGTCGCGGCCGCCTTGCCTACTGCTATTCGGTCTTTGTTTGTAGGGGCCTGCCCCCTTGTCTTTATCAAAGGGCTTTACTACCTGTTTTCCTTTGACGTTGTCATTTATGGCACCCGCATGTGGACTGTTGGGAAGACCGGCTCTGGAGAGTCGGTTTCGCCTCGCCTCTTCTTGACATAAGTATTGCCTAGCCTTCTCATGGAAAGCTCGAGGCTTTTTGGCTGCTTCCGATTGATCCATGCCCCAAATTCGGAATTGGGGGGGGGAACGCCTTTCGCTAGTTGAAAAAGTACGATGCAAGGATCTGGATCCTTGACCTCGGCGAGCACGACAATGAACCGGGAGAGGTAGCTTTTAAGTGACTCGGCGGGTCCTTCGTATAGGTTAGACAAGGTGAGGGAATTCTTCGGAGTCTGGGTGTGCACTCTAAATTGCTTGACCAATTCTGCTACTAATTGGCCGAAGTTGTTAATGGAATCGAGTGGCAGGCGAGAGAACCATGACAAAGCGGTTCCTGATAAGAAGACTGAAAAGCACTTGCATTTGACCGGATCATTTCCCTGGCTCATGTCCATTTGCCATTCATGTTGGTTTAAGAATGTACATGGGTTGGTTGTGCCATCATAGAGCGGCATCTGTGGCATGCTAAAGCGGCGTGGCCATTCAGCTTCATTTACCCTCCTGGTGAAGGGGTTGCGCCTAATGTGCGCTTCCCATGGATCATGCATGTTTCCTCGCCTCCCCCTCATGATCCTTCAGACCATGTCGGGAAGGTAGGTCGGATGAGGGTCCGCCATTGGGACCCATGGGTTTTGGCGAGGTTCCGGAGTTCGGGTGCGAGGAAGTCTTCTATGGTGGATGTCTGGATCGTCTTCCTCCATGTCCTCGACTTCTAGAATCGAGTCTTGGTAAGGATCGGGGTGATGCGGGTCGAGGGACCCGAATTAGGGGAGTGGAGGTTCGAGGCTGGGATGAGGGAGTTTCGAACCCCTTGAGGCTCGAGGCTTCGAACCCGCGGGATTTCGAGGTTCGGAACCCCGTGGGGTTCGTGCTTCGAACCCAGTAGGGTTCAAGTTTTCGATTCCTGTAGGGTTCGAGTTTTGAACCCTGTGGAGTTCGGGCTTTCGGACCCCATGGGAGGTTCGAGGCTGAGGCGAGGTGTTCTGAGCTTGAATTCAGAGGAGAGTGGGTCGAGGCTATCAAATTCTTCTTCGGGTGGAAGGAGTGTTGACTTGGTCAATGATGTCTGAGGAGTCCAGAAATATCCGAGGGTGGTGTAATGTCCGAGGGTAAACCTACTTCGTTGGTGCGGGCCCCTCGACTTGGAAGAGAGAGTTTCTGATGTTGGTGGTCGAGGTCGGTTATTGCTCCGAGCTAATGGTAGTTGAGCAGGGTCGCACTGACTTTCTTGGATTTGCCGCATATGGTCGATGTTATTCCTTAGCACTTGGTTGAGCTTGACCGCCGTGTTCTCATACCTTTCATTAAGCATACGGATTATCGCTTCAGTTACGTGAGCTTCGGGGTGCACAACTGGAGGTTCATTTTCATTGGTTGTCGGGATATTTGTCGGTGGAGGTGGATTAGATGGACCAGCCTTGGCGGCGCCTGATAAGCCGATTATCATGTTCTTTGACTTTTTTCCATCCTAAGCGGGCTCGACGACAGGTTAGGCGAGGAACCTTAAGCTCGTCGAAGTCGAGATGGTAAGGTGCAAGAAAGACGCAATGTACGAGTTTTCTCAGTGCACCAAATGTTGGCGACCAAAAATGTCGCAAACACCAAAGATTCTGTATTACTAGGAATTAATAATATGGTCACATAGACAAGACACATTATATAACATGAAATAAAATATAAGCGTTAAATGACATAAGAGATTTATAGTGGTTCGGCCTTAGTGAAGGCCTACGTCCACTTTGAAGAGGTGTAGAGATTTTATTAATCACTTTGAAAGATTACAAGGTTGAGATCCTCTCATTACATATGTGGACTATTATGCAAAATAGTCATATTTGCAAGAAATAATAAAATGGACAATTTTACCCTTCTTCTTCCTCAAAGAGGAGATGCCATTAATGAAGCTCTATAGAGGTCTAAAGGCCCAAGAATCTCTCTTTTTTGAAGTGTGAAGTTGTGGGGTATTTATAGGAAGTGGTTAGGTAGGGGTTAGGTAGGAATAGGTAGAAATAGGGACCATATACAGGAAATTTGCGCCTCCTCCCTTCGGCCTCGGAAAATTCGTACCTGGGGAGGTACGAAATTTCGCACCTGCTAGGTGCGAAATTTCGCACCTACCAGGTACAAAATTTCATACCTTCTAGGTATGAAGTTTCGCACCTCTCAAGGTACGAAATTTCGTTCCTCGGAGGTCCGAAATTTCGCACCTTGGCAGGTTGCGAAGTATGCTTGGCGAGGGTCGTTGGTCGAGGCATGTTGGTTCTTCTGGGGGCGTCGAAGCTCCTCAACACGAAGTGTAGGAATCCACCATTTTGCTAGACCGAAGTGAAGGAATCTGAGCTTCTGACATTAAGAAAATCGAATGAATCAATCGCAGCCGGGACTCTGGGCCGGTACGGCTCGCCTTCAGCTCGGATGCAGACAGATACTGGTGGAAGTTGTGTCCGAGGGATGCGACACCCTGCTAGTGGCCAGATCGAGTCTTTTGATAATGGCCCTTGGATGATATTGGCGACACCTTCGGGTTGTAATATCACGCGATATGTTGAGTCGAGCGTGTCTTGAGTACTTTTGCTGACCGGACCAAATGGCCGGTTAACACATAGTTTCAAAATAAATTGATTTTCCAACATTCCATTCTTTAATCTTAACTAAAAGATTATACTTGCTTTCCAATTCCTTATTTTTAATTTCTCAAATCAAAGATCTGATTGAATCCTCAAATTACGATATGAATTTCCATAACTCAATCTCATAGGGTTTCAAGAATGATATTATTGAAGATATGATACACGACAAAACCCAAATCAATTGATCTTGAACGTAAGTTACACAAAAATTGTATCTACTTATATTCGATATCAATTCTCATAATCAACGAATACCATAAGTGGAATAACGATATAATAATATCTTCCAAATTCATCAAATAGTATACGTTTACACCAAAGAATTTCATACCAAATATCCGAAGATTATTTCAATCCAACTTATCCCAATCAAATTGGGAAACTCGTGTCTTAATTTAAAGATTTATCCCAATTCGAAAGTGTTATAAAAGCATCACAAAATAGTTATCTCAACTACATTGATCAAATATCATTTATCTCGGCCAAAACTTTAACTTTACAATTCGAAACAATTTTACCTAATTTATAATGATTTTACAAATTTTTCCATATTTTAGAAACAATAAAAATGGCTATTTATAACTCAAATATCATTTATGGTTGATAACTTCTCTTATAGCGACCTTTCCCCAAAACGGTTTTAAACATATCTTGAAAATTATAACTCAAAATTAAAATCTGCTTTTACTCATTTTAAAGCTCTTGTTAATATCAATCAAACGTTTTTCGTTTCATGGAAATCCGATTTAGATTGCAAAAGTTATAAGCATGCAAAGTTTGCATCTAAAATACACGAATTGTCGTTGTGCGACGAGCCCTATTTTGACAGCAATAAAAATTATTCTTCAATACTTCAAAATGCCTTAGAAAACCATTATATACTTCTGTAAACTATTTAAAGTAATTTACGTTGACTTTCCAAATTTATTTTGGGTTCAAAATTCAACTTTTACTTTTTACTTAATAAATCAAATTCCAATTCATTTATAAATTCAAATAACTTCAAATTAACCATCCCATTCGTTGGACCAGTTAGGGTTAGCCAGGGAGAGCAGGAAACTTCATTTCCAAACCCAAGCCTAGACACTATCCTCTCTGTCATCCTAAAATGTTTCGGTATTAATTTATTCATTTAAAGAATTTTACCCACATATATGAATACGGTCTTTCCCGATTATTAGCCTTCAATTTCAATGATGATATTGTTTCTAATTACGAAGGAGATTTGCCGATCACCAATGTGATACCATAATTGTTGTGTCATAGAGTTTGCAAAACAACATCAACAAATATTTAAACATCCATAGCAACCATCATCAACATGATTAAATAATTCATAACTTTGCACAAGCATTATAACACTAACGCTTAATAGTGTGTGTGTTCTAAACTACGCATCCATCATCCATCATAACAAACATCAACTATCATTAACCATTAATAATCCATTACTATATTTAAATTACTCTAACTACTAATTAAATAATAAACCGTACTGACCAAACAGCTTTCCAATCTTCACGGTAAGCAAGCCTAGCTGAGTGAACCGTCGGACAGTATTTCGGTGAACCATCTTCTTTATCAAAATATATATAATATAATATATATACTAATCTCTCTTTATATATTATAAGAGGAGGAGGAGAATGAAGAACTTTGGCAAGGTGGTGGTGGAAAAGAGGAAGACTTATGCCATGGAAACCATGGCCATAAGCTTTAAGAAGAAGGTGGAAAGGAGGAAATCGAATGGAATGGTAAGAAAACAGAGAAAAGGTCTCCTTATATAGGAATAGAGAGTTAAGGAGGTGATGACACATAAGGGGGCACATGGAATGCATGCATGAAAGCTTATATGCAAAATTTAGTGTCCATACACTTGTCTTAAGAAGAGAAGGTGAACATTTGGTAGCATTTTCCCTTAAATGCTATGAAAACTAACGGAAACGTTTATTTCTAATGCTACTAATTCTTGTTTAGTTTGACAAATCCGATCGAACGACAAATAGTATCAATAAATCCAAACTTATTGATAATCATTCTCATTTATAACTCAAGTAAAATCTATCATATAACTTATTAAAATTATTAAATATTCTTAACCATATATTTTCATGTCAAAATCAAATTCAAATTTAAATTAAAAATTTAAATTGGTTAAAAATTCTGGATCGTTATATTCACCCCCCCTCCCTTAAAACTTTTCGTCCTCGAAAAGGAAAGGGAATCGTAAGTACTCATTCGACTAATTCAAGACTAATTTTCTTAATACCAAAGCTACCTGGATATACCAGGTAAAATATTATAACACACATATTTAGAGAAAACCATATCTGCTTGTCCTCCAACGATAACCTCCAGTTACCCATTATATTTGATTCATCGTTTACTAGGCCAATTACTTATACTCAACCATTTACTGTTTTTCAAAAAAATTCAGAGGTACAAATTATTCTCTTTGATCTTATCTTGCAAATACAATGGTTATGGGACTTATTCCCTTTTTATTCTCCAAACTTACTATTATACTTTACATGTAAAACTCGATCCTCAAAATTCAACTTATCTAAATGTTTTAGTTGAGGTAATTTCTTCTTACTATTCCCACTTGCCAAATATACTTTGATCAAATTGTGAAACTAAATTCACAAGGTATTCATGCTCAGTTAAATAGTTCCTTTTCTTGTCACAATATACTTTAGAACTTATCAACTGTCCAAATTTGCCGATGATTCCAGATTTTTTTTTATGTTGTTTAAGTTTGGCTATCCTCATTAATTATTCTAAATTCAATATTACAAAACTTATTTCCTTCAAACTTTAGAGAAATAGCTTTAACCTATGCAGTCCTCAACCAAAATATCATCAAATATCTTATCGTCATATTGAATTCTCAATATTTGCATTTCAAATTTAATTAGTTAGGGAGGAATAATTATAAATATTCTAATTGATTAATTCCAACTTACCCTTTAAATCATTTCCCGGACTAATTGGATTACCTATGTAAATTACAACTTTACATAAACATCTTTTAATCAACTAAGAAATTCCAATCACAAGATGTCGTGCTCAAGTTTTGAATTCCCAAATATTTCAAAGACCCTTCTTCCTTTATATTGAAAATATACTCTTTCAAAATTAGTTCCAAAAATTAATTTCAAAGTAATTGCCAATTCTTACTCAAAATATTGATTTGAGTTTCCAAATTATATATCTTTTCAAAACCATTTTTTTTATCACAAATACACTTTCTCATATACTCTCTACTTAATTTACTGGCTTATCCTTATTAAAGGTTCACCTGATATAATTTTTACAACTTATCAAATTTTCAAGATCTTGGTTACTTATTCTAATTCATATCAATTTAACAAATATTTTCAAACTCTTATCTAAATTGTTTTAAGTATATTTTGATATTTAAATCGAAATCATATAGTTATCCCACTTTTGAAACTCAAAAATACATAGTGATGATGCTGAATCATCTTCAAGCGACTAGAGTGTGATTCTATATCTATCTAGCGTACTAAAGACTTCGTATATATGTTGATCATACGTATATGCAAAATATTCTTATACTCGATAGTCCAGCCTCAACATCAAATAAAATACTCAAACTCTTATTATTCATTTTGGTTTCTAACCATATTAATTTGTTTCTTTAGAGGAGGATTACCTTAACAATTTTTACCCAAGTTTTCCTCTTAACATGAATTCTAATATTTTATAATTCCAAACTTAATTAATTTTACTTTGATGGCGCTCTCTCAAACGTAGTATTCCAAAATCTCATTCTAAGGCATTACTAACCCTATCTCTAATGAGATATTATGACTCCGATGAGTGTTCCCTTTTGCTCAAATGAGTCGTACCCCATGGCTTTGTGTAAACCAACGCCCTGATACCAAATGTAACTACCCGGCTTTTTGCTCGGTTTTCGCCGGTAACTAAACCAACTTAAACCGTTCATAAGGACGGATTATTAGGGGTACTTACACATTTGCACAAAATAAAAAGAAATTTTCCATTATCATTACAATAACATTACTTCAGTGTTACAAGGGATACATCAGAGTACATTGATTACACAACGTAAAAGATACTAAACTCAGCGGAAGAATGCGAATGCTCCAAGTCATTAAAGCTTCAGCTAAAACCAGAATCCTACTCCAACTTACTCCAAGGCTAAATCTGTGAACCAAACTACTAGGCTGCCGTGTAAAAATAATGGGCACCCAAAGTTTAGGTGAGGGAACAACAAACTCTAGGTCAGTCATGGGATTGGTGTGAGAACTCAAAACAGTTATTTTTAGGGTTTATTTTAAAGTTAGGTAATTCACCGGACCATGCCGCTAATGCGAAATGGGTTTACTCCATGTGGATACCAGTGCATAGAAATCCGCAATGACCTTTTAAAAAAAATGAAGCTTTCATAAGCTCGTCCCACATCACACAATGCAAGCGCACACCAGATGAGCGGGTTTTGCCTTATGATAACTAAAAATGCATTCATACGTGAAAATCCTCTTTTACTACTATATAGTGTGGAAAACCTTTTCGCAAATAAATGTATTAATCCTTGCCAGCATAATGCCCCATCATACTATAGTGACAATGTAACACCCCACCTTCGTTAAGGTCACTCACAAAGGGAATGCCTTAACTTTGGTGGAGCATTTTAGTAAACAGAACAGAAACTTACAAGACAGATAAAACAGTACTTGAAAATTTTTAAATTTATTACCGCGGAAACAGAAATCAATATGGTTACATCCTTTCAAATCTCAGAATTCAAGTACAAAATATCAGTCTTGTACAAAAGCCTTCAAAATGCATGGTTTAAAATCATAATCCCCATAGGATGGAAGCTATACAGAGCCAAGCCATACTTTAAGCACTTCAAGCAAAGAGAAATCCGGATCAAGCTAAAGTATTCCCTCCTTGGATAACCTGAGGGGGAACGTAAGAAAGGAGGCCAAACAACAAGGGGCAGACAAAAAGTCTAGCAAGTCCAGTGACTTTCAGCATATGAACAGATAATAATAATATGACATGAACATAAAACTTGATGAGAGATAATTGTAACAGGTGTAGCAGATATAACAAAAGAACAGAATGACATAAACTATTGCTTTACACTTCTCTGCACTAATACTAGTATAACAGAATTAGGTGTCACCCTAATGTCTAAACTGAAACAAGAACGGGTACTGAATAATTTAACGGAAACAGAATGCTAATAATGGTCCTTTACTACCCGATCAGAAACAGACAGAAGCAGAAACAGATTAATCCTTATGGAAACAGAATGTAGAATTAGGTGTACACTAGTAATGGGCCTTTACCACCCGAACAGACGGTGCCACGCAGAAACAGACAGGTGTTACCACCTAACAGAAACAGACGGTACCAATAGAAACAGACAGAACTAAGTGTACCCTAAAGCCGTACCCCAAGCGATCAGCTCCCTAATACATAAATATCCTGTGTCGGCCCCACAGTAGGGTGTATCACTCCCTAAAGTGAAAACCATTCGGCACAGACCTATTTACAGATGTCACGGCGTCTTACATCCTCAGAGGCAGACCGGGATCCATGCACGCACATGACCCGGTTGGAAAGCACCATCAACACCCCTCGCCATTATCAGAATGAACCGCTTATAATTAGTTCAGTAAGCGTGCCCAGACCCTACCTACTGTTGGGTCAAAGTTTTGATACCAGAAAGGGTTAATGACTAATATGGGTCCCAAACAATAGATGACACAAGTAATTCCCCCCTAACCTTGTGTCCCTAGACTAACAGATTTCAGCTTAACTTGTCTACAAGTTTCAGTCATACAAAATTTAGGTTAACTAGTTCACAAATCAGACAATCAAGTTAACAGGTTTTCAGACTAACGGATCAGATGTTCGGATTAACAGGCTTACAGATTAACTGGTTCTAGATTATCTAACTTTGTATTGGGCCTACGGATTCACGAAACGGGTTCATTAAATTCATTAGTCCAGTTGGTTTAACCCTATCCACCCAACACATTTTAGACATCATATTTATCTCAGATTTTGTCTCATATTTAATCTCAGATTTGCATTAATTAAATATTAATGCACAGACCTCTAACATTAGGTCGGTAGCTTGTGGCCGCTGGATATGCCGGGCGGTTCCAGGCAGACTTCTGCAACAAGCCAGACCTAACCTCATGTCTTGCGCATGTTATGACTAACTTCTCACATTAGAACCTATTGTTTGCGGCCACTGGATGTGCCGGGCGGTTCCGGGCAGGTTTACGCCGCAAACTCATTCTAACCCCGAGTTAGCCATATTTATCTTTGCGGCCAATTAATTAATAGTTTAGCATTTATGCCTATGCCTAATATACATGTCAATTATTCATAACTATAGTCAATTCAAATTACGCCAATAACAGACTAATTATATCAAAACAACAGATATAGTAGGTAACAGATTTAACATATAACAGATTTTTCAGATTAGGCGACTTAACGGATTTAGCAGATTAAGCAACTTAGCAGATTATAGCACATAACAGATTAGGCATCTCAACAGACAAATTTAACAGATTAGGCATTTCAATCTAAATAGCAGTCTAGGCCATATAACAGAACTAGCAGTTTAGGCAACTTAGCAAATTAGTAGATTTAGCAGATTTAATATTTCTAAAGGTTCTATTTACATGCCTTGCCTAATCATAAATTAGGCCTAAATTCATATGCCTACATAATTGTCATGATTCACAATATGAACATATATTCCATGTTTGCATAAATTTACATAGCGCAGAATATGGACATAATTTACCATATAACATATGTTCCAGTTTTTGTTAAACTAGCATTTTACAGCAGATTCACATGTAAATTATACCAAATATAATCATTAATTACAATGCATGCCATATATCCAAAAATTCCTATTTAGGTGTAATCACAATAATAGATATCCTAATTAATGTAAATCTTTACACCTAACTTTCAATATCCTTCTTCTTTTTAAGTCATGAATCATAATGCAAAATTTACCCAACAATCTAAATCTTTAAATTATATCTTCTAAAAATCAGATCTTGACTTTTATATGCATTTTGTCCAAAGTCTCCAATCATATGTAAACATATATTGGTTCCTCTTTTCTTTTATCACAGAATATGCATAGATCTAAATCTAGTTTACAACATATGCTCATTTTTCTAATTAATTACAGATCTAAATAACATATGTTCATTTCTCTAATTAGTTACAGATCTAAATTACAACATACTCTATGCATGCAATATATAAATTACATGTTCATAGTCAAATTTATGCATCCAATCCCAAGTCACATGTCCAATATATTTTATGCTTCAGATCTAAAGTCATACGTTCAATTCAGTCTTGTCAAATTTCGCACCATTCATTAATTGTCCCAAATTTTGCGTTCATATGTTAATCTCTTTATGAGATTGGGCACAGGCTCGTGGTAGCCTGGATATAGAAACAGAAAAGAAGAAAGGAATACAGAACAGTCACAGAAAACAGATCTAACAGAAGAGAATATATATACAACCTCAAAATCAGATTTAAAAGCATATCAAAATTATAATTAACGCTTATAGCGGAGAATAACTGTACTTGCCTTGGTTGGATTCTAAAAGAAAAAGGTGTTGTAGCTGTTCTCTTTTAGTCCTAATCAGAATTCTAGGAAGAAGAAGCACAAGTCCTAGCTTAGGTTTCAACAGAGTAGAGACGCCATTGATTTATTTATTTTTTTAGAGAGAAAGAGAGCAATGGAGGCTAGAGAATTGTATATGAGATTTAGGTTTAGGTTAGGGATGTATATATAGGTGTAGGAAGTTATTTAGGACCATTAGATTAACCCTGAATCATGAGAACCATTCAAATGCAAAATCTGCATTTGAGCGAATCGGCCCACGTGATGATAGCCAAACACCCTGGATTAACCCCTAGTCGACCCAGCAAAGCTCGGGTCGACCTCAAAAATGGGCCGGTTCGGTTATTCCCCCTCCCAATTTGCTGTTTTGAACCTTTTTTGCATGTTTATTTTTTTTTTAATTTTTATGTATATCTATATATATTTCTCTCATATGCATATAAACTTCAAGGCTTAATAACTTCTTCATAATTAACCTTTTTTTTTATATATTCTCAGAAAATACGGGGTGTTACATTCTCCCCTCCTTAAAGGATTTCGTCCCCGAAATCTTCAAGTTAAGAAGAATGTATATCCTAATCATCCAAACAACCATCTACTCAACCATCAAACACAGGCATCCATTGTCCTTATAGACTTCTAATGCTTCCATATTTAAATGCATAGTGTGTGTATATGTCCCTATCTAATGCAAAATCAGGCGGTCCACTGATTCAGTTGACCTCCTTAATGCGAATTATGCCAGTGCCATGAGTCCAAAATGTATGCAATTTTCCTACTTGATACATGTCATTTCTATATGAGTGCACAACCATTCAGTCATATGCAACATCCATGTGCTGAGTCAATCTTTTTTCATCCACAAAAATTGAAAAATGCTCACACATCCATATGCAGTATGAGTGTTAGCCTACTTTGTGAACTAGGCAACACAAAGTCAATATGTCAAACATTGAAGAACATTTTTAATTAGAAGACTTCGGTTCGGATCGGAGAGACCAACACTACTCAGATCGGAGAAGACACTAAAGCCTAGATCGGACAGCTGCAATCGTTCGGGTCGGGTCAAAGCAACGTATCGGTTCGGATCGGATAAAATCTCATGTTCGGATCGGTGAGCTATTGCTGTTGAAAACAGAGAGCGTATGTTCGGATCGGAGGGCAGTCTTCTTCAAGATGGATCGGAAAGCCACCAAATTGCTACAGGGATTGGTCGGAGCGGAGCAGAATAAAGAGAAGAAAGGATTGTCACCAAGTCAATCCGGTTCGGATCGGATATCCAGATCCGAACCCCTGGTATATATACCTCCTACCCGAACCCAATTTCCATATCATTCCCCTGCATAAGCGCCTGGATATCTGGATCGGCTATGACCAGTTCCTTCCCATAACGTTCATTACTCTGATGCGTTGTCAACACAGTAATTCATCCGAACCCGAGGCTAATGGGATGGATGACACGTGGCTCTGATCCGGAACGGGTTTTGAGCAAATTCACAACTATAAATACCCCGTCTAGATACAAAGAAAAGGGATCTTTTTTCTGGCATTCGAAGAGTTCAACCACCTTCATAACCCGAATTCCAGCAATCCCGAAAAATCCAAATCTTCTTTCATTATTTGTTTTCTATAATTGAGTGATTATAAGTGAGTTGTGAGAGGAATCAAGTGGATATTTCATTGTACTTGCAACTAAATTAGTAAATATAGTGAGAGACAAGTGGACGTAGGCATTTCTTCGCCAAACCACTATAAATCCTGTGTGTTCATTCTTATTTTTATCTTATTTCCTTTGCTTTCAGTTAATTCGGGTGTTAGAACCACTTTTTGGTCTAACATTTTGGTGCTTTCACTGAGAAACTCATCTGAATTCTTTATTTTCCGGGATTTCTTTCTACTTTTTGGACCGTTGAGTTCAAAGAAGTTAATCCTTAAGTTTCTACGCTCTTTTATATTTGTTGAAGTGATTGTTAAAGAATCATGGCCAAAGGAAAAGGCAAAGAAGTTCAGTCTGGTCGAGGAAATGGAGCTGGCGTAGATCAGCAAAATGCGGTTGTAACAAGGTCTCGTGGGCAGAGTTCAGCAGCAGGAAGAACCAATGCAGGAAATCCGAGCCGCCAACAGGGGGAAAGCTCCGATCCGATCCGGGTAGGAGATTCTGAAGAAGTGCATTCCCCCAATCTGAACCGAACCGAGCAGCACGCCACGTACCGATCTGACCAGGCTCCCCAGTTCCGATCCGACCCGACCACCTATCTCCGATCCGATCCGACGCTTGATGAAGCAGGGACCTCCACTCGAGTCCCTACGAATGCTCCGATTCCAGCCACCAGGGTTAGTAATCAGGTCAATCCATCTGCGCCCATCACTCAAGGAGATTTCTCGCGCTTACTTGACATGCTTGAGAGCACAAGGGAGGCTATGAAAGTCCACGAGCGCACTAATCTCATGATGCAGGAAAATATGAGGCTCATGAGTCGGGAAATTTGTGAACTCCGTCGATAGAGAACTCCATCACCGGTTCGTCACACACCAGTGGATCAATCTTCATCTTCCGAGGAAGAGCGACCCCGTGAACGAAGGCCGCTCGAACGACCTCAGAATGTGGAGCAGCTGACATTTGGATCTTTGGGATCTCGTGAGGATATTGCACGAGCGCTAGGAAACAATGACCCCACTCGGGGGCAAAGACTCCAGTCCCCTCCTCCCGAGAGCGACCGGGAGCGCAGGGAACGGAATCGAGCAGAAGCAGCTCGAAGAAGGGCATCTCCTGAACAAGAGCCTAGAAGGAACTCGGATACTAGGGCCAGGGAACCTGAGCGGCCCCTAACTAATGCTGATGTACAGGCAATGGTTCGCTAGATCATGTTCGAGAGCCGAAACTATACAAATGAAGATTATGGCATTGAGCGAAGCCATACTCCTTTCACCGACGATATCCTCGACTTCCAATTTCCCCGGCGCTTTAACATGCCACAGATGGACAAGTATAATGGAAGGACTAATCCGGGACAGCATTTGATGCGATACTCGTGGCTCATGAATGCTGCTGCTGCCCCTGATGAAGTGAAGTGCAAAGCATTCCCAATCTACTTAGAAGATGTGGCGCTGTTCTGGTTTACCCGACTTCCTCCTCGTTCGATTTCGAATTACAAGGAACTAAGCGATCGTTTTATGAACCAGTTCCGACTCCATGCCCGAAAGTCTAAAAGTGTTATTGAATTATCGAGAATCAAGCAGGCACCAGGAGTGTCTTTGAGGGCATATCTTGACCGTTTTAACCAAGCTGTGACTGAGGTAAGTGACCCGCATGATCCCACTATTCTGATGGCATTGAAGGAAGGAGTCGATCCTGAATCCGAGTTTGGAGATTACCTTTCTGGGAAAACACCCTCCACAAGAGAGATATTCTACGAAAAAGCCGATATTTATCTAAGGCGAGAGGAGGCCAGGGCAAACCGAAAGAGAAAGTCTGAGACGGCTTCAAAAGAAAATGTGCAGATTAATATCGCCGTGAAGCAGTCTGCGGAAAGTTCTGGCAAGGTTGAAGTAAATGTGGGAAACAAGGGTGGAAATAACAATGCTGGAAGCGGAGGTAACAACAACAATAACCGTAATCCGAACGGTAGCAGAAGAAACAGAAATAGGGGAAGTGATCCTAACAAAAGACCCCGATTCCAGACCTATGAGAATTATACACCATTGAACGACACCCTGGAAAATATTTACCTGGATACGTATAATGTGTTACAGTACAAAAGACCGCCACCTCGTGATTCGACCAAGAAAGAAATGGCGACAGGGAAATTTTTTTTGTTTCATGGAACTCATGGGCATACAACCAATGAATATCGGCATTTGAGGGATTTGATTGAGAAGCTGCTGTGTGAAGGGAAGTTGGATGAATACAAGGTTGCCCCGAGGGACATGGGGCAAGGAGAGCAAGCTCCAAAACAGATTCTACCTGCTCCCAAGCCTACAGCGCAGCAGAAAGGTAAAGGAATTGTTATCAACTCCATAGTGGGCAGACCTCACCCGGCAATCCGAAGTTTCAGATCAATGGGTCAATATGTAATTGCTGCCAAGCATCTAGACGTGAATGAAGGTGATGATTTGGAAGATATCACCTCCATAAAACAACAGAAGACCATGTTTGACGAAGTGGTATTCCGCAGCCGAGATAATACTGGGATCCAATCACCCACAGATGATCCGTTGGTTATTACTACCACCATTGGGCCGGCCTTGGTTCATAATGTAGTAGTAGACAACGGAAGTTCCGTTAATATTTTGTTTAAAAAGTCATTTGATCAGATGAAGCTTGAGTCTGAGGATTTGAAGCCATGTGAAAGATGGATCAGAGGCTTCAACGTTGCATCAACATCTCCCATGGGATACATAGAATTGCCCGTGACCTTGGGGCAAGGAGAACACAGAAGAGTGCGGATGCTTCAGTTCGTAGTATTGGACGTAGATTCGCCTTATAATGCATTTTTACGGAGGCCTGCCCTTGCTGAATTCAGAGTTTGTATCGCCCCTTGGTGTTTATTGCTTAAGTTCCCAACCGAAGCTGGAACTGGAGTAATGAGAGGGGATCAAGTTTCCGGACGGGCCTGTTATGTGGCCGAACTTAAGATGTTGATGAAAGGACTTAACATCGAGAGTGAAGATGCCTCGCCTCCCCTAAAGGGGGGCTCGGCGTAGCAATTAGAGAAATCGGCCCCGAAGGAGTTGCTAAAAGGAACGTTTGAAGACCTGGATCCCAGAAAAGACGAGGAACCAGAGACTAAGAATGCAACTCCTAATGAAGCGACAGTGGAAATTCCCATTGATGACGCTGATCCGACAAGAGTCTTGAAGATTGGGTCTCAATTGGATCCATGTCGGGCCAAAGAACTAACGGACTTTTTGAAGGCGAACTTGGACGTGTTTGCCTGGACCCACGCTGACATGTGTGGGATATCGCCATCCATTATAAGTCACAAATTGAATGTAAACCCGAAACATCCGCCTGTGAAGCAAAAGAGACGCATGCTGGGCCCAGAGAGGTCGGCTGCTCTCAAAGAGGAAGTAGAGAAGTTGAAGCATAATGGATTTATTCGAGATTCGACATATCCCGACTTGATATCGAATCCCGTCTTGGTAAAGAAGCCAAACGGAAAGTGGCGGACTTGCATTGATTTTTCAGATTTGAACAAAGCTTGCCCAAAAGATAGTTTCCCACTTCCCAGGATTGACCAGCTTGTAGATTGGACAGCAGGTCATGAACTTCTCTCTTTCATGGATGCATATTCTGGATACAACCAAATTCCTATGCACGTGCTAGACTTGGAACATACGAGCTTCATTACGAGTTTGGGATTATATTGTTATGTTGTAATGCCATTCGGATTGAAAAACGCCGGAGCTACTTACCAGCTCTTGGTGAACAGAATGTTTTATAATCAAATAGGAAAGACTATGGAAGTTTATGTGGATGATATGCTTGTCAAATCGAAACAGTCCTTAAGCCATACGCAAGACTTGGCGGAAATGTTTGGTATCCTGCGAAAGTACCGGATGAAATTGAATCCTCTGAAATGCTCATTTGGAGTGGCATCAGGAATGTTCCTTGGCTTCAGTGTGAGCTCCCAAGGAATTGAAATCAACCCTAGCCAGATAGCAGCGATTAGAAATATCGAAGAGCTGAGGAGAATTAAAGACGTCCAAAGTCTTGTAGGGAAAGTAGCGGCACTGAGTAGATTCATCTCCAAAGCCACAGACAAATGCGTTCCGTTTTTTGATCTAATTAAAAGGGGAAAGAAAAACTTCGAGTGGACTCCGGACTGTGTTGAGGCCTTTCGAAATTTATTGGAACTGCTAGAGAAACCGCCGATTTTGTCAAAGCCAGTGGATCATGAAGAATTGTTTGTTTACTTGGCAGTCTCGGCTCACGCCGTTAGCACAGCCCTGGTTCGAGAAGAAGACAAAGTACAAAGGCCAGTGTATTATGTAAGCAAGAAATTAGCAGCGGCAGAGCGCAACTATCCAAAGATTGAGAAGCTTACTTACAGCCTCCTAATCGCATCCCGAAAACATCGTCACTATTTCCAAGCTCATCCAATAACCATATACACCGACCAGCCCTTGAGGCAGGTGTTGCAGAGACCCGAGGCATTGGGAAGGTTGATCAAATGGAATATAGAATTAAGTCAGTTCGATTTGAATTTTCAACCATGAAAGTCGATCAGGGGGCAAGCTCTGGCAGACTTTATTGCAGAGTTCACTATTCCAGAGGAGGAAGTAATCGATGACAGAGTGGTTAAGTCCGAGGATGAGTTAAAGATAGATCTGTGGAAACTTTACACAGATGGAGCCAAGAACGACCAAAGGTCCGGAGCTGGAATTGTCTTAGTCACTCCCGAAGGACGGTCGTTATATTACGCCCTGCGATTAGAATTTTCGGCGACTAACAATGACTCTGAATATGAAGCCCTGATTGCCGGGCTGAAGCTTGCTAAAGACCTCGGGGTAAAAACATTGGACATATTCTGTGACTCTAAAATCGTTGTTTTTCAAGTACGAGAGGAATTTGTGGCTCGGGGACCTCGGCTTATCGCCTATCTCAGGAGAGTGAGAGAGCTATTGGGTAGATTACAACATAACACATATTCCCAGAGTTGAAAACCAGAAAGCGGATAGGCTGGCAAAGCTGGCTAGTTCCGACAATCCAGAAGAGACTGAAATAATTCCAATTGAAACGTTGGAGTCGCCAAGCTTTGAGTCAATGGAAATTGAATTCGCTTTTGAGGCGGAACCAGAGAAGGAGTCGTGGATGACTCCAATTAAGAATTTCCTTAAGAATGGGACACTCCCATCAAAGAAGAGTGAGAAAAGAGCTGTAGTTCGCAAAGCTACCAGATATGTCATACAAGATGATACTCTTTATAGGCAAGGATTTTCTATGCACCTGTTACGATGTATAGCACACGACGACATCAAGCGTGTACTAAGAGAAGTACACGAAGGTGAGTGGAGATCATACAGGAGGTCAAACTTTAGCAAAGAAGATATTGCGATACGGATACTTCTGGCCTACGATTAATAAAGATGTAGCTGATTTTTCATGACGCTGCGATAAGTGCTAGAGATTCGCCAAAATCCCCAAGGCACCGTCGGCCCAACTTAAATCAATGGTGAGTCCTTGGCCATTTTCCACGTGGGGAATTGATATCATTGGAGTTCTACCAATTGGTAAAGGAGGAGCTAAATATGCAATAGTGGCCGTGGACTATTTTACGAAGTGGGTGGAAGCTGAGCCCTTGACCAAGATCACGGCAAGAAAGGTGATAAGTTTTGTGGTCAGAAATATTATATGCCGGTTCGGGATCCCAAGGACGATTATAACTGACAACGGAACCCAATTTGATAGTACTGAATTCAGAAATTTCTGCCAGAAGAATAAGATAGACAAACGATATACTGCAGTTGCCTATCCTCAATCGAATGGGCAAGTAGAGGCAATAAACAAAGTAATAAAATCCATCCTCAAGAAACGGTTAGAGCGTGCAAAGGCAAAATGGGTTGACGAATTGCCCCTAGCTTTGTGGGCATATCGAACAACATTTAAAACGGCCACCGGTCATACCCCTTTCTCTCTCTCCTTTGGCTCAGAAGCTGTAATTCCAGTTGAACTGGAAGTTCCTTCCCACAAGGTGACATATTACGACCCGATGACAAATCGGGCACTCTTACTTGAGTCTCTTGATGAAGTCGAAGAAAAAAGGGACGAAGCAGATTTGCGTGCGGCAAGACATCGACGTCAGATGGCACGCTATTACGACAAAAAAGTTCGCCTCAGGACTTTTGAACCAGGAGATTTGGTGCTAAAGAGAGTCTTTCCATCCCTTCCTCACCTCGGTCCAAAATGGGAAGGACCCTTTGTCATCCAACGGAAACTTGAAAAAGGAACCTTCAAGTTAACGACCGTAGATGGCGAAGAAGTCCCTAGAGCATGGAATGCCCAACATTTAATGCGATATTTGGATTAGAAATGATGTATTTTGTGTTATTTTTCTTATGAACTCTGTAATAAGGCACGACTTGCCTTGGGAAAATCTGACGATATGAATGAAGAACTATAAAGTGGATGTAGGCTACGACTTAGCCGAACCACTATAAAAATATTGTGTGTTATTTACTTTTATGCATTACATATATACATTCATCAGTTATTCTGTTGTGATTATAAAATACAGGATGACTCAAAGCCTAAAAAGGTTGAAAACAGTTTAGACATAAAAAGAAGCACAACGACTATTTGTGCGATAAGACATAAAAGAATGAGAAAACGACATTCTTAACTCTAACTCTCTAGAGAGAGAGAGTATAAAAGCGTCTCCGACTGAGCGCTGAAAAAGAAATTCTTCTCCTAACTCTAACTCTCCAGAGAGAGAGAGTATAAAAGCGTCTCCGACTGAGTGCTGAGAAAGAAATCTTTCCCCACTGAAAGACCGGGGAATGAATAGATTACTGAGCTCGAACTCTAACTCTCAAGAGAAAGAGAGAGAGTATAAAAGGAATGCCAGAAAAAACGACAGGTACTGACGACACAGGAAGTGCTATCCAGTCAGAGAATCAGGAGCATTCAGATTGCTTGATTAAGCATTAAATAATTTGTGGGAATTGGCTGGGGACACGTATGTATACGCATATTTCCCCCCTCCACAACTTCGTTTCATAACTATAGACATGCATTTTTACATAAGTGCAGAACTACTAAAAAACAAACATTGCAGAAAGTGAGTTATTTTTTATTTACAAATGAATGAATTTTTACAGGAAAATAGCTAAAAAAGAAAGTGCAAGAGCCACTCATGTAGCAGCAATTATTGGTTCACTAAACGCTAAAACGATACAAGGCAATCCACTATTTAGATTTTGAATGAGCCTTGGACTTCTTGGCGGCTTTCTCCGCATCCTTAGCCTCTTTCTCAGCCTCTGTCAAGATCCGTTTTGACTTCTTTTTTCCTGAAGATACGGTGTTGGAGCCAGTAGACTGCTTCCCGGAGGGCGGAGCGCTGGAATCAAGGGAAGATTTTTTAGCAAGTTCCTCTGTAATAGATCTAGTTGAGAGCTTAACAACTAACCTTGATCCCGCATCCACAATTGCGAGGGGCTTGAGGCCTTCAGGATCGAGTTCTTTGGTTTTTAATTGCAAGTGCTTGTCTTGATCAGCCTTCATTGCAGCCAAAGTAACGTCATCAGCACTTTTTGACTCCCCGATTATTGCAACTTCCGGTTCCTCTTCCTGACCCCCGTCACCGCCATCATCCCTTAAAGCCGTTATCATTTCTTCATCATGGGGAGTGGCGGCCTTAGTCGGCTCACTTCCTTCTCCCAAGTCTATAGAAGCAGCCTTGTCTTACCCTCTTTTGGCCTTTTCTGCGGGCTTTGCCCCAGCGGTGGCTCCCTGAGTCACATATGTCTTTTCGGATGATTCAACACCTACAGAATGAGAAGCAACAGTTATCAACTCAAGTGAAAACAATGGGTCTTTCATCGATTGTTCAATCACGTGGCGAAAGGTAGAAATAGCCTTGGCAAATTGAGGAGAAAAGGTAGGGATACCTTCCGAAGACTTCTCGGCAGGGGTGACTACTACCTCTGGTGCTGTTTCAGGAATAGGGGATAGCAGAGTTGTTCGGGGAATTCCCGGATTTTCGGGATCATACCCCTCTACTTCAGAAGTTGCAGGGGCAGAAGAAGAGGAACCAGCTTCGAGAACAGTTTTCTGTTTAGACTTCCGTCTCTCTTCTTCCATGGCCTCAGCAATGAGGCGGCGCCCTTCAGCTAGGCGCTCCGGTTCATCATCCCTCAAGTATTTCTCCATTAGCTTATCTTCATCGATGGAATCGACCTTAAGTTTCTCTTTTTCCCACTCGACGATCTGATTCCACACTTGAACTAGTGTGGATGGATAATCCTCGATCCAAGAAATGTTTCGGCGATGGATGATATGTGCGAAGAATTCAATCATTAATTCGCCAAAACCCTGAACATCAGCCTCCGCCTCTGATAGTTGCTTACGGGCCTCCTCCGCAGATTTGATAGCACACTCCACATTGCCCTCAGCCAGGGCAGCTCTGTTCTCTGCCTCCAATAGCTTTGAAGCCAAGTCGGCATTCTTCTTTTCTAATTCAGCACTCCTCTTTGCTAACTCGGCGTTTTTCCGTTCAAGCTCGGCATAAGCAAGGCGTGTCTTAACAGCTTATGACTTGGCCTCGTCAGCTTGCTTTTTTAATTCAGAGCGCTCCTGAGTGTGAGATTCAAGCAAGTCATGATAACGTTTTTGCATGTCCTCGAATTGTTGTTTGAAGTCAGAAGCATCCCTTTGAGCGACAGCTAGCTGAGCCTGAGTGTCTTCCAAATCTTTTCCTAGAGCTTTTAAGGCCTTGGCATCCTCCTCCACGGTCTTTTGCATTGAATCAGTATTTGTGATTAGAGTGCGGATGATTCTAGAAAGATTGCGTGAATATTTAAACATCTCAGTATACTGTTTTTCCACCGCATCTATCTTTGCTTTGGCCTCGTCTGCCCATTTAGAAGAAACAGGTTCAAGGGCAGGTAAAAAAGTCAAAGTCTCGAAGTAGTGTTCGGGAAATTGCTCCTTCAAATATGCCCGCTTTACTGCAGTTTCCGCATCTAGTGGGGGAGGAGCGGGGATTGTCAATTCGGTGTCCCTGTGTGAGGAGGATTCGGTAGATTCTTTGTCTGTCCTAGGTGGTTTAGTAGCAGGAACCTTGTGCTTACTCCGAGACCCGGTTTCTTTCGGAGGACTTCTCTCTCTACTGCGCTTTTCATGGGAAGAAGTGGAGTCTTTAGATGGTGGTCTGTCCTCTTCCCTGCGGCATTGATAACCCTTGTATTTCTCTTGTTCCGGCCGAACTGGTGAGCGAGAACGTGAGGGTCGAGAACGGTAGGGATCATAAGGCCTTCTCTCCTCCCTACCACGATCATCCCGGCGATCATACTCGATATCCTGAGGTGGATTGGACATGCTGCGGCGAAGCTTCCTGATATCGTAGTAGGATCGAGACATCGTACCTGAATAATAAGACAAATGAAATTTAGAATTAATGGATTCACGGAGAAAGAGGTGCAATGAATGCTAATGCTGTTGTGTAAAGTGTGTCCTAAGTGGTGTGTTTCCCCCCAACCAACCCGAATCTGAAGCTAGACTAGTACGGGAAGGCTCTTTAGCCTTAGCAGGAGTGGTCTCTTCAGAAGAGGTAAAGACTAAAGGATCCTTCCTGAAATCCTTTGAAGTGTATATAGTTTCAGGCAAGGGGAGATCCCCCAAACCGTGAAATATTTGGTCATCGGTACTACGGATATTCCCCTCGGAAGCATTAAGTGGCGACTCATGGGAGGATGTTGACTTTTCCAGAGAAGTAGCCACCTCGGGGGCAATATATCCTTCACGATGCTTTTCGGCCAGATTAGCCAATTCGTCATCTTGTGTAGAAGATGGAGAAGGTGAAGTTCGAAGAGGCACTGTAGGAACTCCTGAGCCTTCTCCTGTCTCTGGGACTACCTCCACAAGAGGAATGTATGCGTATGGAGCCATCCCATGACCGATGCTACGAAAAACGGATAACAGCCCATGAAAGTGAAGGTATTCGTCTTTAAGGACTTCGTCGATAGTCAAGAATTTCTGATCGCCATTAAGAAGTCGGTGCATCCGGTCAAAGAACACCTGATCTGATATCTGTTTGGGATTGTCGACTACAAACAAAAAGGAAAACAGGTTAAGGTGATGATTCATAAGTATAGAGCCCGGATTTAGAAAATCAGTGCTTTACTTGATTTTGTCCACCTCCTGGCACATCCAGTCTGTCGTTTCACGAAGAACCATTCTAGTCTGGAATCTCCGGCTTTACTGCTGAATGGTGCTGAGATTATCTTTCTTTTTGGAACTGACTCAAAGTAGCAGAAAGATGGAGTCTCTTGAGTCCGATGCTTGAAATTACAGAAGAAGTGAACGTCATCGAACGTGAGCTCTATGCCTAAGATTTCGCGATATGCTATGTACAAAGTGTGCAAGTAGGCATATGAATTGGGATACAGCTGCATGGGGGCAATACGCATTTGTCTTAAAAAGTCAACGATGAAGGGAGAGAGTGGAGGAATGGCGCCGACCATGCACATTAATCGAGTGACCGCCATATATCCTTCTGGAGGGTTGTGGGGACGGTCAGAGCGTGAGGGCACTAGAGTGTCCCTTTTCATTATCCCGTACTTTAAGCAAATTCGGACCAGTCGATCATTGTCGATTGTTGATTCAACAGAGTCTGGAGGTGATTTCAATATAACGGCCGATTCAAATTCATCAGGGGCTCGATCATCACCAATCCCTCCTTCCTCCTCAAAACCCAGAGAAACTTCATTCTCTGAAGAAACCTCGTTGCTTTCCCGATTTCCAACCTGGTAGTCTGGACCCTCACTGTCCCATTCTGGATCCGAAGGAGAAGATATATCCTCAAGAGTGATTTTGTTAGAGGTTTCCGGGGCTTCTTTCCTCTCAGCTAGTCTGGAAGAGCGTCTGGGTCTCATTGTCATAGAACTGTTGAAGAAGCAATAGCACGAATTAGAGTAAATTAGCCCGTACCCCCCTGTGCATGTGCGTGAACTAAAATGTGTGCAGTGAATGTGAGAAATGCAAAGTAAAGATGCAACAATGTAAGGCGAACATTGAAGAGAAAGTGATGGTCAGAGTAGTTCTTAATGTTCATTTATGTTCGCAAGGCACTATCCTGACTGTTCATAAAGTTAGAAGTGATATCTAGCATTGTTTTAAATAGTTGGACAAAATTTTGTGCTTTAGATTGAGTGGTTCTCGGTTCGGTTCGGGCAGGCATCATGGGATCGGACTGAAGAAAAGTTGTGCTCTAGATGAAAAGTTATGTTCAACCGGATCGGTTCGGAGACATGTAACAGGAGCGGATCGGATGAATTTGAATACCGACGCCCCCTATTAATCTGTTTTCATCCTCCGATCCGATCCGATAGGCTATCCACTGTTTTCCATTTCCACTCTCCCGACCCGAACCGGAAAGATAAAACTTTGCTCTCCTCCTCCATCTTCCCTGTTTCCTCGCCCGAACCGATTTCTCATGTCTTTTATTTTCTTCTTCTTCCTCAATCACCTCCGAACCTAATCCCATATCAACAGCCCCAGTTAGGAGCAAGCATACGCCTTCTCCAACCTATCGACGCCTCGAGGTGGTAGCAGAGATATCAGCGACGGTGGTAGAAGAGGGGATGGCCGTGTCATTGAGATTGAACCATAAATATGCTCAAATCATTCATAATAAACCATAAATTACCACTGAAATCAGTTAAAGAGAAGCTTAATTGGAGTTATGACCTACTGATGCAATTGAGTTAAGAATACGAAGAGGAGTTTTGATTTTTTTGGGAAGTTAGGATTTTCGTTTTTTTTCTTCTTCTTTCTTTGGAGTAATTCCTGGAAGAACGGCGAAAGTAAAAGAAAGAGAAAGAAAGAAGGAGACAGGGGCAGAGAATATATAAAAGAGGGAGGTGGCTACTCGTATTCCCCTCCTATATTTCCGCTCGGTTCGGAGTACGAGCCTAACAGCCCACACTTTCTGGCCCATTGATCTGTTGCAAGGCATAGAAAATCCATCCGGGTCGAAACTCAAACTATAAGTCCGTTCGGGTCGGAGCCCGAACCGAACAGGATGATGAACAACAACTTGACATGTGAATTCAAAAGGAAGGATGAAGGTATTGTGCGATGGAAATCAAAGCATGCTCCGTTTCCAACAGAAGCATCCTTTGAGGGGGCAAAATGTTAGCCTACTTTGTGAACTAGGCAACACAAAGTCAAGATGTCAAACATTGAGGAGCATTTTTAATTAGAAGACTTCGGTCCGGATCGGAGAGACCATCACTACTCAGATCGGAGAAGACACTACAGCCTAGATCGGACAGTTGCAATTGTTCAGGTCAGGTCAAAGCAACATATCGGTTCGGATCAGATAAAATCTCCTGTTCGGATCGGTGAGCTATTGCTGTTGAAAACAGAGAGCGTATGTTCGGATCGGAGGGCAGTCTTCTTCAAGATGGATCGGAAAGCCACCCAATTGCTACAGGGATAGGTCGGAGCGGAGCAGAATAAAGAGAAGAGAGGATTGTCACCAAGTCAATCCGGGTCGGATCGGATATCCCGATCCGAACCATTGGTATATATACCTCCGACCCGAACCCATTTTCCATATCGTTCCCCTGCATAAGCGCCTGGATATCCGGATCGGCTATGACCAGTTCCTGCCCATAACGTTCATTACTCTGATGCGTTGTCAACACAGCAATTCATCCGAACCCGAGGCTAATGGGATGGATGACACGTGGCTCCGATCCGGATCGGGTTTTGAGCAAATTCACGCCTATAAATACCCCGTCTGGATACAAAGAAAAGGGATCTTTTTTCTAGCATTTGGAGAGTTCAACCACCTTCATAACCCGAATTCCAGCAATCCCGAAAAATCCAAATCTTCTTTCATTATTTGTTTTCTATAATTGAGAGATTATAAGTGAGTTGTGAGAGGAATCAAGTGGATATTTCATTGTACTTGCAACTAAATCCGTAAATATAGTGAGAGACAAGTGGACGTAGACATTTCTTCGCCGAACCACTATAAATCCTGTGTGTTCATTCTTATTTTTATCTTATTTCCTTTGCTTTCAGCTAATTCGGGTGTTAGAACCACTTTTTGGTCTAACAATGAGAGTGTTTTCGAGCCGATCTAGTGCCTAGTGTGTGTATATGCATCCACGGGCAACCACTAGCAACCACTTGCATCCACTTGCAACCATCAAACATAACATGTCTCAAACACATGTTTACACCCATTAGTTTCTACCTAAAGTTCGAAGATTCGATCGATAGGATACAGTCGAATGATGGAAGCGAGTACAGATAAGACAAAGACTTGGTTCCCATTAGACATTGGTTGAGAAAATAATTCCCCTAAGTATCTACCCCGAAGACCGAAATCTACATCAGATTGACACCCAGAGGATTACCCTCTTTAGACAATGTTAGAACTGGAACTGGAAATCAGAATTATTCAGATATTTACAGACTACTGATACAGATCAGGTTCCCTAATGATTCATAGGAAGCTAAGCATGATAAAATCATATGGCACAAAACCTCAGAATGTATGCGTCATACTTGACGCCTAACACGGATATCTCTTAAACCCCAATCTATCACAAACAGATTAATCATAACCCTTATGGGTTTGAGTCTACAGCGGAATCAGAAACAATACTAGTATTAAAGTGCAGAGTATCGATTACAGAATTAAAATGCCAGAATTAGAAAGAGTTTTAACTCAACAATCAGATAAAGAAATTAAACCTCCTACAGAAAGTTTTCCTAATCCTATCCTATCTACTAGCCTCGAGAGTGTTCGCCTTCCCTCCAGCAGTTGGTCCTGCCCTCTGCCCTTGTCCTCGTTTCTTTGGGCAGTCCCTAGTGAAGTGTCCCATCTCACCACAGTTGAAGCAAGTGCCCTTCTTTGGATCCACTTCCTTATCGTGTGTCCTATCCATGTCTCCCATGTACGTTCTCCATTCGTGACCTTCCACCAAAATGAAGCTTCATCCTTTATTAACCAAGCAGCTGGTTGAACCTTCCTCCCATCGTCTATCTCAAAGGTACCAATAAGTCCTCCACTTTGTTCAGCCAACTTCTATCCTCGACAACGTCTCAGTCCCATAAAGCGGTTTTCCGCCCATCGCACGGAAGTCCTTACATATCTTGGAAAAAGCATCTATATGCGGAGGAAGAGATTCAAAAAGGGAAAGAGGAAGGAACTCGAAACAAAGAATCGAAAGAATGATATATGGCTTTTGGGGATTATGTTTTTTTTTCAAAATAAGCTTTACTTTTGAAAATACTTCCTTTTTAAATCCTTTTTGAAAATAGTTTTCAAAACTTTTTATCAAATCTGGTAACCTTCAGCTCTGATACCAAGTGTAACACCCCACCTCCGTTAAGGTCACTCACAAAGGGAATGCCTTAACTTTGGTGGAGCATTTTAGTAAACAGAACAGAAACTTACAAGACAGATAAAACAGTACTTGAAAATTTATAACTTTATTACCGCGGAAAAAGAAATCAATATGGTTACATCCTTTCAAATCTCAGAATTCAAGTACAAAATATCAGTCTTGTACAAAAGCCTTCAAAATGAATGGTTTAAAATCATAATCCCCATAGGATGGAAGCTATACAGAGCCAAGCCATACTTTAAGCACTTCAAGCAAAGAGAAATCCGGATCAAGCTAAAGTATTCCCTCCTTGGATAACCTGGGGGGAACGGAAGAAAGGAGGCGAAACAACAAGGGTCAGACAAAAAGTCTAGCAAGTCCAGTGACTTTCAGCATATGAACAGATAATAATAATATGACATGAACATAAAACTGGATGAGAGATAACTGTAACAGGTGTAGATGATATAACAGAAGAACAGAATGACATAAACTATTGCTTTACACTTCTCTGCACTAATACTAGTATAACAGAATTAGGTGTCACCCAAATGTCTAAACTGAAACAGGAACGGGTACTTAATAATTTAACAGAAACAGAATGCTAATAATGGGCCTTTACTACCCGTTAAGAAACAGACAGAAGCAGAAACAGATTAATCCTTATGGAAACAGAATGTAGAATTAGAGGTACACTGGTAATGGGCCTTTACCACCCAAACAGACGGTACCACGCAGAAACAGACAGGTGTTACCACCCAACAGAAACAGACGGTACCAACAGAAATAGACAAAACTAAGTGTACCCTAAAACCCTAACCCAAGCGATCAGCTCCCTAATACATAAATATCCTGTGTCGGCCCCACAGTAGGGTGTATCACTCCCTAAAGTGACAACCAATCGGCACAGACCTATTTACAGATGTCACGGCGTCTTACATCCTCAGAGGCAGACCGGGATCCATGCACGCACATGACCCGGTTGGAACGCACCATCAACACCCCTCGCCATTATCAGAATGAACCACTTATAATTAGTTCAGTAAGCGTGCCCGGACCCTACCTACTGTTGGATCAAAGTTTTGATACCATAAAGGGTTACTGACTAATATGGGTCCCAAACAACAGATGACACAAGTAATTCCCCTCCTAACCTTGTGTCCCCAGACTAACAGAATTCAGCTTAACTTGTCTACAAGTTTCAGACATACAAAATTTAGGTTAACTAGTTCACAGATCAGACAATCAAGTTAACAGGTTTTCAGACTAACGGATCAGATGTTCGGATTAACAGGCTTACAGATTAACTGGTTCCAGATTATCTAACTTTGTATTGGGCCTACGGATTCACTAAACGGGTTCATTAAATTCATTAGTCCAGTTGGTTTAACCCTATCCACCCAACACATTTTAGACATCATATTTATCTCAGATTTTATCTTATATTCTATCTCAGATTTGCAATAATTAAATATTAATGCACAGACCTCTCACATTAGGTCGGTAGCTTGTGGCCGCTGGATATGTCGGGCGGTTCCGGGCAGACTTCTGCAACAAGCCAGACCTAACCTCGTGTCTTGCGCATGTTATGACTAACTTCTCACATTAGAACCTATTGTTTGCGGCCACTGGATGTGCCGCGCGGTTCCGGGCAGGTTTACGCCGCAAACTCATTCTAACCTCGAGTTAGCCATATTTATCTTTGCGGCCAATTAATTAATAGTTTAGCATTTATGCCTATGCCTAATATACATGTCAATTATTCATAAGTATAGTCAATTCAAATTACGCCAATAACAGACTAATTATATCAAAACAACAGATATAGCAGGTAACAGATTTAACATATAACAGATTTTTCAGATTAGGCGACTTAACGGATTTAGCAGATTAAGCAACTTAGCAGATTTTAGCACATAACAGATTAGGCATCTCAACAGACAAATTTAACAGATTAGGCATTTCAATCTAAATAGCAGTCTAGGCCATATAACAGAACTAGCAGTTAGGCAACTTAGCAAATTAGCAGATTTAGCAGATTTAATATTTCTAAAGGTTCTATTTACATGCCTATAAATTAGGCCTAAATTCATATGCCTACATAATTGTCATGATTCACAATATGAACATATATTCCATGTTTGCATAAATTTACATAGCGCAGAATATGGACATAATTTACCATATAACATATGTTCCAGTTTTTGTTAAACTAGCATTTTACAGCAGATTCACATGTAAATTATACCAAATATAATCATTAATTACAATGCATGCCATATATCCAAAAATTCCTATTTAGGTGTAATCACAATAATAGATATCCTAATTAATGTAAATCTTTACACCTAACTTTCCACATCCTTCTTCTTTTCAAGTCATGAATCATAATGCAAAATATACCCAACAATCTAAATCTTTAAATTATATCTTCTAAAAATCAGATCTTGACTTTTATATGCATTTTGTCCAAAGTCTCCAATCATATGTAAACATACAATGGTTCCTCTTTTCTTTTATCACAGAATATGCATAGATCTAAATCTAGTTTACAACATATGCTCATTTTTATAATTAATTACAGATCTAAATATCATATGTTCATTTCTCTAATTAGTTACAGATCTAAATTACAACATACTCTATGCATGCAATATATAAATTACGTGTTCATAGTCAAATTTATGCATCCAACCCAAGTCACACGTCCAATATATTTTATGCTTCAGATCTAAAGTCATACGTTCAATTCAGTCTTGTCAAATTTCGCATCATTCATTAATTGTCCCAAATTTTGCGTTCATACGTTAATCTCTTTATGAGATTGGGCACAGGCTCGTGGTAGCCTGGCTATAGAAACAGAAAAGAAGAAAGGAATACAGAACAGTCACAGAAAACAGATCTAACAGAAGAGAATATATATACAACCCCAAACTCAGATTTAAAAGCATATCAAAATTATAATTAACGTTTATAGCGGAGAATAACTGTATTTGCCTTGGTTGGATTCTAAAAGAAAAAGGTGTTGTAGCTGTTCTCTTTTAGTCCAAATCAGAATTGGAGGAAGAAGAAGCACAAGTCCTAGCTTAGGTTTCAGCAGAGTAGAGACGCCATTGATTTATTTATTTTTTTAGAGAGAAAGAGAGCAATGGAGGCTAGAGAATTGTATATGAGATTTAGGTTTAGGTTAGGGATGTATATATAGGTGTAGGAAGTTATTTAGGACCACTAGATCAACCCTGAATCATGAGAACCATTCAAATGCAAAATCTGCATTTGAGCGAATCGGCCCACGGGATGACGGCCAAACACCCTGGATTAACCCCTAGTCGACCCAGCAGGGCTCGGGTTGACCTCAAAAATGGGTCGGTTCGGTTATTCCCCCTCCCAATTTGCTGTTTTGAACCTTTTTTGCATGTTTATTTTTTTTAATTTTTATATATATCTATATATATTTCTCTCATATGCATATAAACTTCAAGGCTTAATAACTTCTTCATAATTAACCATTTTTTTTATATATTCTCAGAAAATACGGGGTGTTACAGACAATCATGCCGGTAACCAGCAGGCTATACAACCAAAATCGTACGGGCTCATAGTGGAGATTGGGGTTCCAACAAGATGGTTCCTGGTATGATAGATCACTCGTGGGCTCACAAAACTTTCTTGCCCGCATCATCCAAGTACTCGCGGATAATGTCCAGACTCGGACTCCGTTATACTAACCCACCATACTTGAATAAGAGTACCAAACAAATAGCGTCCCATACTGGGGACTTCGTAGTACACTTTCATCATCGCATCCCGGTGCACCGAACATACGAAACAAGCATAAAAAAATCTGACCACCAGTTTACCATCAATCGGGGGTGTGAGGTTCGTCGAGGTCACGATATACATAAAGCTACGCTTAAATAAGCCATGCTTTGATCTTCCATAGCTCATCACATAACTTGAGTATGCCATATTGTCCATTCACTACGCATCACTGATTTCCATCGATATATTACCTCTAAGCTCATACGTCTTAGAGAAGGGTGTTAAGCAAGAGAATAAATTCTCTGCCACCAAGCAGATATATATTAATAAAGATCAGTGCTACGCAGTCAATTACAATGTCAGACACACAATCCATACAAGTCCGTTCTGGGTCTGAGCGAAACCATAATCCGGAATTCCTTCACATATGCTCGGGCTTCTTGCCACTTAACTGATATAAAATCCGTCTGCAAATGGGAGCGACCCATTCGAGACATTCAGCAAGTCGTCCTTACGACATGAAGGGTCCTGGTCTTCAATGTCGTCTCCAATGTCTTCAATTGCTCGACAACATCGTATTATTACTTGGAATGGTTTTCAGACATACATCCGATCCCGGTCTTTCCAAATAATAGGCGCAATTAAAAATAACACAATTATAGAACACACAGGATTTCTACCAGTCTCCTTCCATCTTGAATTTTGTCAAAATTAAACTTCTTTAAACCCATTCTCAAATTATTACAAAGTCCATATTTAGCCTTTCTCTTTCAAAACACATCCTTTAAATCAAAGATGGTTTAGCCTTAAAGCCTTAATTAATTTTCCGTTTGATAACTCATTATCAAAATCCAGTTTTGTTTGAAAATCCTTAATCCACGTTTCAACCATAGTTTCCAATTAAATTGATTTTCCAACATTCCATTCTTCAATCTTAACCAGAAGATTATACTTTCATCCCAATTCCTTATTTTTAATTTCTCAAATCAAAGATCTGATTGAATCTTCAATTTACGAAATGAATTTCCATAACTCAACCTCATGGGGTTTCAAGAATGATATTATTGAAGATATGATTCACGACAAAACCCAAATCAATTGATATTGAACATAAGTTACACAAAAATTGTATCTACTTATATTCGATATCAATTCTCATAATCAACGAATACTATAAATGGAATAACAATATAATAATATCTTCCAAAATTCCCCCAATTGTATACGTTTACACCAAAGATTTTCATACCAAATATCCAAAGATTATTTCTATCCAACTTATACCAATCAAATTGGGAAACTCGTATCTTAATTTAAAGATTAATCCAAACCTTTGACATTAGATCTGGATAGAAATATCACCCACATATACTTAATATTAATCTCTGTATCCAACTCACACTATAAGCGGAATAACGGTGAGCTACCTTTTAAATTCCTCCAATAGTAAGAGTCATCATCTACTGGATTAATATCAAACATCAGAAGATTTATCTCCAACCATATCCAATTATTAAAAACCTGTTTTAATATTAAATAAATAAATTTGAATCCCATATAAAGTATTTCCAATACTTTTGAACCTTTGAAAGCATTCCACCAATCATTTACAAATGATTTCTTATAGTTCGTGGTTTAAAAACTTCAAAATAGATTATTTCAAAGAAAGCTTTAAAATAGTGTTTCGAAAGTTTTATAAAAGCGTCACAAAATAGTTATCTCAACTACATTGATCAAATATCATTTATCGTGGCCAAAACTTAAACTTTATCAAAACACTTTTACATAATTTATAATGAATTTACAATTTTTTTCCATATTTTAGAAACATTAAAAATGGCTATTTATAGTTATGGTCGATAATTTCTCTTATAGCGACCTTTCCCTTAAACGGTTTTAAACATATCTTGAAAATTATAACTCAAAATTAAAATCTACTCACTCATTTTAAAGCTCTTGTTAATATAAATCAAACATTTTTTGTTTCATGGAAATCCGATTTAGATTGCAAAAGTTATAAGCGTTTAACGTTTGCATCTAAAATACACGAATTGCCGCTGTGCGACAAGCCCTATTTTGACCGCAATAAAAATTATTCATCAATACTTCAAAATACCTTAGAAAACCATTATATACTTATGTAAACCATTTAAAGTAATTTACATTGACTTTCCAAATTTATTTTGGGTTCAAAATTCAACTTTTACTTTTAACTTAATAAATCAAATTCCAATTCATTTATAAATTCAAATATCTTCAAATTGACCATCCCATTCGTCGGACCAGATAGGGATAGCTAGGGAGAGCGGGAAACTTCATTTCCAAACCCAAGCCTAGACACTATCCTCCCTGTCATCCTAAAATGTTCCGGTATTAATTTATTCATTTAAAGAATTTTATCCACATATATGAATACGGTCTTTCCCGATGATTAGCCTTCAATTTCAATAATGATATTGTTTCTAATTACGAAGGAGGTTTGCCAATCACCAATGTGATATCATAACTGTTGTGTCATAGTGTTTGCAAAACAACATCAACAACTATTTAAACATCCATAGCAACCATCATCAACATGATTAAATAAATCATAACTGCTCACAAGCGTTGTAACACTAACGCTTAATAGTGTGTGTGTTTTAAACTACGCATCCACCATCCATCATAACAAACATCAACTATCATTAACCATTAATAATCCATTACTATATTTACATTACTATAACTACTAATTAAATGATAAACCGTGGTTAAAGAGTTCTCACCAAACAGCTTTCCAATCTTCAGGGTAGGCAAGCCAAGCTGAGTGAACCGTCGAACAGTATTTCGGCGCACCGTCTTCTTTATCAAAATATATATAATATAATATATACTAATCTCTCTTTATATATTATAAGAGGAGGAGGAGAATAACGAACTTTGGCAAGGTGGTGGTGGAAAAGAGGAAGACTTATGCCACGGAAACCATGGCCATAAGCTTTAAGAAGAAGGTGGAAAGGAGGAAATGGAATGGAATGGTAAGAAAATGGAGAAAAGTTCCCCTTGTATAGGAATAGTGAGTTAAGGAGGTGATGACACATAAGAGGGCATATGGAAGGCACGCATGAAAGCTTACATGCAAAACTACAAGTTGACATACACTTTTTTAAGAAGAGAAGGTGAACTTTTTGTCGCATTTTCCCTTAAATGCTATGAAAACTAAGGGCAACACTTAATTCTAATGCTACTAATTCATGTTATAGTTTGACAAATCCGATCGAACGAGAAATAGTATCAATAAATCCAAACTTATTAATAATCATTCTCATTTATAATTCAAGTAAAATCTACCATATAACTTATCAAAATTATTAAATAATCTTAACCATATATTTTTACGTCAAATTTAAATTCAAATTTAAATTAAAAATTTAAGTTGGTTAAAAATTCTGGATCGTTACATATTTAAACGTGACTACCCTATTTGCTGAATAAAATCCTTTCGCACATGCTAAGAACCAGTGTATCCCTTCTCCAGTCCCATCAATGAAGAACACACTTAAGAGCAATGTTGCGTGTCTTCCAAACTATGACTGCGTGATGGCCATGAAATCCAATACCGTAAGATCCAAGTTGTATCCGCTATATATATGGCCTTCTTTCCACATTTGTATTGGTAGATACGGAGTGAACTAAAATTAATAGCATTCAAAACCAGTAAACACAATTCGCCTCAAATATTACTTCGAAAATCAAAAGAATATTTACATAAACAATGATTCAGCTGCTTCCTATGTAATTGCAAGCTTCACCTTCTTTTCGACTAGTGTATAGGAATATATTTCAGCAAGAATACATGAGGATTGAGGGGAAGTCGGACCGGCGGGCGATGGTGAGGGTTATGTAGCGGTCAGGAAGAGGTGGACTAATGATGTGGCGGCGATCTGGGGTTGTAGTGGGCAGTTATGGCGGGTTTGTCATGGGGGTGAGATGCTCGGTGGCGAACCGATGGTGGGAGGTGTGAACTACCTTGTATAGTGACAGCCGGAGATGAGAGCAGATGGAAATGGTGTTGATAAGGGTTGGCAAGCTTTCAAGTATGTGGTTAAAATAGAGGAGAGGTGCAGGAATAACGTCTGTAGCAGGTTACGTTTTTTGTTGTTGTTGGAGAAAACATATGAAAAAGAAAAAGGAAGAAGAGTGGGACGGGTTGGCTACAGGAAGTGGCAAAGTGTGTGTTTAAACAGAGAAGGTTACGCATGGAATAGGGGTAGGAAAGGCCAGAACGTGAAAAATCATTTGTGGGCTTTGGTAAAATTTTGTGGGCCGTGTGCCTAACTAAAAAAAAAGAGTTTCGCATGAAGAATCTGAATGGATGGGGAAGCTATACTGGGAGTTGCATGGAAGGTTCACGCATGAAAGTGTAGTGTGGATTGTTTAAAGGGTTGGTAGCGATTTCATTTGTGCAGGCTGTAAACCTGGGATGTGCGGTGAAATCTTTGAACTCCAGCGGTGTATAGGCGACCAGGGAGAACATTGTCTAGAGTCAGAAATAGCCCACACGGATTGACGGTAAGCATCGTAAGTAGTATTAATAAAAATAACTAATTATAATATACAACCATTATGTTATAAATAGTATAACTTCTACGTACTAAATAGAATTACACAAGACATGGTACGTTGAGATCGTGGTCACGGAGCATACGCAGTCAAGTTGGTTAATCGGAACCGGAAGCTGTTCGAATTTTATTCAATTTTAGATGTTCATTTAAAATTGAAAAAAAAAACCGGAAATCATCGAATTAAGGTGAGTTAATTCTCACACATTTCTGAAATACTTTGATGTGCTAAATTCATATAATTAAATTGAATTGGTTAATTGGATGCCTATGATTGATTAAATGGTTGACGTTAATTATATTATCGTCGTTTAAAAATATTTCTATATGCTGATATGAAATATTATAATGATCTTTGTTGCAGGGAAGAACAGGTAGGTGGAATCAAACTTGTTCCTCAAATATTTAATATGATGTTAATTCATATTTTATGAACTGTTTAAAACCCGTTGAATTTAAACCCTGTTGGTTGTTGAATGTGGTTCAGTTTGAACCAATATATATTGTATTGGCTGAGAAATAAAAAGCAAATGGCCCAAATCTATATCGTTTTATAAAGATCGGTTCACCGTTAGTCGAATCGCTAGAAATAAGGTTATGGAATTTATTTTATAACCGAATATAGATTTTTAATTTATATTAATTAGTGAAGGTTATAAAAAGGGGATTAACTAACCACATCTATACATTGATTCGTTTAACCAAATTCTGCCGTGTGCGAAGCACGTGCTTATATAAGTGATTATTAAACGATTTTCTTTAGCCAATTCAAGTAACCAGAACGTTACAATTAAAAGGAGTTTATATTGATATAAATTTAATAGAAACCAAAGTGAATAGCATTATTTAGATTAATTAATCACCAATTAATTTATATGTCAGGACCAATAACGATAAACTAGCAAGTTAATCAGGTTTAGAGTTGAATGATTTAACGACGTTAACTGAAGTGGTTTATTTAATTAGTCCGTTAAAGAGTGTAGTTAATGGTTATGTAACCCAGTTCTAAATTAGTAAATGTTGACATTTGACTATTTGTCATTTATTTACCAAAGCATGACTGGGAATGGGAAATATAGTAAGGAAAGTTTGTGAATTTTAAAGTCATAGCTATAGTTATTGAAAGAGATTTAATATTTATAATAAGAAATCAAAGTTTTAACTTATATTCTTACCGAATTATATTGGATTCTATGAATCCGAGTTATACGAAGTTATTAACCTAAGTTTTATTGAATATATAAATGGGACGCATTATTAGAAGTGTTATTTGAATAAAGTGATAGCCAAGATTGGAAATTTAAGAATTTGAACATAACTGGGAATCAGTTGGGATAACTGATTTTATGAAAACTGATTTGATGTTAGTTTCGGCCTTCGGAGTTAATATTTAGGAAATAATTTTATGATTGATTTACGGTTAGAACTAATAGAGATATGAAATGAGAATCAAACGTAAACCCAAGTTTGGATTAGAGTAGTTAAATGAGATAAATTATAAAGATACGATATAGAATCACCATTTTAAAGAAGAGATGATATTTCATCAAGACGGAATAAAAATGGGATTTGTTGTGATATGGGGAATAAGTATCAGTTTTTGTATTTCAATTGATATATATCTAAGATAAGAACGTTGTTGATCAAGGTCGAGAGGTAATTAAAATACCCCAACTTGAACAACTTCAGGATTATCAAAGTATGATATTAGTCATAATGGTGAAAGTGTTAAAATATTTTGAGAAAATAATATTATAACGTTATTAGAAGGATTTGGAAATATACTTATAATGAGATTCCAAAAATAAAAGGAAATAATAAAGGGCTTGATGGTATGAAATTATATCCCTATAATGAAGGAAATAAAAAGGAGATTGGTGAAAGTATAATAGTATGTTCAAAGTATGAAATAAGATTTAAAGGGGTTTATTCTAAAAGGATGATTGGAGATTTTGGTGTTCAAGTAATGAAGCCAAAGAAGTTGTCGAAATGATTAAATGATAAATTTGAATCGATAAGAAATGTTATGGGAATGTTTGAAATATTAGTGAAGGATAAATTAGATATGATTTAAGCTATTTTCTAGATACATAAGAAAAAGGGAATTGAGGATATTGACATATTTAAACCAATATATTATAATGGCCAAGTGATGCTGTGTATAAACCAATGGATCTGTTTATTTTTATGGTTGTTTATTATGATAGTTAAATAACCAACTATCAAAACCTGACCCAACGTTATTAGTACGGAAAGGCCGGGATCGAATTTATAATCGAAAACCATTCCGTCCAATAAATACGAATACGTCGAGGATACTATCGAGATGGAGCAATTAAAGACCGTAGATCTTCATGAAACGAAAGAATTACTTACAATCTCTTGCTAATCCCTAGGGATATACCGTGTTTCTGTCGTAATTGGAATCTATGGGTTGCAAGGACTTCTCGCTGTTGATCCATGGGGTGATTCCTATATTGGATGCAGTAGGAGAGTACCTTCGGTTCATCTTGTACCTAGATGACGTATATGGACGATGTGAATGGTGGCTAGAAGTTTTAAAAAGTCGATTATAGCCTCAAGCCTCGTCAACCCGGAAATGACAAAAAATCGGTCAGGCAGCATGGCTATGTGGGTCGCACCCATTAGGGCGTATTGCCTCCATCTACAAAATATTCATATTTGTTACTTCTTTCCATTTCTGTATCACCCGGGAACTACAGTGGTCGCAACGAAAAGCCGTAAGGTGACAATATACTCGATACACTCTAGAGAAATGAGTGGTCGGTCATGTATGGGCCAGGTTGCAAGACGTTCTTGTTGAACCCAGTGTATTCGCCTCTATAGATACATTATCGGCAGGTGGTCTCATACCTTGTCATAGTTAGAAATCCAATCTCCAATGAGCACCCACGGTTTTGATTTTATATTATATATGTGGATCATGAGAAGCAAGCGTTCTACTAGATTTTATTTATTTGTATTTAGACACTATCATAATATCGGAATATGATATTGATTTCAAAATGTTTTGGGGTGTAGTAAGATAAAAACCATCTATGTTTATGTGCGGGCTGGTCTTACTATTATCCTTTTATTTCAAAAGGATTTCAAAGTTAAACAAGTTGTTGTGTTATGAATTTATCACTAAAAGTATTTCAGACTGATCCGGGTGAATTTTGCTTTGCTTCAAATGTGCTCCGGTCAAACCGAGTATGCTATCAGGTTAGGTATCGCTTAGAGCTTCAGAAGAGGAATTGAAGTCGAGATGTATTCCATATATATACTGGTACTAGTTTATTTCCGCTGTGTGTTGTATTGATCTGAATGTATACTCTGATGTTGTAGTATACAGTTATTTTATAAAGTATTATTGATTATTATATTTTGTCCATTCCACTGTGAGACTCTGATCTTCTTATTCTTCTATTCTAATATTTCATTCTTTTCTCACCCTCTAATTTCTTTCTATTAGCTTATTGGGATTTTGATACTTGAGTTTGGACATAGGACGTGTTAGTATCTGGATTCGAGTGTCAAAATTTCCGGGTCGCTAGAGTTGGTATCAGAGCAATGGTTTAGGAATAACCTTGGCTCTATGGTGTAACTCGATAGAGGTTGGGCTAGTAATACCCTAGATCGAGTTGAGTGTATACGCGAGTGCGTATTTGTAATTTGAACATAAAATTATTTTTATATTGTTTTGACCCAATATATTTTATAGGAAGGTAAAATTTATTATTTTATCGAATTACTATTTGATTTGGATGAAGTAGAATCATTTAAAATATGAAATGAGAATTAAATTCACTTGTATAAATGAATCTTATGAATTGAAATAGGAACAAGTCAACTGAAATCTGGCTTGTGCTAGGTAAGATAAAAAGTGAATGTATCCGAATAGAACAAATGTAAATTTGTTGGATTGTATGTTTGGAATAAAATTCATGAATATGAATTTGAATTGGATTTAGAACCAATGAATGAACTGGGCTTGTTAAAATGAGATTAGTGGTGATAAATTTTAATAGTTTAATAAAACCAGAAGGAAACTTAAATTATAGAATTGGTAGATAAAATTTGAATTAAATATTTAACAGAAGACAAGTTAAATAAATATTTAAAATGGAAATTAAATGGTTTGATTAAAGTGACTGTGTATTGTGTATTATTGGTTGGTTGCTAAATTGATCGAAAATAAGAATAAATCAAAAGTTGGATGAACTGAAAACTAGAAAATAAATTTCGGTATAAAAATCAATATGAAATAGAACAAAATGGTTCAACCCTGTGTTAGTTATTTCCACTATATATTAAGTTGAGTACAGGTTGAAAATCGAAGAGCAGTTATTTGCCGAACTTCATAATTCGAGTATTGAGTTACTCGACAAAAAGGTAAACCATAATATTATTGATTGGGTGTTTGAATTTATACCCGAGATGGGTAGCCACTTGGCTTTTATTTTCTTCGGAACAATATGAGAGGCCCAAAGTGGCGTTTATAGTTGTTTCGATCGAACCGTGTAGACGAGGTGCTAGCAAATTTTTAGAAAATTTTATAACTTGGTATTGTCTTTGATAACATTTTGAATTAATTATTTTAAAAATAATTGCGGTTGGAGCATTCTTTTTAACTAGCAACTTCGAGGACGAAATTTATTTAAGTAGGGAAGAATGTAACGACCTGGATTTTTTGGCTATTTGATCTCAATCTATTTTAAGTATAATAATTGGAATATTAACAGATTTTAAATATTTAATTCGTTAATTAAACAACGACTTGAACGTTTATATTTATATTTATATTACATAACGGACTCGAAAATACTCGATAGTTCCTAAAATTAAATTTGAACTTCAAATGATTATACAGAATTAGTTTTAAGTTGGATTTCGATGAAACAAGAAGCATCTGAATCTAATTGATAATATTTTTCAAATGGAAGGGAAAAATCGAGTTTTCGTTTTGTAGATTTTGTTTTCGTCCAAACCAAGTTTTGAAATAGTCGTTGTGGAATCGTTTATACGACATAATGATTTATTTAAATATAATTAAATATCGGCTTCGAATTTGTATAGGTCCTTTGAGTCGTATTCATAATTTAATTTTTAGAATTTTACAGTAATTTTTAATTAATTAAATAAGCAACTTTTTATTTGGAGTATTTTGCACCTTATATCAACATTTTGGGGTTTCACAGAATAAGTTAACCTACCAATATTATTCTATTTTTGCGATCATGGCACACTGCTGAACGCGACGGTATATTTATTTCTGTCAATAGCGAATCTTATGCGGACAGAGACTTACATAGCAGGGTACGTTAACTGTAAAACTAAATGTCTCTTGTCGAAATCAGTCTCAAATCAATGAAAACAGGGATGAAAATAAAACACACACCCAGTAGGATGTATACCGCACCGGCAACTCTATATATTTGATACATGCCAGTCTATCTCTAAACCATTGATTGATGGAATTACACACGCACTGGCTATGCTATGGGTTAGCAACAGCCTGAGAACTTCTGCACTACTCCTTGGGACTCAAATAGAATAGCACAGCTTCCCTATCATTTATCACATGCCAAGAGAGAAGTGAGAGTATGGCTTACCCTAAGATTAATACCAGTTACCCTGTTTAGCCATACACAAAATACACTACTAGCATCAAATTTTCAACACAGCCACCATTGTACCATCAGACAGCTAAACGGAAATGAAAAATCAGTGATGCGTCTACCTATGATGTCTCCATCAGTTTTACTGGGTGCACATGCACTGATTAGAGCAGTTATTTCCTTTTGCTATACACATAGCCACAGCCGAAGATTTGATGTTGAAGACACATAGCTAAAACTATGTTGTAGCATAGCCACACCCTACGCATTCCCCTTTCATTTGAAAGACGTTGTTTCTATCGCATTATCTTCCCTCTATAAGTACGTAACCATTTCATTGTTTCTGTAGGAAAGGAAACATACCGTTTAATAACTAAAATAAGGATGGTATCATTACATTGTTTGGTGACTGAAAGTACTATTAAAAATGTTGAAGATACTTAAATGAAATGTACAAATCATATATAAAGCCTACAACAACCTATCTAAATGTGACTACCTATTTGCTAAAGCAAATCCTTTCGCACATGCTAAGAACCAGTGAATCCCTTCTTAGTTCCCATCAATGAAGAAAACACTTAACAGCTATGTTGCGTGTCTTCCAAACTATGACTGCGTGATGGCCAAGAAATCCAATACCGTAAGATCCAAGTTGTCTCCGCTATATATATGGCCTTCTTTCCCCATTTGTATTGGTAGATACGGAGTGAAATAAAATTAATAGCGTTCAAAACCAATAAACACAATTCGCCTTAAATATTACATCGAAAATCAAAAGAATATTTACATAAACAATGATTCAGTTGCTTCTTATGTTAACACAAGCTTCACCTTCTTTTCAAATAGTGTATAGGAATTCATTTCAGCAAGAATACATGGGGGCTGAGGGGAAGTCGGACTGGCGGGCGATGGTGTGGGTAGTGTTGCGATCAGGTAGAGGTGGACTAATGATGTGGTGGCGATCTGGGGTTATAGTGGGCGGTTATGGAGGGTATGTCATGGGGGTATGCTGCTCGGTGGCGAACCGATGGTGGGAGGTGGGAACTACCTTGTATAGTGATGGCCGGAGAAGAGAGCGGATGGAAATGGGGTTGATAAGGGTTGGCAAGCTTTCAAATATGCGGTTAAAATGGAGGGGAGGTGCATGAATAACGTCCGTAGTAGGTTATGATTTTTTTGTTGTTGGAGAAAACATATGAAAAAGAAATAGGAGGAAGAGTGGGACGGGTTGGCTACAGGAAGTGGAAAAGTGTGTGTTTAAACAAAGAAGGTTACGCATGGAATAGGCGGAGGAAAGGCCGGAACGTGAAAAATCATTTGTGGGCTTTGGTAAAATTTTGTGGGCCGTGTGCCTAACTAAAAAAAAGAGTTTCGCATGAAGAATCTGAATGGATGGGGAAGCTATACTGGGAGTTGCATGGAAGGTTCACGCATGAAAGTGTAGTGTGGATTGTTTAAAGGGTTGGTAGCGATTTCATTTGTGCAGGCTGTAAACCTGGGATGTGCGGTGAAATCTTTGAACTCCAGCGGTGTATGGGCGACCAGGGAGAACATTGTTTGGAGTCGGAAATAGCACATATGGATTGACGTTAAGTATCGTAAGTAGTATTAATTAAAAGAACTAATTATAATATACAACCATTATATTATAAATAGTATAACTTCTACGTACTTAACAAAATCACGCAAGACAAGGTACGTTCGGATCATGGTCACGGAGCATACGCAGTCAAGTTGGTTAATCGGAACCGGAAGCAGTTCGAATTTTAGTCAATTTTAAATGTTCATTTAAAATTGAATGAAAACAATCAGAAATCATCAAATTAAGGTCAGTTAATTCTCAAACATTTCTGAAATACTTTGATGTGATAAATCCATATAATTAAATTTAATTGGTTGATTGGATGCCTTGGATGTCTGTGATTGATTAAATGGTTGACGTTAATTATATTATCGTCATTTAAAAATATTTCTATATGCTGATATAAAATATTATAATGATCTCTGTTGCAGGGAAGAACAGGTAGGAGGAATCAAACTGGTTCCTCAAATATTTAATATTCTGTTAATTAATATTTTATGAACTATTTAAAACCCGTTGACTTTAAACCCTGTTGGTTGTTAAATGTGGTTCAGTTTGAACCAATATATATAGTATTGGTTGAGAAATAAAAAGCAAATGGCCCAAATCTACACCGTTTTATAAAGATCGGTTCACCGTTAGCTAAATCGCTAGAAATAAGGTTATGGAATTTATTTTATAACCGAATATAGATTTTTAATTTATATTAATTTAGTGAAGGTTCTAAAAAGAGGATAAACTAACCACATCTATACATTGATTGGTTTAACCAAATTCTACCGTGCACGAAGTACGCGCTTATATAAGTGATTATTAAACGATTTTATTTAGCCAATTCAAGAAACCAGCATTAACATAACAATTAAAAGGAGTTTATATTGATATGAACTTAATAGAAATCAAAGTGAATAGCATTATTTAGATTAATTAATCACCAATTAATTTATATGTCAGGATCAATAACGATTAACTAGCAAGTTAATCAGGTTTAGAGTTGAAGGAGTTAACGGAATTAACTGAAATGGTTTATTTAATTAGTTCGCTAAAGAGAGTTGTTAATGGTTAAGGAACCCAGTTCTAAATTAGTAAATGTTGACATTTGATTATTTGTCATTTATTTACCAAAGCATGACTTGGAATGCGAAATATAGTAAGGAAAGTTTGTGAATTTTAAAGTCATGGTTATAGTTATTGAAAGCGATTTAATATTTATAATAAGAAATCAAAATTTTAACTTATATTCTTACAGAATTATATTGGATTCTATGAATCCAAGTTATACGAAGTTTTTATCCCAAGTTTTATTGAATATATAAATGGGATGCGTTATCAGAAGTGTTATTTGAATAAAGTGAAACCCAAGATTGGAAATTTAAGAATTTGAACTTAACTGGGAATCAGTTGGGATAACGGATTTTAAGAATATTGATCTGATGTTAGTTTCGCCCTTCGGAGTTAATATTTAGGAAATTATTTTATGATTGATTTACGGTTAGAACTAATAGAGATATGAAATGAGAATCAAACGTAAACCCAAGTTTGGATTAGAGTAGTTAAATGGGATAAATTATAAAGATGCGATATAGAATCGCCATTTTAAAGAAGAGATGATATTTCATCAAGACGGAATAAATCTGGGATTTGTTGTGATATAGGGAATGAGTATGAGTTTTTGTATTTCAACTGATATATGTCTTTAGATAAGAACGTTGTTGATCAAGGTCTAAGAGGTAATTAAAATAACCCAACTTGAACAACTTCAGGATTATCAAAGGATGATATTTGTCGTAATGGTGAAACTGTTAAAATATTTTGATAAAATAATAGTGTAACGTTATTAGAAGGATTTGGAAATACGTTTATAATGAGATTACGGAAATAAAATGAAATAATAAAGGGCTTGATGGTTTGAAATTATATCCCTGTAATGAAGGAAATAAAAAGGAGATTGCTGAAAGTATAATAGTATGTTCAAAGTACGAAATAAGATTTAAAGGGGTTTATTCTAAAAGGATGATTGGTGATTTTGGTGTTCAAGTAATGAAGCCAAAGAAGTTGTCGAAATGATTAAATGATAAATTTGAATCGATAAGAAATGTTATGGGTATGTTTGAAATATTAGTGAAGGATAAATTAGATATGATTTAAAATATTTTCTAGATGCATAAGAAAAAGGGAATTGAGGATATTGACATATTTAAACCAATATATTATAATGGCCAAGTGATGCTGTGTATAAACCAATGGATCTGTTTATTTTTATGGTTGTTTATTTTGAAAACTAATTAACCAACTATCAAAACCTGACCCAACGTTATTAGTACGGAAAGACCGAGATCGAATTTATATTCGAAAACCATTCCAACCAATAAATACAAATACGTCGAGGATACTATCGTGATGGAGCAATTGAAGACCGTAGATCTTGATAAAACGAAAGAATTACTTACAATTTCTAGCTGATCCCTAGAGATATACTGTGCTTCTGTTGTGATAGGAATCTATGGGTTGCAAGGACTTCTCGCTGCTGATCCACGGGGTGATTCCTATATTGGATGCAGTAGAAGAATACCTTTGGTTCATCCTGTAACTAGATGACGTATATGATCGATTTGAATGGTGGCCATAAGTTTTAAAAATTCGATTATAGCCTCAAGCCTCATCAACCGGGAAATGACAAAAAATCGGACGGGAGCATGGCTATGTGGGTCGCACCCATTAGGGTGTATTGTCATCATCTAGAGAATATTCATATTTGTTACTTCTTTCCATTTCTGTATCTCCCAGGAACTACGGTGGTCACGACAAAAAGCCGAAAGGTGACAATATATTCGATACACTCAAGAGAAATGAGTGTTCGGACATGTGTGGGCTGGGTTGCAAGACGGCTGGGTTGCAAGACGTTCTTGTTGAACCCAGTGTATTCGCCTCTAGAGATACATTATCGGCAGGTTGTCCCATACCTTGTCATAGTTGGAAATCCAATCTCCAATAAGCGCCCACGGTTTTGATTTTATATTATATATGTGGAGCGTGAGATGCAAGTGTTCTACTAGATTTTATTTATTTGTATTTAGACAATATTATAATATCAGAATAAGATATTGATTTAAAAATGTTTTGAGTTATAGTAAGGTAAAAAAACGACCGTGTTTATGTGCGGTCTGGTCTTACTATTATCCTTTTATTTCAAAAGTATTTCAAAGTCAAACAAGTTGTTTTGTTATGAATTTATCACTGAAAGTATTTCAGACTGATCCGGGTGAATTTTGCTTTGCTTCAAATGTGCTCGGGACAGACCGAGTATGTTATCAGGTTAGGTATCACTTGGAGCTTCAGAAGAGGAGTTGAAGTCGAGATGTATTCCATATATATACTGGTACTAGTTTATTTCCGTTGCGTGTTGTATTGATCTAAGTGTATACCATGATGTTGTAATATACAGTTCTTTTATAGAGTATTATTGATTATTATATTTTGTCCATTCTATCGTGAGACTCTGACCTTCTTATTCTTCTATTCTAATATTTCTTTCTTTCTTCTCCCACCCTCTAATTTCTTTCTATTAGCTTCCTAGGTTTTCGATATTTGAGTTTGGACACAGGATGAGTTAGTGTCTGGATTCGAGTGTCGAAATTGCCGGGTCGCTACACTAGCTAACCAACCTATGTCTAGAATCAGCCCATGGAACCAAAAACATAAGCATTACACTTAAACTCAGTACTTAAGATAGCTATTCTCAAATCCTTACAAACCAAAGATAAATGAGTCGAACCACCAACTGGATTTGAGACAAAAATGGGATCTCCAACTATACAAGTACTAAGGTGCAGAGACTCAACTATGGAAGCAGATATTAACGAATGTGAAGCGCTAAAGTCAAAAAGAGTACTAATAGGATGATCAAAAAGAAAAATTAAACCCTTTCAACCGAAGCTTTACTATGTATCTCTCAGGTACACGGGTGGTGAGAGAATGCACTTGCCCTCCTGAAAATCCTGTCCTTTGTTCTTGCCTTTAACCTTAATTACGTGACCCGTTATACCATAATAAAGTCATTTCCTTTTGTCATAGGTTTTACTTATTCTTTCCGCCTTTCTTGTCCTGTGATTTTTACACCTCCTTCTTTTTACCTCCTTTGTGAACCAAGTCCATATTCATGATTTTCTCACCCTTAGGTTGTGCTCCTTAGCAAAACTACCTCATTCTTATCTTTACCATCCTTGTGTAACATGTTGACAGGTCTCTTGAAAGTTGCCTCCATCCCACAGAAAACCCTACAAAGCTTGAAAGAAACAAGCCGTAGGTGAAACTACAACGACCATAGATGGAAGTTAGGTGCTTATTTGCCCTCTTGACAAGTGTCGTATTCTCATCAAGCCTAGGGAACCATGCTGCGATGAGGTTACCTCCCAGAAAGCTAGGACCCCCGGAGACTAAGGAATGAAGGAAACAACGATTCAAACAAAGAATCAAAAGATAGTGCATATGGCTCTAGGGAATATGCCTTTAAAACAAAACTTTTCTTTTGAAAATGCTTCTTTTAAAACCGTTTTGAAAATAATTTTTCAAATCTTTTATATGTTCCGGTAACCTTCAGCTTTGATACCAAGTGAAACACCCCACCTTCGTTAAGGTCACTCACAAAGTAAATGCCTTAACTTCGATGGAGCATTATAGGTAAAAGATGCAGATATATTACAAGATAGACAATATAAATCAGCGAAAAATAAATAAAACTTTATTTCATTGATAAACATTATGTACAAAGATTGTTTTCCAATACCAAAGTGTCTATCTTGGTTAACAAAATAAAGAATCATAAATATACAATGATATTCCCCAATAAAGCAAAGCAAGCCATTGCTGAAATGAGATCGGGTCCAAAACAATACCTGATGATCTTGAAGCAACAAGTAATCCAAGCTAAGCAGAAGTGTTTCCTCCCTGAGAACCTTGGGGGGGGGGGGACGGAAGAAAAGAGGAGAAACAAAACTAGGTCAGACATAAGTCTGGAAAGTCCAGCTACTTTCAGCATATGAACAAGCAAGAACAACATGACAAGAATTAAACCGGATATAGACAAAAGCATGATGACAAGGAACATACGTTAACACAGATAAACTAAGTATAATATCGCACGTTAACTACTCTCTGCTTTGCTACTACCTTGTTATTCTGGTTTCTATATCTCTACACCACCTAACGTGTGTCTCAACTAGTGATCTGTATAAAATGATTCGTATTCACTACTAGTGTCCCAACTAGTATCATGTGAATAAGGATTTGTAACCCTTACTAGTGTTCTAACTAGTAACCCTTGTTATATGTTAAGGTGATCCCAACCCCGCAATTGTGGTAGCCTTCATGAGTACACCCAGTATGAGGATCATACCTCAATCTGACTAATTGCAATGGATATGTACCCTTACTACCCTATCAATCGGCTCCCTACTTGTGTTAACTTTCCTTGTGTCTGTGTCAATCGGCCCTTACTTGCATGTAGATACCCTGCGCTAGTCCCACAATAAGGTGTATCAATCCTTATGATAGCGACCCGACACGAATCAAGATGCACAGTGTATAACTACTGGTACCCAGTGCCTTCTTTTTCCACTCTGGAGTACGTGCATGCCTGTAAACCGTCGGAACCTGCACTGAAGTACCACCTGCCGTTATCTTTGACCGCCTATAATCAGCCCAGTAATCGTGCCCCACCCTGCCTAGCTCAGGGTACCATGATACATCTATGTAGGTTACTGCTGAAATGGGTCCCCGTTACTAGGGTTTCTTATTGGTTAAGTTTGTGGGCCTATATTTACTAATATTACCTACCAACCCGATATGTACTTAACCCTCCCAACGATTCAAGCATGTTTATGTAATGGTTAAGTTTTGTGGGCCTATATTTACTAATATTACCCACTAACCCGACGTGTACTTAACCTTCCTACTCATCATGTCATGTTGGTAAGTGGTTCTTATTAACTTAACCTTTCTCACTTATCATGTTGGATTGGTGAAGTGTGATTTATTAACTTAACCCTGTTCATTCATCAGGTTATATTTTTTAAGTATTTCCCATTTAACTTAACCCCACTCGTTCATCAAGTTATATTGGTCAAGTGTCATTAATCAATTCAAGTTAACTTAACCCACCCACTCGTCATGTCATGTTGGTTAAGTTTTTCCTTCTGGTGTTGACTTGACCCTGCCTCAAATCACGTTATATTGGTTAAGTGTTATTCTCTTATATTACTTAACCCCACCACATGTCATTATATATTGGTTAAGTGTATCCTCTTGTGTTACTTAACCCTACCACAAGTCATTATATATTTTGGTTGAGAGTTACCTTAGATAACTTAACCCTACCATCTGTTTAGTTAACATGTTATAACGGTTAAGTGTTCCTTTGGTTAACTTAACCCTATCCCATATCATGTTATGTTGGTTAAGTGTTACCCTCTCATGTTAACTTAACCTTTCCCATTCATCATGTTATATATTGGTTAAGTGTATCCTCTTATGTTACTTGACCCTACCACACGTCATGTTATATATATATATATATATATATATATATATATATATATGTATATATATTGGTTAAGTGTTAACTTAGTTGACTTAACATTACCGTCTGTTTAACTAACATGTTATAACGGTTAAGTGTTCTAAATTTACTTAACCTCACCCCATTGTCTAATTAACATGTTACGTTTGGTTAAGTGTTGCCTTAATTACTTAACTCTACCATTCTTAGCATGTCTTAGCTTTAATTCATTCATTAAAGCACCAACCACTCACATTAGACAGGTATTGTTGCGATCACTGGATATCTCGGTCGGTTTCGGGCGGTTTTACACCGCAACTCAGTCTAACCTTGGGTTCTTATTGGTCTCAATGCCCTAACCTCTCACATTAGATATGTATTGTTGTGGTTACTAGACAACCGGGCGGTTTTGGACAGTTTTACACCACAACTCAATCTAACCTCGGGTTAGGCATATTCATCTTTTCTACAATTTACATATTTCTCATTTATGACAAATTCCATATGTAAATTATTCCAAATTTAATTATGCCATAATTATCCTTTTAATTATGCTCACAGTGAATTGTATACTAAATATACCATTTCATGAACCAATATATGCCATGTAATTTTCATGTTTATCCTTTATTATGAATCAATTATTGTCATGGCCCACTTTCCTTCTAAATCATGTTCATAATCTTTGGTATATAAATTATACCATTACATGCCATCAACCATCTAATGGTTATGAGCCAAATATTTCAATTACATGTAATTTCAAGTTATTACTCAAAATAGGGCACACCTAATCTTCCTGAATTTTGTAATAATAGTCATGCCCAAAATTTAATTATGTCATATATTTGGCATTCCAAATCAACAGTTAAGCCAAATCTAGTTTTTATACTCTAGTTTACAGTTTATGCCCAAAACTTGGTTTACAAGCTAACTAACCCAAACTTGTAGTTATAATGATAAAAATGTCCCAATGTCAATTACAAGTTTTTCCCAACCATTTCACCAAATATGCTATGTTTAGTTATTTTCCCCAATTATGTTGTGCCAATTACAATCATGTCTATGTTCAAATTGTGTCAATTCCCACGTTTACAGTCACATTCATGTCAATTTCATATTTTGCCTAAATCATATTCCCCTCGTTCGTGTAAACGTGATTCAGTCTAGATTATAAGTCAATCTAGATTCGTAGATAAAAAGGGATAAACAAGAATATCATGAAAAGATAGGCATAAGATAACAGCCCAAAACACAAGAATTGCGGATCTAATAGAATTACAATATAACTAAACAAACTGATTAAGAATCATTGCAAGCATATACATCTGATTATGAACAATATTATAGAGATGAAAGTTTTGAATAATACTAATAATACTAGGTTCAACAACTTGTATGGGTTCGATTTGATCGATAAGAAAAAACCCAAAGTCAAAGATTTACAAAGGCTAAGAACAGATCCAAATAGAAAATCAAGCATAGGTCCAAATTCATTTTATTCCATGTCCATATTATAATTGGTTGTCTAAATCTGAAAATAATCATGAACTTACAAAAGCAAGTCTTGTTTTCTGAAATCTGAATTCTGATGTTGGAATGCTCGCCTTTGATGTAGATCGTTGAATTAGATTAGTTTTAATTTGATTTTGTTGTAGGATTTTATCTTGTCTTTAAATTGAAAGCGGTGACGGCTACTCCAAGTTCTCTATTGACGGCATGATAGTTCCAGGACTATTTTTGTGTGATTTCAGGTTGAGTATTAAGTTGTTTATATAGAATTTCAATTTAATTAGAGACGCCTGATTAACCCTAGAAGAAATCAAGACCATCCGGTCAAGATAGGATGACACCTCGGCCTTAATGACTCAGCAAGGAGTCAGAAAGGACACAGCAATGACTCACTGTTCGGACTAGAACACTCCAGAGACCTATGTAGGTTTTTAGCTCAGCCAGGATGCACTTGGCAAGTGCGCCAGTGCATTTTTGTGCTGGCGCACTTGTGAAGTGGGCCAGTGTATTCTGATCGACTTACGGTTTTCTTACCTAACTTCGTTCGTCCATATCTCTTTCATACGGTGTCCGTTTTATGCAAACTCGGTCTCTATCTCAAGCAGAATTTCGGGACGAACGCAATGGAGTACAGGTTTCCCTTGTTTCTCACATTTATAATTAAGTAGTGTTTAATTCATTACTACAACGTTAACAGAAAGTACGGGGTGTTACAGAATGCGCATATTAGTGTGGTGCTACGGAGGAGACTGTGCGAGTGGGGTACCACGGGGTGTACCTCAGTTTGTGGGAAGTTACATATACATTATATTAGGTTCATCTAATAGAGAGTAGATGGGTATGACGTGTGTGTGTGTAACCCTTAAGTGTTGATAACACAGATTACCTAATAAATGAGAAAATGTAACTAAACGGTATATGTAGGATTATCCAAGAAGTGTAGTTTAAATTCATCCATACAGAACTTATGTTTTTACCCCCTCCTCACAACATTCGAAGGTTAGGTTCATGACAGAGACTGTATAGCTTCAGATACAGGTTTAGCAATATTATTATTAAGGTAAAGCTATGTTTTAATTACATTATATTTAATTCCTTCCACTGTGAGATGTTTTCCGAACTCTGACATGTTTCATGTCTCTGTCTTTTCTGCAGGATACCAGAGCAAACCAATTCGGGTTTCGATGGATTGGGATTTTTGAAAAAAATTCGGTCCGTCGGTGTTAGATCAAAATTTGGACCTAACACCCAAATTGTTCTAATTAATGTAGAATTATAACTGTAGAATGAAGAAAGAGCAGAGAACACACAGAATTTATAGTGGTTCGGCGTTAACGAGCCTACGTCCACTTTATATGTTACCGATTATACTTTGAATGCTAGTACAATCGATGATTTCTCTCAAACTCACTTTTACAATTGTAATTTCTCTCAGTGATCTCGTAACAAAACTGACAAGAAATAGTGGTATGACAGTAATGGCGGAATCAGTGCTCAATGCTGCCAAAAGATGCCGAAAAATGCCAAGCTCTGGGCTATTTATAGCTGATGTTGCCAAGCGGATCGTGGTCACACATGGCACAGATCCCGAGAATATCAGATCGTATCGCAGCTTGATGAAGAATTAGACAAATTAGCCGTTGTGGACAGGTGTCGTGATCCCCTTAAATATCGGATCGTGCAAGGATGAGGAATTGGTCAAAGTGACGGTTGGGGACACGTGTCGCTGGATCCGTGCATCTCAGATCGCCGAAGACAAGCTCGTACTTGAACAGGTCAGAGGCTTCGCTATGCATCAGGGGATCTGATCGGTCTGTGCTGGGTAGTAGTGTATGTACGGATCGAGTCGTGTAGAAGTTGTTGGATCGCTGATGCAATGGGGGTGATCCGATGGGGGGCGAACCGATTGGGGGCGATCCGTGAGGGGCGACCCTCTGGTGTGATCTGATCCTTCATGGACTTAAGGAACGTAGTTTCAAACTTTTTTCTTGTGAGTGAACCTTGGTGGCTTGGTCAAAAAGCTAGCCAACATTTTGCCCCCTCGAAGTATGTTTTATCGATGATGGAACATGCTTCGAAACTATATAAACGTCCTTTCATAAAGAGATGCAAATCAGTGGTAGCATCTATCCGAAAGGCCAAATCATTTACGGAAAGTTGTTTCTTTGCTCGCCATAATTATCGGATAAATCTTTAATAGTTTCCCTGTTTATTGGACAATTCTTATCCCTGGAATTTTTGGAGACTTCATTATGAAATTACCGGGTAATTTCTGAACTTTTGTGTTAATATCTCGGATTTTTCATTTCTGTCGGTCATTTATCGGTTTGGATCGCATGTGCGAGTCACGGTCCGTTAGCAAGTCGTTCGCCTCGTCCTTTGGTGAGCATCTGGGCCTCTTCATGGAACGAGGTTGGTTTCTCTCCGAGTCGTGGTAGGCTTCTGGTTCGTGGCCTGCCTATTTTCGTGGATCGAATAAGACAAAAAGGGGGAGACTAACGGTCCCCCCTTTGCCTACATAAATCGATCCTCACCCTCATTCTTCTCCTCTTCTTTCTTCTTTCGCAACCACCACCAATCTTCTTGAGAGAAAAACCCTAACTTTAATTTCCAAATTTCCAACCGATTTCAAACTTTAAGAAGGTAATTAAACATTTTTTTTTTAGTTTCTATCGTGTTCGCACTGGTTTAGAGAGTGGAGACAGCGGAGTTTTTTAGGATTTGATGATAGTAAACGCGAGCGTTCCTGGTGCGATTCCATGGATTTAAGGGTGAAGAGGAGAGTTGAGGAAGAAGAAGGAAGGGATGACCAGGTCGGTTCGTGGGCGAGGCCCGAGTTCGAAGTGATGGTGAGGCGAGGGGAGAGGGAACGGAACTTGAATATAGATTTGGCCAGTGGATCGGATCGCGGAAACGGCAAGGCTACGGTTCGTTGGGAACTAGATGCGAGTGTCAGATCGCGGAGATACTGGAGCTTCGGGTCGTGGAGGATGGGGGCGATGCGGATCGTCAAGATACCATCGCGATCCGTCTGGATGAATTGGTGCGCTTCACGATTCGAGGCCTTTCCATGATCTAGTACCCTTTCGCGTACCGAGTCCATCACCACGATCCGTCCACATGTCGCGATCCGAACCTGCCCTGCGATCCGACTGACGAAAGGAACTGATGCACACGCTGACTAAATAATATGATGCAACTCTAACAAAACGATGAACAGTTAGGTTAGAGCCTTTGAGATGAACATTCCGGACTGAACAAATGCATAATCTACCAACCGAACAACAACCAATGTCTAGATGATTTTGTTGACCTTTGTACTTTTCTTTAATGTACGCACAAGCACACACCGGCACTTGCACACACAGGGGGGACGGGTAGTTTTAATATAATTTCTCATGTTTACTCGCCTAAACAGTAATGTCGGATAATCATTCCTCTTCAAGATACGACACAGAAATGGATCCCGAGGTGCCTGAACGCCACAACCCCGTGGTCCCTCCAATTTACCAAGGGGGTGAAGATTCTGGATCCGAATATGAGGCAACGGAATCGGATCCATCTGAAAGTACTTCACTTAATGAAGAGTCTGAAGTAGACGGGCGAGCCCCCGACGAGATTCCTGGCGCACTTGAGATAGAGAAATTTACTGATTCTTTAGCCTCCAAACTCGACGATATAAAGCTTAAAAGAATTTGCCTGAGACATGGGATCCGCAGGGATGATGTGAGGACACCCGGTAGCGAAGATAGACCTCACCTAGCTCCGGAAAGATATATGACAATCAGTCGGCTCATGTGCTGGGTAGGAGCTATTCCCCCATTTCCTCCAATCGTGATTGAGACCTTAAACCGATTGGGTATCGCTCCGATGCAGCTTCATCCTAACGCTTACACGGCTCTATACACACTATACATCACATACGCGGAGATCCTGTATACCGAGCTCACATTTAAAGATTTAAAATTCTTTTATCTTTTCAAGCATCGCTCCTCGGCGACCCCAAATTTCTCTTTCTTCGAATCGGTAGTGAATAGGAAGGTTCTGTATGACGGATACAGCAATATAGGTGATCCCAAGTCTGATTGGTTCTATATAAAGGGACAGGCTGGGTGCTCAAGAAGATGGCTTAAATCAAGTAAACTTTAATCTTTTGACTGAATATCTTGCTTAAGAAATCGAAGCATTAACATCCCCCCTTCATTTTTGTTTTAAGCAGATCACGTTTTTCCCAGATGGAAGGCTTGGTATACAATAATCGATTGTCTACTCTTCTACAAAGCAGATCCGATTTTCTAAGGATCAAGAAGTGCATCACTGACGAGAATCTTCATAAGCATCGCCTTCTAGATATAAGGTTTGGACTTGGTACAGGCGGCAAACCTTACAAATATGTGCCCCCAACGGAGGGAGAGGGAACATCACGGGAAGTAGAAACAACTAAATTCCGTAAGAGTCCTTCCCCGATAATCATCCAGGACGACGAGGACCTGAACATATATAGAGGAGATGAGGCCCGTAGTGACAAGTCCGAGGAAATCCCAGTTTCTCCGGGGGGTTTCCCCTCGAGGACTTTTCTTCCGACCGAACCTGCTGCTCCCGATGATTTGACAGAAGAACAGCTATTTAAAGAGCTGAGCAAAATTCCTTTGCCTGATGATGTATACACAGAAGGGGACTTTGAAGGGAAGCCATTTTTCCCTGCTTCTGAGGAGACCACCGTTCCAATTGGAGGACGAGAAACTACTCAGATGAGCCTGACTTCAGGCCCGGGTCTGTTAGGGGGAATTATATAGGATGCACAAATCACACGCACTGCCTGACCCCACACTTTTATATCAACAGTATCCAAGGTTTTAATATTTTGTTTTCTCCTTTGCAGGAAAGATGTCTCGCAGGCGGTCTTATTCTTATCGCTCTCTTCGTCAAGGAATGCCCAGTCTTCATCCGAATCCCGAGTGCTCTCGCGGCCTTTCTCACAAGCCTACTTCACAATCTCGGTCTCCACCAAAATCGACTTCTGGCAAGCTTCCCAGTTATTCGGTACCACCTACAGGGGAAAACACCTTCCTAAAGAGTTAACTCCTCCGAAGAGTGCACCCACTCACAGCAGGTCGTCAAAAAGACACTATTAACCCTAGGATAAAAGCAAGGATCCAATCAAGGATTCTGAAAAGGAGAGATGTGACATTGTCCCTTCCAGCCAGCAAGAGTTGGTTGCCCCCGAGTCACGAGATTACATCCATGGTCCCGAGACTCAAGCTAAGCGGGCAAAGTTGCGAGAACAATTCCCTAACATCTTCTTCGAAAGGATGATGTTTGTTCCAGCCTTGGAGCCCGTCCCTAGGAACTGGGATACCGAAGTCATCGGGCACATTCGTCATGTAGCCATGCAGTATGAAGTGATGAAGAAACATGTCGTTAATCTTTCATAAGTTATCCGAACGCTTGAGATGGCAAAATAGATAACAATGAGAGGGCTAGGACAAAAATGGAGAAGGACATGGAAGACGCTCAATCCCAAGTTGCCTTAGCGCGGAGAGAGGCTAAAAATTATAAGACTGAATTGGAGAATGCTAAGAAACGCTTTCATTCTGAACTTGACTCAAATAGTCAAGAGAAAATGGCCTTAAACAAGGAGGCAGAGGATCTTAAAATGGCCAATATTGAGTTGAAGACGGCACAGGGACATTTCGAAGCCGAATGAGTTGCTTGGGAGGAAGAAAAAGTAAGTCTGAGAGAAAGTCTAGCTTTGGCTGAAGCAGAGAAGGTAATTTTAAATGATCAAGTTGTGGATGCGGAGATGCGCGCAGCTCTCACCGAAAAGAATGTAGAAAGTGCCATTGAGATGGTTACTGCTTCTAACAACAAACTCCTCGAGAGAGAAAAGGATATTGAAGGGTTTGAAGAGATGATATTTGACTTCCTCGGCCAAGTCCTTAAAACTCGTAACATCTCGTGGATCCCTGACTACCACGTTACTTTAGCCAACTTATGGGATGCCATCGTCGAGGGTGAGAAGCAGAGATTAGGAGTTGAAGAGATTGATGAAGATGAACTGATGAAACCATTCTGAGGGATAACGAGCCCGAGGATCTGGCAGAAGGCCGTCATCTAATTCAAGAAGAAATGGAGAAGGAGAGGGCCCTGGCTAAGGGCAAAAACAAGGTTGATGAAGGTTCGAGCTCAGCGGTAGAGCCTAAGACCTCCGGAGTTGAGGAATATGATCCTGATGATCCATTAATTCCTTTGGGCCTATCTCCTGTGGTTGTTGGAGCTTCTGCAGCTAACCTAGATGAAGGATCAGCGGAAGGTATCTCCCTTTTTTCCCCACAATTTGTCAAAGCAATTGTAAATTGTCGTCATCTGGTAAATAAACCAATCGGATTAATAACATGTTTTCCCCATAATACAGGTGACGAGCCCGTCAACACGGATGTCGAGAAAAGGACAGAGGCGGAGAAGATTGTCGTCTCGCCTAGCGCCGGTGTTGATATACCGAAGTAGGTTGAAGATACAACAGGAGAGAAAGGCATCTTGGCACCTAGTGCTGATGCTCCCAAAGATGATGAAACCATCGAGGCCTTGAAAGATATGGACGGGCGCCATGTAGAGGATGAGTAGGATGACGATGAAACATTGGCTAACAGAAAAGCTAGGCAGGGAAAGCAGCTGGCTTTGATGAAGGTGGGACAAGAGCCTTTGAACATAGCCCCTATCTCGGAGTTTAATCCCAAAACTGGGATGGTTTTGAAACTCCAGCCCAAATCCATCAGCAAACAGCTTCATTTTGCGAACCCTGATGATTTCCCAGCTTCTTTGGCTGATAAAAGAAAGAGAAAGGAGGTGGAAGAGGAGTCTTCTGATGAGTCGGATGTTACCCTTATAGACAAACGGAAAAGAAAGAAGGGTGATCAATCCGAAACTGACAAGGCGAAGCTGGAGAAGCAGAAACAGGAGAAAAAGTCCAAGCGTAAATAGGATACTGTCGCTTGTCTATATTTTGTCTTTAGGCTTCCCACCGGCCAGGAAATGTAATTATAAGGCTGGCCCTCATTTTGCTTTTTAGGTTGTTTTTCACTTTGTAGGCTTGCAGTTTATAAATGAAAGTTTACCTCTTTTTCCATCATCGTGTACCTGCATTCAATAAACTTTTCTTGCTTAGTGATATATTATCTGCTTATAACTACAAATCAGTCAAGCAACAGAAAGAAAAATTTAAAAATTATCGTGCTGCATCAAGATTCATTGTGTATATGTATATGGCCCTCAATCAATCGTTAACGTAGCGCTTAACTAGGGCTTATTAAAGATTGATTAGCATTGTTCGCATGTTGCCCCTATTTCTGAATATAGGGGACTTAGAAAATTTAATAAGATAACTGTCCTTATGGTGCTGAATTTCCTGCACCTTTCAGTGCTTAATCATAGGCTCTTTTATACTCTCCTGGCGGCCGCCGAGGTTAGAGTTCGAATTCAATAGTTCAGTCGCTCCCCGTTCCTTCAGCGGGGAAGGAGTTCTTTCTCAGCGCTCAATCGGAGACGCTTTTATACTCTTTCTCTGCACTGGAGAGTTAGAGTTTGAGCTCAGCAGTTCAATCGCTCCTCGATCCTTCAGCGGGGCAAGAGCTCTTTCTCAGCGCTCAGTCGGAGACGCTTTTATACTCTCTCTTTGCTCTGGAGAGTTAGAGTTACGTCAATGCGGTTCCGATCATGGTACACGATCATGACTCACGGAGATAGCCCCCATGTCCGTTATGCTCTCTCTCGGCTCTGGAGAGCTAAAGCGCTATCAATGATATGATTTACTTTATCGCACCCTCAGAGTTTTGACTGGTCACTGCTTTCCATTCTGATGGAAGGCGCCTATAATTATACGCTTCTGTGATCGTTGCATGATTCACAGTAATTTCCATAAAAATAGACAGGCAGATAAATAATAGTGCAATAAAGGCAAACGACACACAATATTTTTATAGTGGTTCGGTAGATTCATGACCTTCGTCCACTTTATAAAATTTTTTTTCTTTAAGAAATCGGACTATTCTAGGCAAGTCATGCTTTGTACATGGTTCTTAACAAAGCAAAAGAACAGATATGACATCTTTACATTAGGTACAGCCGTAAATGTTGGGCATTCCACACTCTGGGGATTTCCTTTCCATCTACGGTTGCTAGCTTGAAGGTTCCATTATCAAGCTTGCACAGAATGGAGTACGGTCCTTCCCACTTCGCACCCATATTAGTTGGGGCTAGAAAGACACGCGTCAGAACCAAGTCTCCGGGTTCCAAGGTTCGGGCTCGATCCTTTTTGTTGTAGTATCGAGCGACCTGTTGTTTGCATCTCAAGGCATGCAGGTCTGCTTCGCCCCTCTTTTCTTCGATCATATCCAGGGATTCAAGGCGCAATTCATTATTGGTCATTGGATCGTAATAAGTCACTCGGTGAGAAGGTACTTTTATCTCAACCGGGATGACTGCTTCTACTCCAAAAGCAAGGGAGAAGGGGGTATGTCCTATTGCCGATTTATACGTTGTCCTGTAGGCCCATAGTGCAAAGGGTAATTCACTAGCCCACATGGCTCTGGCCCGTTTAAGTCTTCTTTTCAGAATGGACTTAATCACTTTATTCGCCGCTTCGACTTGTCCGTTCGATTGCGGGTGCACCACAGAGGTGTACCATTTCTCAATGTGGTATTTCTGGCAGAAGTCTCTGAATTCAGTGCTATCAAACTGAGTTCCATTATCCGTTATAATAATCTTTGGAATCCCAAATCGACAGATGATGTTTCTAACGACAAAATTGATCACTCGTTTGGTTGTGATTGTAGTCAGTGGCTCAGCCTCGACCCACTTAGTGAAATAATCTACGACAACAATAGCGAACTTCGCTCCGCCCCTAGCTATGGGGGGACTTCCGATGATATCAATTGCCCACATAGCGAAAGGCCATGGGCTCGTCATCTTTTTTAACTGATTAGGATGTGCTTTAGGTATCTTTTAAAATCTCTCGCACGCATCACACCGTCGTGCGTATTTTGCCGCATCCTTGTTTATGGTAGGCCAGAAATAACCATGTCGCAACACCTTTTTCGCTAATGTTTGCCCTCCAGCGTGATCTTCGCATTCACCTTCATGTACCTCCTGCAGCACACGCTTGATGTCGTCATGAGCTATACAACGGAGAAGAGGCATTGAAAATCCCTGTCTGTAAAGAAGTCCGCCTTGTAGAATGTATCGGGCAGCTTTACGAATTACTTTACGCCTCTCGCTTTTCTTGGTCGGAAGCGTTCCATTTATCAAGAAATTCTTTAGAGGGGTCATCCATGACTCCCTTTTTGGTTCCGTCTCTAGTACTGGATCAATTTCCATCTGATCTGTACTAGGAGACCGAAGTACTTCAACGGGGGCTAGCCCGGTCTCTTCAGGATCGTCGGAACTAGCCATCTTTGCCAATTTATCCGCCTGCTGATTCTCTGACCGCGGAATGTGAGATATGCTGTAGTGATCAAAGCCGTTCAGCAACTCCTTCACTTTCTTCAAGTATAAAATCAATCTTGCACTTTTGGCTTGGAATTTTCCAGTAACCTGGTTCACAACTAACTTGGAGTCGCAAAAGATGTCCAACTTTGTGATTTCCAACTCTTTTGCGATCCTTAGCCCGGCTATCAGGGCTTCATATTCGGAGTCGTTGTTAGTAGTGTTAAACTCCATTCGGATAGCATAGGATATCAGCCGTTTCTCAGGAGTTTCAAACACTACTCCAGCGCCGGGTCTCTTGCCATTCCTAGCTCCATCAGTATACAATCTCTAGGCACTGGGGTCGAGAAGTAATTTTGAGGGGTCAACTTCTTCGTTTGCTATATCTTCCTCCGGGACGGTAAACTGTGCTATGAAGTCGGCTATCACTTGCTCCCGAATTGACCGCCGGGGCTGAAAGTTCAGATCAAATTGGCTTAACTCAATGTTCCATTTGAGTAATCTTCCAGACGCTTCTGGTCTCTGTAGAACTTGCTTGAGTGGATGATCAGTGTATACGGTAATGGGATGAGCCTGAAAATAATGTCGAAGATTTCTAGAGGCGATCAGCAAGCTATACGCCAGCTTTTCTATCTTTAGATAATTACGCTCTGCTGCCGTCAATTTTTTGCTCACGTAATACACAGGTCTTTGGACCTTATCTTCTTCTCTTACCAATGCTGAGCTGATCGCGTGGGACGACACTGCCAAGTACACGAATAAATCCTCGTGATCCATCGGCTTAGATAATATCGGAGGTTTCTCCAGGTGTCTCAGCAAGTTCTGAAACGCTTTTATGCAGTCGGGCGTCCATTTGAAGTGGCATTTTCCTCGCTTTATCAATTCGAAGAATGGGGTGCATTTGTCTGTAGCCCTGGATATAAATCTAGTTGGTGCGGCTACTTTCCCTGCAAGGCTTTGTACATCTTTAATTTGCCTAGGTTCCTGAATGTCTCTGATTGTTGCGATCTGGTCTGGATTAATCTCAATCCCACGAGAACTGACGATGAATCCCAAGAATTTTCCAGAGGCGACCCCGAATGAACATTTTGTTGGGTTAAGTTTCATCCCGTACTTTCGAAGAATGCCAAACATCTCTGCCAAGTCCGTAGTGTGATTAGAGGATTGCTTGGACTTAACCAAAATGTCTTCAATGTACACTTCCATTGTTTTTTCAATCTGGTCATAGAACATTCTTTTCACTAACCATTGATATGTGGCGCCTGCGTTCTTCAAGCCAAAGGGCATTACTACATAACAATATAATCCCAGATCTGTAATAAAGCTAGTGTGTTCTTGATCTGGAACGTGCATTGGAATCTGGTTATATCCTGAAAAAGCATCCATAAAGGAGAGAAGTTCATGGCCCGCCGTTGAGTCCACCAACTGATCGATCTGGTGTAACGGAAAACTGTCTTTTGGGTAGGCTTTATTCAAATCCAAGAAATCGATACACGTTCGCCACTTCCCGTTGGCTTTCTTTACCAGGACCGGATTTGAAATCCAGTCTGGATAGATTGAGTCTCTGATGAATCCATTACTCTTTAGCTTTCCAACTTCTTCTTTCAAGGCAGCGGACCTCTCTGGGCCTAGCATTCTCCTTTTTTGTTTCACCGGAGGATGTTTAGGGTTAATGCTTAATGAATGGCTCATGATTGATGGAGATATCCCGCACATGTCTGCGTGGATCCAAGCAAATACATCCAAAATATTTTTTAAGAAATTCGTCAGCTCTTTAGCTAAATTCGGATTTAACTGGGATCCAATCTTAAGGACCTTCTCTGGGTCACTATCATCGATCGGTACATCCACAGTTGTCTCGTTGTGAGTCGCCAGTCTGCCCCCAGGTTCATTGTCCTCTCTGGGATCTATATCCTCGGGCAACTCTCTGGGCGACTCTCCTACGGTTATCCTCTTTAATTGCTATAAGGTCTCCGCCCTTGTGGGGGGAGAAGCGCCTTTGGTTTCTATGTTCCCTCCATTGTGGAGTAGCTTTAGCTCTGCAACATAACATGCTCGTGCGGCAACCTGATCTCCTCTGACAATACCAACACCAGCTTCCGTAGGAAATTTCAATAACAAGCACTAGGGGGCTATACAGGCTCTAAACTTTGCAAGGGCCGGTCGGCCCAAGAAAGCATTATAGGGTGATTCAATGTCCAAAACCACGAAGGGAAGGATTCTCACTCTCTGGCGTTCTCCTTCCCCAAGCGTAACTGGTAGCTCTACATAACCCATTAGAGCGGTGGATGCTCCGTTAAATCCACGGATCCATCCCTGACAAGGCTTCAAATCTTTTATCTCGAGGTTCATCTGGTCGAATGTCCTTTTAAAAAGAATATTGACGGAACTCCCGTTATCCACCAAAACTTTATGAACAATAGCCGAGCCGATAGGTACTGTGATCACAAATGGATCTTCAGTCGGAGCATGGATTCCAATGCTTTCTCGTTCGTGGAAAACGACATCGTCGGACATTATCTTTTGTTGCTTTACCGGGGCGTTGTCCTCGGGGTTACTACACTCCCCTACCTTGAGGTGTTTCTTGGCTGCAATGACATACTGATCCAACGCCTTGGAACCGTGTCCGGCGAGATAAAGCGCTCCGATTATGGTATTGATGACAAGGTCCTTTCCCTTTTGCTGGGCAGTTGGCCTGACAGCAGGTTGATTCTGGTTCTGATTTGGGGCCTGTACGGCTTGCCCCTGTCTCTGGGCGTCACTCTGTATTCATCCAATTTTCCTTCTCGGGGAAGCCTCTCAACTACATATCTTAGGTGACAGCATTCATTTGTCGAATGGCCATGAATCTGGTGAAAGAGACAAAACTTCCCCGTTTCACGTTCTTTCTCCGTCGACTCTCTGGGAGGAGGCCTTTTATTTTGGAGGACGTTGTACGAATCCATGAGGATATTTTCCAAAGTATCGTTTATTGGCGTATAACTCTCAAAACACCTGGGACGAGTCCTTCTCTGGGAGTCGTTCCCTCGATTCCTCTTCCGGTTGTTGCCATTACTGTTATTATCATTGTTTCCTGACTGACGACCACCCCGATTCTGATTTCCGACATTAACCTCGACCTTCCCCGAGCTGTCTCCTGTTTGCTTAATGGCGACATTGCTCTGGATTTCCTCTTTATCGGCCGTTTTTGCCTTTCGGTTTGCATACACTTCCTCCCGGTGTAAGTGTACGTTAGCTTTTTCGTAGAATAACTCTCTAGTATGAGGTGGCTTGCCGGCCAGGTATCTCCCAAATTCAGTGTCTTCATCTACCCCATCAATTAGGGCTACCACAACCGTTAGCTCATGAGGATCTTTGACTTCAGTAGCGGCTAGGTTGAAACGGTCTAGATATACCCTCAAACTTTCTCCTGGTCGTTGCTTGACAAGGAACAAGTCAATCTCACTCTTCGTCTTTTGTGCATAGATGCAGAACTGTTCCACGAACTTTTCACTCAACTCCCTGAAGCTGGAAATTGATCTTGCTGGTAAGCGAGTAAACCACAATAATGCTACATCCTATAAGAATATGGGAAATGCTTTGCACTTGACAGCGTCAGAGGCTGCAGCAGCGGTCGTTGACCAAGAATATCTCATCAGATGCTGGACGGGATCGGATCTACCCACGTAACGATTCATCTACGTCATGTTGAAGCGCCTCGGGAACGTTGCATCTAAAATATCATCGGTGAAAGGAGTGTGACTGCGATCAATTCCCCAATCTTCATTCCATTGTCCATGGCTATCTGCCAGAATCCGATGGATCATAGCTGCAACATTTGCACTGATCAGTGGAGGCTCGGGGTCAGCGCTTCTTGCTCGGTGGAGTTCTCTAATCTCTCTTCTAGGAGCAGTCGCGAAATCCGGGGCTCGGATCGGGCTTTGCTGTCCCCTGTTACCATGAACATTTGTACGGTGACGGGGCTGAGGTAGTCTATTCTGAACAGGGCTGTCCATGCCTCGAGCTCTGGGAGTTGCGGCACGATCATTCATATTGCGGTTTGAGGGCCCTGTCCCCAGTGCCTCTTCTTCCCATGATGGCAAGGTTCCAAATCGAAGCTGCTCTATGTTTTCAGGCCTCTCATATGGTCACCGCGGAGGTCTCGGGGATTCCTCTGACGAAGAAGAGTATTCTGGGGTGAGCGGACGAACTGGGGGCGTCCTTTGCCTTACGAGATCATTAAGCCTTCTATCCATAGCGGTCAAGTTCTATCACAGATTGGAGCTCTCCTGCCTTTGAGCAGCCAATTCATCAAGCAGCCTTTCCCACATTTCGGAAAAGCGAGAGAGATCCCCCTCAGTAACGGGAACAGAAGGGTCATATTGATCATCATCGTTTTCTCTTATGCGCAAAGAGCTTGAGCCAGGTCGAGCGGATGGGCCAGGATGGTAGGGGCGAGCCATAGGCTCCTTTCCTGGTCGAGTTGTATTCTGGTCATCAGTTTGGATCGCTGTGAATCGAGGCTGATGGCTCGCAGCGCCCCCCTGGGATCGGTTCGTGGTCACGGTATGTAGAGGATTCGGGTCGTTATCACAGGATCGAGTAACAACCCCTCCAGCTTCGCGGTTCGCAGCGCCACCCTTAGGTCGGATCATGGCACCTAGATTGGTTCGGGTCGCCCCCCGTCCTCGCGATCCGTGACTCCCTCAGCGACCTGCTCGTGTGCACTTTCGCCAACCATTTCATTCGCGACTTCATTCGCCTGCGAAGCCCGCGCTTCCTTAGACTTCTTTCCAGCCATGATATCGAACGTCGCGGGAATCTTCAAAAATCTGAACAGTGAAGTTTTGGGACTGTCTTCTCAGTGAAAGCACAAAAATGTTAGATCAAAATTTGGACTTAACACCCTAATTGTTCTAATTAATGTAGAATTATAAATGTAGAATGAAGAAAGAGCAGAGAACACATAGAATTTATAGTGGTTCGGCGTTAACGAGCCTACGTCCACATTATATGTTACCAATTATACTTTGAATGCTAGTACAATCGATGATTTCTCTCAAACTCACTTTTACAATTGTAATTTCTCTCAGTAATCTCGTAACAAAACTGACAAGAAATAGTGGTATGACAGTAATGGAGGAATCAGTGCTTAATGCTGCCAAAAGATGCCGAAAAATGCCAAGCTCTGGGCTAGTTATAGCTGATGTTGCCAGGCGGATCGTGGTCACACATGGCACAGATCCCAAGAATATCGGATCGTATCGCAACTTGATGAAGAATTAGTCAAATTGGCCGTTATGGACAGGTGTCGCGATCCCCTTAAATATCGTATTGTGCAAGGAGGAGGAATTGGTCAAAGTGACAGTTGGGGACACGTGTCGCTGGATCCGTGCATCTCGTATCGCCGAAGACAAGCTCGTACTTGAACAGGTCAGAGGCTTCACTGTGCATCAGGGGATCGGATCTGTCTTTGCTGGGTAGTAGTGTATGTACGGATCGAGTCGTGTAGAAGTTGTCGGATCGCTGATGCAATGGGGGCGATCCGATGGGGGGCGAACCGATTGGGGGCGATCCGTGAGGGGTGACCCTCTGGTGCGATCCGATCCTTCATGGACTTAAGGAACGTAGTTTCATACTTTCTTCTTGTGAGTGAACCTTGGTGGCTTGGTCAAAAAGCTAGCCAACAGTCGGAATCTGGGTTGTTACTTCTGGCATCCTCCTGGACGAGTGCAACGCTTAATGCATGAGATGAGACAGCTAAATATAGGAACAACTATTCTCCTTCTTTAGGCTTTGACAACATCAGTGATGATTCCATATGTTTGATCAGCTATTCAACGGCTGTTTAACATTCAGGGGTCCATGTGAAATCTTTATTTCCTTTCTTAAAAGCGTCGAAGAGTGGAATGCATCGATCTGTTTCCTTAGAGATAAATCGTTTAAGCGTAGCTCCTTTCCCATTTAAGCTTTGTATCTCTTTGTCGTAGGAGCATGCATCTCCCGCAAGGCTATGACTTGAGAAGTATTCACTTCAATGCCCCTGGAATTGACTATAAATCCAAGAAACAATCCTGATGCTACTCTAAATGAGCATTTAAGCGGATTTAGCTTCATCAGATATTTCCTGAGGATATGGAAGATTTCTTCCATGTTCTCTAAATGATCGTCGGCTTTCTTTGAATTTACCAGCTTGTCATCAACATAGACTTCCATTGTTTTCCCGATCTGTGATTCGAACATGGAGTCTACAAGACGTTGATATGTTACTCTTGTGATTTTCAGTCCGAACGACAAGACCTTGTAGCAATATAAGCCCCTATCTGTTATGAAACTCGTGTTTTCTTCATCTGGCTTATGAATCATTATTTGGTTGTAGGCGTCCATGAAAGATAATAGTACATGCCCTGCTGTTGTATCAACGAGTTGATCAATTCTAGGCAAAGGAAAACTGTACTTTGGGCACGCTTTGTTAAGGTATGAATAATTAATGCATACCTTCCATTTTCTGTTGTACTTTTTTACTAGAACCAGATTGAAGACCCAATTAGGATATATAGATTCTCGTATAAAGTTATTGTTAAAGATATTTTCGCCAACACTAGAGACAGGTCTATGGAAATGGACCTAAGGGAAAAGGGGATTATTTAGTTCCTACCAGCTTGATTGAATTCACTGTTTCTTAGGTACCAAGATCCCTAGTCCAAGGATTAGTTATCCTTCCTTCAAAACGTGAGTATCACGCTTGTAAGACTTTAGGATCGGTAGTTACCCTATAATATGGTTATAACAACTGTCCCTAATCGGGACTAAAGTGTACGTTAAAGGCGTTTAGGTCATTGCTTGAAAGGTTGGAATGAGGAGCGTAAACATACATAAGAACCGCAATATACAATATAATATGTAGAAAAGTAAAAAACACAACAATTTATAGTGGTTTGGTTCGGATTGAACCTACGTCCACTTTAAGAGCTTTGATGATTTTATTCATGGAGGATCTTACATAAGAAATCCCCAAATTGATTTACATACTTGGTCTAGTTCTCTTAGAAATGAGAGGAAGATTGTGGAATGAGGAAGATAATCCCCCTTAAATGAGAACCCAGTCCTTTTATTTATAGAGGTTTGGGCATCCTTTTGTTGCTTTTCTTTACCGCCACTTTTTTGTGCCATCTTCTTGTTCCCGCCTTTGGCTTTTGGTTTTTTTGTCTTTTTCTGCTTTCTCCTGCTTCCTACAGCCTTCTGCTGCATGTTTTGTCTTTTTTCTCCTTTCTCCTGCTTCCAACAGCCTTCTACTGCTGGTTTCTGAACACTTCTGCTATCGGTTCCTGAGCCCCTTTTACAGGTGTTGAATTTCTCTAACTGTCTCCATCTTTCTTTAGCTTCCTCTAGCTATCTCCACCTTTCTTTACCTTTATCTACCTTTCTCAGGCTATCTCTAGTTGTCTCCAGCTTTCTCTAGTTGTCTCCAACTTTCTATAGCTTTCTCTACCTTTCTCTTGCTTCATCTAGCTGTCTCTAGCTTATTCTAGCTTTCTCTAGCTTCGTCTCTCTTCCTCTAGTTGTCTCTATCTTATTCTAGCTTCCTCTACATGTCTCCACCTTTCTTTACCTTTCTCTACATTTCTCAAGCTTTCTCTACGTTTCTCTAGCCTTCTCAAGATGTCTCCAGCTTTCACTAGCTTTCTCTACCTTTCTCTAGAATTCTCTAGCTTTCGCTGGCTTTCTCTACCTTTCTCTTACTTTCATTACCTTTCTGTAGATTCCCCTAGCCTCCTCTAGTTGTCTCTAGCTTACTCTAGATTCCTCTAGTTGTCTACACCTTTTTTTACCTTTCTCAAGCTTTCTCTATCTTTTCTCTGGCTTTCTCTAACTTTCTCAAGCTTCATAGACCTCGTTGTCAGTTCTTAGACCCCTTCTGGTGTCAGTTTTTGAACACTTTCTATTGTCAGTTCCTTAACCCCTTCTGTTGTTGGTTCCTGAGCCCCTTCTACAGGCTTTTGCTTTCTTTGACTTTCTTTTTTCAACCACTATTCTCAAACGATACGTCCGTTAATTTAATATGACCATTCTACAGAATGGGAAACCATCATCTGAATCCAAAGGAAGTGGTTTCAGTTTTGAATCTCACACCAATCAAAAGTTATAGGAGAAACAAGATTTCATCTTCTTCTTTTGGTGTTGACATAGCTGTATCCATTGCTTTTCCTTTTACATTTTCTGGCTTTGGAGCTACTGCTTCTTTATACTTTGCCAGTGTAAATTTTGGTGTTCATAGTTAGCCCCCCTATAATAAAGAAGATTTTGTTCTTTAGGACAAAATCCTGTGGCTCCTGCACAACTTGTATTGGGAAGATTGCAATAAGTATTTGTCGCACATCGGCAAATAATATGAACCATCTCATACTATATATCAATACTTGGAATAACATATTGTGAAATAAATAACTTGGGCTTGGAGATGGACATAATGGCTTGGGCTGAAAGGGTTTGGGACTATAAAATTATTATAGGTCAAAGATGGGGACTTGGGTACTTTGGGCACGTGGGCGCATGTGTGATCCCACGACATGAGTTTGGCTGTTACGACCCGTCATTCCGCTTGAATAAACGGACGCATCCTTATCCAACGGTCATGTCCATTCACCCCTTATGAATATTGCTCCTTTCTGCTTGGAAATACAAGATGCCAAAGTTATGAACTTTTTTTTCGGGTGTGCGCAGTGTGCAGATTCAAACATGTATTCACGTTGGATGACATGATTTAAAGCATAACATTTTCTATCACTGTTCGATGACCATTTCATTATTGCTACTTAGACATTCAATATTCATGAATTCATTCTTGAGAGCATGATATAACATTTCAAAATTTACATTTGGATATTTGCAATCACAGGGTCATCATTGATATATATATAATGCGTTAATAAAAGCAACATGACTTGCATAGTGAGTTATATTTCTCTTATAATATGTAAATCATTGTTTTTAATCAGAACTTATAGCAATGAAGTTAGGGGTAAAAGTAGCATAAGCTTAGAAAACTTCCATATGATAACATATCAAGTTTCAATCCAAAAATTCACTCATGCATATGCAATATGAAAGTGACTGAGCCGATCTGGTGCCTAATGTGTGTATATGCATCCATAAGCAACCACTAGCAACCACTTGCAACCATCAATCATAACATGTTTCAAATACATGTATACATCCATTGGCTTCTACCTAAGGATCAAAGACATGACCTAGAGGATATACCTAAAAAGAGAGAAACAAGTATGCATAAAATTCCTAGAAAAAGCGATCAAGGATATACCCTCAAGAAAAAGGGTATGACGCGTGTGTCTTATCTTCAGTCTCCCATATCGTGTCTTCTTGAGCTTCACTCCACTGTACATTAATTACTTTAACTTCACGATTGCGAAGTTTCTTGACGTCCATTTCCAAAATTCCCTATTAAAGACAGGACCTCGATCACTTACTGTGCTAGAGGGTATCCAATGTAGTTGAACTATCAGCCACATGTATATACTAAGATGTTTAAAGTTCTTTCCTCTTCTTAGCTTATCCATCATTTTACAAATCTGAGGGTCTAAAGCTAAAGGTTTCTATGTACTCTTTACCTCTCTTAAGGTTAGTGTTTTTTTTTACTTATGGCGCCTGGCACAACTATTTATCTCTCACACAAACCATCCTAGTCGAACTCGACATCCCTCAAGTACAAGCCCCAAAGGCCTAAACCAATATCAGACAAGCACCCAAGGAATACCTCTTATGAATTTGGACGATCTATGTGAGATGATACTAGCAAAACAACCAAACAATTGAGCATTTAACCGACTTTGGCTATCCTCGCCAATCTTGCTCCAAAACTATCATTGATCGCATAAATGGCTTTGCATTGTCAACTAGATATATGCAGAAGTCTATCTCGCGTTTTGGGGGGAACCCCTAACCTAATCAAAAACATTAGCATACTCATGGACTACTCTAACGGATCGCAAATCGTCGATAAATGCATCAAGTGATTCTAGGTAGCTAAGACTAACTAATCCCTTCAGGATCACACAAAATCTCGAGGGTATCCCCCGAGGCAAGTCAAAAGTCTAACTATCCTCCTTTCGAAATTACTAGTTGTAACGACCCGGATTTTTTGGCTATCTGATCTCGATATATTTTGAGTATTATAATTGGATGTTAACATATTTTAAATATTTAATTCATTAATTAAACAAATACTTGAACATTTATATTTATATTTATATTACATAACGAACTCGAAACTACGCGATAGTACATAAAATTAAATTTGAACTTCAATTGATTATAGCGAATTCGTTTTAAGCCGGATTTCGGTGAAACAAGAAGCATATGAATCTAATTGATAATATTTTTTAATGGAAGGGAAAAATCGAGTTTTCGTATTGTAGATTTTGTTTTACGTCCAAACCAAATATCGAAATAGTCGCTGTGGAATCGTTTATACGACATAACATTTTATTTAAATATAATTAAATATCGACTTCGAATTTGGACAAGTCCTTTGAAGCATAGTCATAATTTAATTTTTAGAATTTCGCTGTAATTTTTAATTAATTAAATAAGAAACTTTTTATTTGGAGTATTTTGCAACTTATATCAACATTTTGGGGTTTAAGAGAATAAGCTAACCTACCAATATTATTATATTTTTGTGATCATGGCACAATGCTGAACGCGACAGTATGTTTATTTCTGTCGATAGCGAATCGTATGCAGACGGAGACTTACGTAGCAGGGTACGTTAACTGTAAAACTAAATATCGCTTGTCGAAATCAGTCTCAAATCAATGAAAATCGGGATGAAAAGAAAACACACACCCTATAGGATGTATACCGCACCGGCAACTCTATATATTTGGTACATGCATGTCTATCTCTAAACCATCGATTGATGGAATAACACACGCACAGGCTATGTTATGGGTTAGCAATAGCCTGAGAACTTCTGTACTACTCCTTGGGACTCAAATAGAAAAGTACAGCTTCCCTATCATTTATCACGTGCCAAGAGAGAAGTGAGAGTATGGCCTACCCTAAGATTAATACCAGTTACCCTGTTTAGCCGTACACAAAATACACTGCTAGCCTCAAATTTTCAGCGCAGCTACCATCGTACCATCAGACAGCTAAACAGAAAAGAAAACTTAGTGATGCGGCTACTTATGAAGTCTCCATCAGTTATAGTGGATGCACATGCACTGAAAAGATTTAACATAGCAGCTATTTCCTTTTGCTATACAAATAGCAGCAGCCGAAGATTTGATGTTGAAGACACATAGCTAAAACTATGTTGTAGCACAGCCACACCCTATGCAGTCCCCTTTCATTTGAAAGACTTTGTTCATATCGCATTGTCTTCCCTCTATAAATACGTACCCATTTCATTGTTTCTGCACAAAAGAAAACGTACTGTTTAATAACTAAAGTAAGGATGGTATCATAACATTGGTTGGTGACTGAAAGTACTATTAAAAATGTTGAAGATACTTAAATGAAATGTACAAATCATATATACAGCCTACAGCTACCTATCTTGTAACGACCCAGTTTTTTGCTCAGTTTTCGCCGGTAATTAAACCAACATAAACCATTCATAAAGACGGAATGTTTGGGGTACTAACACATTTGCACAAAATATAAAGAACTTTTCCATTATCATTACAATAATATTACATCAGAGTTACAAGAGATACATTAGAGCACATCGATTACACAGCGGAAAAGATACTAAACTCAGCGGAAGAATGTGAATGCTTCAAGTCATAATAGCTTCAGCTAAAACCAGAATCCTGCTCCAACAAACTCCAAGGCTAAATCTGTGAACCGAACTACTAGGCTGCCCGTGTAAAAATTATGGGCACCTAGAGTTTAGGTGAGGTAACAATAAACTCCAGGTCAGTCGTGGGACTGGTGTGAGAACTCAAAACAGTTATTTTTAGAGTTTATTTTAAAGTTAGGTAATTCACCGGACCACGCCGCTAATGCGGAACGGGTTTACTCCATGTGGATACCAGTGCATAGAAATCCACAATGACCTTTTAAAAAAAATGAAGCTAGCATAAGCTCGTCCCACATCACACAATGCAAGCGCACACCAGATGAGCGAGGTTTGCCTTATGATAACCAAAAATACATTCGTAGGTGAAAATTCTCTTTTACTACTATACAGTGTGGAAAACCTTTTCGCAGATAAATGTATTAATCCTGCCACCATAATGCCCCATCCCATTATACTGACAATCCTGCCGGTAACCATTAGGCTATACAATCAAAACCTTATGGCCTCGTAGTGGAGATTGGGTTTCCAACATGATGGTTCCTGGTACGAAAGATCATTCGTGGGCTCACAAAACTTTCTTGTGCGCATCAACCTAGTACTTGCGGATAACGTCCAGACTCGGACTCCGTTATACTGACCCACCATACATGAATCATAGTACCTAACAAGTAGCTTCCCAAACTGGGGACTTCGTAGTACCCTTTTATCATCACATCCCGGTGCACCGAACATATGAAACGAACATAAAAAATCTGACCACCAGTTTACCATCAATCTGGGGTGTGAGGTTCGTCAAGGTCAAAATATACACAAAGCTATGCTTAAATAATCCATGCTTTTATCATTCATAGCTCATCCCATAACTTGAGTATGAGACATTGTCCATTCACTAAGCATCACTGATTTCCATCAATATATAACCTCTAAGCTCATACGTCTTAGAGAAGGGTGTTAAGCAAGAGAATAAATTCTCCGCCACCAAGCAAATATATATTAATAAAGATCGGTGCTACGCAGTCAATTACAATATCAGACACACAATCCATACAAGTCCGTTTTGGGTCTGAACGAAACCATAATCCGTAATTCCTTCACATACTCTTGTGCTTCTGCAACTTAACTGTTATAAAATCCATCTGCAAGTGGGAGCGACCCATTCGAGACATTCAGCAAGTCGTCCTTACGACATGAAGGGTCCCGGTCTTCAAAGTCATCTCCAATGTCTTCAATTGCTTGACAACATCGTATTATTACTTGGAATGGTTTTCAGACATATATCTGATCCCGGTCTTTCCAAATAATAGGCACAATTAAAAATAACACAATTATAGAACACAAAGGCTTTCCACCAATCTCCTTCCGTCTTGGATTTTGTTAAAATTAATCTTCTTTAAACCCATTCTCAAATTATTACAAAATCCATATTTAACCTTTCTCTTTTAAAACACATCCTTTATATCAAAGATGGTTTAGCCTTAATGCCTTAATTAATTATCCGTTTAATAACTCGTTATCAAAATCCAGTTTCCTTTGAAAATCCTTAATCCACATTTCAACCATAGTGTTGACGAACAAAAATGTCGCAAACACCAAAGATTCCGTATTACTAGGAATTAATAATATGGTCGCATAGACAAGACATACTATATAACATGAAATAAAATATAAGCGGTAAATGATACAAGAGATTTATAGTGGTTCGGCCTTAGTGAAGGCCTACATCCACTTTGAAGAGGTGTAGAGATTTTATTAATCACTTTGAATGATTACAAGGTTGAGATCCTCTCATTACATATGTGGATTATTATGCAAAGTAGTCATGTTTGCAAGAAATAATAAAATGGACAATTTTGTCCTTCTTCTTCCTTAAAGAGGAGATGCCATTAATGAAGCTCTATAGAGGTCTCAAGGCCCAAGAATCACTCTCTTTTGAAGTGTGAGGTAGTGGGGTATTTATAGGAAGTGGTTAGGTAGGGGTTAGGTAGGAGTAGGTAGAAATAGGGACCATCTACAAGAAATTCGCGCCTCCTCCCTTCGGCCTCGGAAAATTCGTACCTGGGGAGGTACAAAATTTCACACCTGCTCGGTGCAAAATTTCGCATCTCCCAGGTATGAAATTTCGTACCTGGTGAGGTACGAAATTTCGCACCTGCTAGGTGCGAAATTTCGCACCTTCCAGGTACGAAATTTCGTACCTACTAGGTACGAAATTTCGTACCTACGAGGTAAAAAATTTCGCAACATCAAGGTGCGAAATTTCGTTCCTCGGAGGTACGAAGTTTCGCACCTCTCCAGGTACAAAATTTCGCACCTTGGCAGGTTGCGAAGTATGCTTGGCGAGGGTCGTTGGTCGAGGCATGTTGGTTCTTTTGGGTGCGTCGAAGATCCTCAAAACGAAGGGAAGGAATCCACCATTTTACTGGTCCAAAGTGACGGAATCTGAGCTTTCGGCATGGAGAAAACCGGCTAGGTCGATCGCCGCCGGGACTCTGGGCCGGCACGGTTCGCCTTCGGCTTGGCTGCAGACGGATACTGATGGAAGTTGCGTCCGAGAGAAACGACACCCTGCTAGTGGCCGGACTCGAGTCATGTGATTCTGGCCCTCGGATGATATTGGCAACACCTCCGGGTTGTAATGTCACGCGATATGTTGAGTCGAGCGTGTCTTGAGTACTTTTGGTGACGGACCAAATGGCCGGTTAACATTTGCCACCCAAAGTACGTCTTGTCTTGACATGATGTGCTTTGGAATGAAAGTTGAGACGATAGTAGGTTTGCAGATTTATCCTGCAAGTTATAGGAAAAAACATGTTAGTTAGCGGGCATGCTCGTTGGGGAATTGTGAGCGAGCCGCTGTTGGTTTGGTGTCGCACTCGCGTAGCTAAGTATCCGCATGGTGCCATCGTCGCGCGTTTTGACACTTGCGGGGGATATGCGTACGCGGGCGCTTTGATGATTGAGCATTTGGTGAGTACGCAAGTGTCATTGAGTCGTGATTGACTTGGTAGCTAAGGCTTCGAAGATAAGTGGATGTAGCCGTATTTAGGTGTACGATCTCGAATTCCAATCTTGGAACGTTCGTTTGAGGCATACCGATCCCTTAATTGTAGTTACTTCCTTTCTCCTCCTCTCCCGATAGAAAATCATCATAAGGCATGAAGGATGTTCGAGGTATTGTTAGGTTTTCGGGAGAAGGGAGGAGAGATATGGAAAGTAAGGGGGCTTTCGGATTTGGCGTTCAAGAACGTGGAGCAGTCGACCTTGGGAAGCGGGATTAGGAATTTGGATAAAGGTTGCCAAGCATGTGTGAATACAGGATCGGGTTTTGTGTCCCAAATGCTTATTAAATCTTTCGCGCTCTTTAGGAGTTCGAATCTTGGTTGAGGAGATGACAACTAAGCCGACGCACGGGAGCCTGAGAGATAACTTCGCACTCCCCCGACTTTTTCGAACCCTGTTTTCGATCTTGAGTTTGTAAACTTGAATCTTTGCATGGCGCCAAATGAGCGGATAATGATTAGTGATTTTTGGCCTCGTGACGTAGTCCTCAAGGAGTGGACCAGCTTGGATTGTCACCTTGAATGCTTGTGTAAGATATCGAAACACGGTTAAGCAGTTAGTCTTGGGATCTGATTAATAACATAACCACGATGCGGTCGCATCATAACTTAGGCGTTGCACTGGTGGTTGGTGATGGCTGTGGCGTTAGTTGTTGAGGCTAAAGGCTGCCACCATGTTCCGGAGTATCAGTTTTTTGTGGAGTCTGGGTACTGATGGAAGCCGAGATGCCTCCATGGCTCGAACATTGGCTCTGGATTTCTTCCGTTGCGAGGTAAAGGTGCTCTAAACATGTAGGCTCTGTAGGATGCTATGAAGATGATGCCGGTGCAGAGACTTAAGTGGAACTAATCGGGTCTTGAGATCGCCAGGCCGGTGAGACAATCCGTAAAGGGTTGCCCCAGGCGTGGGTACCCGCTAAATTTTGCTTGACATCAAGGATGAGCTAGCAAGCTCAGATCATTGCTCAATGTTTCATGTTTGGTCGGCAATTGGGGTTGAACGTAACATCATTGGTTGGCAAATGATTCTGGAAATGAACTTATTCGGACTGATTGCTCGGATACGCAAGATGCGGGCATATGGTCGAGTTTTCAGTCCCTAACCTAGTTATGTCAGGGTCGTTATCCGATTTGAAGAACAATGTTGATGTCTTACCGGTAACTACTGCCTTAATTATCCAAACTAGGTGTCATCGCCTTGTTTTGATGCGATTGTAGGTACGCATCGAGGGGTGTGAGTTAGCTTCATGATGCGTTTAAGTATGAGCTTGTTGGCAGGGCGCTGAGACTTTGCGAACCCAATGAACCGACCATTGAATCCCAAGAACATGCACTGAAATATGGATTTTTTATTTTGCATATTGAGAATTTGTCTCAGTTCTCCAATTCCTCGGGGAACCGATGGTTATATTTCTCCCTCCGTCATTTGGCCCGAGCTTTTAAGCCCGGTCTTCCTAGTATTGGCGGGAGGTTAGAAGTTTCCGAGACCCGAGCTTTTGGGTCTGGATCATCCTCGGGGCGAGTCGTTCGTTCTTCTTTAGAATAGTTGCCCCGAGGGTTGTGGCGATGGAAATGCCAATGCGGAAGTTGGTGGGCATCCTCCTCAGGTCTTGCGATGAGTAAGTTGGTGCAAGGATAAGCAGGGGATCGCCCCAAGCTTGAGTACTTGCTAACTGAAGAGGAAGCGAGTGATGAACCATTAGAAGTAAAATAGTTGCGTCTTGTATTGGGAAGCCCCACATGGAGTGGAGGCCACGCCGGGCTTTGGCCCCGTGCTTCCTCATGTGTCCAAGTCCCTGTTTCGGTTGGAGTTACAGCGGGAGCAATCTGGAGTAACCGGAGAACACGTGGCTTCGGGATCCCGTATTCGTATGAGCCTCTTTTAGAGGAGGAGAAGCTGTTGGTTGACCAAACTGACGGGCGTAGCTGATGTAAGAATGCAAGCAATGCAAGTTGAGGTGGATGATTAGGAATCCTGGCTGGTGGCAGAGTCGTAGGAACCGGAGGGGAAGACAGACGGGATGAGGCTGCCATACAAGATGCTCGGGCAAAGTCTAGTCAGGATGCCCGGGAGAAATCTGCTGCCGTGGTGGCGAAGGAGTACGCCGATGCTGAGGCAGAGAAGGAGAGGGCCTCTGAGTAGGCTAAGAATAAGGAGAGCCGCCGGTGACGCCCACTAGAAGAGGGCGAGAGGACCCTTAGCACACTTGTAAAGGATGCTATTATGTGGCTCCGCGCCAGGCACTTAGGTGATCAGAAGACTGCTGAAGGTGCTGAGAAGAGAGTGGAGTTCGGCGCCAAGAAGGGTTGGGTAGACACCTATGCTAGATTGGTCCTTGCTTCTTACATCGTCCCTAAGCCATTGCCATGTGTTGCTCTCGGAGAGGCTATGATGATTACAAGCGGCGAGGATGATGGCGGAAGGCGCACATCGATGCCTCATGAATCCATTACTCTTGTGGGGAGTAGAGTAGGAGGAAGCGGTTCTTAGAAGGAAAGGACCCGTCGTTGGTGGTGACCTGCCGGTATCAAACCTGTATAGACGAAAGAAAAGAAAAGAAAAGGATGAGTAGCATCAGTAATTGTTAAAGGAATTAAAGATATTTGGGTTAGGTGAACCAATGGTATATGCGAGTGCGGTCCTCGCTTTTGGTCCTTAAAGACATGGTGTGGTATTCACGAATACCCTATCATCAGAGAGAAGAGAAGTTAGACATGTAGTCTGTTTCGTGTGTGCGTGTGTGTGAAATGGAATGTGAATTAGTAAAGATCGCATTTTGTGTTAATTGTTCGGATGTTCCTTCCATGATTTCGGGCGTCCCGTACTTGCATGGGCTTACTTATCGTTACATTTAACAAAAAAGCGATTGTGCCCCTGGCTGGTGATTCCAGGGGGTGCGATTGAGTGTCGCGCTCTGTGTCGTTGTTCCAGAGGGGCGAGATAGTGCGTAGGCTTCTAGTAGATCTCCCTCAGCTCGGGAAACCCGTAGTTTGTGAAGCCTGGCCAGAGCGCCTGCTGGTTTTTCTTGGGTTGCCCGGGGTTAACCTCAAGAGTAGCGAAGGCGCATGACATCGCGTTGTACGGTCCGTCTAGTGTGTGGCTCTCCTGTCGTTCATGGGGTTGGAGCAAGAGACGGCGTCGTTTATTCGCCGGGGAAGAGCTCTAATCATCAGCCCGTAGGGTCCGATCGTGGCCATGAGCTGCACCTAAGCCTTTAGACCTTTGGGGGTAAAAAATTTAAGGTTGATCTCGGTGCTGCGCCAAGATTCGACCATCACCCATAATTCGGGGGTGGTTTGTATCGCCCCGTCTGGTTGTTGGGTGGTTGAACGATTTATCCTCGGCCTCGGCACTGGGCTGAGGTTCGAGTTCGAGGTTAATTATACTCGGTCGCCCCATGGGCCGGTGAATCGAGTAGCGTGGCTGGCTCCCGTGCTCGAGGTGACGGTCGTAGCCAATGTTGTTTGGCCTCGATGTTGGATCGAGGTTCGGAGGGCGGCACCGGCTCCCATGCTCGGGGCGCCGATGCGGCAATAGAAAGTTTGAACGCATGCTGGTTGTCAGGATTAATCAAACACGTCATGCACGAAGAAAACATGGAAGGGAGACAGGAAACTGAGCATCATTCCTTTGGATATCTTTGGTAGTAGTAGCCTTTGCAATTCCTCGAATTGAAGGAAAGAAAAACATCGTTGGAAGGCCTGAATTGATTGTATAGTAAGTTATGTAGAATCGAGGTGAGGATGCTCGTTGTTCCAAGCCCTTGGGGAATTCCGCTTCATCCATGGTTGAGGGTTTGAAAGTTCCATCGCTGAGCTTCTGCTGTATGTGTGTGGGCCTTCCTATCAAGGGGTGAGGCCTGCTGTTGGAGGAAAGACCCGTTGTAAGACGAGGTTGCCGATGTTGATGTCCTTATGGAAGACTCGGGAGTTGAAGTATCGGGCTACTCATTACTGATTAAAGCTTGATCCAGGGGACAGGTTCCTGGGTCAGAGATGTCGATCAAGTGCAGTGCGCTCGTGTATATGAATTAACCATAATGGTTGACCATAGGACAGAAAAAAGTCATTTAGAAGGCTTACAGTACTTGAGGACGGATATCAACTGGATCGGTGCAAAAGGCGACCCACGTGAGGCGGGTTGTGAGGCCTGGATGCTTATCGTTGCCATAGTTCTGATGAGCCGAAGGGACGATCGTGCGGGACTAATTGTTGGCCGAAGTTTTGTTTAGTGGGGATCTTTGATGAACGTCGAGCGGCTCGGAGATCCCATGCATTGCGGATCTCCGATGAGCGTCGAGTGGCTCGAAGGTCCCACTTAGTGGGAACCCCCGATGAGCATCGAGTGGCTCGGAGATCCTATGCAGTAGGAATCTTTGATGATCATTAAGTAGCTCGGAGATCCTGTGTAGTAGAAATCTTTGATGAGCGTTTAGTGGCTCGGAGATCCCATGCAGTAGGAATTTTGATGAGCGTTGAGTGGCTCGGAGATCCCATGTAGTGCGGATCTCCGATGAGCGTCGAGTGGCTCGAAGGTCCCACGTAGTGGGAACCCTCGATGAGTGTCGAGTAGCTCGTAGATCCTGTGCAGTAGGAATCTTTGATGAGCGTTGAGTGGCTTGGCGATCCCCTACGGATGAGTTCCTCGATGTCATTCTGCAAGCAGCGGAACATGTTCGTGTTGTATCTGCAGATGTTGTAGAACCGACAATGTCCTATAAAGTCCCTTGGCGCGCTCGTTGGACGTTTAGGCCTTGGCCCTTTGCATGGTTGGGGATTGCAGGATGCGAGATGGATTTTCCCGGGAGTGTCCCTAAAGCAGTATAGCAGCGCAAAGAAGGAGGTCGTAGGTGCTTCCCTTTATTTTTGCGACTTCCTTTGACGTTGCCGGCGTGAGCAAGATTGTGCAGAGCGGTTGAATCAGAGTTGTTGGTGTTTTGGGCCTCATCACGAGGTAGGATGCTGAGGGTAGGAGCTTTATTCCTTTATGCTAGATTTTGGCATAGGAAGTAGTCAACATTCATGCGGAAGATCTTCTGAATCCTTGATTGTCTTTGATCGGTTCATGCCCCATGTTTGGAATAAGGTGGCACGCCATTCGTTAGCTGGACGAGTGTGACTCGAGGATTAGGTACCTTGACTTCGGCAAACGCGGTGCTAGATTTTGCAAGATGGCCTTTGAGAGTTCACGGATGTCTTGGTAACTGCTCGAGGCTAAGAGGATGTCTCTGGCTATTATGACATGCATCCTGGAATGCGTGACCAATTTACTAGCGAGTTAGTCGAGGGTTGAGATAGTTCAGGACGGTAGTCGAGAGAACTGTAGTAGAGCCGTCTTGGGAAAGGACGGGTAGCACTTGCAACTTATGGCATTGGCGACGTGTAATGAACCCATGTCCCAATGGTGGCGGCTAGTGAAGCTTCGAAGATCATAGCTTCGTTAAGTATGGAGTAAGTGTTGGCATGTCGGAGTCCTGGTGCCATTTGGTATTAGGGCTAGCCGAATGAATGGATTACGCCTCGTACTGCTTTCGCAGATGTCGTGGGCGTGCCCCCGCGATTCCTTAAGATCCCACGGATCGTTTCTACGACACTTGGAGGTTGGGCTTCCGCCGTATTATAGCGGTCGTGATTTAGTCCTGGACTTTGGAGCTTAGCGCGCCTTCTTGGCGGATGGTCTTTGGCACTCCGTGAGTCTCCAACCTCAGTTGGGTTATGTTGTGGAAGTCGGTTGAAGTGACCTCGGGCCTAGTTGGATGCTTGAAGCGTAGGTGATAAGTATGGACTCATAGCAGCTTTAGTTCGCCTCGCAGACGGTTGAGCGTCAAAGCCGGGGATGGCCAGGATGACGCGTTCCATTTCTGGTGGTGACCTTGATATTGCCGAGGTTAGAGGTCAGTCTTGCTTTTACGGAATGCCACATGTGGTGTGTTGAAGCGTTAGGGCCACTCAGCTTTGCGCGCGATCCTAGTGAATGGATAATTCCCAGAGTGTACCGACGGATGACACCCGCGGTCTCTGACCCATTTCTGAAAGCAAGCAGTCGATCTTAATTGTCTAGAGGGGCATTGATGCGGATCTTGATTTGTTGGAGCGCGGGTTGCTGGAATAGCGGGTCCATTACATTGATTAGCGGCCGCCAGATTATGACGAGGAAGAGGTTAGTTGGTAGGATCTGGTCCGTCCTTGATATTTAAGCGAGAGCGGTCTCAGTACCGTGCCCCCACGCTGCATGTGACTTGTAGTTGGGTCGTCGTTGCCGTTGTCGAGAGCGTTGGTGCGAATGGTGACATCTTTAATGGGACTAAGCCTCCTTTTTTAATGCGACCCCCTCGGTTCGGAAGAGGAAGTGTCGAATGAGGCGGAGTCGAGGTCGAGTGAGGTGAGACTGAGTGAGGCGAAGTAGAGGTCGAGGGCATCGAGGCGGAGTCGAGGCCGAGTGCGTCGAGCTGGAGTGATGTCGGGATTAGGGGTACCTCCGAGTGTAGTGGGACTGGGACCGTCCCGAGGAGTGGCTTCGGCCAGTCGGTTAGTTTGCGGGGTTACCCCCAAGTCCTGGGTCGACGGTGGAGGAGAATCAGTACTTTCCACCGTAATGTATGCTTGTCCAGTCGAATCTGAAGTGCTTCTCATCATGTCTTCGATTCTAGCGAGAAAGGCATTGAAAGCTTCTTCCTACCGCTCGAGTCAAGCTTTCAAATCGGTAGCAGGATTCTTAATCATTCTTTTGATGCCCCCTTGAATGACATAATTCGATGGAGGTCTGGCTTTGGTATAGCTGTTGAGTTTTGGCGAGCTGGTGTGCACCCTGATTCGGAAGAACTTTTGTCCGACGAGCTGCTGGAAGAGCGGGACTTTTGTTGCGAGTGGCGACAGTTGGGCTATTCTGAGTAGAAGGTTGGTTACACGGACCTGGTTTATTACCGTGCTCCTTGGCCGTAAGTGATGATGGTCTGGTCATCATCTCATTTCTGTTATTGTTGTTGTCGCCATACGAATGCTGGAGCGGATGGCGATGTTTTTAATGAGACTGAACTTTCTTCCTTGACGTGGGCCCTTAGCTTTGAGAGGAGAAATTTCCGATGCAGGGCACCGTGAGCGGGCGAGATTCTGGACAAGCTGAAGTAGAATGACGATGCATCGACTTTTTTGAAGATGGCGCATAAGGTTGATGTTGATCTTCAATGCATAGAGCGAGAGTTGCATTCTCATATTTCTTATTAAGCGCGTGAATCTGTGCTTGAGCCGCAGGAGCTTCGGGGTCCACAAGTGGAAGGAGATCCATTTCCAGTGGGTCCTCTGCCGCTCGGGGAGGGTGAGAGTTACCATTGTCAATTGTGGCCAATGGGGATGAGCGTTAGGTTTTGCCGGAATTCTGCTCAATGCTGGCGAGAGTCATGATGCTCTTCGGACGTACTGCTCAAGGCGCTTCTCGCGGATAAGCCTTTCGATTATGTCTTTGAATTGATGGCAATTATTGGTATTGTGCCCGCACATGCCGAGGTACCGACAGTACTTGCCGGTCTTCTTCTCATGATTAGTGGACTCCCTGTTGTATGGTTTCTTGTATTGAAGCGTGTTGTACGTTTGTCGGTAGATTGTCTCCAAGTCTTCATTCAGCGGGGTGTAGATCTTGTATGTCCGGCTAGAACTGGTTTTTTTGGGTTCCGAGAAGCTTGGTAGTTGTCGAGGCCGCCTTGCCTACTGCTATTCGGTCTTTGTTTGTAGGGGCCTGCCCCCTTGTCCTTATCAAAGGTCTTTACTACCTGTTTTCCTGTGACGTTGTCATTTATGGTACCCGCATGTGGATTGTTGGGAAGACCGGCTCTGGAGAGTCGGTTTCGCCTCGCCTCTTCTTGACATAAGTATTTCCTAGCCTTGTCACGGAAAGCGTCAAGGCTTTTTGGCTGCTTCCGATTGATCCATGCCCCGAATTCGGAATTGGGGAGGACACCTTTGGCTAGTTGACAGAGTACGATGCAAGGATCTGGATCCTTGACCTCGGCGAGCGCGACGTTGAACCGGGAGAGGTAGCTTTTGAGTGACTCGGCGGGTCCTTGGTATAGGTTAGACAAGGTGAGGGCATTCTTCGGAGTCGGGATGTGCACTCTGAATTGCTTGAATAATTCTGTTACTAATTGGTCGAAGTTGTTAATGGAATCGAGTGGCAGGCGAGAGAACCATGACAAAGCGGTTCCTGATAAGAAGATTGGAAAGCACTCGCATTTGACCGGATCATTGCCCTGGCCCAACTCCGTTTGCCATTCATATTGGTTTAAGAAGGTACATGGGTCGGTTGTGCCATCATAAAGCGGCATCTGTGGCATGCTGAAGCGGTGTGGCCATTCAGCTTCATTTACCCTCCTGGTGAAGGGGTTGCGCCTAATATGCGCTTCCCATGGATCATGCATGTTTCCTCGCCTCTCCCTCATGATCCTTCGAACCATGTCGGGAAGGTAGGTTGGATGAGGGTCCGCCATTGGGACCCATGGGTTTTGGCGAGGTTCCGGAGTTCAGGTGCGAGGACGTCTTCTATGGTGGATGTCTGGATCATCTTCCTCCATGTCCTCGACATCTAGAATCGAGTCTTGGTAAGGATCGGGTTGATGCGGGGTCGAGGGACCCGAATTAGGAGAGTGGAGGTTCGAGGCTGGGGTGAGGGAGTTTCGAACCCCTTGAGGCTTCGAACCTGCGGGATTTCGAGGTTCCGAACCCCGTGGGGTTCATGCTTCGAACCCAGTAGGGTTCGAGTTTTCGAACCCTGTGGGGTTCGAGCTTCAAACCCTGTGGGGTTCGGGCTTTCGGACCACATGGGAGGTTCGAGGATGAGGCGAGGTGTTCTAAGCTATAATTGTGAGAAGAGTGGGTCGAGGCTATTCTCTTCTTCTTTGGGTGGAATGAGCGTTGACTTGGTCAACGATGTCCGAGGAGTGCGGAAATATCCGATGGTGGGGTAATGTCCGAGGGTAAACCTCCTTCGTTGGTGCGGGCCCCTCAACTTGGAAGAGGGAGTTTCCGATGTTGGTGGTCGAGGTCGGGTATTGCTCCGAGCTAATGGCAGTCGAGCGGCGTCGCACTGACTTTCTTGGAGTTGCCGCCTAAGGTCGATGTTATTCCTTAGCGGTTGGTTGAGCTTGACTGTCGTGTTCTCGTACCTTTCATTAAGCATACGTATTTGCGCTTGAGTTACGGGCGCTTCGGGGTGCACAACTGGAGGTTCATTTTCATTGGTTGCCGGGATATTTGTCGGTGGAGGTGGACTAGATGGACCGGCCTTAGCAGCGCCTAATATGCCGATTATCACGTTCTTTGACTTTTTTACCATCGTAAGCGGGCCCGACGACACGTTAGGCGAGGAACCTTAAGCACATCAAAGTCGAGATGGTAAGGTGCAAGAAAGACGCAATGTCCGAGTTTTCTCAGTGAAAGCACCAAATGTTGACGACCAAAAATGTTGCAAACACCAAAGATTCCGTACTACTAGGAATTGATAATATGGTCGCATAGACAAGACATATTATATAACATGAAATAAAATATAAGCGTTAAATGACATAAGAGATTTATAGTGGTTCGGCCTTAGTGAAGGCCAACGTCAACTTTGAAGAGGTGTAAAGATTTTATTAATCACTTTGAAAGATTACAAGGTTGAGATCCTCTCATTACATATGTGGACTATTATGCAAAATAGTCACATTTGCAAGAAATAATAAAATGGACAATTTTGCCCTTCTTCTTCCTCAAAGAGGAGATGCCATTAATGAAGCTCTATAGAGGTCTCAAGGCCCAAGAATCTCTCTCTTTTGAAGTGTGAGGTAGTGGGGTATTTATAAGAAGTGGTTAGGTAGAGGTTAGGTAGGAGTAGGTAGAAATGGAGACCATCTACAGGAAATTCGTGCCTCCTCCCTTCGGCCTCGGAAAATTCGTACCTGGGGAGGTAAGAAATTTCGCACCTTCTAGGTGCGAAATTTCGCACCTCCCAGGTGCGAAATTTCGTTCCTTGGGGGTACGAAGTTTCGCACCTTGGCAGGTTGCGAAGTATGCTTGGCGAGGGTCGTTGGTCGAGGCATGTTGGTTCTTTGGGGGGCGTCGAAGCTCCTCAACACGAAGTGAAGGAATCCACCATTTTGCTGGTCCGAAGTGAAGGAATGTGAGCTTCCGGCATTAAGAAAATTGGATGAATCAATCGCCGCTGGGACTCTGGGCCGGCACGGCTCGCCTTCGGCTCGGATGCGGACGGATACTAATGGAAGTTGCGTCCGAGGGATGCGACACCCTACTAGTGGGCAGACTCGAGTACTCTGATACTGGCCCTCGGATGATATTGGCGACACCTCCGGGCTGTAATATCACGCGATATGTTGAGTCGAGCGTGTCTTGAGTACTTTTGGTGACCGGACCAAAAGGCCGGTTAACACATAGTTTCCAATTAAATTGATTTTCCAACATTCCATTCTTTAATCTTAACTAAAAGATTATACTTTCTTTCCAATTCCTTATTTTTAATTTCTCAAATCAAAGATCTGATTGAATCCTCAAATTACGATATTAATTTCCATAACTCAATCTCATGGGGTTTCAAGAATGATATTATTAAAGATATGATTCACGACAAAACCCAAATCAATTGATATTGAACGTAAGTTACACAAAAATTGTATCTACATATATTCGATATCAATTCTCATAATCAACGGATACTGTAAGTGGAATAACGATATAATAATATCTTCCAAATTCATCAAATAGTATACGTTTACACCAAAGAATTTCATACCAAATATCCGAAGATTATTTCTATCCAACTTATCCCAATCAAATTGGGAAACTCGTATCTTAATTTAAAGATTTATCCAAACCTTTGACATTAGATCCGGATAGAAATATCATCCACTTATACTTAATATTAATCTCTGTATAAAACTCACACTATAAGCGGAATAACGGTGAACTACCTTTTATATTCCTCCAATAGTAAGAGTCATCATCTACCGGATTCATATCAAACATCCGAAGATTTATCTCCAACCATATCCAATTATTAAAAACCTGTTTTAATATTAAATAAATCAATTTGAATCCCATATAAAGTATTTCCAATACTTTTGAACCTTCGAAAACATTCCACCAATCATTTGCAAATGATTTCTTAACGTTCGTGCATTAAAAACTTCAAAATAGATTATTTCAAAGAAAGCCTTACAATAGTGTTTCGAAAGTGTTATAAAAGCATCACAAAATAGCTATCTCAACTACTTTGATCAAATATCATTTATCTTGGCCAAAACATAAACTTTACAATTCAAAACAGTTTTACATAATTTATAATGATTTTACAAAAAAAATCCATATTTTAGAAACATTAAAAATGGCTATTTATAGTTATGGTCGATAACTTCTCTTATAGCGACCTTTCCCCAAAACGGTTTTAAACATATCTTGAAAATTATAACTTAAAATTAAAATCTGCTTTCACTCATTTTAAAGCTCTTGTTAATATAAATCAAACGATTTTCATTTCATGGAAATCCGATTTAGATTGCAAAAGTTATAAGCGTTTAAAGTTTGCATCTAAAATACACGAATTGCCGCTGTGCGACGAGCCCTATTTTGACCACAATAAAAATTATTCTTCATTACTTCAAAATGCCTTAGAAAACCATTATATACTTCTGTAAACCATTTAAAGTAATTTACATTGACTTTCCAAATTTATTTTGGGTTCAAAATTCAACTTTTACTTTTTACTTAATAAATCAAATTCCAATTCATTTATAAATTCAAATAACTTCAAATCAACCATCCCATTCGTCGGACCTATTAGGGTTAGCTAGGGAGAGAAGGAAACTTCATTTCCAAACCCAAGCCTAGACACTATCCTCTCTGTCATCCTAAAATGTTCCGGTATTAATTTATTCATTTAAAGAATTTTACCTACATACATGAATACGGTCTTTCCCGATTATTAGCCTTCAATTTCAATAATGATATTGTTTCTAATTACGAAGGAGATTTGCGGATCACCAATGTGATACCATAACTGTTGTGTCATAGTGTTTGCAAAACAACATCAACAACTATTTAAACATCCATAGCAACCATCATCAACATGATTAAATAATTCATAAATGTGCACAAGCGTTATAACAATAACGCTTAATAGTGTGTGTGTTCTAAACTACGCATCCATCATCCATCATAACAAACATCAACTATCATTAACCATTAATAATCCATTACTATATTTAAATTACTCTAACTACTAATTAAATAATAAACCGTGGTTAAAGAGTTCTCACCAAACAGCTTTACGATCTTCACGGTAGGCAAGCCTAGCTGAGTGAACCGTCGGACAGTATTTCGGCGCACCGTCTTCATTATCTCTATATATATATATATAATATATACTGATCTCTCTTTATATATTATAAGAGGAGGAGGAGAATGAAAAACTTTGGCAAGGTGGTGGTGGAAATGAGGAAGAATTATGCCATGGAAACCATGGCTATAAGCTTTAAGAAGAAGGTGGAAAGGAGGAAATGGAATGGAATGGTAAGAAAACGGAGAAAAGGTCTCCTTATATAGGAATAGAGAGTTAAGGAGGTGATGACACATAAGGGGGCACATGGAAGGCATGCATGAAAGCTTATATGCAAAATTACAAGTGTCCATACACTTGTCTTAAGAAGAGAAGGTGAACTTTTGGTAGCATTTTCCCTTAAATGCTATGAAAACTAACGGAAACGCTTAATTCTAATGCTACTAATTCATGTTACAGTTTGACAAATCCGATCGAACGACAAATAGTATCAATAAATCCAAACTTATTAATAATCGTTCTCATTTATAATTCAAGTAAAATCTATCATATAACATATTAAAATTATTAAATATTCTTAACCATATTTTTTTGTGTCAAAATCAAATTCAAATTTAAATTAAAAATTTAAATTGGTTAAAAATTCTGGATCGTTACATTCACCCCCCCCCCCTTAAAACTTTTCGTCCTCGAAAAGGAAAGGGAATCGTAACTGCTCATTCGACAAATTCAAGACTAATTTTCTTTATACCAAAGCTCCCTGGATATACCAGGTCAAATATTATAACACACATATTTAGAGAAAGTCATATCTGCACGTCCTCCAACGATAACCTCCAGTTACCTATTATATTCGATTCATCGTTTACTAGGTCAATTACTTATACTCAACCATTTACTGTTTTCCAAAAAAAAATCAGAGGTACAAATTATTCTCTTTGATCTTATCTTGCAAATACAATGGTTATGGACTTGTTCCCTTTTTATTCTCCAAACTTACTGTTATTCTTTACATGTAAAACTCGATCCTCAAAATTCAACTTATCTAAATGTTTCAGTTGAGGTAATTTCTTCTTACTATTCCCACTTGCCAAATATCCTTTGATCAAATTGTGAAACTAAATTCACAAGGTATTCATGCTCAGTTAAACAATTACTTTAGTTGTCACAATATACTTTGGAACTTATCAACTGTCCAAAATTGCCGATAATTCCAGATTTTTTTTTCTTATATTTTTTAAGTTTGGCTATCCTCATTAATTATTCTAACTTCAAGATTACAAAACTTATTTTCCTTCAAACTTTAGAGAAATGGCTTTAACCTATGCAGTCCTCAACCAAAATATCATCAAATATCTTATCGTCATATCGAATTCTCAATATTTGCACTTCAAATTTAATTAGTTGTGGAGGAATAATTATATATATTCTAATTGATTAATTCCAACTTACCCTTTAAATCATTTCCCGAACTAATTGGATTACCTATGTAAATTACAACTTTACATAAACGTCTTTTAATCAACTTAGAAATTCCAATCACAAGATGTCGTGCTCAAGTTTTGAATTCCCAAATATTTCAAAGACCCTTCTTCCTTTATATTGAAAATATATTCTTTCAAAATTAGTTCCAAAATTTAATTTCAAAGTAATTGCCAATTCTTACTCAAAATATTGATTTGAGTTTCCAAATTATATATCTTTTCAAAACCATTTTTTTTTCACAAGTACACTTTCTCATATACTCTCTACTTAATTTACTGGCTTATCCATATTACAGGTTCACTTGATATAATTCTTGCAACTTATCAAATTTTCAATATCTTTCTTACTTATTCTAATTCATATCAATTTATCAAATATTTTCAAACTCTTATCTAAATTGGTTTAAGTATATATTGATATTTTAATCGGAATCATATAGTCATCCCACTTTCGAAACTCGAAAATACATACTGATGATGCTGCACTCATTAACAGAAACATCTTCAAGCGACTAGAGTGTGATTGTATAACTATCTAGTATACTTAAGACTTCGTATATACGTTGATCAGACGTATATGCAAAATCTTCTTATACTCGATAGTCCAACCTCAACATCAAATAAAATACTCAAACTCTTATTATTCATTTTGGTTTCTAACCATATTAATTAGTTTCTTTAGAGGAGGATTACCTTAACAATTTTTACCCAAGTTTTCCTCTTAACATGAATTCTAATATTTTATAATTCCAAACTTAATTAATTTTACTTGGATTGTGCTCTCTCAAACGTAGTAATCCAAAATCTCATTCTAAGGCATTACTAACCCTATCTCTAATGAGATATTATAACTATGATGAGTCTTTCCTTTTGCTCAAATGAGTCGTACCCCATGGCTTTGTATAAACCAACGCTCTGATACCAAATGTAACGACCCGAATTTTTGCTCGGTTTTCGTCGGTAATTAAACCAACTTAAACCGTTCATAAGGACGGATTGTTAGGGGTACTTACACATTTGCACAAAATAAAAAGAACTTTTCCATTATCATTACAATAATATTACATCAGAGTTTCAATAGATACATCATAGTACATCGATTACACAACGGAAAAGATATTAAACTCAGCGGAAGAATGCGAATGCTCCAAGTCATTAAAGCTTCAGCTAAAACCAGAATCCTGCTCCAACTAACTCCAAGGCTAAATCTGTGAACCAAACTACTAGGCTGCCCGTGTAAAAATAATGGGCACCCAGAGTTTAGGTGAGGGAACAAAAAACTCTAGGTCAGTCGTGGGACTGGTGTGAGAACTCAAAACAGTTATTTTAGGGTTTATTTTAAAGTTAGGTAATTCACCGGACCACGCCGCTAATGTGGAACGGGTTTACTCCATGTGGATACCACTGCATAGAAATCCGCAATGAGCTTTTAAAAAAATTGAAGCTATCATAAGCTCATCCCACATCACACAATGCAAGCGCACACTAGATGAGCGAGTTTTGCCTTATGATAACCAAAAATGCATTCATACGTGAAAATCCTCTTTTACTACTATATAGTGTGGAAAACCTTTTCGCAAATAAATGTATTAATCCTAGCCAGCATAATGCCCCATCCCATTATACTGAAAATCCTGCCGGTAACCGCCAGGCTATACAATCAAAATCGTACGGGCTCGTAGTGGAGATTGGGGTTCCAAAATGATGGTTCCTGGTACGAAAGATCACTCGTGGGCTCACAAAACTTTCTTGCGCGCATCATCCTAGTACTCGCGGAAAACGTCCATACTCGGACACCGTTATACTGACCCACCATACATGAATAAGAGTACCCAACAAATAGCATCCCAGACAGGGGACTTCGTAGTACCCTTTCATCATCGCATCCCGGTGCACCGAACATACGAAACAAACATAAAATATCTGACCACCAGTTTACCATCAATCCGGGGTGTGAGGTTCGTTGAGGTCATGATATACACAAAGCTATGCTTAAATAATCCACGCTTTGATCATCCATAGCTCATCACATAACTTGAGTATGCCATGTTGTCCATTCACTACGCATCACTGATTTCCATCAATATATAACCTCTAAGCTCATACATCTTAGAGAAGGGTGTTAAGCAAGAGAATAAATTCTCCGCCACCAAGCAGATATATATATATTAATAAAGATAAGTGCTACGCAGTCAATTACAATGTCAGACACACAATCCATACAAGTTCGTCCTGGGTCTGAACGAAACCATAATCCGGAATTCCTTCACATACGCTCGGGCTTCTTGCCACTAACTGATATAAAATCCATCTGCAAATGGGAGTGACCCATTCGAGACATTCAGTAAGTCGTCCTTACGACATGAAGGGTCCCGGTCTTCAATGTCGTCTCCAATGTCTTCAATTGCTCAACAACGTCGTATTATTAATTGGAATGTTTTTCAGACATACATCTGATCCCGGTCTTTCCAAATAATAGGCGCAATTAAAAATAACACAATTATAAAACACACAGGCTTTCTACCAATCTCCTTCCGTCTTGGATTTTGTCAAAACTAAACTTCTTTAAACCCATTCTCAAATTATTACAAAAATCCATATTTAACCTTTCTCTTTTAAAACACATCCTTTAAATCAAAGATGGTTTAGCCTTAAATCCTTAATTAATTTTCTGTTTGATAACTCATTATCAAAATCCAGTTTCCTTTGAAAATCCTTAATCCACATTTCAACCATAGTTTCCAATTAAATTAATTTTCCAACATTCCATTCTTTAATCTTAACTAAAAGATTATACTTTCTTTCCAATTCCTTATTTTTAATTTCTCAAATCAAAGATCTGGTTGAATCCTCAAATTACGATATTAATTTCCATAACTCAATCTCATGGGGTTTCAAGAATGATATTATTAAAGATATGATTCACGACAAAACCCAAATCAATTGATATTGAACGTAAGTTACACAAAAATTGTATCTACATATATTCGATATCAATTCTCATAATCAACGGATACTGTAAGTGGAATAACGATATAATAATATCTTCCAAATTCATCAAATAGTATACGTTTACACAAAAGATTTTCGTACCAAATATCCAAAGATTATTTCTATCCAACTTATCCCAATCAAATTGGGAAACTCGTATCTTAATTTAAAGATTTATCCAAACCTTTGACATTAGATCTGGATAGAAATATCATCCACTTATACTTAATATTAATCTTTGTATCCAACTCACACTATAAGCGGAATAACGGTGAACTACCTTTTAAATTCCTCCAATAGTAAGAGTCTTCATCTACCGGATTAATATCAACATCTGAAGATTTATCTCCCACCATATCAAATTATTAAAAACCTGTTTTAATATTAAATAAATCAATTTGAATCCCATATAAAGTATTTCCAATAATTTTGAAACTTTGAAAACATTCCACCAATCATTTACAAATGATTTCTTATAGTTCGTGCTTTAAAAACTTCAAATTAGATTATTTCAAAGAAAGCGTTAAAATAGTGTTTCGAAAGTGTTATAAAAGCATCACAAAATAGTTATCTCAACTACATTGATCAAATATCATTTATCTTGGACAAAACTTAAACTTTACAATTCAAAACAGTTTTACATAATTTATACTGATTTTACAAATTTTTCCATATTTTAGAAACATTAAAAATGGCTATTTATAGCTATGGTCGATAACTTCTCTTATAGCGACCTTTCCCCAAAATGGTTTTAAACATATCTTGAAAATTATAACTCAAAATTAAAATCTGCTTTTACTCATTTTAAAGCTCTTGTTAATATAAATCAAACGATTTTCGTTTCATGGAAATCCGACTTAGATTGCAAAAGTTATAAGCGTTTAAAGTTTGCATCTAAAATACACGAATTGCCGCTGTGCGACGAGCCCTATTTTGACCGCAATAAAAATTATTCTTCAATACTTCAAAATGCCTTAGAAAACCATTATATACTTATGTAAACCATTTAAAATAATTTACATTGACTTTCCAAATTTATTTTGGGTTCAAAATTCAACTTTTACTTTTTACTTAATAAATAAAATTCCAATTCATTTATAAATTCAAATAACTTCAAATTAACCATCCGATTCGTCGGACCAGTTAGGGTTAGCTAGGGAGAGCAGGAAACTTCTTTTCCACACCCAAGACTAGACACTATCCTCCCTGTCATCCTAAAATGTTCTGGTATTAATTTATTCATTTAAAGAAATTTATCCACATATATGAATATGGTCTTTCCCGATTATTAGCCTTCAATTTCAATAATGATATTGTTTCTAATTACGAAGGGGATTTGTCGATCGCCAATGTGATACCATAACTGTGGTGTCATAGTGTTTGCAAAACAGCATCAACAACTATTTAAACATCCATAGCAACCATCATCAACATGATTAAATAAATCATAACTGTGCACAAGCGTTATAACACCAACGCTTAACAGAGTGTGTGTTCTAAGCTACGCATCCATCATCCATCATAACAAACATCAACTATCATTAACCATTAATAATCCATTACTATATTTAAATTACTCTAACTACTAATTTAATAATAAACCATGGTTAAAGATTTCTCACCAAACAACTTTCCAATCTTCACGGTAGGCGAGCCTAGCTGAGTGAACCGTCGAACAGTATTTCGATGCACCGTCTTCTTTATCAAAATATATATAATATAATATTTACTAATCTCTCTTTACATATTATAAGAGGAGAAGGAGAATGACGAACTTTGGCAAGATGGTGGTGGGAAAGAGGAAGACTTATGCCATGGAAATCCTGGCCATAAGCTTTAAGAAGAAGGTGGAAAGGAGGAAATGGAATGGAATTGTAAGAAAATGGAGAAAAGGTCTCATTATATAGGAATAGAGAGTTAAGGAGGTGATGACACATAAGGGGGCACATGGAAGGCATGCATGAAAGCTTAAATGCAAAATTACTAGTGTCCATACACTTGTCTTAAGAGGAGAAGGTGAAATTTTGGTCGCATTTTCCCTTAAATGCTATAAAAATTAAGGGCAACACTTAATTCTAATGCTACTAATTCATGTTATATTTTGACAAATCCGATCGAACGACAAATAGTATCAATAAATCCAAACTTATTAATAATCATTCCCATTTATAATTCAAGTAAAATCAATCATATAACTTATCGAAGTTATTAAATATTCTTAACCATATATTTTTATGTCAAATTCAAATTCAAAATTAAATTAAAAATTTAAATTGGTTAAAAATTCTGGATCGTTACATATCTAAACGTGACTTCCCTATTTGCTGAAGCAAATCCTTTCGCACATGCTAAGAACCAGTGTATCCCTTCTCCAGTCCCATCAATGAAGAACACACTTAGCAGCATTGTTGCGTGTCTTCCAAATTATGACTGCGTGATGGCCATAAAATCCAATACCGTAAGATCCAAGTTGTCTCCGCTATATATATGGCCCTCTTTCCCCATTTGTATTGGTAGATACAGAGTGAACTAAAATTAATAGCGTACAAAACCAGTAAACACTATTCGCCTCAAATATTACTTTGAAAATCAAAAGAATATTTACATAAACAATGATTCAGCTGCTTCCTATGTAAACGCAAGCTTCACCTTCTTTTTCGAACACTGTATAGGAATTTATTTCAGCAAGAATACATGAGGGTTGAGGGGAAGTCGGACCGGCGGGCGATGGTGAGGGTAGTGTTGCGGTCAGGAAGAGGTGGACTAATGATGTAGTGGCGATCTGGGGTTTTTGTGGGCGGTTATGACGGGTTTGTCACAGGGGTGTGATGCTCGGTGGCGAACCGATGGTGGAAGGTGTGAACTACATTGTATAGTGACGGCCAGAGATAAGAGCGGATGGAAATGGGTTTGATAAAAGTTGGCAAGCTTTCAAGTATGCGGTTAAAATGGAGGAGAGGTGCATGAATAACGTCTGTAGCAGGTTATGTTTTCTGTTGTTGTTGGAGAAAACATATGAAAAAGAAAAAGGAAGAAGAGTGGGACGGGTTGGCTACAGGAAGTGGCAAAGTGTGTGTTTAAACAGAGAAGGTTACGCATGGAATAGGTGGAGGAAAGGCCAGAACGTGAAAAAGCATTTGTGGGCTCTGTTAAATTTTGTGGGTCGTGGGCTTTACTAAAAAAAAAGAGTTTGGCGTGAAGAATCTGAAGGGATGGGGAAGCTATACTGGAAGTTGCATGGAAGGTTCATGCATGAAAGTGTAATGTGGATTGTTTAAGGGGTTGGTAACGGTTTCGTTTGTGCAGGCTGTAAACCTGGGCTGTGCGGTGAAATCTTTGAACTCCAACGGTGTATGGGTGCCCAGGGAGAACATTGTCTGGTGTCGGAAATAGCCCACATGGATTGATGGTAAGCTTCGTAAGTAGTATTAATAAAAATAACTAATTATAATATACAACCATTATGTTTTAAGTAGTATAACTTCTACGTACTAAAAAGAATTACGCAAGACAAGGTACATTGAGATCGTGGTCACGGAGCATACGCAGTCGAATTGGTTAATCGGAACCGGAAGAAGTTCGAATTTTATTCAATTTTAAATGTTCATTTAAAATTGAAGAAAAAAACCGGAAATCATCGAGTTAAGTTGAGTAAATTCTCACACATTTCTGAAATACTTTGATGTGCTAAATCCGTATAATTAAATTGAATTGGTTCATTGGATGCCTTGGATGCCTATGATTGATTAAATGGTTGACGTTAATTATATTATCGTCGTTTAAAAATATTTCTATATGCTGATATGAAATATTATAATGATCTTTGTTGCAGGGAAGAACAGGTAGGTGGAATCAAACCGGTTCCTCAAATACTTAATATGCTGTTAATTCATATTTTATGAACTGTTTAAAACCCGTTGACTTTAAACCCTGTTGGTTGTTGAATGTGGTTCAGTTTGAACCAATATATATAGTATTGGTTGAGAAATAAAAAGCAAATTGCCCAAATCTGTATCATTTTCTAAAGATCGGTTCACCGTTAGTCGAATCGCTGGAAATAAGGTTATGGAGTTTATTTTATAACCAAATATAGATTTTTAATTTTTATTAATTTAGTGAAGGTTCTAAAAAGGGGATAAACTAACCACATCTATACATTCATTGGTTTAACCAAATTCTACCATGCGCGAAGCACGTGCTTATATAAGTGATTATTAAACGATTTTATTTAGCCAATTCAAGTAACCAGCATTAACGTAACAATTAAAAGGAGTTTATATTGATATGAATTTAATAGAAATCAAAGTGAATAACGTTATTTAGATTAATTAATTACCAATTAATTTATATGTCAGGACCAATAACGATTAACTAGCAAGTTAATCAGGTTTAGAGTTGAACGATTTAATGGTGTTAACTGAAGTGGTTTATTTAATTAGTTTGTTAAAGAGAGTAGCTAATGGTTATGTAACGCAGTACTAAATTAGTAAATGTTCACATTTGATTATTTGTCACTTATTTACCAAAGCATGACTTGGAATGGGAAATATAGTAAGGAAAGTTTGTGAATTTTAAAGTCATGGTTATAGTTATTGAAAGCGATTTAATATTTATAATAAGAAATCAAAGTTTTAACTTATATTCTTACCGAATTATATTGGATTCTATGAATCCAAGTTATACGAAGTTATTAACCTAAGTTTTATTGAATATATAAATGGGACGCGTTATTAGAAGTGTTATTTGAATAAAGTGAAAGCCAAGATTGGAAATTTAAGAATTTGAACTTAACTGGGAATCAGTTGGGATAACTGATTTTATGAATATTGATCTGATGTTAGTTTCTCCCTTCGGAGTTAATATTTAGGAAATTATTTTAGGATTGATTTACGGTTAGAACTAATAGAGATATGAAATGAGAATCAAACATAAACCCAAGTTTGGATTAAAGTAGTTAAATGCGATAAATTATAAAGATGCGAAACAGAATCGCCATTTTAAAGAAGAGATGATATTTCATCAAGACGGAATAAAAACGGGATTTGTTGTGATATGGGGAATAAGTATAAGTTTTTGTTTTTCAACTGATATCTATCTTAAGATAAGAACGTTGTTGATCAAGGTCGATAGGTAATTAAGATACATCAACTTGAACTACTTCAGGATTATCAAAGGATGATATTAGTCGTAATGGTGAAAGTGTTAAAATATTTTGAGAAAATAATATTCTGACGTTATTAGAAGGATTTGGAAATATATTTATAATGAGATTCCGGAAATAAAATGAAATAATAAAGGGCTTGATGGTATGAAATTATATCCCTACAATAAAGGAAATAAAAAGGAGATTGGTGAAAGTATAATAGTATGTTCAAAGTATGAAATAAGATTTAAAGGGGTTTGTTCTAAAAGGATGATTGGAGATTTTGGTGTTCAAGTAATGAAGCCAAAGAAGTTGTCGAAATGATTAAATGATAAATTTGAATCGATAAGAAATGTTATGGGAATGTTTGAAATATTAGTGAAGGAAAAATTAGCTACGATTTAAGATATTTTCCAGATACATAAGAAAAAGGGAATTGAGGATATTGACATATTTAAACCAATATATTATAATGGCCAAGTGATGCTGTGTATAAACCAATGGCTCTGTTTATTTTTGTTGTTGTTTATTTTGATAGTTTAATTACCAAATATCAAAACCTGACCCAACGTTATTAGTACGGAAAGACCGGGATCGAATTTATATTCGAAAACCATTCCGACCAATAAATACGAATACGTCGAGGATACTATCGAGATGGAGCAATTAATTACCATAGATCTTCATAAAACAAAAGAATTACATACAATCTCTGGCTGATCCCTAGGGATATACTGTGTTTCTATCGTGATTGGAATCTATGGGTTGCAAGGACATCTCACTGCTGATCCATGGGGTGATTCCTATATTGGATGCAGTAGGAGAGTACCTTCGGTTCATCTTTTACCTGGATAACGTATATGGTAGATGTGAATGGTGGCTAGAAGTTTTAAAAAGTCGATTATAGCCTCAAGCCTCATCAACTGGGAAATGAACAAAAATCGGGAAGGCAGCATGGCTATGTGGGTCACACCCATTAGGGTGTATTGTCACCATCTACAGAATATTCATATTTGTTACATCTTTCCAATTCTGTATTACCCAGGAACTACGGTGGTCGCGACAAAAAGTCGTAAGGTGACAATATATTCGATACACTCAAGAGAAATGAGTGGTCGGTCATGTGTGGGCCGGGTTGCAAGACGTTTTTGTTGAACCCTGTGTATTCGCCTCTAGAGATACATTATCGGCAGATGGTCCCATACCTTGTCATGGTTGGAAATCCAATCTCCAATACGCGCCCGCGGTTTTGATTTTATATTATATATGTGGAGCGTGAGATGCAAGCGTTCTACTAGATTTTATTTATTTGTATTTAGACTCTATTATAATATCAGAATATGATATTGATTTCAAAATGTTTTGGGTTATAGTAAGATAAAAACCGTCCGTGTTTATGTGCGGGCTGGTCTTACTATTATCCTTTTATTTCAAAAGGATTTTAAAGTTAAACAAGTTGTTGTGTTATGAATTTATCACTGAAAGTATTTCAGACTGATCCGGGTGAATTTTGCTTTGCTTCAAATGTGCTCCGGTCAGACTGAGTATGTTATCAGGTTAGGTATCGCTTGGAGCTTTAGAAGAGGAGTTGAAGTCAAGATGTATTCCATATATATACTGCTACTAGTTTATTTCTGCTGTGTGTTGTATTGATCTGAATGTATACTCTGATGTTGTAATATACAGTTCTTTTATAAAGTATTATTGATTATTATATTTTGTCCATTCCGCTGTGAGACTCTGATCTTCTTATTTTTCTATTCTAATATTTCTTTCTTCTCCCACCCTCTAATTTCTTTCTATTAGCTTCCTGGGTTTTCGATACTTGAGTTTGGACACAGGACGTGTTAGTGTCTGGATACAAGTGTCGAAATTGCCGGGTCGCTAGAGTTGGTATCAGAGCAATGGTTTAGGAATAACCTTGGCTCTATGGTGTAACTCGATAGAGATTGGGCTAGTAATACCCTAGATCGAGTTGAGTGTATACGAGAGTGCGTATTTGTAATTTGAATATAAAATTATTTTTATATTATTTTGACCTAATATATTTTAAAGGAAGGTAAAATTTATTATTTTATCGAATTACTATTTGATTTGGATGAAGTAGAATCATTAAAATATGAAATGAGAATTAAATTCAGTTGTATAAATGAATCTTATGAATTGAAATTGGAACAAGTCAACTGAAATCTGGCTTGTGTTAGGTAAGATAAAAAGTGAATGTATCCAAACAGAACAAATGGAAATTTGTTGGATTGTATGTTTGGAATAAAATTCATGATTATGGATTTGAATTGGATTTAGAACCAATGAATGAGCTGGGCTTGTTAAAATGAAATTAGTGGTAATAAATTTGAATGGTTTAATAAAACCGGTAGGAAACTTAAATTATAGAATTGGTAGATAAAATTTGAATTAAATATTTAACATAAGACAAGTTAAATAAAAATTTAAAAAGGAAATGAAATGGTTTGATTAAAGTGACTGTGTATTGTGTATTATTTGTTGGTTGCCAAATTGATCGAAAATACGAATTAATCAAAATTTGGATGAACTGAAAACTAGAAAATTAATTTCGGTATAAAAATCAATATGAAATAGAACAAAGTGGTTTAACCCTGTGTTAGTTATTTCCACTATATATTAAGTTGAGTACAGGTTGAAAATCGAAGAGCAGTTATTTGCCGAACTTCATAATTCGAGTATTGAGTTGCCCGACAAAAAAGTAAACCATAATATTATTGATTAGGTGTTTGAATTTATACCCGAGATGGGTAGCCACTTGGCTTTTATTTTCTTCCGAACAATATGAGAGACCCAAAGTGTCGTTTATAGTTGTTTCGATCGAACCGTGTAGATGAGGTGCTGGCGAATTTTTTGAAAATTTTATAACTTTGTAATATCTTTGATAATATTTTGAATTAATTATTTTAAAAATAATTGCGGTTGGAGCATTCTTTTTAACTAGCAATTTCGAGGATGAAATTTATTTAAGTGGGGAAGAATGTAACGACCCGGATTTTTTTGGCTATTTGATCTCGATCTATTTTAAGTATTATAATTGGAATATTAACAGATTTTAAATATTTAATTCGTTAATTAAACAACGACTTGAACATTTATATTTATACTTATATTATATAACGAACTCGAAACTGCGCGATAGTTCGTAAAATTAAATTTGAACTTCAATTGATTATACAGAATTAGTTTAAGTCGGATTTCGGTGAAACAAGAAGCGTCTGAATCTAATTGATAATATTTTTCTAATGGAAGGAAAAAATCGAGTTTTCGTATTGTAGATTTTGTTTTACGTCCAAACCAAATTTCGAAATAGTTGTGGTGGAATCGTTTATAAGACATAACGATTTATTTAAATAAAATTAAATATCGGCTTCAAATTTGGACAGGTCCTTTGAGGCTTGTCGTAATTTAATTTTTAGAATTTTACTGTTATTTTGAATTAATTAAATAAGCAACTTTTTATTTGGAGTATTTTGCACCTTATATCAACATTTTGGGGTTTCACAGAATAAGTTAACCTACCAATATTATTATATTTTTGTGATCGTGGCACACTGCTGAACGCGACGGTATATTTATTTCTGTCGATAGTGAATCGTATGCGGACAAAGACTCACATAGCTGGGTACATTAACTGTAAAAATAAATATCGCTTGTCGAAATCAGTCTCAAATGAATGAAAACTGGGATGAAAAGAAAACACACACCCTGTAGGATGTATACCGCACCGGCAACTCTATATATTTGATACATGCCTTTTTATCTCTAAACCATCGATTGATGGAATAACACACGCACTGGCTTTGCTATGGGTTAGCAACAGCCTGAGAACTTCTTTACTACTCCTTGGGACTCAAATAGAATAGCACAGCTTCCCTATCATTTATCACATGCCAAGAGAGAAGTGAGAGTATGGCTTACCCTAAGATTAATACCAGTTACCCTGTTTAGCCATACACAAAACACACTGCTAGCCTCAAATTTTCAGCACAGCTACCATTTTACCATCAGACAACTAAACAGAAATGAAAACTCAGTGATGCGGCTACTTATGAAGTCTCCATCAGTTTTACTGGGTGCACATGCACTGAAAAGATTTAACAGAGCAGCTATTTCATTTTGCTATACACATAGCAACAGCCGAAGATTTGATGTTGAAGACACATAACTAAAACTATGTTGTAGCACAGCCACACCCTACGCTGTCCCCTTTGATTTGAAAGACGCTGTACCTATTGCATTATCTTGCCTCTATAAATACGTACCCATTTCATTATTTCTGCAGGAAAGGAAACATGCTGTTTAATAACTAAAATAAGGATGGTATCATTACATTGGTTGGTGACTGAAAGTACTATTAAAAATGTTGAAGATACTTAAACGAAATGTACAAATCATATATACAGCCTACAACTACCTATCTAAACGTGACCACCTATTTGCTGAAGCAAATCCTTTCGCACATGCTAAGAACTAGTGAATCCCTTCTCTAGTCCCATCAATGAAGAACACACTTAACAGCTATGTTGCGTGTCTTCCAAACTATGACTGCGTGATGGCCAAGAAATCCAATCCCGTAAGATTCAAATTGTCTCTGCTATATATATGGCCTTCTTTCCCCATTTGTATTGGTAGATTCGGAGTGAACTAAAATTAATAGTGTTCAAAATCAGTAAACACAATTCGCCTCCAATATTACTTCGGAAATCAAAAGAATATTTACATAAACAATGATTCAGCTGCTTCCTATGTAAACACAAGCTTCACCTTCTTTTCGAATAGTGTATAGGAATTCATTCCAGCAAGAATACATGAGGACAGAGGGGAAGTCGGACCGGCGGGCGATGGTGAGGGTAGTGTTGCGATCAGGAAGAGGTGGACTAATGATGTGGTGGCGATATGGGGTTGTAGTGGGCGGTTATGGAGGGTTTGTCATGGGGGTATGCTGCTCGGTGGCGAACCGATGGTGGGAGGCGCGAACTACCTTGTATAGTGATGGCCGGAGAAGAGAGCGGATAGAAATGGGGTTGATAAGGGTTGGCAAGCTTTCAAGTATGCGGTTAAAATGGAGGGGAGGTGCATGAATAACGTCTGTAGCAGGTTATGTTTTTTGTTGTTGTTGGAGAAAACATATGAAAACGAAATAGGAACAAGAGTGGGACGGGTTGGCTACAGGAAGTGGAAAAGTGTGTGTGTTTAAACAAAGAAGGTTACGCATGGAATAGGGGGAGGAAAGGCCAGAACGTGAAAAAGCATTTGTGGGCTTTGGTAAAATTTTGTGGGCCGTGGGCCTAACTAAAAAAAAAAGAGTTTGGCATGAAAAATCTAAAGGGATGGGGAAGCTATACTGGGAGTTGAATGAAAGGTTCACGCATGAAAGTGTAGTGTGTATTGTTTAAGGGGTTGGTAGCAGTTTCGTTTGTGCAGGATGTAAACCTGGGCTCTGCGGTGAAATCTTTGAACTCCAGTGGTGTATGGGCGACCAGGGAGAACATTGTTTGGAGTCAGAAATAGCACACATGGATTGACGGTAAGCATCGTAAGTAGTATTAATTAAAATAACTAATTATAATATACAACCATTATATTATAAATAGTATAACTTCTACATACTAAACAGATTCACGCAAGACAAGGTACGTTCTGATCATGGTCACGGAGCATACACAGTCTAGTTGGTTAATCGGAACCGGAAGCAGTTCGAATTTTAGTCAATTTTAAATGTTCATTTAAAACTGAATAAAAATAATCAGAAATCATCAAATTAAGGTGAGTTAATTCTCACACATTTCTAAAATACTTTGATGTGCTAAATCCATATAATTAAATTGAATTGGTTGATTGGATGCCTTGGATGCCTATGATTGATTAAATGGTTGACGTTAATTATATTATCGTCATTTAAAAATATTTCTATATGCTAATATGAAATATTATAATGATCTCTGTTGCAGGGAAGAACATGTAGGAGGAATCAAACCGGTTCCTCAAATATTTAATATGCTGTTAATTAATATTTTATGAACTCCTTAAAACACGTTGACTTTAAACCTTGTGGTTGTTGAATGTTGTTCACTTTGAACCAATATATATATTGTATTGGTTGAGAAATAAAAAGCAAATGGCCCAAATCTACACCGTTTTATAAAGATCGGTTCACCATCAGCTGAATCGCTAGAAATAAGGTTATGGAATTTATTTTATAACCGAATATAGATTTTTAATTTATATTAATTTAGTGAAGGTTCTAAAAAGGGGATAAACTAACTACATCTATACATTGATTGGTTTAACCATATTCTACCGTGCGCGAAGCACGTGCTTATATAAGTGATTATTAAACGATTTTATTTAGCCAATTCAAGTAACCAGCATTAACGTAACAATTAAAAGGAGTTTATATTGATATGAATTTAATAGAAATCAAAGTGAATAGCATTATTTAGATTAATTAATCACCAATTAATTTATATGTCAGGACCAATAACAATTAACTAGCAAGTTAACCAGGTTTAGAGTTGAACGAGTTAACGGCTTTAACTGAAATGGTTTATTTAATTAGTTCATTAAAGAGAGTAGTTAATGGTTAAGTAACCCAGTTCTAAATTAGTAAATGTTGACATTTGATTATTTGTCATTTATTTACCAAGGCATGACTTGGAATGGGAAATGTAGTAAGGAAAGTTTGTGAATTTTAAAGTCATGGTTGTAGTTATTGAAAGCGATTTAACATTTATAATAAGAAATCAAAGTTTTAACTTATATTCTTACTGAATTATATTGGATTCTATGAATCCAAGTTATACGAAGTTATTATCCCAAGTTTTATTGAATATATAAATGGGACGCGTTATTAGAAGTGTTATTTGAATAAAGTGAAAGCCAAGATTGGAAATTTAAGAATTTGAACTTAACTGGGAATCAATTGGGATAGTTGATTTTATGAATATTGATCTGATGTTAGTTTCGCCTTCATTGTTAATATTTAGGAAATTATTTTATGATTGATTTACGGTTAGAACTAATAGAGATATGAAATGAGAATCAAACGTAAACCCAAGTTTGGATTAGAGTAGTTAAATGAGCTAAATTATAAAGATGCGATATAGAATCGCCATTTTAAAGAAGAGATGATATTTCATCAAGACGGAAAAAAATGGGATTTGTTGTGATATAGAGAATGAGTATCAGTTTTTTTATTTCAACTGATATCGGTCTTAAGATAAGAACGTTGTTGATCAAGGTCTAAGAGGTAATTAAAATGCCCCAACTTGAACAACTTCAGGTTTATCAAAGGATGATATTAGTCATAATGGTGAAAGTGTTAAAATATTTTGATAAAATAATAGTGTAACGTTATTAGAATGATTTGGAAATATATTTATAATGAGATTCCGGAAATAAAAGGAAATAATAAAAGGCTTGATGGTATGAAATTATATCCCTATAATGAAGGAAATAAAAAGGAGACTGGTGAAAGTATAATAGTATGTTCAAAGTATGAAATCAGATTTAAAGGGGTTTATTCTGAAAGGATGATTGGTGATTTTGGTGTTCAAGTAATGAAGCCAAAGAAGTTGTCGAAATGATTAAATGATAAATTTGAATCGATAAGAAATGTTATGGGAATGTTTGAAATATTAGTGAAGGATAAATTAGATATGATTTAAAATATTTTCTAGATACATAAGAAAAAGGGAATTGAGGATATTGACGTATTTAAACCAATATATTATAATGGCCAAGTGATGCTGTGTATAAACTAATGGATCTGTTTATTTTTGTGGTTGTTTATTTTGATAGTTAAATAACCAACTACCAAAACCTGACCCAACGTTATTAGTACAGAAAGACCGGGATCAAATTTATATTCGAAAATGATTCCGACCAATAAATATGAATACGTCGAGGATTCTATCGAGATGGAGCAATTGAAGACCGTAGATCTTCATAAAACGAAAGAATTACTTACAATCTATGGCTAATCCCTAGAGATATACTATGTTTTTATCGTGATTGGAATCTATGGGTTGCAAGGACTTCTCGCTGCTGATCCACGGGGTGATTCCTATATTGGATGCAGTAGGAGAGTACCTTCGGTTCATCCTGTACCTGGATGACGTATATGGATGATGTGAATGGTGGCCAGAAGTTTTAAAAAGTCGATTATAGCCTCTAGCCTCATAAACCAGGAAATGACAAAAAATCGGGCAGGGAGCATGGCTATGTGGGTCGCACCCATTAGGGTGTATTGTCACCATCTTGAGAATATTCCTATTTGTTACTTCTTTCCATTTCTGTATATCCCAAGAACTACGGTGGTCGCGACAAAAAGCCTTAAGGTGACAATATATTTGATACACTCAAGAGAAATGAGTGGTCGGTCATGTGTGGGCTGGTTGCAAGACGGCTGGGTTGCAAGACGTTCTTGTTGAACCCAGTGTATTCGCCTCTAGAGATACATTATCGGCAGGTGGTCCCATACCTTGTCATAGTTGGAAATCCAATCTCCAATAAGCGCCCGCGGTTTTGATTTTATATTATGTATGTGGAGCGTGAGATGCAAGCGTTCTACTAGATTTTATTTATTTGTATTTAGACACTATTATAATATCAGAATAAGATATTGATTTCAAAATGTTTTGGGTTATTTTAAGGTAAAAACCGACCGTGTTTATGTGCGGGTTGGTCTTACTGTTATCCTTTTATTTCAAAAGGATTTTAAAGTTAAAAAAGTTGTTGTGTTATGAATTTATCACTGAAAGTATTTCAGACTGATCCGGGTGAATTTTTCTTTGCTTCAAATGTGCTCGGGTCAGACCGAGTATGTTATCAGGTTAGGTATCGTTTGGAGCTTCAGAAGAGGAGTTGAAGTCGAGATATATTCCATATATATACTGGTACTAGTTTATTTTCGCTGTATGTTGTATTGATCTAAATGTATACCATGATTTTGTAATATACAGTTCTTTTATAAAGTATAATTGATTATTATATTTTGTCCATTCCGCTGTGTGAATCTGATCTTCTTATTCTTCTATTCTAATATTTCTTTCTTTCTTCTCCCACCCTCAAATTTATTTCTATTATCTTCCTGGGTTTTCGATACTTGAGTTTGGACATAGGACGTGTTAGTGTATGGATTCGAGTGTCGAAATTGTCGGGTCGCTACACTAGCTAACCAACCTATGCCTAGAATTTGCCCATAGCTCATGGAACCTAAAACATAAGCATTACACTTAAACGCAATACTTAAGATAGCTATTCTCAAATCCTTACAAACCAATGATAAATGAGCTGAACCACCAACTGGATTTGAGAAAAAATGGGATCTCCAACTATACAAGTACTTAGGTGCGGAGACTCAGCTATGGAAGCAGATATTAACGAATGTGAAGCGCTAAAGTCAAAAAGAGCACTAACAAGATGATAAAAAAGAAAAACTAAACTTTTTCAACCGAAGCTTTACTACCTCTCTCTCAGGTACACGGGCGGTGAGAGCATGCACTTGCCCTCCTGAAAATCCTGTCCTTTGTTCTTGCCCTTATCCTTAATTACTTGACCCGTTATACCATAATAAAGTCATTTCCTTTTGTCATAGGTTTTACTTATTCTTTCTGCCCATCTTGTCTGTGATTTTTACACCTCCTTCTTTTTACATCCTTTATGAACCAAGTCAATATCAATGAGTTTCTCACCCTTGGGTTGTGCTCCTTAACAAAACTCCCTAATTCTTATCTTTACCATCCTTGTGTAACATGTTGACAGGTCTCTTGAAAGCTGCCTCCATCGCATGGAAAACCCTAGAAAGCTCGAAAGAAACTAGCCGTAGGTGAAACTACTACGGCCATAGATGGAAGTTGGGAGCTTATTTGTTCTTTTGACAAGTGTCGTAGTCTCATCAAGACTATGGAACCATGCTGCGATGAGGTTACCTCCCAGAAAACCAGGAGCCCTGGAGACTAAGGAAGGAAGGAAACAAGGATTCAAACAGAGAATCAAAAGATAGTGCATATGGCTCTAGGGAATATGCCTTTAAAACAAAACTTTTCTTTTGAAAATGCTTCTTTTAAAACAGTTTTGAAAATAATTTTTCAAATCTTTTATCTGATCCAGTAACCTTTAGCTCTGATACCAAGTGAAACACCCCACCTCCGTTAAGGTCACTCACAAAGAAAATGCCTCAACTTCGATGGAGCATTATAGGTAAAAGATGCAGATAAATTACAAGACAGACAATATAAAACAGCAGAAAATAAATAAAACTTTATTTCATTGATAAACAGCATGTACAAAGATTGTTTTCCAATACCAAAGTGTCTATCTTGTTTAACAAAATAAAGAGTCATAAATATACAATGATATTCCCCAACAAAGCAAAGCAAGCCATAGCTGAAATGAGATCGGGTCCAAAACAATACATGATGATCTTGAAGCAACAAGCAATCCAAGCTAAGCAGAAGTGTTTCCTCCCTGTGAACCTTGGGGTGGGCGGAATGGAAGAAAAGAGGCGAAACAAAACTAGGTTAGACATAAGTCTAGTAAGTCCAACTACTTTCAGCATATGAACAAGAAAGAACAACATGACAAGAATTAACTGAATATAGACAAAAGCATGATGAAATGGAACATAAGATAACATAGGATAAGAAATAGGCAAGATAAACAAAGTATAACATCGCACGTTAACTACTCTCTGCTTTGCTACTACCTTGTTATTCTGGTTTCTATATCTCTGCACCACCTAACGTGTGTCCCGACTAGTGATCTGTATAAAATGACTCGTATTCACTACTAGTGTCCCAACTAGTATCCTATGAAAAAGGATCCTTATCCCTTACTAGTGTGCTAACTAGTATCCCTTGTTATATGTTAAGGTGATCCCAACCCCGCAATTGTGGTAGCCTTCACTAGTACATCCAGTATGAGGATCTTACCTCAATCTGACTAATTGCCATGGATTTGTACCCTTACTACCCTATCGATCGGCTCCCTACTTGTGTTAACGTTCCTTGTGTCTGTGTCAATCGGCCCTTACTTGCATGTAGATACCCTGCGCTAGTCCCAACATAAGGTGTATCAATCCTTATGATAGCGACCCGACACAAAACAAGATGCACAGTGTATAACTACTGGTACCCAGTGCCTGCTTTTTCCACTCCGGAGTACGTGCATGCCCGTAAACCATCGGAACCTACACTGACGTACCCTCTGCCGTTATCTTTGACCGCTTATAATCAGCCCGGTAATCGTGCCCCACCCTGCCTAGCTCAGGGTACCATGATACATCTATGTTGGTTACTGCTGAAATGGGTCCCCGTTACTAGGGTTTCTAATTGGTTAAGTTTGTGGGCCTATATTTACTAATATAACCCACCAACCCGATATGTACTTAACCCTCCCACCGATTCAACCATGTTTATGTAATGGTTAAGTTTTGTGGGCCTATATTTACTAATATTACCCACCAACCGACGTGTATTTAACCTCCCTACTCGTCATGTCATGTTGGTAAGTGGTTCTTATTAACTTGACCTTTCTCACTAATCATGTTGGATTGGTTAAGTGTGATTTATTAACTTAACCATGTTCATTCGTCAGGTTATATTGGTTAAGTATTTCCCATTTAACTTAACCCCACTCGTTCATCAAGTTATATTGGTCAAGTGTCATTAATCAATTCAAGTTAACTTAACCCACCCACTCGTCACGTCATGTTGGTTAAGTGTTTCCTTCTGGTGTTGACTTGACCCTGCCTCAAATCACGTTATATTGGTTAAGTGTTATTCTCTTGTATTACCTAACCCCACCACATGTCATTATATATTGGTTAAGTGTATCCTCTTGTGTTACTTAACCCTACCACAAGTCATTATATATTTTGGTTAAGTGTTACCTTAGATAACTTAACCCTACCATCTGTTTAGTTAACATGTTATAACGGTTAAGTGTTCCCTTGGTTAACTTAACCCTATCCCATATCATGTTATGTTGGCTAAGTGTTACCCTCTCATGTTAACTTAACCTATCCCATTCATCATGTTATATATTGGTTAAGTGTATCCTCTTATGTTACTTAACCCTACCACACGTCATGTTATATATATTGGTTAAGTGTTAACTTAGTTGACTTAACCCTACCGTCTGTTTAACTAACATGTTATAACGGTTAAGCATTCTAAATTTACTTAACCTCACCCCCTTGTCTAATTAACATGTTACGTTTGGTTAAGTGTTGCCTTAATTACTTAACCGTACCATTCTTAGCATGTCTTAGCTTTAATTCATTCATTAAAGCACCAACCACTCACATTAAACAAATATTGTTGCGGTCACTGGATATGCCGGTCGGTTCCAGGCAGTTTTACACGGCAACTCAGTCTAACCTCGGGTTCCTATTAGGCTCAATGCCCTAACTTCTCACATTAGATATGTATTGTTGTGGTTACTAGACAGCCGGGCGGTTCCGGACAGTTTTACACCACAACTCAATCTAACCTCGGGTTAGGCATATTCATCTTTTCTACAATTCAAATATTTCTTATTTATGACAAATTCCATATGTAAATTATTCCAAATTTAATTATGCCATAATTATCCTTTTAAGTGTGCTTACAATTAATGGTATACTAAATATACCATTTCATGAACCAATATATGCCATGTAATTTTCATGTTTAACCTTTATTATGAATCAATTATTGCCATGGCCCACTTTCCTTCTAAATCATGTTCATAATCTTTGGTATATAAATTATACCGTTACATGCCATAAACCATTTACATGGTTATGAGCCAAATATTTCAATTACATGTAATTTCAAGTTATTACTCAAAATAGGGCACACCTAATCTTCCCGAATTTTGTAATAATAGTCATCCCCAAAATTTACTATGTCATATAATTGGCGTTCCAAATCAACAGTTAAGCCCAATCTAGTTTTTATACTCTAGTTTATAGTTTATGCCCAAAACTTGGTGTAACAACCCGCATTCCACGCATCGGAGGATCGTAGGATATTTATTTCTTTCTCATACCAAGTCGTATGGTGATGTGGCTTTGGGAAACAACTATTTGGGTCATTTCCCATGTTCATGATTTTTGCCGATTTTTAAATGACCATTTTGCCCCTAGTTGATCTTGTTTTGGCCATAACTTTTGATTGGTAAGGAGATTTTTTCTAAAACCACTTCCATTAGATCCGGATGATGGTTTACCTTCCCGTAGAGTGGTCACATTAGCCAAACGGACTCACCGTTTGGGAAATATGGCTGAAACATGGTTTAGAAGGTGAAAAACAGCTTAACCGGGCCTAATTGAGGTGATTAGCAAGAAGGCCCATTATCCATTTCGGAATTAGGGTTATGGGGAGGCTGAGAACAGTAGGAGAACGAATTTTATTTCATTTTCCAGCCGCCAAAAACATGTCTTTCACCCTAGCTATGGCCTCCATCTTCTAATTTCATCCCAAATCGTCTCTAGTCACTTTCTAATCGAAGATTAAGCAAAACTACATCAAATCAAGGGAGGGTAGCACCAAATCAGAGAGAGTTGCTTGAAAATTCGACCCATACAGAGAATTATTTCAAATCTATAGTTTACTTTGTGGCAAAGGTGAGTGATTTGCATTGTTTTTCACAAATTACGACTAATTATGGTAATTAGCGAAGATTAGCGAAATTATGGCTCAGAAAAATCTAGAAAAATTAATAAAATTCTAAAACATCATTTTATGCCTCTGATATGAATTTGGGTTAGTTTCGACTAATTTTGCAAATCCCGGAATTTGGGGGATTAAGGGGTGATTAGTGGAAATTAGCGAATTTATGCATGTTAAAAATATGGATAAATATTTATAAATTGCTAAATATTACTTTAGGCCTCTGATAGAAAATAGGGTTAATTTGGTTAAGTTTTGCTAATCCTATCATTAGTTATGCTTAAGCATGATTTAGGGGAAAACATGGGTTTTGGGTACATTTGATCCATATTGTTATGATTAAATTGTTGTTTTGGTGTTTATGGTTGATTATACATGTTGCTACTACTGTTTGGTATGACCTATGATTGCATTATAAAGTTGGAATGGTTGAAAACGCCATCAAGAGGCGAAAATATCTTGCTGAAATGGTGTAGGTTTTCTTTGGGTCGAGTTAGACCGAACAGGGGGAGGTTTTGACCGACCGACCCGAGCTTACGACCGACCCTGTATGAAGTATTTGATCGACTAGGGAGATCAACCAGGTTGGGCAAGACCGACCACTATGCGATGTTCGACCGACCCCATACGATGATGAAGTACGACCGACCAGGGATGGTGAAGTACGACCGACCAGGGATGGTGAAGTACGACCGACCAGGAATGGTGAAGTGTTCGACCTACCAGGGGGGAAATACCGACCGACCAGGGATGGTGAAGTATGACCGACCAGGAATAGTGAAGTTTTCGACCAACCAGGGGGGCAATACCGACCGACCAGGGTAGAGATGATGAAAACCGACCAGAGTGAAAGGTTCTTGACCGACCGACCCGAACAGGAGGAAACCAATAACCCGAGATGCAAAGGTAGTCCAAATGGAAGTTAGAGCTCAGGATCCAGTTGGGAACCAATGAGTTCACTTCATGATTGGACTTTGCTGCGGGACATGTGCAAAGGGGTTATCGGTATCCGTAACCTTGGTTCACTTCTGAGAGACAGATTTGGGGCTTGTAGTGATAATTGTACGGGATTGGATTCTGTCATGGCCCAAAGTATTAGGTGACCAAAGTAGTGGATATCGTATGCTTTACGCACTGAGTGAGGGATGTGAGGATGATTACTATGCTTGATTGTTTGACATCACCATGTCATGCACACCCCCACCTCCGTATCTCTTACACTGTATGTTAGTGGCACCTTAGAGTATTGTACGGTATGTAGTGCTAACTCTTTGGTTGCAGGTCCAGGTTCAGGTATGATTGGATTATACTAGTTATTGTTCTGTTTTGTTGCTTATCGCTGACACCAGACTTTTGTCTGACCCAGAGTTTTATGTCTCTTCTTATTACTCTTGGTGCTCACACGAGCAGACTAGAGACAGGTTATCTGGTGATGCACGAGTAGCAGATCTGGAGGCGAGTAGGAGGCTTCCACGTGTGATATAAATAGATATTCTCCTTGTGTCGTCGGTGGTCACTACTTGGGCATTAGTAGCGTACCTCCCTTATCTTGCTTTTTCTTTTTGAGATAGTTTGAAAAGTTGTAATAATGTTGGCTTTGGATCATAAGCTGTACTTGGATTTTCCGCTGCTATGTTAGATTGTTTTCAGCTTATGCACTGTCTCACCTGTTTTATGCCAAGTATGTTGTTATTATATTTTATTCCATGCGCTGTGGGACATTATACAGGTTCCTTGTTCGTTCACTCTCTTCTTTCTTTTCTTCTGACGACCGTCCCGTGCTAATTGGATATGTGTACAGCGCACCGTTGGAGTAAATGTCGGTTGGTGCGGGGCGGGCCGTCACATTTGGTATCAGAGCTCTAGGTATCATAGTTAACCTAGGGAAAGACACCAGGGAGAGATAGTACGTATATAAGAGCGGGTATTTGTGATTATTTTGGTTTTCAAAAGCTATATCTATATATATTATTAGTATAGCTAAGGATGAAGTCGTACTGCACTAGCACCACTATGGAGATGGTTAATCGTTTTCTATTTACAGATTGAACAACGAGCCGAGACACGAGGGGTGCTGGTAGAGGAACCAATAATGGAAATGCTCCTAACATGAGGACGATGTTCACTAACGTCATGAGGAAGATGCTTATGGATGTTTAGGGAGCAATTCCCAATGCCGGTAATGGTGGTGGTCCAGTAGTGCAGGCGCCTAGGGTCGATTTCGCCGAGTTGTGCAAGGATTACACAAACCTTGGTGGGAAGCCGTTCAACGGAACGGAGTCGGCCACGGATGTTCAGGATTGGTTGGATAGCTGTGATCGTATCTTCGAAGACTTGGATATCGAGGATGTGGTGAAGAGAAGGCTAGCGTCTCGTCAGTTGCAAGGGCGAGCGATGAATTGGTGGAATGCCATTAAGACAGCAACTCCAGAGGATCAAGTTACTTGGAATCAGTTTAAGACTCGCTTTTGTGATAAGTTTATTCCAGCTGCTCATAAATCAGAATTGTTTAGGAAGTTTTTGGAGCTTAAGCAGAATGGTAGGGCAATCTCGGAGTACATCGCAGAATTCGATACTTTATCGAAATATGGATGGTCCTTTATCGATACAGTTGAAAAGAAGAACGAGAAGTTCATAACTGGCATGGATGGGTACTTGGGGGAAAGACTTATAAATCATATTGATGAGATGTTCCAATCTATTGTAGGAAAGGCATTAAGGTCAGAGTGCCTTTTTCCTAAGTCGAAGACCGAAGTTGCTATCGCATCTACAGAGGAGCAAAAGCCGCAAGCAGGCGGTGAAGGCAAGAAGAATTCTCAGCGCAAGAGGAAGCAGAACCCGACCAAGGATGGTCAGAATAAAAAAAAATAAGAAAGATGGCGAATGCTTTAGTTGTGGAAAGAAGGGCCACTATGCCAGAGATTGTCGAGAAAAGCCTGGGGAAAGGAAGTGCTTTAACTGCGGCCAGGCGGGACATCACAAGGATGATTGCCCACAACCTCCTAGGGAGAAGCGGATTGTGAAAGCGTATGCTATCAACGCTGTTCCTTCTTCGTCGAATGCTCCAAGTGCCGCGCAGAAGGGAAAGGGTATCGTTATAAAAGGTATGCTTTCTATTTAAGATGTTTCTGTTCGAGTATTGTTTGACAAACCCGAGATAGTCGATAGACCTCTAGTTGTGACGAACACGATTGGTGGTTCAACTAGTGTTGGCATGATTTGTTGTAATGTGGTCTTATCGAGTCATGGATGTATGTTTGTTGTGATTGCTTTATTTTGGGCTTTACTGGGTTCAGCATTATTTTGGGGAGTCGATCTACTTCCAAAGAAATAGGGTGGTATTAGGTACCTACCTAGTGATGGCGATAGTAACTGGAGTTAAGGAAGCTAAGAGGTTATCTTTGTAATAAGTTCTAGTTGTCTCTGGGAGGCAAATGAGTGCTCCAGTGGAAGATTGTTTTGCTAGTATCACCCACGTGGGTTGTCCGAACTCGGAGGAGATGTTCCTTGGGTGCTTGTCTGATATTGGTTTAGGCCTTTGGGGCTTGTGCTTGCGGAATGTCGATTTCGACTAGGATGATTTGCGTGAGGGGTAAATAGTTGTTGTGATTTTTCATTGGATGATATCTTCGTTTACTCGAGGACTGATGGGCAGACAGAACATGATAAGACTATTCAATGGTATAGACTGCCCAGAGTTAGACTCGATAGGGTTAGGAGATTGCTCGACTGGGACTCGAGAAAGATGCAAAGTAATGGATTGTTTAGAACCCTATGTTGATGTTCTCTTTCGATAGTAGGACTTTGAAGGAATAGGATGTGTTCGTTGATAATGGAGGATACAACGAAGATTAGGGCGATTCAAGTTGGACTTGAACTCGTAAAAGGAAAATGGGTGTCCGTTGATCTTGGAGATGCAACGAATGAGGAGACGACGACTCACGTTGGACTAGAGTTTGTCGGTACTGGATACTCAAGACTGGGTCTGAGTTATAGATTGACTCGAGTTGGACTCGAGACAGCTGTAAGGAATTGTATTCGTCTTGAGTTGGACTTGAGAGGGCAGCAAGATAATGGATAGACTTGGGTTGGACTCAAGTATTTTAAGTGGACTAAAAGCAGGGGTATCTGGGGACGCCCGTTACCCTGGATCTGTTGGACGTGGTCTAGTTATCCTTGGAGGATAAACATACGTTGGTCGTACGGTAGTCCGTAGGGAGGCGGGGCTTCCGTTGGCCTAGGATTGGTTGGACCAGTCAAGTAGGCATCGGTGTATGTATGGAGGCTAGGCTTCCATTAGTTATTGATGTTGGTTGGACCAGACATACTAGAATCAACATATTGGGATTGGTTAGACCAGTCATGTAGGTGTCGATGTGTTTATGAATTTAGCAGGTGATAGGTAGGACTTGTTTGATGGACGTTATGGTTGTTATGTTGTTCCTATTTTTCTTCCCTTGAGTTGACTATCACATGTAGGGTTCCAGCGATGGGGAACAAAGTGATTGTAGTAGGACAATGAGCCAGTGCAGTAGAGTCGTCATGACTCGAGGGGCAAAGTGGACATAGTAAATGATTAGTAAGGCTATGAGCCAGTGCAGTGGAGTTGTTATGACTTCATGGCGCAGAGAGGACAAAGTAAAGGACTAGTGGCTATGGATCAGTGTAGTGGAGTCGCCATGACTCCGTGCAGCAGAGTGATCATAGTAAAGGATTTGGGTGCGGTAATAGTTGCATCGAGTAGGAGGCATGCCAGTCTAGAGGTTATGTTTCTGGGTTGGAAGCAACTAGAGTATATCACAGGATATGATTTCAGACCTAAGAGTGAATTGGATTCAGAAACGCTAGTAAGCTTGACAATTAGATCGATTTTGATTGAGTGGATTGGTTCCAGTTAGAAGGACGATCCTAATCTATTGGAAACCATTTCTAGGGTAGAGATGGGTTTCGACGGAAAGAGAATGAACAAGTAAGGATTTGATCGAGAAGGGTGGCTTCGAAAGAATAAGGGACTAGTTGTACCCAACGTAGATGGACTGAGAGATGAAGTGCTTAGAGCTTATCATCTCCCGAAATTGACTATACATCCCAGTGGTAACAAGATGTATTAAGACATGGAGCAGATTTACTACTGGGAAAGGATAAAGAAAGACATTGGAAAGTTTATGTCCAAATGCATAAATTGCCAGTTAGTAAAAGCTGAGCAAAAGATGCCTAGTAGTTTGTTACAACCATTAGAAATTCCTAAATGGAAATGAGAACAAGTCTCAAATGGATTATATTGATAATTTACCAAGGACTAGGTCAGGTCATAGGGTATTTGAGTGAATTGTATATTAGAGAACCTTTTGAGAACTTATATATTGGATTTTGGAGGGTTATGGGATGGCCATTTGTATCTGGTTGAGTTATGGATAATAATAGTTATTAGCCCAGTATTGGTATGGTTCCAATTGAAACTTTGTACGGAAGACCGTGCAAGGCACCATCATGTTGGTTGGAGAGGTAAGTTAGCACCAAGATTTGTTGGTCCATTCCCAGTCCTCGAGCAAGTTGGGAATTTGGCGTATGAAGTAGAGCTACCTGACAAGATGGCGGGAGTTCACAACGTATTTCATGTTTCCCAACTAAGGAAGTTTGTGCAAGACCCTAATGTGGCTATTTCACCAGATCAGTTGGACAATGTCGAGGTTGAACCCGAGGCGGTTGAGAACCGCAAGTCTATGCGTATTGTTGGGAACGATACGAAGCAGCTTCGAAAGGAAGGCGGTGAAACTAGTAAAAGTCCAGTGGGGTGAGAATGAAAAAGACTGTACTTGGGAAACAGAGGAAGATATACGGAAGAAGTATCCAGAACTCTTTGCCTGGCAAGGTTTTGGTAGTGATAGTTTCTTCCCTTGTTAGTAAACCGCATGCTAGGATAGACTTGTTTTGCATGTTGATTGTTGTTTTGGGGCTGATAGGCATGCGGGACCCTTTGTGTGTTTTGGTTAGGGAATTTCGGGGGCGAAATTTCTTAAAGGGGGGAGAATGTAACAACCCGCATTCTACGCATCGGAGGATCGTAGGATATTTATTTCTTTCTCATACGAAGTCGTATGGTCATGTGGCTTTGGGAAACGACTATTAGGGTCATTTCCCATGTTCATGATTTTTGCCGATTTTTAAATGACTATTTTGCCCCTAGCTGATCTTGTTTCGGCCATAACTTTTGATTGGTAAGGAGTTTTGACCTGAAACCACTTCCATTAAATCCAGATGATGGTTTGCCTTTCCGTAGAGTGGTCACATTAGCCAAACGGACTCACCGTTTGGGAGATATGGCTGAAACAAGGTTTAGAAGGTGAAAAACAGCTTAACCGGGCCTAATTGAGGTGATTAGCAAGAAGACCCATAACCCATTTCGGGATTACGGTTATGGGGAGGCTGACAACAGTAGGAAAACGAATTTTATTTCATTTTCCAGCGGCCACAAACATGTCTTTAACCCTAGCCACGGCCTCCACCTTCTAATATCATCCCAAATCGTCTCTAATCACTTTCTAATCGAAGATTAAGCAAAACTATATTAAATCAAGGGAGGGTAGCACCAAATCAGTGAGAGAGTTGCTGGAACACATTAGAATTCGATCCAAACGATCTATAGTTTACTTTGTGGCAAAGGTGAGTGATTTGCATTGTTTTTCACTAATTACGGCTAATTATGGTAATTAGCGAAGATTATCGAAATTATGGCTCAGAATAATCTAGAAAAATTCCTAAAATTCTAAAACATCATTTTATGCCTCTGATATGAATTTGGGTTAGTTTAGACAAATTTTGCAAATCCTGAAATTTGGGGGATTAAGGGATGATTAGTGGAAATTAGCGAATTTATGCATGTTAAAAATCTGGTAAAATATTTATAAATTGCTAAATATTATTTTAGGCCTCTGATAGAAAATAGGGTTAATTTGGATAAGTTTTGCTAATCCTATCATTAGTTATGCTTAAACATGATTAAGGGGAAAACATGGGCTTTCGGTACATTTGATCCATATTGTTATGATTAAATTGTTGTTTTGGTGTTTATGGTTGATTATACATGTTGCTACTACTGTTTGGTATGACCTATGATTGCATTATAAAGTTGGAATGGTTGAAAACGCCGTCGAGAGTCGAAAATAGCTTGCCGAAATGGTGTAGGTTTTCTTTAGGTCGAGTTAGACCGACCAGGGGAAGGTTTTGACCGACCGACCCGAGCTCACGATCGACCCTGTATGAAGTGTTCGACCGACTAGGGAGATCAACCAGGCTGGGCAAGACCGACCACTATGCGATGTTCGACCGACCCCATACGATAATGAAGTACGACCGATCAGGGATGGTGAAGTACGACCGGCCAGGGATGGTGAAGTACGACCGACCAGGAATGGTGAAGTGTTCGACCGACCTGGGCGGAAATACCGACCGACCAGGGATGGTGAAGTACGACGGACTAGGAATGGTGAAGTGTTCGACCTACCAGGGGGCAATACCGACCGACCTGGGTAGAGATGATGGAAACTGACCAGAGTGAAAGGTTCTTGACCGACCGACCAGAACAGGAGGAAACCAATAACCCAAGATGCAAAGGCAGTCCAAATGGAAGTTAGAGCTCAGGATCCAGTTGGGAACCAACGAGTTCACTTCATGATTGGACTTTGCTACGGGACATGTGCAAAGGGGTTATCGGTATCCGTAACCTTGGTTCACTACTGAGAGACAGATTAGGGGCTTGTAGTGATAGTTGTACGGGATTGGATTCCGTCATGGCCCAAAGTGTTAGGCGACCAAAGTAGTGGATATCGTACGCTTTACACACCGAGTGAGGGATGTGAGGATGATTACTATGCTTGATTGTTTGACATCACTATGACATGCACACCCCCACCCCCGTATCTCTTACACTATATGTTAGTGGCATCTTAGAGTATTGTACGGTATGTAGTGTTAACTCTTTGGTTGCAGGTCCAGGTTCAGGTATGATTGGATTATACCTTTTATTGTTCTATTTTGTTACCTGTCGCTCACACCAGACTTTTGTCTGACCCAGAGTTTTATGTCTCTTCTTATTACTCTGGGTTCTCACACGAGCAGACTAGAGACAGGTTATCTGGTGATGCACGAGTAGCTGATCTGGAGGTGAGCAGGAGGCTTCCACGTATGATATGTATATATATATATATATATATATATATATATATATATATATATATATTCTCCCTGTGTCGTTGGTGGTCACTACTTGGGCATTAGTAGTGTACCTCCCTTATCTTGCTTTTGCTTTTTGAGACAGTTTGAAAAGTTGTAATAATGTTGGCTTTGGATCATAAGCTGTACTTGGATTTTCCACTGCTATGTTAGTTTGTTTTCAGCTTATGCACTGTCTCGCCTGTTTTATGTCAAGTATGTTGTTATTATATATTATTCCATGCACTGTGAGACATTCTACAGGTTCCTTGTTCGTTCACTCTCTTCTTTCTTTTCTTCAGACGACCGTCCCGTGCAAACTGGATATGTGTACAGCGCACCGTTGGAGTAAATGTCGGGTGGTGCAGGGCGGGCCGTCACACTGGGTTTACAAGCCAACTAACCCAAACTTGTAGTTATAATGATAAAAATGTACCAGTGTCAATTACAGATTCATTCTAGATTATAGGTCAATCTAGATTCGTAGATAAAAGGGGATAAACAAGAATATCATGAAAAGATAGGCATAAGAATAGGCATAAGATAACAGCCGAAAACACAAGAATTGCAGATTTAATAGAATTATAGTATAACTGAACAAACTGATTTAGAATCATTGTAGGCATATAGATCTGATTATGAACAATATTATAAACATGAAAGGTTTGAATAATACTAGGTTCAACAACTTGTATGGGCTCGATTTGATCGATAAGAAAAAACCCAAAGTCAAAGATTTACAAAGACTAAGAACAGATCCAAATAGAAAATCAAGCATAGGTCCAAATCATTTTATTCCATGTCCATATTATAATTGATTGTCTAAATCTGAAAGTAATCGTGAACTTACAAAAGCAAGTCTTGTTTTCTGAAATCTGAAGTTGGAATGCTCGACTTTGATGTAGATCGTTGAATTAGATTAGTTTTAATTTGATTTTGATATAGGCTTTTATCTTGTCTTTGAATTGAAAGCGGTGACGACTACTCCAAGTTCCCTATTGACGGCATGATAGTTCCAGGATTATTTTTGTGTGATTTTAGGTTGAGTATTAAGTTGTTTATATAGAATTTCAATTTAATTAGAGACGTCTAATTAACCCTAGAAGAAATCAAGACCATCCGGTCAAGATAGGATCACACCTCAGCCCTAATGACTCAGCAAGGAGTCAGAAAGGACTCAGCAATGACTCACTGTTCGAACTAGAACACTCCAGAAACCTGTGCAGGTTTTTAGCGCGGCCTGGGTGCACTTGGCAAGTGCACCACTGCATTTTTGTACTGGCGCACTTGTGAAGTGCGCCAGTGTATTCTGGTCGACTTACGGTTTTCTTACCTAACTTCGTTCGTCCATATCTCCTTCATACGGTGTCCGTTTTATGCAAACTCGGACTCTATCTCAAGCAGAATTTCGAGATGAACGCAATGGCGTAACATGTTTCCCTTGATTCTCTCATTTATAATTAAGTATTGTTTAATTCATTACTATAACGTTAATAGAAAGTACGTGGTGTTACAGAATGCGCATAATAGTGTGGTGCTATAGAGGAGACTGTGCGAGTGGGGTACCACGGGGTGTACCTCAGTTTGTGGGAAGCTACATATACATTATATTAGGTTCATCTAATAGAGAGTAGATGGGTGCGACGTGTGTATGTGTTACCCTTAAGTGCTAATAACACAGATAACCTAATAAATAAGAAAATGTAACTGAACGGTATATGTTGGATTATCCGAGAAGTGTAGTTTAAATTCATTCACATAGAACTTATGTTCTGACCCCCTCCTCACAACATTCGCAGGTTAGGTTCATGACAGAGACTGTATAGCTTCAGATAATGGTTTAGCAATATTATTATTAAGGTAAAGCTATGTTTTAATTACATTATATTTAATTCCTTCCACTATGAGATGTTTTCCGAACTCTGAAATGTTTCATGTCTCTGTCTTTTCTGCAGGATACCAAAGCAAACCAACTCGGGTTTCGATGGATTGGGATTTTTGAAAAAAAATCGGTCCGTCGGAATCCGAGTTGTTACTTCTGGCATCCACCCGGACTAGTGCGACGCTTAATGCATGAGATGAGACAGCTAAATATAGGAACAATTATTCTCCTTCTTTATGCTTTGACAACATCAGTGATGATTCCATATGTTTGATCAGCTCTTCAAAGGCTGTTCGGCATTCAGGGGTCCATGTGAAATCTTTCTTTCCTTTCTTCAAAGCGTTGAAGAGTGGAATGCATCGATCTGTTGCCTTAGAGATGAATTGGTTAAGCACAACTCCTTTCCCATTTAAGCATTATAGCTCTTTGTCGTAGGAGCTTGCATCTCCCGCAAGGCTATGACTTGAGAAGTATTCACTTCAATGCCTCTGACATTGACTATAAATCGAAGAAACGATCCTGATGCTACTCCAAATGAGCATTTATGCGGATTTAGCTTCATCAAATATTTCCTGAGGATATGGAACATTTCTTCCATGTTCTCTAAATGATCGTCGGCTTTCTTTGATTTTACCAACATGTCATCAACATAGACTTCCATTGTTTTCCAAATCTGTGATTCGAACATGGAGTCTACAAGACGTTGGTATGTTACTCCTGTGATTTTCAGTCCAAACGGCATGACCTTGTAGCAATATAAGCCCCTATCTATTATGAAACACGTGTTTTCTTCATCTGGCTTATGCATCATTATTTGGTTGTAGGCGTCCATGAAAGATAAGAGTACATGCCCTGCTGTTGTATTAATGAGTTGATCAATTCTGGGCCAAGGAAAACTGTACTTAGGGCACGCTTTGTTAAGGTCTGAATAATCAATGCATACCCTCCATTTTCGGTTGTACTTTTTTACTAGAACCGGACTGAAGACCCAATCAGGATATATAGATTCTCGTATAAAGTTATAGTTTAAGATATTTTTCGCCAACACTGCAGACAGGTCTATGAAAATGGACCTAAGGGAAAAGGGGATTATTTAGTTCCTACCAGCTTGATTGAATTCACTGTTCCTTAGGTACCAAGATCCTTAATCCAAGGATTAGTTACCCTTCCTTCAAAACGTGAGTATCACGCTTGTAAGACTTTAGGATCGGTAGTTACACTAGAATATGGTTATAACAATTGTCGCTAATCAGGACTAAAGTATACGTTAAAGGCATTTAGGTCATTGCTGGAAAGGTTGGAATGAGGAGCGTAAACATACATAAGTACCGCAATATACAATACAATATGTAGAAAAGTAAAAAACACAACAGTTTATAGTGGTTCGGTTCGCATTGAACCTACGTCCACTTTAAGAGCTTTGATGATTTTATTCATGGAGGATCTTACATACGAAATCCCCAAATTGATTTACATATTTGGGTTAGTTCTCTTAGAAATGAGAGGAATATTGTGGAATGAGGAAGATGATCCTCCTTAAATGAGAACCGAGTCCTTTTATTTATAGAGGTTTGGGCACCCTTTTGTTGCTTTTCTTTCCCGCCACTTTTTTGTGCCATCTTCTTGTTCCGCCTTTGGCTTTTGGTTTTTTTGTCTATTTCTGCTTTCTCCTACTTCCTACAGCCTTCTGCTGCATGATTTGTCTTTTTTTTCTTTCTCCTGCTTCCTACAGCCTTCTACTGCTGGTTTCTGAACCTTCTGCTATCGGTTCCTGAACCGCTTCTGGTGTCGGTTCCTGAACCCCTTCTACAGGTTTTGAATTTCTCTAATTGTCTCCAGCTTTCTTTAGCTTCCTCTAGCTATCTTCACCTTTCTTTACCTTTATCTACCTTTCTCAAGCTTTCTCTAGTTGTCTCCAGCTTTCTCTAGCTGTCTCCAGCTTTCTATAGCTTTCTCTACCTTTCTCTTGCTTCATCTAGATGTCTCCAGCTTTCTATAGCTTTCTCTACCTTTCTCTTGCTTCATCTAGCTGTCTTTAGCTTATTCTAGCTTTCTCTAGCTTCCTATCGCTTCCTCTAGCTGTCTCTAGCTTACTATAGCTTCCTCTATATATCTCCACCATTCTTTACCTTTCTCTACATTTCTCAAGCTTTCTCTACCTTTCTCTTGCTTTCTCAAGATGTCTCCAGCTTTCACTAGCTTTCTCTACCTTTCTCTAGCATTCTCTCGCTTTCGCTGCCTTTCTCTACCTTTCTCTTACTTTCTTTACCTTTCTGTAGCTTCCCCTAGCCCCCTCTAGTTATCTCTAGCTTACTCTAGCTTCCTCTAGCCGTCTACACCTTTTTTACCTTTCTCAAGCTTTCTCCACCTTTTCTCTGGCTTTCTCTACCTTTCTAAAGCTTCCAAACCTCGTTGTCAGTTCTTAGACCCCTTCTGGTGTCAGTTTTTGAACCCCTTCTATTGTCAGTTCCTTAACCCCTTCTCTTGTTGGTTCTTGAACCCCTTCTGTAGGCATCAGCTTTCTTTGACTTTCTTGTTTCAGCCACTATTCTCAAACGATACGTCCGTTAATTTAATATGACCATTCTACGGAATGGGAAACCATTATCTGAATCCAAAGGTACTGGTTTCAGGTTTGAATCTCACACCAATCAAAAGTTATAGGAGAAACAAGATTTCATCTTCTTCTTTTGGTGTTGACATAGCTGTATCCATGGCTTTTCATTTTACATTTTCTGGCTTTTGAGCTACTGCTTCTTTATACTTTGCCAGTGTAAATTTTGGTGTTCATAGTTAGCCCCCCCCCCCCTTTTGTATAAAGAAGATTTTGTTCTTTAGGACAAAATCCAGTGGCTCCTGCACAACTTGTATTGGGAAGATTGTAATAAGTATTTGTCGCACATCGGCAAATACTATGAACCATCACATACTATATATCAATACATGGAATAACATATTGTGAAATAAATAACTTGGGCTTGGAGATGGACACAATGGCTTGGGCTGAAAGGGTTTGGGCCTATAAAATTATTATAGGTCAAAATGGGGACTTTGGTACTTTGGGCACGTGTGCGCATGTGTGATCCCACGACATGAGTTTGGCTGTTACGACTAGTCGTTCCGCTTGAATAAACGGACGAGTCTCTATCCAATGGTCATTTCCATTCACCCCTTATGAATATTGCTCCTTTCTGCTTGGAAATACAAGATGCAAAAGTTATGAATTTTTTTTTTTTGGGTATGCGCAGTGTGCAGATTCAAACATGTATTCATGTTGGTTGACATGATTTAAAGCATAACATTTTCTATCAGTGTTCGATGAACATTTCATTATTGCTACTTAGACATTCAATATTCATGAATTCATTCTTGATAGCATGATATTGAAAAAGTCGGTGTGTACGACTTGTGCAGGATCTTTAATATGGCTATGCAGAATATGATATAATAATTTAAACTATTCAATAGTTATGCAAATAAATATTCGCAAAACAAGGAATATATCACTAACAAATATAAATGTTGTTAATAAAGTAAATTAGAGTAACGACACCAGGATTTTTATACTGGTTCGGACTTCCCGTCCTTCGTCCAGTCCCGATGCTCCTCTTCGGCTTTTCACTAAACAACACCCTCTCTTCACCCGGAGGAATAGGTTCACAACACTACTTGATTTACGGGTTACAAGTTTACCCACTTGATTTCACGGGCTACAAGCTTACCCACTTGATTTCACGGGCTACAAGCTTACCCACACAGGACAATTACAAGAGTTTGACTTCTGATTGTGTTCTTCTTTCAGCACTGATTTGCCAATGATTGAGTACACCCTTCCTATAATCTTATCCTCAAGTATATGGATTGAATGCGAAGATTTAAAGGAAGTTAGTTGCTTGTTGAATCAAAATATGAGAAGTATTATCAAGGATTCAATAAGTAACTTGAATTTGGGAGCTTTTAGAATGCAAGAGTATTTAGAAAGTAAGATCAGAAATTAGAGCAAGAATCGGTTATTTGGATGATGATTCAAGATGTATTTATAGTGAATGAGGAGTTGTAATCATTGATGAAGAGTTGCAATGAATAATGATGATTTTTGATGGAGAGAAATGGATAAATCTCTTGATGAAAGAAGATGACTTTTCGAAAGGTTGCTTGCTGTTTGAAAAGTTGTTGACAGGTCAAAAAAGATAGGTAGACAGGTATTTGAATATATATATACACGTTATATTCATGAATGGACATTTGCTGTGCACTTTCCCGAAAGAGGTCGATAGGTTGAAAAAGACAGGTCGACAGGTTGTGTAGGTCGACAGGATTTTTTTGTAGGTCGACAGGTTTTGTAGGTCGACAGGATTTTTTTTGTAGGTCGACAGGTTTTGTAGATCGACAGGTTTTGTCTCTGTCTTGAAAAAGGTCAACATGATTTTTTTTGTTGGTCGACAGGTTTTTTTCAATTTGCTCAGAAAATGTGTATTTATGTATATATTCAAAAATGATGAGGAGTATGATTATTTGAGGATAGATTTTAACATTTATAACTCTAAATAATCAACCTCTAACTTACGAAAACATCGATTCTTCTTTTTGTCGATCATGAAGCTCCTTCTTGTCATTAATCAAAATATGCTATAAAACCTTTGACTCAACATTCTCCCCCTTTTTGATTGATGACAACATAGCTTAATATTGCAATCATTATCTCCCCCTGTATATATGCTCCCCCTTAAACATCTACATATCTATAATCTTAGCCCCATGTCATGATTTCCATTGATCTTCATTTTGTTGTTATCAATCGAAATTCTCGTGTCTCAACATTTTGATTGATGACAACACCTTGGATTTTCTCTCTCCAAATATAAAGCTCCCCCTGAATTTCTGCTACATTTGTTAGTTCATAATATAAATAATCTTACCTTTTGATTCTTGCATTAACAAATGTTAGAACACATATACTATTACTATGTTAAGCACATAATTTTAAATGATAGTATATGTACCATGAATGATATGAATAATCATAAGAGAAATTATTTCTCCCCCTTTGTCATCGATTAAAAATAATAAATACCATAATAAGCACAGTAATCGAGAGTAGTAAAGAATACAATAATTATAGCACCTTTAGGAGATATTGAATCATATGATTTTCTCCCTCTTGAGTATATGAACTAATTTTCCTGTATATACACTATTAGAAGCATTTTCTCCCCATGAAAAAAATACAAGAATATGGCACCAAAATCCACTTTTCTCTTTTCTTAAGTGGGACCTGTAAAAATAAGATTAAGTCCATGGTACCCACCTTTTTATAGGGTCCTAAGAGTCAGGTCTTAGGAGTCCAAATCCATACGGGTCCGGTATCGCCTTTGTAAATATAATTATAAGTATGATGCACTGTATTCATGAACCGCTGAATATAATTGTTCCTAATCAAGTTTTTATTTGTTTTAGGAACCCATATTTTGATAGTCTTGATGTTTTCTTTTGAAAATTTACAACTGGTTTTGGCTTGGAATATAACAAACTATGATTTTTCTTAGCTTTATTTTCTTGCACCTTTTTCTTTCTTTTATTACCAAGATGTTTCTTGGTATCTTGTTTCTTATACCCCAAACCATGTTTATTTGTAGCAGACTGTGAACTTTCAATAATCGTTGTCAAATTTTCTCGACCTTTGTTGAAGTTAGAAACATTTTGAGTAATGTCATCTAACTTAGTTTGTAAGCTAGCTTTTTCTAGTTCTAGAATTTTGACTTTTGCCTTAAGCTCATGATTTTCAGCAGTAAGAGCATCATTTTTCTCTTTTTGAGTTTCAATTTCTTGACTCAAAAGAGTTAATTGAGAATTAACATTAGATGATGACTCTTGAAATTTTTCAAGTTCTTCCTCTAATAATTTCTTCTCGTCTTTTAGCATATCACGCTCCAACTCTGTTCTACGTAAATCTGTTTGAGCTTGTTTGAACTGTCGTTTCATATCTTTGAATTTATATATCAATTCAGCATTTATATCAAGAACTTCTTCAAAAGAAGGAATTTGTACCTCATCTTCTTTAGCCATAAAACATACATTTGCTTGTTTATCGTCTGAGTCACTTTCACTATCAGACGAGGATGAATCTGAATCATCCCATGTCACTGAGAATGCTCGTTTCTTTGACTTGTCCTTCTTGTGTTTGAATTTCTCATTTTCTGTCTTCTTCTTTTGCTCCGGACAATCCTTTTGCATGTGTCCCTTCTTGTGACAATTAAAGCATTCTTCATTTGATGATGATGGTTTATTTGATCCAAACTTCTTTCCGATGTAACGACTAGCCTTTCGTTGCTTTAAGAATTTCTTGAATCCTTTTGCAATGAATGCTAGATCTTCATCTTCGGAATCTGAGATGTCATCGTCCTTTTCAGCATGAAAAGCTACATTTTTCTTTTATTCTTTTTGTTCTTTCCTAGCCTGCAAGTTAGCTTCATAGGACATAAGATTTCCTATCAATACATCTGGCTTCATGGTGGAAAGATCATTAGCTTCTTCTATTGCTAATACTTTTCCTTCCCATTCATTAGTCAGTGAATGTAGGACTGTTGAAACTACATCAAAATCTGAGTATTTTTGCCCTAATCCAATAAGTGCATGATGAATGGTTTGAAACCAAGAATACATCTCATTGATTGTTTCATTCGGCTTCATTTTGAAATTTTGAAATTGACTTTTCAAAAAAGCTATTTTTGCTTGTTTAACCTTGTTATTACCTTCATGAGTGGTTTTTAGCGTTTGCCAAATTTGAAAAGCAGTGGTACAAATACTAACACGGTTATACTCATTTTGTTCTAATTCACACAACAACATTTTGATTGCTTTTGCATTTACAACAGCTGCGGTTTTCTCAGTAGCCGTCCATTCTGCATACTCAGTAGTTGGATTTATTATCTCTTTGTGAGTAGCATTCCAAGCATCAAAGCTAGTTGATTTCATATAAAAAGCCATACGTGTTGCCCAATAACTATAGTTTAGGCCATTAAAGAAAGGAGGTCTTTGTGTTGATTGACCTTCTGTGTAAGTGGTGTTACTAGTGCTAGCGTTATTTGCCATATTACTAGAATATATTAAATAACTGTGTTACGGTTATGAGATGACCAAGCTCTGATACCAAATGAAAAAAGTCGGTGTGTACGACTTGTGCAGGATCTTTAATATGGCTATGCGGAATATGATATAATAATTTAAACTATTCAATAGTTATGGAAATAAATATTCACAAAACAAGGAATATATCACTAACAAATATAAATGCTGTAAATAAAGTAAAGTAGAGTAACGACACCAGGATTTTTATACTGTTTCGGACTTCCCGTCCTACGTCCAGTCACGAAGCTCCTCTTCGGCTTTTCACTAAACAACACCCTCTCTTCACCAGGAGGAACAGGTTCACAACACTACTTGATTTACGGGCTACAAGTTTACCAACTTGGTTTCACGGGATGCAAGCTTACCCACTTGATTTCACGGCACACAGGATAATTACAAGAGTTTGACTTCTGATTGTGTTCTTCTTTCAACACTGATTTGCCAACGATTGAGTACGCCCTTCCTATAATCTTATCCTCAAGTATATGGATTGAATGCGAAGATTTAAAGGAAGTTAGTTGCTTGTTGAATCAAAATATGAGAAGTATTATCAAGGATTCAATAAGCAACTTGAATTTGGGAGCTTTTAGAATGCAAGAGTATTTAGAAAATAAGATCAGAAATTAGAGCAAGAATCGGTTATTTGGATGATGATTCAAGATGTATTTATAGTGAATGAGTAGTTGTAATCATTGATGAAGAGTTGCAATGAATAATGATGATTTTTGATGAACAGAAATGGATAAATCTCTTGATGAAAGAAGATGACTTTTCGAAAGGCTGCTTGCTATTTGAAAAGTTGTTGACAGGTCGAAAAAGATAGGTAGACAGGTATTTGAATATATATATACGTTATATTCATGAATGGACATTTGCTGTGCATTTTTCCCGAAAGAGGTCGACAGGTTGAAAAAGACAGGTCGACAGGTTTTGTAGGTCGACAGGATTTTTTTGTAGGTCGACAGGATTTTTTTGTAGGTCGACAGGATTTTTTTGTAGGTCGACAGGTTTTATCTCTGTCTTGAAAAAGGTCAGCAGGATTTTTTTTGTAGGTCGACAGGTTTTTGTCAATTTGCACAGAAAATGTGTATTTATGTATATATTCAAAAATGATGAGGAGTATGATTATTTGAGGATAGATTTTAACATTTATAACTCTAAATAATCAACCTCTAACTTACGAAAACATCGATTCTTCTTTTTGTCCATCATGAAGCTCCTTCTTGTCATTATTCAAAATATGTTATGAAACCTTTGACTCAACAGATATAACGCATTGATAAAAGCAACATGACTTGCATAGTGAGTTATATTTCTCTCATAATATGTAAATCATTGATTTTAATCAGAACTTATAGCAATGAAGTTAGGCGTAAAAGTAGCATAAGCTCAGAAAACTTCCCTATGTGCGGTGTTGAGGAAACATAACTTTTGTTTGGAGATTTGAAGTAAAAGACTTGAAGCGCCAAGCCAAGTACTTGTGATACAAGATTAGAACTCTTCAAACCAAAATTAGTAAAACCCCAAGATTCATATATGGCTAGATAGGTATTAGACATCATATGGAAACCCCAAGACTAATACTTGGGTAAGCAAAAATCAGAAATCATATGGAAACCCCAAGGCTCATACTTGGGTAAAGCAAAAATTAGAAACTCATATCGAAGAATCATAACTTTAGCTGAAAATTATTAAAGAATGTCATAGCTAAATAGAAAGCCCTAATAAAGTAAAAAAAGAAACATATAAGGTTAATTAAGTATCATCCAACGAAAGCATCACAAACCATCCAAAGTCCATGCATGTGTATAATGTCAACTTATCAAAATGTTACTGAAAGTGATTAAGAAACCATAGATTATGTGTGTGTTTCTCGGAGGTTAGCTCAGAGAATATTTGGAAGAAAGAGTCTTAAATACTCCGAGAAGCCATTTTTGGATGTGTATATACAGAGGACTGCTTTTGTAATAAATTAATCTTGTCTTGAGTTTGTTAGTCGTTCGGCGAATGTTCCTCTTAGCTTTGCAGCCATTGGGTTTCTAACGTCTAGTCTTATTCCTACCCATAGGATATGAAAATGAATGAATGCTCTCTAAGAGAGCGAAACTTGTCCCATTATGGGTAGATGCATGCATTATAACTAGCCCCATTTATACGGCGACTCCACTAGCTGGAGATGAAGCATTTAGCCCTACTCAAAGGCAACTCCTTTGCAGGAGATAATGGTATTGAAGCCCTACCCCAAAGGTGACTCCTTTACAGGAGATGAAGGTATTGTAGCCCTACCCAAAAGAAGACTCCATTATACGAGATGTAGCTCCTCTTCTTGGAAGATTTTGTTGCTCCCCTTTGGAGGCTTTTGTTTGTTGGGGCTTCTCTCTCTGGAAGCTTTGTTTAACACTCCTCTTCTAGGAGGTTGTGTTTGTTATTAAAGCTCCACTTTTGGAGGCTTTCTTTTTTTATGGCTTCTGTAAGACCCCACGTCCATTAATGTCACTCACAAAGGGAATGCATTAACTTCCATGGAGGTTATAAGTGAATATAGAACAGAAAAATTACAACAAGACAGATAATAAATAGTACTTGGAAATCTAAAACTTTATTTTATTGCAGCGGAAATTAAACATGTTTGTTACATCATAAAACCATAGATCATAACCAAGTACAATATCCATCTTCATAAAAACAAAATACATAATCCCATTACATAAAAAGCCATTAAAAAGATAACAAGCTGGACTTTACTTCAACGGTCCAAGCTTTACAAAGAGAGATGAAGCAATTCAATCAAACTCCACTAGAGCTGGGCCCATCCTAAGGACCTGGAGGGGGAAAAAGGATAGAAATAGAGGGGGTCAGACATAAAGTCTGGCGAGTATGATAATTCTAACAATACTATTATCAAAATAACTAGACTAAGGCATAAGGTGGAAGACAAGTAAATGTCTATGAACTCTTCAGAAGATAAAGATAGCGTTTAAGATAACGTTAAATATAACGGTAAAGGCACACCTAATTACTAACGAATGATTACAACACTACACCGCACATTACTACACTGCACCGCACCAGTCACCCTAAAGGTTGATCCCACTTGCTTCACACAGAAACTTTATAAATAGCCTTACGTACCCCTAGCTGACTACATAGGTGTCGTCTGCCCCTATCTCCACTAGGTGTACCCCACTACCCACTTTAGATCGGCTCCCTACTCGTAGATACCCGTGCTGGCCCCATTGTGGGGTGTATCACTCCCCTAAAGTGGCAACCCGATACAACTTGAGATTGCACAGCTTATACTTACACGATGCAACAACGTCTTACCTACCAGCCCGGGTCCACACACGCATACGAAACCCGTTGGACTTGCGTTGCCACCGCTCCCCGTTTTGGCCTCTTACAGTCGAACCCAGCATGCGTGTCCCGTCCTCGACTTGGGTCGAGCCCACAAAGATACTTTTGGGATACTGGTCGAAATGGGCCCCCACAAGCTACCCACCTAAGCTTGTCACTAGTTTATCCCACTTAACCCTCTTAGTCATGTTCATTTACATGTGTATTTGGTTAAGTCTTACTAATCGTATTTCACATGCCACTAAAGGCACCCCCTAGATTCCTCATGCCACCCAAGGCACCTACTTAACCCCCATGTCCCACCTTACATGTTTATCTGGTTAAGTATTTCTTAATTCATTCAGGCCATAACCTCATAAAGAACTCTCACATTAGACTGGCATTTATGGCAGCTGGATTTGCCGGGCGGGTCCGGGCAGTCTTACACCATAAAAGAGTCTAACCTCGTGTCTTTACAACCATTATGCTTTAGTTTAGGCCTAGGACCAATCACATTGGGCTGGCATTTGTGACCACTGGATTTGCCGGGTGGGTCCGAGCAGGTTTACGTCACAAACGAGTCCAACCTCGTGTCCTAAGCATTGATTAACACATAAAATCTTTTACCCCGGTTTTAATAATTCCCTATTCAAATTATTAATTAAGTCAACTTTTAATGATGTCCATAATTGACTCAATTATAGCCATCCACTTATGGCATGCAAAATCATATCAATTGCACCCCAACTTTTTAATATTAAATCCTTAATATTACCCCTACCCCACGTTTATACGTTCGCTTATTCAACGCATAATATAGGCTAGACTTGTATAGTCTAACACATAGCACAAAGATAAATTATCACAACATATAAATCTAATCATAATAGGGGTGAAACTTGCATAAACTACACATGTTAAGGATCAAAAGGTGTCAACTTTTTAAATGTCTCAATTTATATGATATGATCATAGCCCAAATCTATACATAAACTTGCATATGGGGTTTTTAGGCAACAAAATGATGGCGTGAACTAGCATAGGGTATCACTTATGTCATAGCATAATTCTAGATGTCATAATAGATGTCTTGGTATATAGATCAATCTAACTTGCATATGTGACTTGTCATATAGATCTACATAACCCAAACATGATGATTTAATTAATATGAACTAACTAGCATAGATGGTAACATCATGGCCTTTTTAACATGTATGATTCATCACAACTTAGCATAGAAACTTTCAATATACATAACATCATCAGAGCATGATTTACAACATATAAGATATCATCATCACATAACATTGGATTTACAATATACATGATAGCAAAAGGGGTTTACAACAGCATATATGATAATTCACATCATCTACTCATAATCCACTCATAACTCAACCTAATTAAAATGATAATAATCTTGTTAAGATCATCATACTCACAATTTAGAGAAGAAAAAAGAGAGTTTTGCTTTGCTTTATGGTTGAGAGAAATAGAATTGAATTTGCTTTTCTTCTTTCTTAGTTGGCGGCGGCTCCATTGATTTCCATGGCGATGGTATGACGGTAACTATTCTATTTTAATTAGGTTTAGGTTTAGCATTAGAATGTATTTATAGGTGTAGGAAGTTATTTAGGACAATTAGATTAACCCTGAACCATGAGAACCATTCAAATGCAAAATCTTCATTTGAGCGAATCGGCCCTCGCGTTGACAGCCAAACACCCTGGATTAACCCCTAGTCGACCCAGCGGAGCTTGGGTCGATCTCAAAAATGGGCCGGTTCGGTTATTCTCCCTCCCAATTCGCTGTTTTGAACATTTTCGCGTATTTATTTATTTAATTTTTATATATAAATATATATCAATATATATGTTTCTCTACGCAACCCATTTCACTTAATTCTTTTCTAAAAATTAAGTATACTTTAATTTGTGAATTTTAATGTTATAAAATTACGGGGTGTTACAGCTTCACTCTCTGGAAGCTTTGTTTGATAGTGCTTCTCTCTCTGGAAGCTTTGTTTGTTGTGCCTTTTCTTCTGAAGGCTTTATGGATTTGGCCTCCCTTCTGAAGGCTTTGTTGGATATCTTTTATCAAGGGTAGTCTCCATACCATTTCAGGCGGCATGTTTATCTGAGAAGTTTCCATCGAAGCTTGTTATTGATTGATTGCTTTATTGTGTGCTTATTCATGCATTGGGCTTTTTACGTGCTCCCTTTTGAGCTTTCGTTCCCTTCTGTAATAGCACTCGAACTTACATAAATATTTGTTTGATTACAAGAAAGATATAAAGTGAAATGATTAATGAAAGCAAGCATTTGAGATGGAAGACTGATTGTCAAGTTCTTATTCCCATGCTGCTTTGGCTCTGACCAGCTTTCCTACTAGTCTCACTTCAAATTTTTTAGTTAAGCTTTCTTTTCTTTTCGGCTTGGTGTATCTTTATCAAATCAGACATTGGCTGGTTTTGTGTCCCTTTGTCTTGTGATAGGAACAATAGTCTTTCTCATTGTTTGATCTTGAAGATTTGCCTACGTAGGAAACAGAAACAGGTACTTAAGCCCCTTGAGTTTGCTTCAAGCTTTTCTTTGTGTTAAGTATCTCTTCCATACAAATGAATTTGTCAACTATAGAATAAAGATCACCCAAGTTTTCACGTTCTCTTAAGCTCTTTCTAAAAGGGGGATGGTGCTAATACTCAAGGTTGCACAACAATTAGCTTTTATCTATCTGTCGCCCTTTGTACTTTGAGCGACTCATTATGAAATATCTTTAGATAATATTTTAGTTACTCTTGCGGTCTTTGTATAATTCTAGCTAGATCATAGATGCTGATTGTTGAGTCATTTTGTAGATGAAAATGTTTGCTAAAGGTGATGGATAATTGTTTCCAAGTAGTGATGATAGGGCAGCAATAATGTCTACACCATTTGATAGCTTCCAAGGGTTGTAAGGAAGATCTTGCATTGAAGTGCTTCAGAAACATTGTATGCATCCATATAACTTTCAAAGACAGTGAGACGTTCTTCAGGGTCTGAAGTCCCATAATATGTGAGCTGTGGTACTTCTATACCAGGTGGAATTTCAGCCATCTTTATTTTTTCAGAGAAGGGTATTCCTAGTAACTCCCTGTCTTCTAGCCACCCTAGGCTTTGGCTTTCCTCTGAACTGGCCACTTTTATTAATGCTTGATTGTTTCCCTGTGAATGTGGACTATCTTGTAGACTTGACAAAGGCTTAATTTGGCTATAAAGCTCTCGAGGTGCCATTTTCCTTGATTCTGCTTCATAGGATTCTGCTTTAGAGGACCTTCGGACCAAGTCTGCTTCAATAAACATCCTATGGTATCAATTTTCGTAGCCAAGTGTAATATTTCCAACTCATATTTTGTTAAAGTTGAAGATCCTCCAGTTTCTAGTTTGGCTATTATGATGTTGTTTTCTGGAATGGCTGACGCGTTGGATCCCTCTTTACCACTTTTCCCCAATTGAATCATACTTTAATTGATTGTCAGAGTAACTTGGTATTCAAAAGCTCCTTATTGAGGCTCCTTCTATAATCTTGCTTCTTCAAAGCTTAGACCAGACCGGGACGGAACAGCACAATTAAAAGTGTGGCAATGTGATCCAACAGGTTAAAGGTGGGGATGGAGACGGAGGTTCAGGTCCTCCTTCTAGCGCCAAAATGTTAACGATATTTTCGCCAACACCAGAGATAGGTGTATGGAAATGGACCTAAGGTAAATGGGGATTATTTATTTTGTACTAGCTTGATTGAATTCACCGTTCCTGAAGTACCAAGATCCCTAGACCAAGGATTGGTTACTCTTCCTTCAGAACGTGAGTATCACTCTTGTAAGACTTTAGGATCAGTAGTTACCCTAGAATATGGTACAACAACCGTCGCTAATCGGGGCTAAAGTATACGTTAAAGCGTTTAGGTCATTGCTTGAAAGGTTGGAATGAGGAGCGTAAACATACATAAGCGCCGCAATATACAATATAATATGCAGAAAAGTAAAACAAAAACAGCAATTTATAGTGGTTCGGTTTGGATTTAACCTACCTCCACTTTAAGTGCTTTGATGATTTTATTCATGGAGGAGCTTACATAAGAAATCCCCAAATTGATTTACATATTTGGGTTAGTTCTCTTAGAAATGAGAGGAATATTGTGGAATGAGGAAGATGATCCCCCTTAAATGAGATCCTTGTCCTCTTATTTATAGTGGTTTTCGGCCCTCTTTTGTTGCTTTTCTTTTCCGCCACATTTTTGGTGCCATCTTTTTGTTTTCGCCTTTGGCTTTTGCTTTTTTTTTGTCTTTTTCTACATTTATTCTGCTTCCTACAGCCTTCTGCTGCCGGTTTGGTCTTTTTCTGCCTTTCTCCTACTTCCTACAACCTTCTGCTGCTGGCTTCTAAACCCCTTCCGCTGTCGGTTCCTGAACCGCTTCTGTTGTCGGTTCCTGAACCCCTTCTGCAGGTTTTGACTTTCTCTGAATGTCTCCAGCTTTCTTTAGCTTCCTCCAGCTATCTCCACCATTCTTTACCTTTCTCTACCTTTCTCAAGCTTTCTCTAGTTGTCTCAAGCTTTCTCTACCTTTCTCTAGCTTTCTCTAGCTTCTCCTAGCTTCCTCTAGCTATCTCTAGCTTACTCTAGCTTTCTCTAGCTTCCACTAACTTCCTGTAGCTTTCTCTAGCTTACTCTAGCTTCCTCTAGCTGTCTCCACCTTTCTCAACCTTTCCCTACCTTTCTCAAGCTTTCTCTACCTTTTTCTAGCTTTCTATAGTTGTCTCCATCTTTCTCTACCTTTCTCTACATTTCTCTGGCTTTCTCTACCTTTCTCTAGTTTCTCTACATTTCTCAAGCTTTCTCTAGCTTCCCCTAGCTTCCTCTAGCTTCCCCTAGTTGTCTCCACCTTTCTCTACCTTTTCTCTGGCTTTCTCTACCTTTCTCAAGCTTACTATACCACATTGTCGGTTCCTTGACCCCTTCTGATGTCGGTTTCTGAACCCCTTCTGCTGTCGGTTCTTGAACCCCTTCCACTATCGGTTCCTAAACCCCTTCTATAGGCTTCAGCTTTCTCTGAATTTCTTATTTCAGCCAGTATTGTTAAATGAGACGTCCATTTGTTTAATATGACCACTCTTCGGAATGAGAAACCAACATCTGAATCCAATGGTAGTGGTTTCGGGTCTAAATCTCTCACCAACCAAAATTTAGACTAGAAATAAGATTTCATCTTCTTCTTTTGGTGTTGACATAGCTGTGTGTAGGGCTTTTCCTTTTACATTTTCTGGTATTGGAGCTACTGCATCTTTATACTTTGCCAGTGTGAATTTTGGTGTTAACAGTTATTTTGGAGCAACCTATGCACTTCTTCTTTTAGTGTCATGGACCTTTCGTGTCCTTGAATTTGTCTTTTTTGTTTAATTGGAGTTATACTTGGGTTAATATCCAATTTGTGTACTAATATATCAGATGAAACTCCATACATATCAGAATGTGCCCAAGCAAAAACATCCAAATTCGCTTTTAAAAACATAGTAATTCTTTCTTCAACTTCAGGCCCAGTTGAGAACCTATTTTCAGTACTTTGTCATGCACTGGAATTAAGATTATGGCTTCAGCTAGTGCCGCTCTATTCTCCCCTACACTGGCATTCCTTGGATCCAATTCGTTTTGAGCTATGTTGTGCTCGCTAGTGTAAGGGCCCTACCCTAGTTGCTATAAGGGGAAGTCATGAAAGCAGAGTGGAGCCTTCACATGCTTCTTTGTCTCCTTCTTCTTAGCTTCAACCAGTTCTATCATATGGCAATCCCTTGCCACCTTTTGTTCCCCTTTGATCACACCGACTCCATATTCGGTAGGAAATTTCACAGTCAAGCACCATGGAGCCATTGCTATCCTGAATGCGGCAAAAGCTGGTCTTTCGAGGAAAGCATTATAAGTTGAAAGCTAATCCACTACAGCAAAGGTTTGCTTTATGACAACCTTTTGTTCTCCCTCACCAATTTCCACAAGACGATCGATGATGCTGATCGGTTGAATGGGCTGCCATGTGAACCCATGAAACTTATTCTGGCAAGCTCTTACATCATTCATGGAAAGATTCATCTTATTGAATGCATTAATTAAAAGACCATTGAAAGATGCCCGCCACCAAGAATCTCCTCACCAATGCTAGACCTAGACCGATGGTAATAACCATTGGATCAACTATCAGAGTTAACAATCCGTCTAAATCTCTATCTTTGAATACAACATCGTCATCGTCCGATGAGGTCTTTAACATCTTTGCGGGATAGGCATTGTCCATGACCATGAGTTCTTCTTCTTTCGGGAGGTTTCTCATTTTATTTGTATACTTCACAATATCCCATCAGCTTCTTCAGACTGGGTGGGGTCCTCCTGAAATCGTGTTGATGACCGGTCTTGGAATAACAACAAATGGAGCATTCTAAACCGGACCAGGCAGTCCTATAGACGTTCCCTGCCCTTGAGCTGTTTAAATACTCTACGGGTTTTTCGTATATTGCTGGAGTCTGTTCTTCCTTATCAATTCCTCCATTAGGTTCTTCAGATGCCTGCACTCATTCGTATTATGTCCCGGTTGGTTTTTAAACTGACAGAACCTTCCAGATTTTATTGCAGCATTATTGACTTTTATTTGCTTGGGCATTGGATATTCCTCGGTATCATTTATTGCCAAAAGGTTGTTCCCTACGGTGTCATTCAAAGGAGTCAACTCCGAATTCTTAAAGAAGTGGAATTTCTTATTTGCCCGATTATTCTTTCAATCGTTGCCCCTTTTTTGACCACCAGGATTCTTTTGGGCACCCTACACGTTATTATCTATCTTTTCAAGCTCTGCACTACTTTCAGGAACATCCAAGGCGTAGGCTGGATCTTCTTCCATACTTATGTACTCCTCAGCCTTATCGTACAGTTGTTCATGCGTACTTGGATTTTTTTCTTCTTTATCCACTGCCCAAGCTTAGTCTTCTTATTTATGGCCCCCTTTAAAGCCATCAAAACAAAGCGAGGCTTATGGTTTCCGACTTCTACGGCAGCAGCGTTAAACCGATTAAGGAAGGCCTTGGTTGGAACCCCTGGCCTTTGCTCTACCTCATTCAGTTCCATGACATCTCGAACCTTTGTAGCTTGTAGCCTGAACTGCTCTCTAAACAGCTTGGCCAAAGTAGCAAAATCATCCATAGATCTTAGAGGTAACTTCGTGAATCAAAGAGAATCCAGTCCTTCTAGATAAGTTGGGAAATACATGCACTTAAGCTCATCTATGGCACATGCCCCTTCCATATGTTGGTCGTACTTGGATAGGAACACGTTGGGATCACCAGTCCCATTATAGGCTTGTACTATTGGGGATTTGAACATGTTTGAGTATGGAGCCATCTTGATCCTCTCCGTAAGTGGGGTTTTGGTAGGAGAGAATCCTCATTCTTTCTCATATTCCACTTTTTTCAAGATTTTCTCCATGATCTTGCGAACCATTTCCGATATGCATTCCTCCTCATTGTAATGGTCCATGGGGCATATATCATCCTCCTTGCCGGATGTTTGCCTAGGCAAATGGTCGCGGTTTGGATTTCGAGGCCCTGTACCTCCCTCTTGGGCAGGTGCCCCTTTGGTGGAGCCAAGCACTTGTCGAGACGTTGCTTTCTCAGAATGGCTGCGTGTAGGTGGTTTCGCCTCTTCATGATGAGGAACTGCAACTTCCTGCATGGATTTACCCCAGTTCGGGCTTGAAGAAGAAGATCCTGCATTTTATGTACGGAAGTTTGAGCAGGTTGAGGACGGATGGCATTAGCGGTAACCTTTGCTGTAGCAGCTTGAACAGTGAACATGGTTCAAGCTTTTTCAACATGGCATTTGTAATGACCCGTATTCTACGCATCGGGGGATCGTAGAATAATTATTTCTTTCCCCTGTGAAGTCGTATGGTCATGTAACTTTGGGAAACATCCATTAGAGTCGTTTCCCATGTTCGTGATTTTTGTCGATTGCTAAATGACCATTTTGCCCCTAGTTGGTACTGTTTTGGCCATAACTTTTGACTGGAAAGGAATTTTGACCTAAAACCACTTCCATTTGATTCGTTTGATGGTTTACCTTTCCGTAGAGTGGTCACAATAGCCAAACGGGCTTACCGTTTGGGAGATATGGCTGAAACAAGGTATGGAGGGTGAAAAACTGCTTAACCGGGCCAAATCGGGTGATTAGTGGGTAGGCCCATAACCCATTTCGGGATTAGGGTTATGGGAGGGCTGAAATGAGATGGAGAATCATTCCATTTCAGTTTTCTAGCCTCTACTTATCACCAAGGAACCCTAAAAATGGCCTCCAACCTCTAAATCACCTCCAATTCATCTTTTGGTCAAGGATTTGGCTTAGCAACCCCTAATCAAGGAAGATCTTCACCAAAGTAACATAGGAGCTGCTGTTCGGCATTGAGATTCACATCAAATCAGAGAATTATTTCAGATCTTAGTTTATTTTGTGGCTAAGGTGAGTGATTTGCATAGTTTTGCACTAATTATGGCTACTTAGGGTTGATTAGTGAAGATTAGCGAATTGATACACTAATAAATTCTGGAAAAATGTTCATAAATTCCGAAATGATGTTTTAGACCTCTGATATGAATTTGGGTTAATTTGGTTAAGTTTTGCTAATCCTATCATTAGTTTCACCAAAACATGCTTAAGGGGAAATATGGGATTTTGGGTATGTTTGATCCATTTTAACCTATCATATTGATGTTTTGATGTTTGTGGTTGATCATGTATGGTTCTATGACTGTATGAAATGCTTTTTGATTGATTCCAATAGTTAGAATGGTCGAAAATGTCGTCGAATGGCGTAAACCCTTGCTGGAACAGTTTCAGAAAACAATGCAGGGTTCGGATCAGATCGAATAAGGGGGCTCGGATCGGATATGTTGAACTGAGCAAAGAATCCGATCGGATCGGAATCCAACACTTGGGAAAAAGTGGCAAAAAGGAAGGCCACGCTAGTTGAACTGGGATCGGATCGGATCGAGGAAAACGGAACGGATCGAGGAGGATGGATCGGAGCGGGGGCGTGAAGATGGATCGGATAGGAGCATGTGAAGGACGAGGACACGGATCGGAACGGAGGCACGATCTGGAGGGGAGATGACACCCGACCCGACCCGAACCAATGGAGGATAACCGACCCGAACCGCACCAGGAGAAGACCCGACCCGAACCAATGGAGGATAACCGACCCGAACCGCACCAGGAGAAGACCCGACCCGAACAGATGGAGGATATCCGACCCGAACCGATGGCTTAACGAGGAACACGACCCGACCCAGTATTGACCAATAACCCGAGATGCAAAGGTAGTCCAATATGGGAAGTTAGAGCTCAGGATCCAGTTGGGAACCAATGAGTTCACTTCATGGTTGGACTTTGCTGCGGGACATGTGCTAAGGAGTTGTCGACGTTCATAACTACGATTCACCACTAAAATGTATGATGGCTACTTATCAGTGCAGTAGGGTCATTATGACCTGAGGGGCAAAGTGATGGTAGCAAGACTACGTTATCAGTGCAGTAGAGTCATTACGACCCGAGGGGCAAGGTGATGCGTGGTAAGACTATGAGCCAGTGCAGTGGGGTTCTTGTGACTCCATGGGGGCAGAGTGGACATAGTAAGGATTAGTAAGGCTATAAGCCAGTGCAGTGGGGTTCTTGTGACTCCATGGGGAAAAGTGGACATAGCGAAGGATTTGTGGCTACGTTATCAGTGCAGTGAAGCCATTTATGACTTCATGGGGCAGAGTGATCGTAGCAAGGTATGTTGGGTGATCGAAGTGGTGAATATCGTATGCTTTGGGCACTGAGTGAGAGATGTGAGGACGGATGCTATGCTTGACTGTTTGCCATCATTATGACATGCACACCTCCCCCACCTCTGTATCTTTACACTGTTTGATATGATACCTTAGAGTGTTGTACAGTATGTAGTGCTAACTCTTTGGTTGCGGGTCCAGGTTTAGGTATGTTTTAGTCTACCTGTTATTGTTCACTTTAGATGCTTATCGCTCATACCAGGCTTTATGTCTGACCCAGAGTTTTATGTCTCTTCTTATTACTCTGGGTGCTGACACGAGCAGACTAAAGACAGGTTAGCTGGTGATGCGCGAGTAGCTGATTCGGAGGCGGGCAGGAGGCTTCCACGTATGATATATATATACACATTCTCCCTGTGTCGTTGGTGGTCGCTACTTGGGCATTAGTAGCGTACCTCATTTATCTTACTTTTGCTTTGAGACAGTTTGAAAGTTGTAATAAGCTGTGTTCTGAATTTCCGCTGCTATGATGTTTAGTTTTGATTTTCAGCTTATGCACTGTCTCTCCTGTTTTATGTCAAGTGCGTTATTATTATATTTTGTTCGATGCACTGTGAGACATTCTACAGGTTCTTTGTATGTTCATTTCCTTCTTCCTTTTCCTTCTGACGACCCGTTCCGTGCTAACTGGACACGTGTACTGCGCACTTTTGGAGTAAATGACGGTTGGTGTGGGGCGGGCCGTCACACTTGGTATCAGAGCTCTAGGTTGCGTAGTTAACCTAGGGAAAGACACCAGGGAGAGATAGTACGTATATGAGAGCACGTATTTGTGATTATTTTGGTTTTCAAAAGCTATGTATGTATATACTATTAGTAGTATAAGAATGAAGTCGCACTGCACTAGCACCACTATGGGGTCGTTAATCGTTTCCCTTTTTCAGATTGACGATGAGCCGAGACACGAGAGGTGCTGTTAGAGGGACCAACCAAGGGAATGCCGCTGACATGAGGGCTATGTTTACTAACCTCATGAGAGACATGCTTAGAGAAGTGCAAGGTGTAGTTCCCAAGCCCGGAGTTGGTGTTGGCCCAGTAGTGCCGGCGCCTAGGGTCGATTTCGCCAAGTTGTGCGAAGATTACACTAATCTTGGTGGGAAGCCGTTCCACGGAACGGAGTCGGCCACGGATGTTCAGGACTGGATGGATAGCTGTGGCCATATCTTCGATGACTTGGGTCTTGAGGATGCGATGTAGAGAAGGCTAGCGTCTCGTCAGCTACAACGGCGAGCGATGAATTGGTGGAATGCTATTAGAACAGCTACTCCAGAGGACTAGGTTACTTGGGATCAGTTCAAGGCTCGCTTTAGCGAGAAGTTTATTCCAGCTGCCCAGAAGTCAGTGTTGTTTAAGAGGTTCTTTGAACTCAAGCAGAACGGAAGGGCAGTTTCTGATTATATTGCTGAGTTCGACTTTTTGTCAAAGTATGGACTGTCTCTCATTGATACTCCTGAAAAGAAGAATGAGAAGTTCATTACTGGTTTGGATGGATACTTGGGGGAAAGGCTTATCAATCACATCGATGAGACTTTTGAATCGATTGTGGGGAAGGCTTTGAGATCAGAGAGTCTTTACCCTAAGTCAAAGACTGAGGCTGCATCTGCAGAAGGGCCAAAGCCGCAAGAAGGCGGTGGAGGCAAGAATTACTCTCAGAATAAGAGGAAGCAGGTCCAATCAAAAGGTGGCCAGAAAAAGAGCAAGAAGGATGTTGAGTGCTTCAGCTGTGGAAAGAAGGGCCATTATGCTAAGGAATGTCGGGCCAAGCCAGCGGAAAGGAAGTGCTACAACTGTGGTCAAGTGGGACATCATAAGGATATGTGTCCGCAACCTCTTAAGGAGAAGCAGATTGTGAAAGCATATGCTATTGATGTTGTTCCTTCTTCGTCGAATGCCCCAACTGCGGCGGAGAAAGGAAAGAATGTTGTTATTTAAGGTATGCTTTCTATTCATGATATACTAGTTCGAGTTTTGTTTGATACTGGGGCTTCCCGTTCCTTCCTATCTAGTGACCTAGCAGAGAGGTTGGGACTGGAACCCGAGATAGTCGATAGACCATTGATTGTGACGAACCCGATTGGTGGTTCGACTAGTCTTAGTATGATTTGCAGGAATTTGGTCTTATCGAGTCATGGATGTATGTTTGTATGTGATTGCTTTGTTTTGGGCTTTACTGGGTATGGAATTATATTGGGAGTCGATTGGCTCCAAAGATACGGGTTGGTGGTAGACTGTGAGGGCTTTTTGGTGACAGTGAGGGCGGATGATGGGCGGAGGTTAGTGTTTGGTAGTCTACCTAGTGATGGGGTTATGGCTAGTTTTGTAAATTCCCTCGACATCCCGCAGGATGAGTTGTCAGATATGCCCATGGTTGGCCAGTATCCGGACGTCTTCGAGGAGGTGACCGGGCTTCCACCACACCGAGAGATTGAGTTCTGTATTGATTTAGTGAAAGATGCCAGACCTATAGTGATGCCACTTCGTCGTATGGCACCAAGGGAGCAGCGAGAGCTCGAGGTGCAAGTCAGCAATCTTTTGAAGAAGGGATTTATTAGGAGGAGTGTCTCCAAGTGGGGAGCACCGGTTGTGTTTGCCACCAAGGCAGATGGTTCCCTTCGTTTGTGTGTGGACTATCGTGAGTTGAATAAGGTAACGAGGAAGAATAAGTATCCTCTGCCGCGGATTGATGATTTGTTTGATCAACTGGAAGGAGCTAGAGTATTCTCCCAGTTGGACCTCGCGACAGGATTTCATCAGCTACGGGTAGCGGATGAGAGTATTCCGAAAATGGCATTTAGGACGCCGTCTGGATTTTATGAGTGGTTGGTCATGCCGTTTGGGTTGACCAATGCACCAGCCTATTTTGTGGATCTAATGAATCGAGTATTTAGAGATCAGTTGAATAAGTTTGTTCTTGTGTTCGTGGATGACATCCTTGTTTACTCAAGAACAGAGGAGGAACACGAGGGACACTTGAGGATAGTGATGGAGGTGTTGAGGAAACACCAATTGAAAGAGAAATTCTCTAAGTGTCATTTTTGGGGAGGGGAAGTGAGATTCTTGGGACATGTTGTTTCAGAGAATGGTATTGCCGTGGACCCTGCGAAGGTGGCTACGGTATAGGATTGGCCTACGCCCAAGAATGCAACAGATGTAAGAAGTTTCATGGGATTAGCTGGATATTATCGTAAGTTTATCCAGGACTTCTCCTAGATTGCAGCACCGTTGACTCAGTTGACTAAGAAGAATCAGTCCTTCGTCTGGGACGGAGTGTGTGAGGATGCCTTCAAGAGTCTAAAAGAGAGGTTGACGCGTGCGCTAGTGTTAGTCATTCCTAAAAAGAATGAAGAGATGACGGTATACACGGATGCTTGTGGTACCGGACTGGGTGCAGTATTGATGCAAGAAGGTAGGGTTGTAGCTTATGCTAGTCGACAGCTAAAGCCGCATGAGAAGAAGTATCCTACCCATGATTTGGAATTAGCTGCGATTGTGTTTGCGCTGAAGATGTGGAGACACTATCTCTTGGGAAAAAGATTTGAGTTGTTTACCGATCACAAATCGTTAAAGTATCTCTTCTCCCAGAAAGATCCAAATCTCCGTCAGCAGATATGGTTAGAGTCCTTGGCTTCGTATGATTTTGATATCGCATACACACCTGGGAAAGGTAATGCGGTAGCCGATGCCTTGAGTAGGAGACATGCCAGTTTAGGGGCAATGTTTCTTGAATGGAAGCAACTGGATTTTATCGCGGGGTTTGATTTCAGACCAAGGTGCGAATTGGATCTTGTTATGCTAGCTAGTTTGACGATCAGACCCACTTTGATAGAGCGGATTGGTTCCAGCCAGAGGGACGATCCTAATCTATTGGAAATCATCTCCAAGTTAGGGATGGGTATCGGTGAGGAGATGAATGTGTATGGGCTTGATCGAGATGGATGGCTTCGAAAGAATGGAAGATTAGTTGTGCCCAACGTGAATGGTTTGTGAGATGAAGTGCTTAGAGAATGTCATCACTCAAAACTGACTATACATCCCGGTGGTAATAAGATGTATCGAGACATGAAGTGAACTTACTACTGGGAAGGGATGAAAAGAGACGTTGGGAAGTTTATATCCAAATGCATGAATTGCCAGCTAGTGAAAGCCGAGAAAAAGAAGCCTAGTGGGTTGTTGCAACCAATAGAAATTCCCAAATGGAAATGGGAGCAAGTCTCGATGGATTTCATCGATGGTTTACCAAGGACTAGATCGGGATATGATAGCATTTGGGTAATTGTGGATCGATTAACTAAGAGTGCAAGTTTACACCAGTCGAATCGACCAGAACGGCAGCCAAGTTGGCAGAATTGTATATGAAGTGGGTAGTGAGATTTCATGGAGTACCCAAAAGCATTGTGAGTGACCGAGACCCGTTGTACACTAGTGGGTTTTAAAAGAGCTTACAAGAGGCTCTAGTGTCAAGATTACATCCCAGTACCGCATATCATCCTCAGACCGACGGTCAGACGGAGAGGGTGAATCGTACATTGGAAGATCTCTTGAGAGCGTGTATATTGGATTTTGGTGGATCATGGGATGACCATTTGCATCTAGTAGAGTTTGCATATAATAATAGCTACCAATCCAGTATCGGTATGGCTCCATATGAAGCTTTGTACGGAAGATCGTGCAACTAACCATCATGTTGGATAGAGACTGGCGAGAAGTTTGTGCTTGGACCAGATGTGGTGAGGGAAACTTCAGATAAGATTAAGATCATTCAGCAAAGAATGAAAGCTGCCCAAGATAGGCAGAAGAGTTATGCTGATAAAAGGAGAAGAGACTTAAAATTCTCCGTTGGTGACTTGGTGTTTGTCAAGATCTCTTCGTTGAAGAGTGTGATACGATTTGGCAGGAGAGGCAAGTTGGCACCAAGATTTGTTGGCCCATTCCCTGTTCTTGAATTAGTCGGGAATTTGGCATATAGAGTTGGCTTACTAGAGAAAATGGCGGGAGTTCACAATGTATTTCATGTTTCCCAACTAAGGAAGTTCGTTCACGACTCAGATATGACTATTTCACCTGATCAGTTAGAGGACTACGAAGTAGAACCCGAGGCGGTTGGGAACCGCAAGCCAATTCGTATTGTGGGGCACGATACGAAGCAACTTCGAAGGAAGGCGGTGAAGCTAGTCAAGGTCCAGTGGGGCGAGAACGAGAATGATTGTACTTGGGAGACAGAGGAGAGCATTAGGAAGATGCATCCAGAACTCTTTACCTGGTAAGATTTACTTTACGATTTAGTTATTCCGCATGCTAGGATAGACTTATTTTGCTTGTTTGCATGTTTGATTGTTGTTTTATGGTTGATAGGCATGCAGGACATTTGCCTGTGTTTTGATTAGGGAATTTCGGGGGCGAAATTTCTTAAGGGGGGAGAGTGTAATGACCCGTATTCTACGCATCGGGGGATCGTAGAATATTTATTTCTTTCCCATGTGAAGTCGTATGGTCATGTAAATTTGGGAAACATCCATTAGAGTCATTTCCCATGTTCGTGATTTTTGTCGATTTCTAAATGACCATTTTGGCCCTAGTTGGTACTGTTTTGGCCATAACTTTTGTATGGAAAGGAATTTTGACCTGAAACCACTTCCATTTGATTCGTTTGATGGTTTACCTTTCCGTAGAGTGGTCAGAACAGCCAACCGGACTTACCGTTTGGGAGATATGGCTGAAACAAGGTTTGAAGGGTGAAAAACTGCTTAACCGGGCCAAATCGGGTGATTAGTGAGTAGGCCCATAACCCATTTCGGGATTAGGGTTATGGGAGGGCTGAAATGAGATGGAAAATCATTCCATTTCAGTTTTCTAGCCTCCACTTATCACCAAGGAACCCTAAAAATGGCCTCCAACCTCTAAATCACCTCCAAATCATCTTTTGGTCAGGGATTTGGCTTAGCAACCCCTAATCAAGGAAGATCTTCACCAAAGCAACATAGGAGCTGCTGTTTGGCATTGAGATTCACATCAAATCAGAGAATTATTTCTGATCTTAGTTTATTTTGTGGCTAAGGTGAGTGATTTGCATAGTTTTGCACTAATTATGGCTAATTAGGGTTGATTAGTGAAGATTAGCGAATTGATACACTAATAAATTCTGGAAAAATGTTCATAAATTCCTAAATGATGTTTTAGACCTCTGATATGAATTTGGGTTAATTTGGTTAAGTTTTGCTAATCCTATCATTAGTTTCACCTAAACATGCTTAAGGGGAAATATGGGATTTTGGGTATGTTTGATCCATTTTAACCTATCATATTGATGTTTGTGGTTGATCATGTATGTTGCTATGACTGTATGAAATGCTTTGTGATTGATTCCAATAGTTAGAATGGTAGAAAACGTCGTCGAATGGCGTAAACACTTGCTGGAACAGTTTCAGAAAACAGTGCAGGGTTCGGATCGGATCGGATAAGGGGGCTCGGATCAGATATGTTGAACTGAGCAAAGAATCCGAACGGATCGCAACCCAACACTTGGGGAAAAGTGGCAAAAAGGAAGGCCACGCTAGCTGAACTGGGATCGGATCGGATCGAGGAAGACGGATCAGATCGAGGAGGATGGATCAGAGCGGGGGCATGAGGATGGATCAGATAGGAGCATGTGAAAGACGAGGACACGGATCGGAACGGAGGCACGAGCTGGATGGGAGATGACACCCGACCCGACCCGAACCAATGGAGGATAACCGACCCAAACCACACCAGGAGAAGACCCGACCCGAACCAATGGAGGATAACCGACCCGAACCACACCAGGAGAAGACCCGACCCGAACAGATGGAGGATATCCGACCCGAACCGATGGCTTGAGGAGGAACCCGACCCGACCCAGTATTGACCAATAACCCGAGATGCAAAGGTAGTCCAATATGGGAAGTTAGAGCTCAGGATCCAATTGGGAACCAATGAGTTCACTTCATGGTTGGACTTTGCTGCGGGACGTGTGCTAAGGAGTTGTCGACGTTCATAACTTCGATTCACCACTCAAATGGATGATGGCTACTTATCAGTGCAGTAGGGTCATTATGACCTGAGGGGCAAAGTGATGGTAGCAAGACTACGTTATCAGTGCAGTAGGGTCATTACGACCCGAGGGGCAAGGTGATGCGTGGTAAGACTATAAGCCAGTGCAGTGGGGTTATTATGACTCCATGGGGCAGAGTGGACATAGTAAGGATTAGTAAGGCTATGAGCCAGTGCAGTGGGGTTCTTGTGACTCCATGGGACAAAGTGGACATAGCGAAGGATTTGTGGCTACGTTATCAGTGCAGTGAAGCCATTTATGACTTCATGGGGCAGAGTGATCATAGCAAGGTATGTTGGGTGATCGAAGTGGTGAATATTGTATGCTTTGTGCACTGAGTGAGAGATGTGAGGATGGATGCTATGCTTGATTGTTTGCCATCATTATGACATGCACACCTCCCCCACCTCCGTATCTTTACACTGTTTTGATATGATACCTTAGAGTGTTGTACAGTATGTAGTGCTAACTCTTTGGTTGCAGGTCCAGGTTCAGGTATGTTTTAGTCTACCTGTTATTATTCACTTTAGATGCTTATCGCTTATACCAAGCTTTATGTCTGAACCAGAGTTTGATGTCTCTTCTTATTACTCTGGGTGCTCAAACGAGCAGACTAGAGACAGGTTAGCTGGTGATGCGCGAGTAGCTGATTCGAAGGCGGGCAGGAGGCTTCCACGTATGATATATATATACACATTCTCCCTGTGTCATTGGTGGTCGCAACTTGGGCATTAGTAGCGTACCTCATTTATCTTACTTTTGCTTTGAGACAGTTTGAAAGTTGTAATAAGTTGTATTCTGAATTTCCGCTGCTATGATGTTTAGTTTTGATTTTCAGCTTATGCACTGTCTCTCCTGTTTTATGTCAAGTACGTTATTATTATATTTTGCTCGATGCGCTGTGAGACATTCTACAGGTTCTTTGTATGTTCATTTCCTTCTTCCTCTTCCTTCTGACGACCCGTTCCGTGCTAACTGGACACGTGTACGGCGCACTTTTGGAGTAAATGACGGTTGGTGTTGGGCGGGCCGTCACAGCATTGGCCGTAATGTCAATTTGACTTGTCAATCCCTCGACAACCTCATCCAACTCCTTTCTAGTTATGGCAGGTGCGGCTCCAGAAGTTTGACCAAATTCAAAGCGGTTGGTGGGTGGTGTAACATTGTTGGTGTGATTGCCAGTCCCTTCGACAGTCTTACTAGTGACTTTCTTTGGTCTACCCATGGTTTGGACAAGGCCTTGAACTTAGAAGAGAGTTTGTTGATCTGCTTGGATCTTAGATCTAGTGGATCTACAATAGAAGTAGGCTTAGAACTTCTAGGCATGGCTTTTGATCTTGAGAAACGTGTGAAGGAAAAGAATGCGAAGGCGACACCATGGTGGGCACCAAATGTTTTAACAAAAATTAGTTCAAACACCAAAGGTTCCACGAAGGCTCTTCGCCAATTGGTTAGGAACGAAACCACAATCACAACAAAAAAGTAAATACACAAAGATTTTTATAGTGGTTTGATCTAAGATAGATCTACATCAAATTTGTCAATGATTTTCATTATGAACTTGAGTGTTACAAGGCTAGAATCTCCTCTTAGTACATTCATTTGCTCTTTTACACTAGAAACTCACTTTAAACTTTGCAAATCAATGAGGAAAAGATCAAATCTTCCCAAATGCAAGGAATATGAAGGAAGATCTTCAATTTCTAGAGCGCTTGATCGAATTTGATGGATTCCATGGCGAATCAGGATCTAGATCTTTGCTAGGAGATGCTAAATGATGTTAGAATCACTTGAAATAGGAGAGAAAGCAATTTGGCAACCTTTCGGGGTAGTAAAAATTAGTCCCTAAAAGCATGGAAGCCATGTCCTATTTATAGGAAAAGTTGGAATGAAGTGGTGAGCTGAAATTTATATGTGCACGTTGTGGGTAGCTCACTCGGGTAATTACGAAAATGCCACTGCTAGTTGTAGCCAGTTGTTGCCAGTTGTCTTGTATGAGCGAACCTACAATGCATGAACGAACCAATGATGAGTGAGCGACCCACGATAGTGTGCGACCCCTCTACACTTGAACCAAATGACAGCGCGCGATCGACCACCCTAGAACTTGAGCCATGTTACTTTCATGGTCGAGGTGAGTACGAATGACCCTTCAATACTCAACTGACCCTACATATTTGATCACCATGTGAAGTGTAACCGGCCTGATGATGTGTGAGCCAGACGAGAGTTGCACTACCGAACTGATCATGTGTGAGCCCGACTAGAGTTGCAGATCGACTCCTCGCACTCGAGTGGCTTTATAATGAACGAGTTTCTGGTGTGAGACCCTGGGATATGCTCGAGCCATAATGACGCTCGATCCCTTTGTAGTGCTCGATCCATTGTTTATTATAGATTTAATCTATCAACCTGTGCTTATCTTTTGATGGATAAACAATACGGAAGAAACATGATAAACTAATAAAAGGAAAAACAAAAATTAATACATACCTAAGAAAATGGAGATTAGAAACTTGTTGCTATAGATGAAAGGAGATGGAAACTGCGGTTCGTTAGAGAGGACGAACATGGTGGAACGAAGATGGCGAAACCCTAGATGGCATCGTATTTTGAGAATCCTGGAGCGATATGCTAAGAAGATTAAAGCGTTTAGTTTGGTTTTGTTGTAAAAATTAGTGAAACCCCTCCAACTATTTTTGATCCTTCCAACTACCAACGTGACGAGATGGACAGAATCTATGGATTTGACTGACCTGATGACAAACTTGTTCCTCGATCTCTTTCTACCTCTGGCCCCTTCAATCATTTTGTCTTCAGTTTCAATTACTTTTAATGTAGTATTTAAACTAAAATTAGTGATTTGTTTTTTGATTCGGGGGAAATATTGCGATTTGGGAGAAGACAAAAAATTTGAGGAGAAATGGAGAACAAACTGATAGGAATGATGTGAATGGAAATTACAACACGTTGGATTCCAACAAAATCAACGGTTTGGAGTTAGTAATCCGTTTTTTTAGTTTGGACCAATAGCATAACAGTATGGTTTTTACATTAGATTTCGATAAGATACAATATTATTCAACGACTAATGGTTGCATCTCTAATACACCAAATGTAATTAAATATTAAACAAAGATTAATATTACTACTTCTTTATTAGCATTAAATATTTGTATATAAATATTAATTATTATGTGTATGTTATTAGTAGTCTATTATTAGCAATAACTAGTAATTATCAGTTGTTAATATATATCAAATAGTAAATTAAATATCAATATTAAATCTTAAATATCAAAATACAATAAATAAATAAATAAAATGTAACTGAATATTAATTTCTTAATTGTAACTGAATATTAATTTCAAACTTTTAATTATCATGTGTATTCTTTTTGGCATGGCTTTATTATGTGTATTATTGCTTTCTAAATAATAATATTAATTATTAACTGAATATTATATTGATCTGCCAACTCGTGTTATTTCACATCATATCCTATGCGCAAACACAAAATGGAATGGGGTAGCGATTCCAATTTGTTGAAATATAAAATATAATTATCAACTACAATTATAAAATATAAGTGATTTGCAATGGCATAGTGACAAATGATAAAAGACGAACGTAATAAATAAAAGGAAAAAAGTTGAAAAAAACAAAAAAAATTGAAAAAAACTATCCCTTGAAAATCACATGGAAATCCATCGCAAATTAGCGACGAAAATTTTAGCTTCTAAATATTTGATGCTAATTTAGTGTTTTCTGTAGTGATAATTCAAATCTGAATTCAGTTGGGTCATAATAAATCATCCAGTTCATGTTATACTTCAAATCAAATTCATTCTCAATTATTTTAGAATTAAATTTTTTATTTTAATACTCAAATTAAATTAATACTCATAATCATATAATTCAAGTTATTAAATTCCCAAATCCACTATTTAAACCATTTTAAATGTTCAAACTTAATCGCTAAAGATTTAGGTTGTTACATTCCTTCCCTCTTAAAAGGATTTCGTCCCCGAAATTAATAAAGTAGGAAAAATGCTACAAATGTTATATTTTTTCACAAATCACTTAGTTAAATTTTCCTTTCCACTTTCTAAATTATCAGTTCCAACTGATCCAATTTGTTTTAATCAAACCATCTACTCATTTTTGTTAGCAAAAATTTTGCAAATTTTCTTAAATATTAAATTTTTGAATTTTTTTGGCAGAGTTGCCCCATTACGGAGGTACTTCCGCATTATAACTGTAACATCCTGGATTTTTTACGACTGAATAATTAATTTATTAAATTATTTAAATATAGATTTGGCGATATCGATAATTTGAATTAAATAGTATTGAATATTTAATTAATATAAGTAATGGAATTATATATTTAGTTTCCGATATGGTTGGAAATAACCGAATTTGCAGTAGTGTGTGAATTGGTAAGTTAAGAGATGTAACTGGGTTTAGAATTTGACTTATAATAACGAGTTTATTATTTAAACAACGTTTGAACATATTAATTATAATATAATTATAATCGAGCTCATAACTTCGCGGTAATTCGTAATATTTCATTTTGAACTTTAAACGATTATACAAGATTCGTTATAAGTCGGATTTCTTTGAAATAAGAAACGATCGAATCTATTGAAATATATTTTTCTAGTAAAGAGAAAAATTGAGATTTCATCTTGCAAATTATGAATTATGTCCAAATCAAATTTTCAGAAAGTCGCTATGGAATCGTTTATAAATTATAACAATTTATTTAATAACATATATGTAAAAGGATTTTTATATAAACTGAATATCGATTTAACCCTGATTTGGAATATCGAGTTATAAATCTAGAATGTTTGTTTTAAAGATATATTATAATGTCCCGGATTTTTCTAATGGTTTAATAATTTATTTATTTAATTATTTGAATATTTATTGGGTAATATAAAACAACTTGAATTAAATATTTAGATTTATTTAATTAATATAAATAGTAGAATAATATATTTAATACCGAAATAATCGGAATTAAGTTGAATTGACAATATTATGTGAATTGGATAGTATAAGAGATTTAATTCAGTTTTCGAATTGAAGTATATTAACGAAATTATTTATAATAACGAGTTTGAAAGTATTATTATAATAAAATTAAAAACGAACCCATAACGTCGCGGTAGTTCGTAATATTGAGTTTTGAACTTCAATTCAATATACAAAATCCGTTTTAAGTCAGATTTCTTTGAAACAAGAAACGTTCGAATCTATTAAACGATATTTTTCTAATGGAAGAGAAAAATCGAGATTTCGTGTTACAGATCGTAAGTTATGTCCAAATTAAATTTCTAGAAAGTCGCAATGGAATTCGTTTATAATTTATTATACATTGAATATCGATTAATTTGGATATTTAAATATCGAGTTATAAGTCTAAACTTGTTTATTTTGGAGCAATATGTTATTTTATTTCAATATATACGATAAAATTAATTTACAAATCGAATTATTTTTAAATATATTAATATTTAGTTGGTTTATTTAGACCTCATAAAATAGCCATTTTTACAGACGACCTTCGTCTTCGACAAAATTAATTTTGTTGATTTGGAATATTATATTATTGTTAAATTTTAGGTTTTATGATTTTTGGAGTCAGTATGTGGCTATACGGGATTTTAATGTGAAAAAAATCGATAATTTGATCTTAAAAATACGCTTTATGAGCAAACAGATTCAGAATTTGACGAAACAAGTTTCCTTGAGTCTGCAATGGCGAACTGTAGCTGTATGTCCATTTTCGTCGAATTTTGAAATGTTATGTGATCATAGGAATTTTTAAAACGATGAACGGAGATAATGATTGGTTATAAGTTAATTAAATAATCAATTAAAAAATATTATACCCTTCTATAAATATCTCACAATCTTCCTAAATCTAAATCTATTTTCGCTCTGGTCAATATCTTTCACTGCAGCCATGAAACTCTTTCAAATGCAAACGAGATCTTAAGAAAATCATTGAAATTCGAACCAAAGTCTATAAATTACAAAGTTCATATATATGATATCCTTGCAACTTGCTTTTCACTCTCATACAAGTTATATCAGGTGCGATGCATTTATTTAAGGTTCGAAAAAAGACAGCGAGCATATTTAAGGAGTGGGTTGATCGATTCTCGAAATCAATGCATCGATGAGTGATCTAAGGATCATATTTAGTTTCAGCAGGGGTTTCAGTATCGAACTGCAATGTTTGGTGAACTCCGGTGAAGGAAAATGTCGTAACTTCTTAGTGGACGTGGAGTTCGACTATAAGCCGTGACCTGAGGAAGGTGAATCGAGTTTCAGTATTTCAGGTTTTTGTGTTAAGAAGAAAGAGAGCGAGTTGAGGGACATTCTGGTTTTGTTTGTTTCAGATTTAATGGTGTATGAAGGGAGATAAGATGGTGGAAGGATCACGTTAATGTCTGAGGCTTTAAGGGCAATGTTCAAAATTTCTGTTAAGAAGAAGGATTAGCACCGGTATTAAAGGAGAATGATGTAGACTAAAAGTAATTAACACTAATTAATTAAAATTGAGATGTTAATGATCAAGTTTAATTGTATTCAAAAATTGTAAACTAAATATCTTTCTCATACTTTATCCAAATTCAGCAAAACAAGACCCGTTGGGATCATATGGACGAGGGTCACACAATGGAACTGATTTGGAGCGATTCAGAGCTCATCTCAATTTATGGTGGAATAAAATTTCCAATCTGAATCAATGACCGTTAATCGTTATTTAACGATTAACAACAAATGTGAGTAAAACTCACTAACTCTGATCAGTTTATATTTTTATAAACTTAATTTAGTATTGATAAATGATGATTGAATTCTGTGTGATGATTGTTTGGATGAACTGCAAATTAATTGGTTGAAAATATAGATATAGTTATATATATAAATCGTTAATTAAATATTGATTATGTTTATGGGAATATTTCATATTGATATAAAATTCGTGTTATTTATGTTGATTAACATCCGTGGATGCAGGGAAATAGGTTGGAGGAATTTAACTGGATTCCTCAACATTTATGTTACTGTTTTTTCGTATATTGTGATATATGATATGATATATAATATGTTATTCATTATGTTTGTTTGGATGATATTGATCCTTTTATTTGTCATTTTAAATACCGTAATCGACATTGGAATATATAAAAAGAATTTTTGAAGCGAGTATTGAAATTTAAATTTTATAAAATCAATGGATTTTATAAAAAATCAAATATTTGGAAAATGAATAGAATTTTATAAAGGGAATTTGCGAGATATAAAAGAATTATAAGAAGTGTAACAACCCGGAAAATCAGAACCAATTTAAAATTTTTATTTTGGCAATTTTAATGAATTTTGAATATTTGAAATGATTTATTTTAAATAATAACGAGTAGAAATTTATTTTGAATAGAATTAGAACGTATATATTTATATAAATCAAAGTTACAATATAAATATTTATTTTTAATTATAAAAGGAATTGAAAATGACGCGGTAGTTTGAAAATTCGATTTCAAATTTCAAATGAATGTACAGGATTCAAAATAAATCGGATTTTAGTGAAATCAAAAATATTAGAATCTATTTGAAAATATATTTCCAACGAATCCGAAAAATTGAAATTTCATAGTGGGAATAAAAAGTTACGCCCAGTTGAAAATTCAGAATAGTCGCTATGGAATATAGCCCTTAAAAATGGAGATTTTGCAAATGACCATCATTTTCGACGAGACCACTTTTGTTGGATCCGGAGTGCCAAATTAATGCCAGATTTCAATTTACAGAATTTTTGGAATTAATATGTGAGCGTGGCGGACTTATACGTGTTTGGTAATTTTCGTGGGAATTTGATCGACCAGAAAATGGCCATTTTTCAAACGGTCTCCAAATTCAACGAAATTAGTTTTGTTAAGACCGTATCGTCAAAACATAGCCAGAATTATTTTTCTAGAATTTTTGGGGTCCGTATGTGGTCTCGGTAAATTGAATTGTACGTTTAAAATTGGATATATAGATTTAAATTTAAATTTAAATGGGAACTGATCGTAACAATCAAATTGGTTAATGATACATATCCCATTGTGTTCGAAATGGGGGTAATTAGCTAGGGGTGACAATCTTTGGGTTCGATTTGGGATTCGAATTAAAAAGTTACATTTTTTAAATTTAAAATAAATTAAATATATATTAATAAACTTGGTCAACGCACCTTTATCTCTCCTCACCCCTCCTTTTGTTCGTATTAGAAAAAAACAATAAAAAAAAGCGATAGGAACACGTTGCTCATCCTCCAACACGCCACCCTTGGGGCGCCGCCGCTCCCCTACCACCGTCCTCCGGCCAAGCCGCATCCCCCTCTTCCTCAACAGATGAACTCCCTCCTCCAGCTCGCATTGATTTAAAACCCTACGCCCCAAAGCGCTAAAACCCGTCGCCCCTTGTTCTCCTCACCGCCAGATCTTCCACCGCCCACCTTCGATACGAAGCAGCCACCCTTCTCCCTATTTTGAACTGTAAGGTTTTATTGTTCTTTATTTTATTTTTTTATTTAAAAATCTGTTTATATATACATAGACAAAAAATGAGATTTTTAATGTGATAAAAATGCGATTTTTAGTTATGATAAAAGATTGAATTTTTAACGATTAAAGATTGAATTTTCATATGATAAAGGATTAAATTTTTGTATGATAAAAGTTTGGACTTTTATAAGTAGAAAGAATATATTTTTATAAGTAGAAAGAATATATTTTTATAAGTATAAAGGTAAGATTTTTATAAGTAGAAAGAATATATTTTTATAAGTAGAAAGAATATAATTTTATAAGTAGAAAGGTTAGATTTTTATATGCAGAAAGACTGGATTTTTTTTACAATGAAAAGAAATTATTTTTATTTATATGTGTAACACATAAATATTTGATTTTTATAATGTTTTCATGAAGATAAAAATATGATTTTTACATTATATGCAGCGGTATAAAAATCTGATTTTTATAATGTAAACATCGTTATAAAGATGTGATTTATATGTATATATAACATGGAATAAAATTGTGATTTTTATTATATGAATAGGGAATCAAAATATGATTTTTTATTTATGTTGTATCGAAATAAAAATCTAATTTTTAATACAAATGCATGAAACAGACTGCGTTGAAATCACGGTGAAGAATGCAACGCATTGGAGACAAACCCAAATCGAAATCGTCCTTTAAAGAATGATGGAGTGGAACCCAAAGGTGATAACTCCTCACTATAATTTTCTTTGTACAATTATTTATTTTATAACTGCAATTATGAATTGCTCCATGTCATCCACAAACCAGGGACGACTTGTATGATTGTTTGGTTTGGTTGATTTATTTGTTTGAATTGGTTTGGGTTGAGAATTGAATTGAACTGATTGTGTTGTTATCTTTGCATGGCGCGAGCCAATATCATAAGAGGGGTTGCTGGGCATTACCCGATTTTGATATTGCGCCGTTATAATGCCGAAATTTTCTGAAATAAAAGGTGTTAGTTAAAAATAACATTTTTATTGAATGAATGAACTGTTAAAAATAGTAAAGTGTTGAAATAAATATTTTAACGTTAAAAGTTTAATTTTTAACGTATAAAAGAACGGGATAGAATTCTCCTAAATTGAAAATGAATATTCATTTACACGATTTGTTTATGTACATTCATTTTATTGATATTGATTAGGATGATAAACTTTACATGTCGCCCAACTGCACAAATAAAACATGTGTTTGATTGTTTGAAAACCCCACATGGGCATTGGGATGATACTGGACATACACTAATCCCAATATTTAGTTGTATTTCAACCGATTGGTTGACAGGTTGTTGTTAGCGTTGATTATTTATATTTAACACTTATGCAGTTGTGTAATGGACTCTGGATGATGGTTGATTGTGTTTAGTTATTGTTGTGTACATGTGTGTATGATATCCATAAATAACATTATATGGTAATTGATTGTGTCTGATTCTAGTTCAAAGAGAAGGAATATTTCAAAATAACCAGTATTTTAAAATAATGAATATTTTAAAATAATATTCAGTAAAAGATCGAAATCTGATTTTGATGTCCGATTTGGGATGGACATGAATATATTTCAATATATAAAGCCGTGTTGATTAGATTAACGCCATTTTGACGTGAACGATAGTTATATCGATTTTATTCATTTTTGTAATATATCGAAAAGGAATTGATTTCAAAATCTAATGTTTTGAAAATATTACCATTTATATATTGATGATATATAATATTCAATTTTGATTTGAAATTGAATATGAACTTGAAATCGTTTTGAAAATGAATTTAAAACGATTTATAAAATATATTTTAAATGGAAATCGATAAAATATATAACATTTATATATATTATATGTATATATATAATGGCCTGAATAGAATGCGCCGCGCCGCGGCAGTTCGCGACTTTCGAACATTGACTTCGAGCGGACATTACGGGAGATTCGACCGTTGGATTCTCCTAAAACCGGAACCATTGGGTTCATATCATAAAGAGCTTTCCAACAAATTCAGGAGATTTGAAATCTAATGGTTGAATTTGGAATCATGTCTAAATCAAATTTGGAAAAGATCGTTGTAAGTGCAGTTCGATGACCGTTTATGGAAATCGACTATACGAGACTTGATAAAATTATTAAAAATATCAATAATTTGTGTAAAATCATAATAAATGATTTGGAAAGAATTGGGATGAAAAATTCCATATTTGAAAAGATAAAAATATATTTTTATCGAAATGAACTAGTTATAAACTAGAATTATAATCCAATATTTTTAAATTAATTAAATTGGATTTGAAATGGTTTTAAAAATAACCGGAATTTCCAATATATGAATTGGAATGGATTTGAATCGAAATTATCTTCAGAATATTTCGATATTGGATTCCGTGATTATACGGTCGTTGTGGAGGAATTTGAAAGATATACATATCGTTATTCCAATACGATATTTGTTGATTTCAGAATTTGATATTGAATATTAGCCGATATATTTTCTATTCAGAGCCTTGTATTTAATATCAAATGGGATTTTGGGTTTGTCGTGAGTGGTGTCTTCATTAACATTGTTCTTCAACCTAGTGTGAAAAGAATAAATCTTTTAATCAAGATTTGAATAAGAATTACCAATTAGTTAACATTTAATTAGATCTCAAAATGGAATGTGAATTTGGTTTATTGTGAACTGTGGTTTTAACGACGTTTGTTCTTTAACCCGATTTACAGTGAAATGTGGATTGGAATTTACAAATCTTTTTATTAATATTTAATGATAATTTTCCAAAGTAACGTTTTCCAATTAAATATATTAAATTGGAATTGAATGGAATTCGATTGATAATAATCAAAGTGAACTTCTGCGGAGGAAGACTGTTAATACATATGGAATTAAAAAGGCTTTGCCATTATTCCATTTATATTATTAGTCGGATATGAAAATTGATATCGATTATATATTGATTTGTTTTTCCGTGAAGATTCCATGATTAATGGAATGTGATTTGGGTTTATTGTGAACTATGTTTTAGGTGACATTAGTTCTTTAACCCAGTTAAAGGCAGGATTACATGTCTGTCATTATATTTCGAACTGTATGGTTGATCTCTGCTAAATATATATATCTGTTTGGTGGCGGAGAATTTATTCTCTTGCTTAACACACTTCTTTGAGACGTACAAGCTTAGAGGTTATATATCGGCAGAAATCAATAGTACGGTATAGATTGTCGATGCGACATGTTTGTGTTTCCAAAGTTAAATATTCATTAATATTGATTTTTGGGAAGATAAAAACTAAGTGGAGTTTTAATGAATCTTTAAATAGATTGAAAAAAGGAATGTGATAATTTAAATTATCAAATTTGGGAAATGATCGAGAATGGAGTATCGCCAGTTTCGCTCCTAGCGACAGTTAAATCTTTAATTAGATTTGAATGGGAAATGGTAATTAATTTGACCGCTAACACCATGGTGTTAGATATGGAGTATGATCAGTTTTTCTCCATGGGATGAATAGGTTGGGATTGGGAAATTAAACAAATGATTACTTCGGTAAGGTGCACTAATCTCGACTAGTTTGGAAAACCTTAATATGGTTTGAATTGACATCCAAAGGAAGATTAAAGAATAAATTTAAAGAATTTATCTTTGATAAAATTAATGAAAACCTTTCCCAAAGTATATGAATATTTGAATAAAAGAATATTCGGAATTGGAATGAGGCGTATATTGTGTTTTTATAGCACTTGTTTATTATATACACGAGTTATTCGGAAAGGCCGAGTTTATACCCATTCTGAATAAATGTTTCGACGATAAGTCGAAAATGAAGATGGTGGTTAAAGACCGGAAGTCTTCACATCGTTTGGATGATTGCTGATGTCTTGATTGGCCTGTACACCCAACACGAGGTAATAAGTGGTGATCGTCTAGACGTACTTGGAGATAGATGGATATGCGAGGGCCTCTCGCTTGTATTGGACACATGGGACGAGGAATATGGTGCCTCCGGTTTCGTTTAGACCTAGAACGAACTTGTAAATGGACTCTGTGTTTGACACTGGATTTTATTCTGTGCTGATTGATCTCTATTAAATATATATCTATTTGGCGGCGGAGAATTTATTCTTTTGCTTAACGCCCTTCTCTGAGACTTACGAGCTCAGATGTAACGTCCCGCATTTTTATCGGTTTGTATTTGAATATTTAAATCAGTTTAAATATTGAATTCTTAATATAAGTGGATTTATATATTAATTAAAATAAATTTGAACGTATAAAAATATATATTAAATATAATCGAGCCCGTAATATCACGGTAGTTCGTAATTTAACTTTCTGAACTTCAGCTGAGTATACAGGACTCGTTATAAATCCGATTTCTTCGAAACAAGAAACGTTCGAATCTCTTGAACCATATTTTTCTAATGGAAGTGACAAATCAAGATTTCGGATGATATATTGTAAGTTATGTCCAAATTAAATATTTAGAAAAGCAGCGACATATTCGTTTATGGCCATAACGATTATTTAAATATATTTAAATATCGGTTTCGAATTTGGACAAGTTTCTTTTGAGACATAGTTATAATTTAATTTTGAGAATTTTACTGTAATTTTTAATAAATTAAATACGCAACTTTTTATTTGGAGTATTTCACACCCTATATGAATATTTTGGGATTTCACAATATGAGTTAACCTACCGATATTATTATATTTTTGGGATCGTGACACCTCATTGGGAACGACTGTACTCTTAATTCTGTCCGTAGCAGTACGGACATGAACAAAATGTTACGTAAGGGGGTATAACTAAAATTTCAAAGCATAAAATATATACACGTAAGAAAACTAAAGATTTGCGGACATTACATAAGATTTCATACAAACGGACAAGGAAGAAAATGTTAAAACCCACCTACCACTCTAAGCCTTCTTAAACATTGAACCATGTACCAAAAACAAAGGATAGCTACTGTATAATAATGTGCAGACCACACCAACACCTCACACACATGCCCCTACGTATGAAACAACCCTGACCTTATCCATTTTCTATTATAAATAAATAAGATACTCATTCCCCTCCAGTAAAGAAAAATTACGCAGGCACTTAACAAAAAGGAAAGAAGATATTTAAATTCCTTCACCACAAAGTTTCGTACAGCCTCAGCTCCATTCTTTTCAAAAAACGTGAGCGTGGTTTATCTTGTTTTAGCTGGCCTATGGTACCATACCCTATCCTTGTGTGTTTTCTTCTCTTAGCTCAAGAACTATGTATCTATTCCTTACACACTAAGGATTTACAGCTACCCTGTATAGCTATTACTTCACACCAAAGGAATAGGACTGCCAACCCATGTTCTCATTAATGGAGGAAAAACCCTATGCTATACATGACAGAAATACTTAAAAATAAAGCCTTCATTTCCAAGTTTATAACCCTATAATACTACCAATAGCCAACCTATTCTGCGATGTACAGTAATGAAGTGAAAACTCGGCAACGTAATAAGACTTCACGCTTAATTAAATCCTCCCGTCATGTGAAATCAAATCACTGCAAACCTACTTTCTTTCTTTTATTGGCTACCGTGTACCCTCTATTCCTTAAACCTTAAGCGTCCTCCACTATAAATATTACGAACCGGTCTTGCATCTCGCGATCAGGAAGAAGATAGCTGAAAACAGTTTATATGGCTGCCATTCTTTAAATAAAAGAATAAATTATATATATATATATATATATATATATATATATATATATATATATATATATAAGTAATGCACTTCTTGCTGGGCAGTCTTGAGAGTACGGATGGGTTCATGGAAGCAAGGGGTTCCCGCATGAAGTTGACATCGATCTTGGAAGATGGGAGCTTGCAAGTATGGCGGCTATAGACAAAATGCGAAGGGAATGATTTCATGGCTTTGCGGTCTTGAATGCAAACGGTATTCATGATGTGGTTTGTTGTGTATGTGGAAGGAGCTATAAGTATATGTTGGAGGAGCAACTGTGCAATTGCATGCTGGTTCTTTGATTTAATTTTGACATGGCTTGCTATAGTTGGATGGGGGAAATCTTGGTATATTTTGTTTAGTTTATTATGGCTCATGAAGGGGTTTAAGGCGAAACTACCCTACATAGCAAAAGAGGAGTTTAAGGGTGAGATCCATTTAGTTTTTAGAAAATACATTGCGTTTAAAACAAAGGGAGGATGGAAAGCTTGCGGGCGTTGTACAGATGGTATGCATGAGCTTATGCATGCATGGGAGGGGAGATATGTGGAGCTTGAAGATTTCAGAATGGTCATAGCGTGAGCTATATGGGATAAGTGTATTTGGATTGAGGTCAAGAAGGGAAGGACAGTAGTGGTGTTCGTTGAAATGCAAGGAAGTTGGAAAGAAAAAGGAAACCAAAATGTTGAGGCCTAAAGAAATATTAGGCTTGGTTTTATTCAAATTTGGATGATCAGAATGGTAAGATAGTGGGACGGTGCACGGCCTTTCATGCATGTAGGAATCAATGAACTTGAAAGGAGGGAATGAGCTAACGTACAGAAAATAGAAAGCTTCGTCAGGTTGTGTATGGAAGTGAGGGTATAACGTGGGTTTTTATTGTTTTTATTGTTTGTTTAAAAAAAGCTGGAGTGAAAGTTGGACATGTTGAGGATGATAGAAGTTGCAGAGGTACTGGTGGATGTTCGAAATGTTTAAAATGAAGGAGAAAGCACCGTGGGCTATACCATTTCGAAGCAGTTTGGTTTAAGGAGAGTGGGCTGACTTTATATTGGTAAAGCCCAGTTAAAATACATATATGAAGTAATGTGTTGTGGTATTGAAAGCATAAGGAGTTGGAGCACCTTTAAAACCGGTCATTTGAGAAGATGCAGGTCCTTGTGGAAAACTTTCCTAAGTGGGCCGAATGTAAGTGAAGGCAGTGGACACAGCAAATCTGTAGAGGGAGTTTTGCATGATAAATTGTTTGGAGGAAGAAAGTGAAGTTTAGTGAGAAGGCGTGATACAGGGATTGATAGTTGCGAAGAAGAAAATATGATTTTCGTAAGGGAAGCGGTGTAGTTAGTTTCGAATGAACCGACGAGAAATTAAGTTTTTACGAACCGTCCATCACGCAGGAATCATACGGAAGTCGGAAACGGTATGAAGTCGGTTTGGAGCAATTTGGAGCATGTTACGGTTTAGGAAATTAAAATGCTGTATTCAGATCTATCAACTGACGCAAATCGTTATTAAACGGTTAACGCGCGAAGGTGAATGAGATGTTTTACGTGAATTAAATAATTCGAATGAAAGAGAATTAACATAAGACAGAGTATTAAAGAGTTTTGGTAAAGGAATTATAAATGGAGTTGTATAACGAGATTGAAGTGAAGGGTAAATATTTAATAAAAATTGCCATAAACAACAGAGATTTCAAAGTAAGTATATGCGTTATAAAACTATATTGAAAAAGGAAAGTAGAAATACAGTTTGATTAAGATTAGAAATAATAAGGGGTAAGAGTTACGGACTTATATCTATTCTAAGATAAGAATGTTGTCGATCAAGGTTTGAGAGGTAAATAAAATACCCCAACTTGAACGGCTTCACTATTACCGAGGAATGGTATCAGTTTGTAACGAAAAGAGATTTCAAGATTAGTTATAAAAGGGATGTTGCAGCGTACAGTAAGTCTTTGAACTATAATGGTAAAATAACATTGTTGACTAGGCTTAAGCGTGACTGTTATGTCGAGATAAGTTATAAAGGGGATATCACAGCGCATTGCGAGTTTTGAACTGTAATGATAAATTAACGTTATTGACCAAGCTTAAGCGTGATTTTTATATATAACACTATTAGGAATTGGAACTATAATCCGACGATGTCGAATGTATTAAAGTAAATAATTTTTAGGAATTATAACCTGATAGGATAAGTTAATATTTAGTTTTGAACCAATAGATTTGAATAGGGATATGTAATCAATATTTAGTTATAAACTTGATATTGATTTAGCAAGAAGTCGACTTAGAAACAGAGTTTTTAAAGTGGAATGGGAATATAAGACTATGAAAGAGATTTCGATAAACAAGATAAGGGTAATTATTACTTGAATAAAGAGATTATTCAATAAAGGTGTTCAGATTTATATAATAGGAATGATATTCACATTTTAAAGTGAATAATGTTTAAAATTGAACGTTTGGCAGATTAAAATGTTTATAATGAAATTGGAAATATTTTTCCAATGTAGATAGGGTATATTATCCAAGTGTAGAAAATAAAGAATGTGAAAACAATGGAAATGTTTCGAACGTTAATAACGTATATTTTCTGGAACATGGGAGAATGAGAGTAGGGAATGTTTTCCAAGAAGTGTGAAAGGCTAAAACGGGATTTGGGAAATATCTGGTAAGATATGGGAATGCGAATAATATAAAAAAAATATTAAATAAAAAGTACTCGTGGTTGTGTGATGTTTAGTTGTACATCTGAATGGATGTTCTTTTTACTTCAATAGTTAAATAACCGACTATCGTAGTGTTTTCACCATTGTTGTCGATACGAAGATACCGGTTGGATTTGTTATTCGAAAACCACTCCGTATAGGCCTAAGCGCTGTGAATTAGTTTATGCTGAAGATAATTGAAGACGGAGTGAAATGCAAGGGTCGTCCTATTCCAGAATGGTGTTTTCTGTTTGTCCAGTCCCATGACAACTTGTATGGACAAGTGTCTGACAGAGTATACCGAACAAATCATGTACGATTGATCACTTAAAGGTATTATGTCTTATGAAGGAGGAATTCATTCCTCTTGGCTTTTTATACCCGTGATATTTTTGGAAATCGATTAGTGAATTAACGGGTTTGACGATGTGGCATTCAAAGTGAATGGTGATCAAATGTTCTAAAGATAGACGTAGCCTCTAGCCTCACATCTGGGAAATGATAGAAATCGGGCGGGCAGCATGGCTAGTTGGGTCATTCCCAAGCAGGGTGTATTATCATCGATCTAGAGAAAATTCATATTTGTTTTTTTTTTCGATTCTGTATCTTCGTACGATGGTTGGATGGTCAACAACCGTGGGTGACAATATATTCGATACACTCAAGCTAAATGAGTGGTCGGTCATGTGTGGGCCGGGTTGCAAGATGTTCTTGTTGAACCCCAGTGTATCCCCTCTAGAGTACACTGATCGGGAGGTGGTCCCATACCTTGTCATAGTTGGAATCCAATCTCCAATAAGGGTCCTGCGGTTTTGATTTTATACTATGTATATAGAGCGTGAGATGCAAGCATTCTACTATTTGATTATTTATTTGATTAGACATTAATATAATATCACTGGATTTTGATATCAAAATGTTTTGGTTATAGTCAGGTAAGAACCGTCCGTGTTTATGTGCAGGTGGTCTTACTATTACCTTTTCTTTCAAAGGATTTTTCAAAGTTAAACAAATTGGTCGAAATTTACTCACACCAGTCGCATGACTGACCTAGAGTTTATTTTGTTCGTTTTCCCTAAACTTTTGGGTGCCCAAATTTATACGGGCAGTCAAGTGTTTCAGGCTTTGCAGATTCACTTGGACGAGCTGGAAGTAGAAGGATTCACCATTAGTTAGTTAGAGATTATTTCCGCTGTAATATATATGAGTTGTACTCTTATATGGTATGTATATACAAATTCAATTTGTATATTTCAAAGTTATGTTATAATACATGTTATTCATCCCGCGCTGAGATTCGTATTTACTTTGATTCTGATATTCTTCTTCTTCTATTCTATTAGTTCTATCTAATCTTTCTCACCCTCTAACTTCTTTCTATTAATGATCTGAATTTTCGTGCATTTTGAGTTGAATGTGTAGGATGTTAGTCAACTCAAATTGGTAGGGATTTTCGGGCCGTTACATCAGAGGTTATATATCGATAGATATCAGTCGCATGGGATGAATTGCCTGTGTGGCATGCTGAGATGCAATGATCAAGGATTCTGTTGAAAAGAAGAGTCTTGTGGTTGATGATCAAAGCATATCTTTAATAGAGCGCCGCTTTTTGTATAGCGTTAGTTCGCAAGCCTCACACCTCGGTATGAGTCAAAAACGGGATCGTGACTGCATGGAGTGCACGATGTTTCTGTCTAGCTATGGGTGGTGTCAGCAATTTACAAGCCCCAACATTTATATTATTTTTATCTATGTGGTTGTTGGAATGAGAGGCGCCTCAGATACATTTGTTACTACGGATCCGATGGATGGGTCCTTTTGGATCGAGAAACGTGTGTTCAAGTATAACTAATCCGCTTTTGCACTTCGAGTGGACCGGCCCTGAAGATCAAGGGGTTGCCCAGAGTGTGCAGTCCGGAGACATTTGCTAGAGTGTCTCGAAGCGGTGAGGAGCCATCTCTGGCCTTGACTCATGACGGATAACCAATTTCCAATATGTGACATTTCGGTTTTGATTGTAGAGCCTAGTATTGGCGACATGATAGATGGTACCCATGCTGCCTATGATTGATACATTTATATTCGAAGTTGTTTTGACACAATACACATGTAATAGTATCAAATGATCTATTTTAAACGTACCACGCAAGGTAAAACTTTATCCTCCGGCTTGCGTTGTATTGTGTGATGGGACCTGAGTCTTATAATAGCTTCATTTTTCCAAACAAGCATTGCGCTGTTTGTTCTATGCACTGGTATTCTTTGGAGGAAATCCGTTTCGTGTTATAAGGCGTGGTCCCTTGATTTACTTTATTTTTGAAGTAAAGATTTAACAACTATTTTAGTTCTCACACCGGTCACATGACTGACCTGGAGTTTATTGTTTTAATCTAAACTCTCGGTGCCCCTATTTTCCACACGGGCAGCTAGTAGTTTTGGTTTTGCAGATTTATTATTCACAGGATCCAAGTTTACAGCTGGAATGATATTCAGAAAGCTCTGTATCCGTGTATTTCTTTTAGTTGTGTTTTTGTATTATTTTCCGCTGCATTGTGAACTTGTAAATCTCTGATATTTATCAAATGTGTATTATTTGTTTATACTCTGTATATTCTTGTAACTGATGTAAATTGTTGTAATAAGCAATGAAATGTTCTTCTGTTTGTGTTCTGATTCGTCATGTTCTCAACTCAATCCGAGCTTTCCTTTACGGGGAGGTTCGCGTCGTGTCAATTTGATATCATAGCTTTGGTTTACAGAGCTCGAGAACAAGGCACGTTAGAACCAAAAGAAGGAATTCATCAGAGATTGGATTAGTAATATCCAATAGGAATGACTCGTTAGAGATAGGATCAGTAGTATCCTAGAACGTGCGTGAAGAGTACATTTTTAAAATAAAATGAAAACCAATTTTGTTTGGAAAATTTAAACCATTTTATAAGTATTTGAATGTTTATTTTAAATTGAATTTGGACAATCTAGTTTATGAAGATTTTGCATATACGCCTTACAAACGTGTATTCAAAGTTTTAATATACTGGATAGATATAGAATCTCGCTCTAGTCGCCTAGAGATGATTCTGTTGATCGGTGCACCATCATCAGTATTTATGTTCGAGTTTCGAAAGTGGGATATCTATATATTTCCAATTGACTTGTGTGAGAACCAAAACTAGATATGGCATATTGTTGTGATTTGGCATCAAAAATATGATTTTTTGACTGTGTATTAAAATTATGTGTTTGAAAAATAATCAACTAATTGATTGTTGGTTGTGTTGTATGATTATTGGTTTGATTAATTAAATTTTTTAACCATTAAGCCAAATTGAATCAAAATATTGAACTGACTTGAAAATTGTTTGAGATTACGTGCATATACATGTATATATGTGTGAACAGGTCATAGCAAGGAGGCTAGAGAAGAGGAATAAAATTGTATGCCCGACAAATAGGTACATGTTTATTAATTTATTGAGTTTGGATGATTTTATGAGCTGATTGGCTAGCCGCTTGGCTTTTTCTTTTTGAGATGAGAGGGCCTGTGTGGCAGTTTGTGGATTTTCCCGGTGCTCCCCATACAAAGGAGGTTATGGCGAAATTTTTCGAAAATTTTGGGTGTTAGCCAAATTTTTGAAGAATTGGAAATTTCTTAGAAAATTAAAAGTTAAAGAATGAACGCCAAACTGAAAGTTGAGTTGATTAGTAAAACAACTTTCAGCTCCGTTCCTTTTTGAGGACGAAAAGATTTTAAGTGGGGGAGATTGTAACAACCAGGAAAATCAGAACCAATTTAAAAATTTTATTTTGGCAATTTTAATGAATTTTGAATATTTAAAATTATTTATTTTAAATAATAACAACTAGAAATTTATTTTGAATTGAATTAGAACGTATATATTTAAATAAATCGAAGTTACAATATAAATATTTATTTTTAATTATAAAAGGAATTGAAAATGACGCGATAGTTCGAAAATTCGATTTCAAATGAATGTACAGGATTCAAAATAAACCGGATTTTAGTGAAACCAAAATTATTAGAATCTACATGAAAATATCTTTCCAACGAATCCGAAAAATTGAAATTTCATAGCGGGAATAAAAAGTTGTGCCCAGTTGAAAATTCAGAATAGTCGCTATGGAATATAGCCCTTAAAATGGAGATTTTGCAAACGACCCCCTTTTCGACGAGACCACTTTTTTTGGATCCGGAATGTCAAATTATTGCTAGATTCCAATTTACAGAATTTTTGGAATTAATACGTGAGCGTGGCGGATTTAAACATGTTTGGTAATTTTAGTTGGAATTTGATCTACCAGAAAATGGCCATTTTTCAAACCGTCTCCAAATTAGACGAAATTTGTTTTGTTAAGACCGTATCGTCAAAACATAGCCAGATTTATTTTTCTGAATTTTTTAGAGTCCGTATGTGGCCCCGGTAAATTGAAATGTACGTTTAAAATTGAATATATAGATTTAAATTTTAATTTAAATGGGAACTAATCATAACAGCCAAATTGGGTTACGATACATATCCCATTGTGTTCGAAATGGGGGTAATATTCTAGGGGTGATAGTCATTGGGTTCGATTTGGGGATCGAATTAAAAAGTTACTTTTTATAAATTTAAAATAAATTAAATATATATTTATAAACTTGGTCAATGCACCTTTATCTCTCCTTACCCCTCCTTTTGTTCATTTCAGAAAAAAACGATATACATACCGCCCACCTCCGACGCGAAGCAGCCCACACCCCCCTCTCCCTATTTCAAACTGTAAGTTTTTATTATTCTTTATTTTCTTTTTTCAATTTAAAATACAATTTATATATACATAGATAAAAAATGAGATTTTTAATGTGATAAAAATGCGATTTTATTTATGATAAAAGATTGAATTTTTATTTGATTAAAGATCGAATTTTTATATGATAAAGGATTGAATTTTTATACGATAAAAGTTTGAATTTTTATAAGTAGAAAGAATATATTTTTATAAGTCGAAAGAATATATTTTTATAAGTAGAAAGGTTAGATTTTTATACGTAGAAAGGTTAGATTTTTATAAGTAGAAAGAATATATTTTTATAAGTAGAAAGAATATATTTTTATAAGTAGAAAGGTTAGATTTTTATATGCAGCAAGACTGGATTTTTTTACAATGAAAAGAAATGATTTTTATTTTTATGTATAGCACATAAAGATTTGATTTTTATAATGTTTCCATGAAGATAAAAATATGATTTTTACATTATATGTAGCTGTATAAAAATTTGATTTTTATAATGTAAACATCGTTATAAAGATGTGATTTATACGTATAATTAACGTGGAATAAAATTGTGATTTTTATTATATGAATAGCGAATCAAAAATATGATTTTTTATTTATTTCGTACCGAAATAAAAATCTGATTTTTAATACAAATGCGTGAAACATACCGCGTTGAAATTCCGGCGAAGAATGCAACGCATTGGAGACGAACCCAAATCGAGGTCGTCCGTTAAAGAATGACGGAGTGGAACCCAAAGGTGAGAACTCCTTGCTATAATTTTTTGTGTATAGTTATTTATTTTATAAATGCATTTATGAACTGCTCCACGTCGTCCACAAACCATGGACGACTTGTTTGATTGTTTGGTTTGGTTGATTTATTTGTTTGAATTGGTTTGGGATGAGAATTGAATTGAATTGATTGAGTTGTTATGTGTGTATGGCGCGGGCCAATATCAGGAGAGGGGTAATGCTAGACATTACCCAATTTCAATATCGCGCCATTATAATGCCGAAATTTTCTAAAATAAAAGGTGATAGTTAAAAATAACATTTTTATTGAATGAATGAATTGTTAAAAATAGTAAAGTGTTGAAATAAATATTTTAACGTTAAAAATATAATTTTTAATGTATAAAAGAACGGCATAGAATTCTCCCGAATTGAAAATGAATATTCATTTACAAATCAGATGATTTGTTTATGTACACCCATTTTCTTGATACTGATCGGGACGATAAATTTTACACGTTGCCCAACTACACGAATAAAACCTGTGTTTGATTTTTTTAAAACCCCACACGAGTATTGTGATGATATTGGACATACACAAATCCCAATATTTAGTTGTATGTCAATCAATTGGTTGACAGGTTGTTATAAGCTTTGATTATTTATATTTAATGCTTATGCAATTGTGTAATGCACTCTGGATGATGGTTGACTGTGTTTGGTTATTGTTGTGTACATGTGTGTATGAAATCCATACAAATAACATTATATGTTAATTGACTTTTTCTGATTCCAGTTCAGGGAGAAGGAATATTATACAATAACAAATATTTTAAAATAATGAATATTTTAAAATAATATTCAGTAAAAGATCGAAATCTGATTTTGATGTCCGATTTGCGATGGACACGATATATTTCAATATATAAAGCCGTGTTGATTAGATTAACGCCATTTTGACGTGAACGATAGTTATGTCAATTTTATTCATTTTTATAATGAATATCGAAAAGGAATTGATTTCAAAATCTAATGTTTTGAAAATATTATCATTTATATATTGATGATATGGAATATTCAATTTTGATTTGAAATTGAATATGATGTTGAAATCGTTTTGAAAACGATTTTAAAATGATTTATAAAATACGTTTTAAATGGAAATCGATGAAATATATATAATATTATATTTATAATGGCCTGAACAGAATGCGCAACGCACGACAGTTCTCGAATTTCGACCATTGACTTCGAGCGGACATTATGGGAGATCCGACCGTCGGATTCTCCTAAAACCGGAACCGTTGGGTTCGTATCGAAAAGAGCTTTCCGACGAATACAAGAGATTTGAAATCTAACAGTTGGATTTGGAATCATGTCCAAATCAAATTTGGAAATGGTCGCTGTAAGTGCAGTTCGATGATCGTTTATGGAAATCGACTGTACGGGCCTTTATAAAATTATTAAAAATATCAATAATTTGTGTAAAATCATAATAAATGATTTGGAAAGAATAGGTTGATAAATTCCATATTTGAAAAGATAAAAATATTTTTTATCGAAATGAACTAGTTATGAACTAAAATTTTAATCTAATATTTTTAAATAATTAAACTGGATTTGAAATGGTTTTAAAAATAACCGAAATTTCCAATATATGAATTGGAATGGATTCGAATCGAAATTATCTTCGGAATATTTCAATATTGGATTCCGTGATTATACGAACATTGTGGAGAAATTTGGAAGATATATATATATATATCGTTATTCCAATACGATATTTGTTGACTTCAGAATTTGATATTGAATATAAGCCGATATATTTTCTATTCAGAGCCTTGTATTTAATATTAAATGGGATTTTGGGTTTGTCGTGAATGGTGTCTTCATTAACACTGTTCTTAAACCCAATGTGAAAAGAATAAATCTTTTAGTCAAGATTTGAAGAAGAATCACCAATTAATTAACATTTAATTGGAACTGAAAATGGAATGTGAATTGGGTTTACTGTGAACTGTGTTTTTAACAACATTTGTTCTTTAACCCGATTTATAGTGAAATGTGATTTGGAATTTATAAATCTTTTTATTAATATTTAACGGGAATTTTCCAAAGTAACGTTTTCCAATTTAATATATTAAATTGGAATTGAATGGAATTCGATTGATAATAATCGAAGTGAACTTCTGTGGAGGAAGACTGTTAATACATATAGAAGTTAAAAGGCTTTGCCGTTATTCCATTTATATTATTTGCTGGATACGGAAATTGATATCGATTATATATTGATTTGTTTTTCCGTGAAGATTCCATGATTAAAGGAATGTGATTTGGGTTTATCGTGAACTATGTTTTAAATGACATTAGTTCTTTAACCCAGTTAAAGGCTGGATTACATGTCTTTCATTGTATTTCAAACTATATGGTTGATCTCAAATAAATAAATAAATAAATAAATATATATATATATATGTTTGGTGGCGGAGAATTTATTCTCTTGCTTATCACCCTTTTCTGAGATGTACGAGCTTAGAGGTTATATATCGGCAGTAATCAATAGTACGGTATAGGTTGTCGATGCGACATGTTTGTGTTTCCAAAGTTAAATAATCATTAATATTGATTTTTGGGAACATTAAAACTAAATGGAGTTCTAATGAATCTTTAAATAGATTGAAAAAGGGAATGTGATAATTTAAATTATCAAATTTGGGAAATGATCGAGAATGAAGTATCGCCAGTTTTGCACCTAGCGATAGTTAAATCGTTAATTAGATTTGAACGGGAAATGGTAATTTATTTTACAGATAACACCGTGGTGTTAGATATGGAGTATGATCAGTTTTGCTCCATGGGATGAATAGGTTGGGATTGGGAAATTAAAAAAATTATTGCTTCGGTAAGGTGCACTAATCCTGACTAGTTTGGAAAACCTTAATATGGTTTGAATTGACATCCAAAGGAAGATTAGAGAATAAGTTTAAAGAATTTATCTTTGATAAAATTAATTGGAACCATTCCCAAAGTATATGAATATTTGAATAAAAGAATATTCAGAATTGGAATGAGGCATATGTTTTGTTTTTATAGCACTTGTTTATTATATATGCGCGTTATTCGAAAAGGCTGGGTTTATACCCATTCTGAATAATTGTTTCGATGATAAGTCTACGATGAATACAGTGGTTGAAGACCAGAGGTCTTCACATCGTTTGGATGATTACTGATGTCTTGTTTGGCTGTACTCCCAAGACGAGGTAATAAGTGGTGATCGTTCAGACGTACTTGGAGATCGACGGATATGCGAGGGCCTCTCTCCTGTATTGGATGAATGGGACGAGGAATAGGGTGCCTTCGGTTTCGTTCACGCCCAGAATGAACTTGTAAATGGACTTTGTGTTTGACATTGGATTTTATTCTATGCCGATTGATCTCTATTAAATATATATCTGTTTGGCAGTAGTGAATTTATTATCTTGCTTAACGCCCTTCTCTGAGACGTACGAGTTCAGAGGTTATATATCGATAGATATCAGTCGGATGGGATGAATTGCATTTGTGGTATGCTGAGATACAATGATCAAAGCTTATGTTGAAAAGAAGAGTCTTGTGGTTGATGATCAAAGCTTCGCTTTAGTATAGCTCTGCTTTGTGTATAGCGTTAATTCGCGAGTCTCACACCTCAGTATGAGTCAAAAACGGGATCGTGACAGCAGGGAGTGTATGACGTTTCTGTCTAGCAATGGGTGGTGTCAGCGTTTTATAAGCCCTGAGATTTATATTATTCATACCTATATGGTTGTTGGAATGTGAGGATCCTTGGATATACCGGTTAATACGGAGCCGATGGATGGGTCCTTTTGGACCGAGAAACGTGTGTTCAGGTATAACTAATCCGCTTTTGCACTTTGAGTGGACCGACCCTGAAGATCTAGGGGTTGCCCAGTGTGTGCAGTCTTGAGACATTTGCTAGAGTGTCTCGAAGCGGTGAGGAGCCATCCAAGGCCTTGACTCATGACGAAAAACCAATTTCCAATACGTGACATTTTTGTTTTGATTGTAGAGCCTAGTATTGGCGACATGATAGATGGTACCCATGCCGCCTATGATTGATACATTTATATTTGAAGTTGTTTTGACACTATACACTTATAAAAGTATCAAATGATTTGTTTTAAACGTACGAAGCATGTATGGCTATTATAAGGTAAAACTCTATCCTCCGGCTTGAGTTGCATTGTGTGATGGGACCTAAGTCTTATAATAGCTTCATTTTTCCAAAAAAGCATTGCGCTGTTTATTATATGCACTAGTATTCTTAGGGGGAAACCCATTCCGTGTTATACGGCGTAGTCCCTTGATTTACTTTATTTTTAAAGTAAAGATTTAATAACTGTTTTAGTTCTCACACCAGTCACATGACTGACTTGGAGTTTATTGTTTTAACCAAAACTCTGGGTGCCTCTATTTTCCACACGGGCAGTTAGTAGTTTTGGTTTTGCAAATTTATATTCACAGGATCTTGGTTTACAGCTGGAATGATATTCGGAAAGCTCTGTATCCGTGTATCTCTTTCAGTTGTGTTTTTGTATTATTTTCCGCTGCATTGTAAGTTTTTAAATCTATTATATTTATCAAATGTATATTATTTTTTCGTACTCTGTATATTCTTGTATCTGATGTAAATTGTTGTAATAAGCAATGAAATGTTCTTCTGTTTGTGTTCTGATTCATCTTGTTCTCAACTCAATCTGGGCTTTCCTTTACTGGGAGGTTCGGGTCGTGTTAAGAAGATTGATTTAAAGTAGATATTAAATAGAAATATGTTTTTTACAATTAAATTGAGAAGATGAATTTATAAATAATGCTTTATAAATTAAGTAAATTATTTATCATTGGATAAATTGAATATATAAGTCTGAAATTATATTAAGAAGTAGAAATCGGTTTTAGCACTGATATTTTTAGGGAATATAAACTTAACATTAAAAAGGAAATTGGGTTTAGGAATAGGAATTTGAATGAGATAGGAAATTGCATTAAAGTAAAATAGTGGATTCTAATTCGAGAAAAATGGATTAGTTGTGGATTTATAAAACAACTCGATTAATAGAATTTGAACCCGTAATAATATTTATAAATTAAAACCAAGTTTTGATTTGATAAAACAAGTGAAGATTTCTGTAAAGAAATAATATTCATGTTTTAAATTGAATAATGATTTAAAAGAAAACTTTTTGTAAGTTTAAATGGAGTTAAGGAAAATTAGAAACTGATTGGAGATTAGTTAAGTTGAATGGTTTTCTTAGTGTCAATTTGATGTTGGTTTTAGCCTTCGGGATTAATTTACAAGGAATTGTTCACTTACTAGTTTACAGTTAGAGACTAATAGATGTCGGAGGATAGTGATGGGTGTAAAAGAAATGGAAATATTTTCCAATTTAATATCGTATATTTCTTAATTTTGAAAATATAACGACCCGTCTTTTTTCCCCATTCTCATTAGTAATTAAACCAACTTAAACCATTCACAAAGACGAATTGTTATGGGTACTTACATATATTGAACAAAATAACAGAACTTTTCATTTCACAATACAATATTACATCAGTTACATAAAATATCAGAGTTACAACATATCCAGCGGAAGAAAAGTAAATATACTCCCAACGGAAGAAACAGTATGCTATAGCGGAAGCTCCAAACTCTAGCCTGAACTCCAATCCAGAAAGCGCTTTGAATCTTGCTCCAACGATCTATACATGTAAAACTAAACTACTAGCTGCCCGTTTAAAAATTAGTGGGCACCCTGAGTTTAGGAAGGAACAACAAACTCCAAGTCAGTCATGGGACTTGTGTGAGAACATAAAACAATTGTTTATAGAATTTATTTAAGGTTGGGAAATTCACCGGACCACACCGCTAACGCGGAATGGGTTTTCTCCATGTGAGTACCCATGCATATAAATTCTCAATGACTTTTGGAAAACGAAGTTATCATAAGCTTGTCCCACATCACACAATGCAAGCGCACACCAAATGGGCGAGTTTGCCTCATGATAACCAAACAAGCTTTCAAACGTGAAAATCCTCTTTAAATATATTTATATAATATGGAAAACAATTTCACAAATAAATGTATCAATCCTAGATGGCATAATGCCCGTAATATTATGTTGCCATACATATATTGTAACAACCTAGAAAATCTGAACCGGTTTAAAATTTTTAATTTGGCTATTTTAGTGGATTTTAAATATTTAAATAAATTATTTTAAATAATAACGACGAAAAGTATGTTTGAATCAATGTTTGAAAATAAATATAATTATTTTTAATTATAAACAAGGCCTGAAATAGCGAGGCAGTTTCAAAATTTGAATTCAAACTTTGACTGACTGTACCAGGTGCAAAATAAAACGGATTTTGTTTAAACCAGAAATATTTAAATCTGTTTATGAATATCTTTCTAACGAATTTGATAAATCGAAGTTTCATAGCGGGAATCAAAAGTTATGGCCAAATGAATTTTCAGAAAGGTCGCTATAGAGAATATATAGCCCTTGAAAATAGACATTTTGCAAACGACCTCAAAATTCAACGAAACCACTTTTGTTGGATCCGGGATGTTAAATTAGTGCTAGGTTTCAAATTCCATAATTTTTGAAGTCAATATGTGAGCATGGCGAAGGAAAATGTGTTTGGTTGATTTTAGTTAAATTGGATCGACTAGAAAATGGCCATTTTTCAAACGGTCTCAGAATTCGACGAAACTAGTTTTTTTGGGACCATATCGTCAAAACATAGCTAGATTAATTTTTCTGGAATTTTCGGGATCAGTATGTGGCCCCGGCAAATTGAAATGTACGTTCAAATCAAATATTGAATGTTTTATATTTTACTTTGAAGAAAAACTGACTGGAACAGTTGAATGGGCCTACGAAACATATCCCATTGTGTTTGGAATGGGGGTATTTAGCTACGGTCGACAGTCGTTGGGTTTGGATTGGAGTTCGTATGAGATAAGGGGTATTTTTGGATTTTTAAAAATATATAAATAAAAAAACCATTGACCAATCATAAAGCGACACTCAATCTTCTCTCTTCTCGACAATCCTCTAGGCGACAGCAGAAACACTTCAAAACTTTTCTCTTCGATTTCTCCTCATCCACACAATGAAATCACGAAATCCTTGAATCATTTTGAAGATCTGAATCTCCTCTTTAAATCCATACCAACTTTAACTTCTATCATATGGTATTTTGTTTGAATCATCTCCAGGATGTGCTGCCATTTCTCGCGTCGTCCTGTCACGAGATCGCCACCGAGTTCGACTTGAGCACCATCGTTTTGCGTGCTTTCCGGTGCTCTTCGACGTGAAGCAAGATGATTCTCCTATCGTGCAACCGTTTGTTTTAAAAATCAAAACCTAGTTTTGAAAACTTGCTGAAAGGTACGGCCTGTATTTATTTTAACTGATTTCAACAAATAAAAGCGTTGCAAACTTGTAAAAATCATATCTTTTTGCTATGTTGTCGAAATCCAGTGAATCCGGAGATATTGGACTCGTGGCGACGTCCTCTACATTCAAGAAGAGACCGGATATTTTTCTGAGCCTTCTACAATTTTTGAAGGAGTTGAACCCAAGGTGAGATTTTTGAATTATAAACGATATGGAAATGACGATGTATAAGTTATATAACTGCTGTATGAGTTATATTTGTGTTGTACACCTCATGTATAAGCATTGTGTACGTTGTATGTTCGATGTATAAGTTATATATGCGTTGTAGAAATTATATATGCGTTGAATGATATTGAAATGAAGTGAAATGAAATTTAAATATATTTATATACGAATATATATATATATATATATATATATATATATATACACACGCATACACACTCCCCTCGTCCATAGACCATGGACGATATATATTGATTGTGATATTGTTTGGATTATTGGTTGATGTGAAATTTGGTGAATACCATGAATGGTTGATTGGAAATGATTGATTGTTTTTGAAATCCCAATAGGATTAGTACATGGGAAAATTCGTGTGCGTACGAACCAGATATTGAAATCCCCATTGTCAAAAACCGCGAGGTTTTAAGGTAGAGCGAGGAGCCGTACACGGGGCGGTGCCGGTTTTAACTACCCTGTCGTTATGCCGCTGAAATTTTCAATAATATTCATGTGTTAGAATTATTTTCATGTGTTGAAACTATTTTCATGTGTTGAATAGAAATTCGTGTGTTGAATAAAATTCATGTGTTGAATGACATTCATGTATTGAATAAATTCTTTGAAAAATAAAAAATCACATTTTTATCATTTATATGAACTATATAACATAATCGTGTTTTGAAATAAATTGTTTTACAATAAAAATCACATTTTTATCATCTATATGAAGTATATAAAATAATCGTGTTTTGAAATAAATTGTTTTACAATAAAAAACACATTTTTATCATCTATATGAACTATATAAAATAATCGTGTTTTGAAATAAATTGTTTTACAATAAAAATCACAATTTTATTATATAAATGAAGTGTTAAAAATAGTGGTGTGTTGAAATAAATATTTGTTGATAAAAATATCATTTTTATCTAATATATGAATTGAATATGGTTTTGAAATTGAAGAATGGATTATATATATATATATAATTAAAACAAATCGAATAATGAAGCTATAGTTCGTATTTTGAAACCGTGATTTCAAACTGTTATTGTGGGAGATTAGACCATCGGATTTTCCCGAAACCGGAACCGTTGGGTTCGCTTTAGAAATATCTTTCCAACGACACCAACTTTGTAAAGATCCAACGGTTGGATATTTTGGAATGTTTAATTCTAATCTGAAGAAAAACAGCGCCAGAATCGAATATATATATATATATATATATATATATATATATAATTAAAATAAATCGTATAACGATGCTGTAATTCGTATTTTGAAATCGTAACTTCAAACGATTGTACCGGGAGATCCGAACATTGGATTTTCCCAAAACTGGAACCGTTGGATTCAATTTTAAAAGATCTTTCTAATTGTATAAAATTTGTAAAGATCCAATGGTTAGATTTTTAGATATGTGTAAATCAAATCTGAAGGAAAACAACACCACGGCCGCATTTTGGCCCGAAGCATCGTTTATATAAATTGGCTATTTTTAAAGGAATAAAAATAGTGATAAATCGTGATAAAATAATATAAATGATATGGAATGGAAATAAACCGAATTTACCCGGTTTATTAGAAATTTGATGGTTGAATGTGTTTGACGTGAAAATTACATTAAAGAACAGAATTATTGATGTCGAATAATTTAACCATTGAAATGAATTGATTTGAAATTCTAAATATACATGAATTTTTTGAAAAGGCCTAGTTGATTCTTGTTTCAAATAATTGATCGATGATTAAAAGTCAAAGATATGAAGACGGTGCAAGACCGTTGATATTCACGTCGAAAGGAGGGGTGCTACTGATGCTCATGATAGGAGTAGCTACCTTGAAGGGGTTGAAGTGGTAGTCGTCCGGACGTACTTGTTGATTGTACGGATGTGCGAGGAATAAAGATCCTTCGGTTTCGTTCAGACCCAGAACGGACTTGTAAATGGATGTGGGTCTGACGTTGTATATTGACAAAGTGGCATGTAGAGATGCTGTGATCAAAGCTTTTGTTGAAAAGCAGAGTTTAGTGGTTGATGATCAAAGAACAGTTTTGAATACCTATCTTTGTGTTTAGCCATGTTTCGCGAGCCTCACACACCGGTATGAACCAGAAACGGGAGAAGGACCTCAGGAAGGACATGCGTTTCCTTCTAGCTAGGAGTGGTGTTAGTGTTTTACACGGCCTGACATTTTACTTATGTGGATGATGGAAAGCGAGGCCTCGGTTACTTCGGTCTCTTCGGAGCCGATGGTGTGGTCGGATATGACCAGTGACGCCACATAGGGCGGGGAAATGTAGTGTTCAGGCATTTTAATCCACATTGGGTGGACCGGCCCTGACGATCCAAGGCTTGACTGAGTACTTGCCTGAAACATGGGCTAGAGCGTCTTCAAGCAGTAAGGATGATCCCTTGCCTTGGTACATGATGGAAATCCAATTTCCAAATACGACACCGTGCAGTTTTGATTGTATACCTATATATGGCGACATGATATATGGTACCCATGCTGGACCGACCCTGACGATCCAAGGCTTGACTGAGTACTTGCCTAAGACACGGGCTATAGCGTCTTGAAGCGGTAAGGACGATCCCTTGCCTTGGTTCATTACGGAAATCCAATTTCCAAGTACGACACCATGCGGTTTTGATTGTATACCTATATATGGCGACATGATATATGGTACCCATGCCGCCTATGATTGATAGTTATGATTGAAATTGTTTTTGAAACATATAAACACTAGCAATAATATCAAATGATTTGTTTTACTCGTATCAAGCATATTTTGGCCATTATAAGGTAAAACCCTATCCTCCGGTTTGTGTTGCATTGTGTGATGGGAACTGAGTCTTATAATGGCTTCATTTTAGAAAAAGCATTGCGATGTTTAAATGATTTACTTATTTTAAAGCACTGGCAATCCAATGGAGTAAACCCGTTCCGTGTTAGCGGCGTGGTCCTGTGATTGGCCATATTGTAAAACATGTTAAGTAGATTTCTCATACCAGTCCCATGACTAACTCGTAGTTTATTTCACTTGCAAACTCGGGTGCCCTACTTTCTACACGGGCAGTGTAACACCCCGTAATTTTATAACATTAAAATTCACAAGTTAAAGTATACTTAATTTTTAGAAAAGAATTAAGTGAAATGGGTTGTGCAGAGAAATATATATATATATTGATATATATATATATATATATATATAAATTAAAAATTAAATAAATTAATATGCGAAAAAGTTCAAAACAGCGAATTGGGAGGGGGAATAACCGAACCGGCCCATTTTTGAGGTCGAGCCAAGCCCAGCTGGGTCGACTAGGCGTTAATCCAGGGTGTTTGGCTGTCAACCCGTGGGCCGATTCGCTCAAATGCAGATTTTGCATTTGATTGGTTCTCATGGTTCAGGGTTAATCTAATGGTCCTAAATAACTTCCTACACCTATAAATACATCCTAATGCTAACCCTAAACCTAATTTAAATAGAATAGTTACCGTCATACCATCGCCATGGAAATCAATGGAGCCGCCTCCAACTAAGAAAGAAGAAAAGCAAATTCAATTCTAATTCTCTCAACCCTAAAGCAAAGCAAAACTCTCTCTTTTCTTCTCTAAATTGTGAGTATGATGATCTTAACAAGATTATTATCATTTTAATTAGGTTTAGTTATGAATGGATTATGAGTAGATGATGTGAATTATCATATATGTTGTTGTAAACCCCTTTTGTTATCATGTATATTGTAAATCCAATGTTATGTGATGATGATATCTTATATGTTGTAAATCATGCTATGATGATGTTATGTATGTTAAAAGTTTCTATGCTAAGTTGTGATGAATCATACATGTTAAAAAGGCCATGATGTTACCATCTATGCTAGTTTGTTCATATTTATTAAATCATCATGTTTGGGTTATGTCGACCTATATGACAAGTCACATATGCAAGTTAGATTGATTATGAAAGTTATGAACATATACCAAGACATCTATTATGACATCTAGAATTATGCTATGACATATGTGATATCCTATGCTAGTTCACACCATCATTACTTTGCCTAAAAACCCCGTATGCAAGTTTATGTATAGATTTGGGCTATGATCATATCATATAAATTGAGACATTTAACAAGTTGACACCTTTTGATCCTTAACATGTGTAGTTTATGCAAGTTTCACCCCTATTATGATTAGATTTATTTTAATTGTCTATATGTTGTGATAATTTATCTTTGTGCTAGGTATTAGACTATACAAGTCTAGCCTATATTATCCGTTGAATAAGCGAACGTATAAACGTGGGGTAGGGGTAATATTATGGATTTAATATTAAAAAGTTGGGGTGCAATTGATATGATTTTGCATGCCATAAGTGGATGGCCATAATTGGGTGAATTATGGACATCATTAAAGTTGACTTAATTAATAATTTGAATAGGGAATTATTAAAACTGGGGTAAAAGATTTTAAGTGTTAATCAATGCTTAGGACACGAGGTTGAACTCGTTTGTGACGTAAACCTGCCAGGACCTGCCCGGCAAATCCAGTGGTCACAAATGTCAGCCCAGTGTGAGAGGTCCTAGGCCTATACTAATGCATAACGGTTGTAAAGACACGAGGTTAGACTCTTTTATGGTGTAAGACTGCCCGGACCCGCCCGGCAAATCCAGCTGCCATAAATGCCAGTCTAATGTGAGAGGTCTTTATGAGGTTATGGCCAGAATGAATTAAGAAATACTTAATCAGATAAACATGTAAGTGGGACATGGGGGTTAAGTAGGTGCCTTGGGTGGCATGAGGAATCTAGGGGGTGCCCTTAGTGGCATGTGAAATACGGTTAGTAAGACTTAACCAAACACACATGTAAATGAACATGAGTAAGATGGTTAAGTGGGATATACTAGTGACAAGCTTAGGTGGGTAGCTTGTGGGGGCCCATTTAAACCAGTATCCCAAACGTATCTTTGTGCGCTCGACCCAAGTCGAGGATGGGACACGCATGCTGGGTTCGACTGTAAAAGGCCAAAACAGGGAGCGGTGGCAACGCAAGTCCAACGGGTTTCGTATGCGTGTGTGGACCCGGGCTGGTAGGTAAGACGTTGTTGCATCGTGTAGGCATAAGCCGTGCATTATCAAGTTGTATCGGGTTGCCACTTTAGGGGAGTGATACACCCCACTGTGGGGCCAGCACGGGTATCTACGAGTAGGGAGCCGATCGAAAGTGGGTAGTGGGGTACACCTAGTGGAGATAGGGCAGACGGCACCCATGTAGTCAGCTAGGGGTACGTAAGGCTATTTATAAAGTTTCTGTGTGAACCAAGTGGGATCAAACAATAGGGTGACTTGTGTGGTGCAGTGCAGTAATGTGCGGTGCAGTGTAGTAATCATTCGCTAGTAATTAGGTGTGCCTTTACCGTTAACGTTATCTTAAACGGTATCTTTATCTTCCTAAGAGTTCATAGACATTTTCTTGTCTTCCAACTTATGCCTTAGTCTAGTTATTTTGATAATAGTACTGTTAGAATTATCATACTCGCCAGACTTTATGTCTGACCCCCTCCATTTCTATCCTTTTTCCCCCTCCAGGTCCTCTGGTTGGGCTCAGCTCTAGTGGAGTTTGATTGGATTGCTTTATCTCTTTTGGAAAGCTTGGACAGTTGAAGTAAAGTCTGGCTGGTTATCTTCTTTAATGTCTATTTGTGTAATGGGATTATGTATTTTGTTTTATAAAGATGGATATTGTACTTTACTCTGACTTACGGATTTATGATGTAACAAACATGTTTAAATTCCGCTGCAATAAAATGAAGTTTTAGATTTTCAAGTACTACTTATTATCTGTCTCGTTGTAATTTTTCTGTTCTATATTCACTTAATACCTCCATGGAAGTTAATGCATTCCCTTTGTGAGTGACATTAATGGATGTGGGGTGTTACACGTGGTATCAGAGCTTAAGGTTACCAGAACATATAAAAATACTTTAGAAAAATAGTTATTTTTGGAAGAAGTGTTTTCAAAAACATGTTTTAACGAGAAATTTAAAGAGAAAAGTTTTTAAGAAAAACATAATCCCCAATAGCCACATATCTTTATCTTTCGAATTATCCATTTTGAATCTTTCCTTTTTCGTTTTAGCATGGCTGAAGATCTTAATCTACCCGACGGTGTAACGATACCAGGATGGTATAGGAGGCTATTGGAGGCTTGGGCCACTGCAGGTCCGGCTAATGTTCCTCCACCACCAGTTGCACTCGTTCCTCCTCCTCCTCCTCCTCGCGTAGATACTTTTGCAAAGACGTGCAAGGAATTCAAGGCTATGGGTGGAAAGCCATTTCAAAGGTTAGAAACGTCTGTGGAAGCTAGAGATTGGCTTAAGGAGGTGGAAGAATTGCTAGAAATCTTTGAAGTAGAAGAAAGGAGGAGAGTTCAATTAGCAGCTTGGTTGATGAAGGGAGAGGCCTCGTTTTGGTGGGAGGTCACTAATGGGGAGCGTCCTGTTGACTCTTGGGCGGATTTCAGACGTAGGTTCGAGGCGAAGTTTCTCTCAAGGGAGGAAGAAAATCTATATATGGAAAGGTTCTTGACATTGAAGCAAGGAAGCTCATCAGTGAAAGAATATGTCAATAAATTTAATCAGCTAGCAAGGTTTGGCTTGGACTTAGTAAACACGCAGGGGAAGAAGGCTCTAAGGTTCGTGAATGGCTTGAATGAACTATTGCAAGGGTTGGCTGTGACCCACATCCCGATGGGGGCCACCTTTGAGAAGTTAGTAGAAATGGCGCTCATGCATGAGGAGAAAAGCGCTAAAGCTGATAAGGCACCCGAGAAGAAGGGGGATCAGAAGAAACCATAACAACAAAACAAGAAGGGTGGTAAAGACAATAACGGCAAGGGAAAGAAGAAATGCTTTAACTGTGGAACCCCAGGCCATCTCAGCAAGGATTGCCGAAAGAAAAAGAAGACAGGCTGTTTTCATTGTGGCGATGCGGGACATTTAGAGAAGGACTTCCCAAAGAAGGGGCAGAGGGCAGGAGCTACCTCGGGAGGACAGGTGCAGGCTCTTATGGCACCAGGGCAGGCTAGGGGACAAGTTCAGGCTCTCGCGGTCCCACGGCTGCAAGAACGAGGTAGAACCATTTCTGTTGAAAGCTTAGTTTTTCTATTTGATCATCCTGTCCGTACCTTATTCGATTCGGGTGCATTGCATTCGTTTATCTCTACATCATTAGTTGAATCACTGCACCTAAACACCAGTTTAGTAGAGGATCCCTTAGTTGTTTCGAATCCAATAGGGGCCTCAGCTTATTTGTCTACGATGTGTTTGGATTTGAAAATTTACATACTTAGCATTGAATTTAGACGTGATGCTTATGTGTTGGGCTTCACGGGCTATGGGCTAATTTTAGGAATGAATTGTTTATCCAGAAATGGGGTCGTTCTTGATTGTGAAAGGAGAGTAGTTAGGCTCGTGACTCGCCTTGCCAACACTCTCGAAATCTTTTGTAATCCCGTAAATTCGGTTATGCTAAGTTATCTAGAATCGCTTGACGCGTCTGAGGAAAATCTACGATCTATTATAGTGGTCCGAGAATATTCGGATGTGTTTGAAGAGGTGAAGGGCTTGCCTCCGAAGCGGGAGATAGATTTTCGAATATATCTTGTGGATAATGCGAAACCAGTATCTTTGCCAGTACGCCACATGGATCCAAGTGAAAGGAGGGAAGTCGATAAGCAAGTGAAGGAGTTTCTAGAGAAGGGGTTCATAAGATGAAGTATATCGGAGTGGGGTGCTCCAGTAGTATTTGCCACGAAAGCGGATGGGTCCCTTAGACTGTGTGTGGACTATAGAGAACTTAATAAGCTTACTAAGAAGAACAGACACCCACTGCCGAGGATTGACGATCTCTTCGATCAGTTAGTTGGCGTCTCAGTGTTTTCGCAGTTGGACATAGCCACTGGTTTCCATCATTTGAAAGTGGCTGAGGATAGCATTGAACAGACTGCCTATAGGACTCCGGACGGTTTTTATGAATGGCTAGTGATGCCCTTCTGTTTGACAAACGCCCCAGCATATTTTGTTGATTTGATGAGTAAGGTGTATAGGGAGTACATTAACAAATTCGTGGTAGTCTTTGTAGATGACATCTTGATCTTTTCTAAGGATGAAGAAGAGCATGCCCTACATCTTAGGGAAGTGTTGGCGACCCTACGAGCGCATAGCCTTAAGGCTAAATTTTCTAAGTGTCACTTCTGGAGGAAGGAAGTACGGTTCTTGGCGCACATGGTTTCCAAAGAAGGGATAGCTGTAGATGCCGCGAAGGTGGTGGCCATCCAAGATTGGAAGGTTCCTAAAAATGCTACCGAAGTGAGAAGTTTCTTGGGGTTGGCTGGCTACTATAGGAAGTCAATCAAAGACTTCGCAAAGATATCAGCTTCATTGACACGCTTGACGAAGAAGAACCTAGTTTTCACATGGGATGTAGATTGTGTTGATGCATTCCAACGTTTGAAGAGAGCTTTGACTTCATCCCCAGTCTTAGTATTGCCAGACGGGAGTAAGCCGTTTACCGTTTATACTGATGCTTGTGGGACATGACTCGGCGCAGTCTTAATGCAAGAGGGCAGGGTAATAGCCTATGTTGGAAGGCAGCTGAGAGCGCATGAGAAGAATTACTTCACACATGACCTAGAATTGGCCGCTATTGTTTTCGCGCTTAAGTCTTGGCGTCATTATCTTCTTGGCGAGAAATTCAAATTATTCACTAACCACAAGTCTTTAAAATACCTATTCTCTCAAAAGGACTTGAACTTAAGGCAGCAAAGGTGGATGGAGTTCTTAGCGTCCTACGACTTTGAAATAGCCTATACCCCTGGCAAGGATAATGTGGTGGCAGACGCCTTAAGTAGAAAAAGATTATCCTTAAGTCCTTTGTTTGTTGAGCGGCGAAGTTTAGAATTCATTTCGATGTTTGACTTTAGACCTTCCGTTGACTTCGTACCCGGTTTGCTAGCATCCTTGGAGGTCAGACCTACGCTTTTGGGATGGATTGGCGAGGCACAGCGAGATGACCCGCAGTTGGTTGAGTTAGTAGTAAAACTCAAAGGAAGGGAGTCATAAAGCCATCTCCGTAGGTATACCCTAGACGGTAAGGGTTGGTTACGTAGGGACAGTAGACTTTGGGTAACAAAAGACGATGACCTAAGGAAGACTATTCTTGACGAAGCACATCGTTCGAAGATGACCATTCATCCCGGCGGGGACAAGATGTACAAAGACATGAAGAGAGTTTACTTTTGGGCCGGCATGAAGAAAGACGTGGTCGAGTATGTCGCTAGATGCTTGGTGTGCCAACAAGTAAAAGCGGAGCAAAAGAAACCCGGTGGGTTGCTTCACCCATTGGAGGTTCCACTATGGAAGTGGGAAAGTGTCTCGATGGATTTTGTGGATGGGTTACCGCGATCAAGGGTAATACGGAAATTTGGGTTATAGTAGATAGACTTACTAAAAGCGCCCATTTCATTCCCGTAAAGAGTAAGAGGACTGCTCCATGGTTAGCCTCCGTATGCGTTCGAGAAATAGTTCGTTTGCACGGTGTTCCTTCTAGCATAGTGAGCGACCGCGATCCTATTTTCACTAGCGAATTTTGGAGAAGCTTACAAGAGGCGGTTGGGACTCAGTTATGTTTGGGCACCGCATATCATCCTCAGACGGATGGCCAGACCGAGAGGGTGAATCGCATTCTAGAGGATCTGTTGAGGCTATGTATCCTAGACTTTGGGGGTACATGGGAAGAGCATCTTCCATTGGTGGAGTTCGCATATAATAACAGCTTTCAGTCCAGCATTGGTATGGCACCATTCGAAGCTCTTTATGGACGACCTTGTCGTTCACCTACATGTTGGTGGGAATCTAGGGATAAGATCTTACTTGGGCCCGATATGATTAGGGAGACTGCGGAGAAGATCGAATTGATTCGAAGGAGGATAAAATCAGCACAGGAGAGGCAGAAATCTTATGCGGATAAGAGGAGGATAGATCTCGAGTTTGAAGTTGGGGACATGGTCTTTGTCAAAGTGTCTCCATTACGGAACGTTGTTCTCTTTGGGTCCGTTGGGAATGTAGCACCAAGGTTTGTAGGGCCGTTTCCTATTAAGGAGAAAATTGGACAGATGGCATATAGAGTGGAGTTGCCCGAGAGACTTAGTGGTGTACACGACGTATTCCATGTGTCACATTTGAGGAAGTGCTTGCACAAGACCGCGAAAGTGGTAGAGCCAAGCTTTCTTAGAGATGTGGAGATAGAGCGTGATGCGACAATTCGACGAGCTCCTATGCGCATTCTTGGGTTGGAGTTCAAGAGGTCAGACTAGTCAAAGTGCAATGGGGAGATGATGAGAGCAACGCTACTTGGAAGACAGAAGAGAAGATGCGTTCACGTTACCGTTTTCTTTTTGAGGGTATGTCTTTTAATTTCTCCTTTATCGCTTAGCTTGTACTTATCTTATCTTTAGTATATCCTCTCGCTAGTATCTTTGACCTTTAGTTAGGATAATCCTATGGTTGAAACATGTGTTTGAGACATGTTATGTACGGTGGATGCAAAGTGGATGCAAGTGTTTGCTAGTGGTTGCTCGTGGATGCATATACACACACTACTAGGCACCAGATCGGCTCAGTCACTTCATATTGCATATTGCATATATATGGATGTATTTAGTAAAATGGATGTATAATGGTTGTATTATCATATAGTTGCTGCATTCAGGTGGATGGTTGTGCACGCATATAGAATTAATATGTATCATTGGGAATCTTTTGCATACATATTGGACGCATGGCACTATCATGAATTGCACTAAGGAGGTCGATTGAATCAGTAGACCGCCTAATTTTGCATTAGATATGGACATATACACAAACTGTGCATATAAATATTAAAGCATTAGAAGTCTTTTAAGGACAATGGATGCTGGTGTTTGATGGTTGAGTAGACGATTAGATGGTAGGATATACATTCTTCCTGACTTGGAGATTTCGGGGACGAAATCCTTTAAGGAGGGGAGAATGTAACACCCCGTAATTTTATAACATTAAAATTCACAAATTAAAGCATACTTAATTTTTAGAAAAGAATTAAGTGAAATGAGTTGCGTAGAGAAATATATATATATATATATATTGATATATATATATATATAAATTAAAAATTAAATAAATAAATATGCGAAAAAGTTCAAAACAGCGAATTGGGAGGGGGAATAACCGAGCCGGCCCATTTTTGAGGTCGAGCCAAGCCCCGCTGGGTCGACTAGGCGTTAATCCAGGGTGTTTGGCTGTCAACCCGTGGGCCGATTCGCTCAAATGCAGATTTTGCATTTGATTGGTTCTCATGGTTCAGGGTTAATCTAATGGTCCTAATTAACTTCCTACACCTATAAATACATCCTAATGCTAACCCTAAACCTAATTAAAATAGAATAGTTACCGTCATACCATCGCCATGGAAATCAATGGAGCCGCCGCCAACTAAGAAAGAAGAAAAGAAAATTCAATTCTAATTCTCTCAACCCTAAAGCAAAGCAAAACTCTCTCTTTTCTTCTCTAAATTAGGTTGAGTTATGAATGGATTATGAGTCGATGATGTGAATTATCATATATGTTGTTGTAAACCCCTTTTGTTATCATGTATATTGTAAATCCAATGTTATGTGATGATGATATCTTATATGTTGTAAATCATGCTATGATGATGTTATGTATGTTAAAAGTTTCTATGCTAAGTTGTGATGAATCATACATGTTAAAAAGGCCATGATGTTACCATCTATGCTAGTTAGTTCATATTAATTAAATCATCATGTTTGGGTTATGTCGATCTATATGACAAATCACATATGCAAGTTAGATTGATTATAAAAGTTATGAACATATACCAAGACATCTATTATGACATCTAGAATTATGCTATGACATATGTGATATCCTATGCTAGTTCACACCATCATTACTTTGCCTAAAACCCCGTATGCAAGTTTATGTATAGATTTGGGCTATGATCATATCATATAAATTGACACATTTAACAAGTTGACACCTTTTGATCCTTAACATGTGTAGTTTATGCAAGTTTCATCCCTATTATGATTAGATTTATTTTAATTGTCTATATGTTGTGATAATTTATCTTTGTGCTAGGTGTTAGACTATACAAGTCTAGCCTATATTATGCGTTGAATAAGCGAACGTATAAACGTGGGGTAGGGGTAATATTATGGATTTAATATTAAAAAGTTGGGGTGCAATTGGTATGATTTTGCATGCCATAAGTGGATGGCCATAATTGAGTCAATTATGGACATCATTAAAAGTTGACTTAATTAATAATTTGAATAGGGAATTATTAAAACTAGGGTAAAAGATTTTAAGTGTTAATCAATGCTTAGGACACGAGGTTGGACTCATTTGTGACGTAAACCTGCCCGGACCCGCCCGGCAAATCCAGTGGTCACAAATGTCAGCCCAATGTGAGAGGTCCTAGGCCTAAACTAAAGCATAACGGTTGTAAGGACACGAGGTTAGACTCTTTTATGGTGTAAGACTGCCCGGACCCGCCCGGCAAATCCAGCTGCCATAAATGCCAATCTAATGTGAGAGGTCTTTATGAGGTTATGGCCTGAATGAATTAAGAAATACTTAACCAGATAAACATGTAAGGTGGGACATGGGGGTTAAGTAGGAGTCTTGGGTGGCATGAGGAATCTAGGTGGTGCCCTTAGTGGCATGTGAAATACGATTAGTAAGACTTAACCAAACACACATGTAAATGAACATGACTAAGAGGGTTAAGTGGGATATACTAGTGACAAGCTTAGGTGGGTAGCTTGTGGGGGCCCATTTCGACCAGTATCCCAAACGTATCTTTGTGGGCTCGACCCAAGTTGAGGACGGGGCATGCATGCTGGGTTCGACTGTAAGAGGCCAAAACGGGGAGCGGTGGCAACGCAAGTCCAACGGGTTTCGTATGCGTGTGTGGACCCGGGCTGGTAGGTAAGACGTTGTTGCATCGTGTAGGTATAAGCCGTGCATTCTCAAGTTGTATCGGGTTGCCACTTTAGGTGAGTGATACACCCCACTATGGGGCCAGCATGGGTATCTACGAGTAGGGAGCCGATCGAAAGTGGGTAGTGGGGTACACCTAGTGGAGATATGGGCAGACGACACCTATGTAGTCAGCTAGAGGTACGTAAGGCTATTTATAAAGTTTCTGTGTGAAGCAAGTGGGATCAAACAATAGGGTGACTGGTGTGGTGCAGTGTAGTAATGTGCGGTGCAGTGTAGTAATCATTCGTTAGTAATTAGGTGTGCCTTTACCGTTATCTTTAACGTTATCTTAAACGCTATCTTTATCTTCCTAAGAGTTCATAGACATTTACTTGTCTTCCAGCTTATGCCTTAGTCTAGTTATTTTGATAATAGTATTGTTAGAATTATCATACTCGCCAGACTTTATGTCTGACCCCCTCTATTTCTATCCTTTTTCCCCCTCTAAGTCCTCGGGTTGGGCCCAGCTCTAGTTGAGTTTGATTTAATTGCTTCATCTCTCTTTGGAAAGCTTGGACCGTTGAAGTAAAGTCCAGCTTGTTATCTTTTTAATGGCTATTTATGTAATGGGATTATGTATTTTGTTTTAATGAAGATGGATATTGTACTTGGTTATGATCTATGGTTTTATGATGTGACAAACATGTTTAATTTCCGCTGCAAAAAAATGAAGTTTTAGATTTCGTAGTACTATTTATTATCTGTCTTGTTGTAATTTTTCTGTTCTATATTCACTTATAACCTTCATGGAAGTTAATGCATTCCCTTTGTGAGTGACATTAATGGACGTGGGGTGTTACAGGCAGCCTTGTATTCAGGTTTTAGCAGGATCTTTCTGGATAACTGGATCTGAAGATGGATTCTATCATTTATCTCTTTTTATGCTGTTCAGCTCCTATTGTACATATTATGTTTTGTTTTCCATTGTAGACATTTTATGTAAAGTTGAACTATATTTTGTACTAAGTATGATCCTGTATACTGTGTAACTCTGATGATTATTAATTCCAGTATATTCTGTTGTACATTATCTGGTATACTTATTTATTTCTGTTCTGCTATTATCTGTTTTTGTGTTATATTCCAAAGATTAGCCTTGCCATCGTGGAATGGAGGTTTGGGGTCATCACAAACATGGTATCAGAGCTTTGATTAATCTTAGCTCAGGAATATATAATATTAACGAACTCGTCAGAAATAGAACCAGTAGTGTTCTATGACGGATCACTCATTTCAGATAGGATCAGTAATATCCTAGAATGAGTGTAGCCGAATGAAATACACCTCGATAGATGCATTTACATTCAAGTATATGTCTCTATGCTTTACAAATACCTTTTCTGTTGACCTGACACTTTGTCTGCTATTTGCAGACGCACTAGAAAATGAGTGGTAGAAACAGAAGAAGTAATACAAACCCAGATATAGAAGCTTTATTTAAGAAATATAGAAATCTGGGTGGAGTACCATTCTTGGGCGAAGAATCTATTATTAAAACACAAGCTTGGATTCGTTCTGCTGAGAAAATCTTTCAAGGTTTAAAGCTGAGAGATGAACAGAAAAGATTACTTGCATCTTGGGCACTCAAAGACGAAGCTTTGTTCCGGTGGGATTCAATTATTAAGGATAATCCAAAAGGTAATATTACCTGGGATAGATTTAAAGAGATTTTCAGTGAAAGATTTATTCCTCCAGAAGCAACTGAGTGGTTATGTGATGAATTCTACTATCTGATACAAGGGGATATGACCGTTACGAAATATCAAAAGAAATTCAATCAAGTTTCTCATTTTTCCCCTCATCTAATTCAAATTCCGAAGAGGAAGAATCTGAGGTTTATTAATGGGCATCAAAGAAGGTGCCAAAGTAGTGTAATGGGGCATGTGAAGCTTCCTTTTTCTGAAATGATATACATTGCTTATCAGTATGAAGATCTGGATAAGCGAGGCCTTTTTGACGACGAAGAGGAAGTCAGTTCGAGCAACAAAAGGAAAACTGAAACAGATAGCCTAGAGGCAAGTACACAGCCAGAGTCAAGCATGACGTCTGGAGTCAGAAAGAAGCCTAGATTTAATCGGGAAAAGGTTAAATCAGGAAAAGGATCAGTAACGACTGCAATATGCCATAACTGCAAGAAGCCAGTGCATTTGGCGATAAACTGCGGACCCTTAAAGAAAATAATAAAGGGTGGATTCAAACCCACCAAGAAGCAAAAGAAATCGCATGGCACAAGGGAATGCTATAAGCGTCATCGGACAGGTCATCTCGCTAGGGATTGCCTGTTATTAAAGAAATATGAAATGGTATAGGTAAATGAAGTGGCGGAAATTCCTGCATCCTCATCTAGTCAGGAAAGGCCAGATGTTTTAGAAGCACGCTTACTGTCAAAGGTATTCCGATTAAAGTATTTTTTGATACAGGCGCGTCGAGAAGGTTTATTGCAAAGAATGCGGTTAATAAATTGGATTTGAAATTGAAGAAGCTTAAAGAACCCATGACTGTCCATAATCCAGTTGGGGGTTCCCTCGATCTTAGTTAGTTTTGTGGGGGTACCTGTTACTTTTTCTCATTACCAGTTTCCTTGTATCTCGATCGTCTTGAATTTTACCGAATTCGATCTTATTTTAGGATTGGATTGGTTAACCAAATACGAAGCGGAAGTTAAATGTGCAGAAAGGGTTGTCAAGGTTGAAACGAAGCTTGCCAATATTGTACTACCACGTGAAGGTCAGAATTCTGATAGAAAATATTTCTGGGCAGCTTTGGATGTTTCTCCTGCTCAAATAGAACCTGTTCCTGTCGTTCCGGAGAATATTCTGGTCGACATTGAAAATATTCCAGTTGTCAAGAACTATGCGGATGTGTTCAAAGAAGTTGTTAGCTTACCTCCGCATAGAGAAATTGATTTCAAAATCTCTTTAGTTCCGAATGCAAGGCCAGTATTTCACGCTATTCGAAGAATGACCTTGAAGGAGAAAGATGAGTTACATAATTAAACTCGACAGCTTGTACGGAAGGGTCTAATCAGGCCTAGTTTCTCTGATTGGGGAGTAGTAGTGGTATCTGTCCCAAAGTCAGATGGTACTCTCAGACTATGTGTGGATTATCGTGACTTGAATAAACAGTCATTGAAAAACAAATATCCATTGCCGCGGATTGATGATTTGTTGGATCGATTGAACGGCGCACAAGTATTTTCTCGAACGGACCTGGCTACAGATTTCCATCAGCTTCGTATTGCCGAAGAGTGTGTTCCTTTGACAGCATTCGGAGGTCCGGACTTATTCTACGAGTGGTTAGTAATGCCGTTCGGCTCATGTAATGCTCCAGCTTATTTCGTCGATTTAATGAACCGGGTATTCAGAGAAGTATTGAATAAATTTGTTCTGGTTTTCATTGATGATATCCTAATCTTCTCTAAGTCGGAGAGCGAGCATGAAAAACATTTGGAACAGGTGTTAGAAATTCTCAAAAAGAATGTTTTAAAAGCAAAGTTTTCCAAATGTATATTCTGGCAATAAGAAGTCAAATTTCTTGGCCGTGTCGTGTCAAAGCAAGGAATTTCGGTGGATCCCAGTAAAATCACTGTTATTCAGAATTGGAAACAACCTCATACTCCCACAGAAGTCCGAAGTTTTCTCGGGTTAGCCAGTTATTATCGGAAATTTATTAAGGATTTTGCGAAGAAATCTAGTTCCTTAACGAAGCTTACTAAGAAACATTCGAGATTCAATTGGACTCCAGAATGTGAGGCAGCTTTCCAGAAGCTGAAGTTAAAACTGATGACTGCACCAGTGTTAACAATAATTGATGGAAATCAGGACTTGAAATTCTGGACTGATGCTTCTAAGGAGGGTCTTGGTGCAGTACTAATGCAATGAGGCCAAGTAGTCGCTTATGCTAGTCGTCAGTTGAAGCCACTTGAAAAGAATTATGCAATTCACGATCTTGAATTATTAGGCATCGTGTTTGCAATGAAAATCTGGAGGCATTATCTATTGGGTGAGTAGATCGAACAATATACTGATCATCAATCATTGAAGTACTTATACACCTAGAGAGATCTGAATATGAGGCAGCAGCGTTGGTTAGAATTTCTCGCAGCATATGATCTTGATATTCTGTATACTCCGGGGAAAGCCAATGTTGTGGCGGATGCGCTCAGCAGAAAGAATGTAATTATTGCCAGTATTATAATCACGCCCTCATTGATTGATAACATATCTTCTCTTTAAAAGGATGATCACTCCTTTCAGAAGATCAGAGAGAGAATTCAGAAAGGAGAGCCCTTAAGTTTTCAAATTGATAACGATGTGATTCTGAGGTTAAACGGTCAGATTTGTGTTCCGAACATTTCTGAACTCTGGAGAGAAGTATTAGATGAATGTCACAAAGCCAAGCTTAGTATCCATCCAGGAGTGAGCAAGACGTATAATGATATCAAACGCACTTTCTAGTGGAAATCTATGAAACAAGACATCTCCTTATATGTTAGCCGGTGTTCTAATTGTCAGCAAGTCAAAAGCGATCAACAGAAACTCGCTGGATTGTTGCACCCTTTGGAAATTCCAAGTGGAAAGTGGGAGCAGATTTCTATGGATTTCATAGATGGTTTGCCCAGGACCAGGAAAGGAAATGACAATATTTGGGTGACGTAGATCGTTTCACGAAGACCGCTCGTTTCATACCTGTCAGATCGAATAGAACTGCACAGAGTCTGGCGCAGATTTACTTTAGAGAAATTGTTAGACTGCATGGAGTTCCCATGAGCATTGTTTGTGATTATGACCCAATTTTTGCTAGTAAATTCTGGGAAGCATTCCAAGAAGAATTGGGAATGAAACTAAACTTGAGCACCGCATATCATCCTCAAACAGATGGCCAGGCTTAGAGGGTGAATCGTATTATAGAAGATTTGTTGCAGGCTTGTATTATTGATTTTGGCGGATCATGGGAAGACCATTTGCATTTGGCCGAATTCTCATATAACAACAGCTACCAGGCAAGCCTGAAAATGTCACCATTCAAAGTATTGTATGGTACACCATGCCGATCCCTTGCTTGTTGGGTAGAACCTGGCAGTAGGCTTGTATTGGGGCTAGACATGATTCGTGAAGCTGCGGACAAAGTTGATTTCGTTAAGAAACGATTACTAGCCGCTCAAAGCCGACAAAAAAGCTATGCAGATAATCGAAGAAGAGATATATCATTTGCTGTTGGTGAATATGTGTATTTGAAGGTATTTCCGATGAGAGGAGTCATCCGATTCGATAAAACAGGGAAATTGGCGCCCAAATTTATTGGTCCGTTTCCTATTCTAGAACGGATTGTAACTCTCGCTTATAATGTTCAATTAGCTGATTGGTTGCATGGAGTACATGAGGTATTTCACGTATCTCAACTTCGAAAGCATGTACATGATCTAGACTTGATCGTGGAAGAAGCAACGCAATGGGAAATAGAAATTACTCTAGAAGTGGCTGTAAGAAGAGAGCCGATCAAGATTATTGGCAAAGAAACAAAAGAGCTGAGGAACAAGAAGTTCACTTAGTCAAAGTGCAATGGAGTGGAGATCCACGAGATTGTACTTGGGAAATAGAGGAAAGCATGAAGAAAGACTATCCCAAGTGCAGGGTGGATATCTCTGATGGACTCTGGTGCAAGGTACATTTACCATATTATGCATTTTCGCTTTGTTCTCTACTATGTTGTTGTTTTCTTTTCATGGATGTAAAATTTTAATTATATAGTCTAAATGATTTAGAAGAGTATATGAATTGATTGGTATATTTCAAAAAAGTTAAAAATAAACTGATTGTTGTTTGTGTTGTGTGATTGATAATTTGATTAATTAAATTATTAGAATGATAATTAATTTAATCAATAAGAGAATGAATGGTAAAATTTATTCGATTAAATCACACATTGAAATGATTTGAAAACAACTAGAAATATATACATGTACATTATTGCTTGAACAGGTAAATGGATTAGCTGTTGAGTAAAGAATTTATTTGCATGCCCGACAGATAGGTAAACCTTAATGAGTTGGATGTGAAATTTTATTATTATATCAACTCCTTTGAATGCCATTGGATGCAGATTGCTGGTTATTCTGTTTGTAATAAATAAATGTCGCTATAGGATAGTAACAATTAATTTTGAACTACACTACATGGCATACTTCTTGAAGATGGCATACTTCATCATATAGCACATAAGCATTTGGAGCTTGTGTGACGAGGTTGAAGATTTACCATATGAGCGAGAGGCTTGTATGGCGATGACTATATTTTACAGGTTGAACTGATGACTGATATGGACCATATAAAATGTCAGGGTAAATTGCCAGATTAATAAAAACCCAACACGGGTCTGGAGATGACAATTAACACGTCTCTCTAGTCATTAAGGCATAAAAACTATTTATGGGGTGATTATAATTTATTCTCTGGAGTTATTATCTATACATACTCCCCCGTGGACACTAGAATATATCACTATAAATATGTGTATGCTTATTAGGATTTATTGGGTACCGAATACGACCCAATAAATTTCCAAACCCCTCCCCATACAAAGGAGGTTATGGCGAAATTTTTCAAAAATTTAGGGTGCTATCTAAATTTTTGAAGAATTTGAAAATACTTAGAAACTAAAAAGTTGAAGAATGGAAGACAGAATGAAAGTTGAGTTGGTTAATTAAACAACTTTCGACTTCGTTCCTTTTCGGGGACGAAAAGATTTTAAGTGGGGGAGATTGTAACAACCCGAAAAATCAGAACCAGTTTAAAAAATTTAATTTGGCTATTTTAGCGGATTTCAAATATTCAAATTAAATTAATTTAAATAATAACAACGAAAAGTATGTTTGAATCGATGCTTGAAAATAAATATAATTATTTTTAATTAAAACAAGGCCTGAAATAGCGAGGCAGTTTCCAAATTTAAATTCAAACTTTGGCTGACTATACCAGGTGCAAAATAAGAAGGATTTTAGTGAAACCAAAAATATTTAAACCTGTTTATGAATGTCTTTCTAACGAATCTGAAAAATCGAAGTTTCATAGTAGGAATCAAAAGTTATGGCCAAATGAATATTCAGAAAGGTCGCTATAGAGAATATATAGCCCTTGAAAATAGACATTTTGCAAACGACCTCAGAATTCGACGAAACCAGTTTTGTTGGATCCGGGATGTCTAATTAGTGCAAGATTTTAAATTCCATAATTTTTGAAGTCAATATGTGAGCGTGGTGACGGAAAATGTGTTTGGTTGATTTCAGTTAAATTGGATCGAACAGAAAATGGCCATTTTTCAAACGGTCACAGTATTCGATGAAACTAGTTTTGTTGCGACCGTATCGTCAAAACATAGCAAGATTAATTTTTCTGGAATTTTTGGGATTAGTATGTGGCTCCGACAAATTGAAATGGACGTTCAAATCAAATATTGAATGTTTTATATTTTAATTTGAAGAAAAGCTGACCGAAACAGTCGAATCGGCCTACGAAACTTATCCCATCGTGTTCGGAATGGGGGTATTTAGCTAGGGACGACAGTCGTTGGGTTTGGATTGGAGTTCGTATGTGATAAGGGGTATTTTTGGATTTTTAAAAATATATAAATAAAAAAAACCCATTGACCAGTCATAAAGCAACACTCAATCTTTTCTCTCCCCGACAATCCTCCAGGCGACGGCGGAAACCCTTCAAAACTTCTCTCTTCGATTTCTCCTCATCCACTCAACGAAACCACGAAATTCTTGAATCATTTTGAAGATCTGAATCTCCTCTTTAAATCCATACCAACATCAACTTCTATCATATGGTATTTTGTTCAAATCAACTCCAGGAAGTGCTGCTGTTTTTCGCGCCGCCCTGTCTCGAGATCGCCACCGAGTTCGTCCGGAGTACCATCGTTTTGCGCTCCTTTCGGTGCTCTTCGAGGTGGTGCAAGCTGATTCTCCTATCGTGCAACCGTTTGTTTTAAAAATCAAAACCTAGTTTTGAATACTTGCTGAAAGGTACGGCTTGTATTTATTTCAACTGATTTTGAAAAATAAAAGTGTTGCAAACTTGTAAAAATCATATTTTTTGCCATGTTCTCGAAATCCAGTGAAACCGGAGACATTGGACTCGTGGCGACGTCCTTTACATTCTAGAAGAGACCGGATAATTTTCTGAGCCTTCTACAATGTTTCGAGGAGTGGAACCCAATGTGAGATTTCTGAATTATAAACTATATGGAAATGACGATGTGTAAATTATATAGTCGATGTACGAGTTATATAAGCGTTGTACACCTCATGTATAAGCATTGTGTAAGTTGTATGTTCGATGTATAAGTTATATATGCGTTGTAGAAATTATATATGCGTTGTAGAAATTATATATGCGTTGAATGATATTGAAATGAAGTGAAATGAAATTGAAATATATTTATATACGAATATATATATATATATACACACACACACACCCTCGTCCACAGACCATGGACGAGATATATTGATTGTGATATTGTTTGGATTATTGGTTGATGTTAAATTTGGTGAATATCATGAATGGTTGATTGGAAATGATTGATTGTGGTTGAAATCCCAATAGGATTAGTACATGGGAAAATTCGTGTGCGTACGAACTAGATATTGAAATCCACATTGTCAAAAACCGCGAGGTTTTAAGGTAGAGCGAGGAGCCGTACTCGGGACGGTGCCGGTTTTAACTACCCTGCCGTTATGCTGCCGAAATTTTCAATAATATTAATGTGTTAGAATTATTTTCATATGTTGAAACTATATTCATGTGTTGAATAGAAATTCATGTGTTGAATAAAATTCATGTGTTGAATGAAATTCATGTATTGAATAAATTCTTTGAAAAATAAAAATCACATTTTTATCATCTATATGAACTATATAAAATAATCATGTTTTGAAATAAATTGTTTTACAATAAAAACCACATTTTTATCATCTATATGAAGTATATAAAATAATCGTGTTTTGAAATAAATTGTTTTACAATAAAAATCACATTTTTATCATCTATATGAATTATATAAAATAATCGTGTTTTGAAATAAATTGTTATACAATAAAAAAGACATTTTTATTATATATTTGAATTGTCAAAAATAGTGATGTGTTGAAATAAATATCTGTTGGATAAAAATATCATTTTTATCAAATATATGAAATGAATATGGTTTTGAAATCGAAGAATGGATTATATTTACATATATATATATATAATTAAAATAAATCAAATAACGAAGCTACAGTTCGTATTTTGAAATCGTGATTTCGAACGGTTATTGTGGGAGATCCGACCATCGAATTTTCCCGAAACCGAAACCGTTGGGTTCGCTATGGAAATATCTTTCCAACGACACCAACTTTGTAAAGATCCAACGGTTGGATTGCCTGGAATTTTTAATTCAAATCTGATGAAAAACAGCGCCAGAATCGTTTATATATATATATATATATATATATATATATAAAATTAAAATAAATCGAATAACGACGCTGCAGTTCGTATTTTGTAATCATAACTTCAAACGATTGTACCTGTAGATCCGACCGTCGTATTTTCTCAAAACTGGAACCTTGGATTCGTTTTGAAAAGATCTTTCTAATGGTATAAAACTTGTAAAGATCCAACGTTATATTTTTAGATATGTGTAAATCAAATCTAAAGGAAAACAGCGCCACGACCGCGTTATGGCCCGAAGCGTCGTTTATATAAATTGGCTATTTTTAAAGGAATAAAAATAGCGATAAATTGTGATAAAATATTATAAACGATATGGAATGGAAATAAATCGAATTTACCCAGTTTATTGGATATTTGATGGTTGAATGTGTTTGACGTGAAAATTACATTAATGAAAAGATTTATTGATGTCGAATAATTTAACCATTGAAATGAATTGATTTGAAATTCTAAATATACGTGAATTATTTGATAAGGCCGAGTTGATTATCATTTCAAATAATTGATCGACGATTAACAGTCGATGATATAAAGATGGTGCAAGACCGATGATCTTCACGTCGAAAGGAGGGGTGCTACTGATGCTCATGATAGGAGTAGCTACCTTGAAGGGGCTGAAGTTGTAGCCGTCCGGACGTACTCGTTGATTGTACGGATGTGCGAGAAATAAAGATCCTCCGGTTTCGTTCAGACCTAGAATGGACTTATAAATGGATGTGTGTCTGACGTTGTATATTGACAACGTGGCATGCAGAGATGCTGTGATCAAAGCTTTTGTTGAAAAGCAGAGCTTCGTAATTGATGATCGAAGCACGGTTTTGAATAGCTAGCTTTTTGTTTAGCAATGTTTCGCGAGCCTCACACACCGGTATGAACCAGAAATGGGAGAATGACCTCAGGGAGGACATGCATTTCATTCTAGCTAGGAGTGGTGTCATTGTTTTACACGACCTGACATTTTACTTATGTGGATGACGGAAAGCGAGGCCTCGGTTACTACGGTCTCTTCGGAGCCGATGGTGTGGTCGGATATGACCAGTGACGCCCCACAGGGCGGGGAAACGTAGTGTTTAGGCATTTTAATCCACATCGGGTGGACCGGCCCTGACGATCCAAGGCTTGACTGAGTACTTGCTTGAGACACGGGCTAGAGCGTCTCAAAGCGGTAAGGAGGATCCCTTGCCCTGGTTCATGATGGAAATCCAGTTTCCAAATACGACAACATGCAGTTTTGATTGTATATCTATATACAGCGACATGATATATGGTACCCATGTCGCCTATGATTGATAGTTATGACTGAAATTGTTTTTTAAACATATAAACTCTAGCAATAATATCAAATGATTTGTTTTTCTCGTATCAAGCATATTTTGGCCTCTATAAGGTAAAACTCTATCCTCCGGTTTGTGTTGCATTGTGTGATGGGAACTGAGTCTTATAATGGCTTCATTTTATAAAAAAGCATTGCAATGTTTAAAAGATTTACTTGTTTTAAAGCACTGGCCATCCAATGGAGTAAACCCGTTCCACGTTAGCGGCATGGTCCTGTGATTGGCCATATTGTAAAACATGTAAAGTAGATTTCTCATACCAGTCCCATGACTGACTCGTAGTTTGTTTCACTTGCAAACTCGGGTGCCCTATTTTCTACTTGGGCAACCTTGTATTAAGGTTTTAGAAGGCTCTTTCTGTATAGCTGGAGCTAAAGATGGATTCTATCATTTATCTCTTTTTATGTTGTTCAACTCCTATTGTACATATTATGTTTTGTTTCCCGCTGTAGACATTTTATGTAAAGCTGAACTGTATTTTGTACTAAGTATGATCCTGTATACTGTGTAACTCTGATGATTATTAATTCCAGGATATTCTGTTGTACATTTTCTGGTGTATTTATTTATTTTTGTTCTGTTGTTATCTATTTTTGTGTTATATTCCAAAGATTACCCTTGCCACCGTGGAACGAAGGTTTGGGGTCATCACATATATATGCAATCAAAATCGTATGGCTCTTATTGGACATTTGGATTTCCAACTTGATGATTCCTGGGATGAAAGATCAATCGGAACACAAATGAAATGTAACACGGCTTTTTCATCCATACATGGACACCAACTACAAATCGCGAGGTAGATCAACATTTTTTGTCCAGATATGAACCACGAACATACCCTGTTCCTCAAGTTCATAAGAGGTACCTCCGCCGCAACTATCAATCACAAAATCATGTATATGTCAACAACCTAACCGCCAGTTTCTCATCATCCATGGTGTGAGGTTTGTCGATGTCATGTCATACACAAAGTTATGCTTAAGCAGTGCCTTGATCATACAAGCTCATTTCATATCTTAAGTATGTCACATTGTCCATTCATAACCTAATCACTGATTTCTATTCATACATAACTACATTGAGCTCATACTTCACAAACCAGATACATATCCATGGAAATCAGTGCTATGCTGTCAATTATATTGTCAAACACACCATCCACACAAGTCCATTCTGGGTCTGAACGGAATGAAATCTGAAAGTTCTGCAAATACGTTCGGACTTTCTACCACTCCGGTAATAGGGGCATCTCTCTACTGTAGCTATTCAGTAAAGAGACCAATCAGCAGGCAGTCCGTTCGATGTGAAGAACCACGATCTTCAATCTCGTCTTTATGTCTTCATTATTTACGTCGTACGGTTATTTCAAATGGTTTTCGGAAAATAAATTTCGATCTCAGTCTTTCCAAATAAGCAGCGATTCATATTTCAAAACAAGTGCTTTCCATCATATATATATATACACACACACACATTTCTTAATATCATTCTAAATCTAGAAATGATTGTTTAAGAGATTATTGTTTATAGATTGTCTTTTTTTCTTAATGCCTTACTTCCAAACAATGACTATAAACCATGGATCACAATTTCAATATTTCCTTATTTCAAATTCATCATAATCATTCAAAACGGATTCATTATATTCCAATCAAAGGATACAGGACTGAAACAATTCCAAATTTAATTAAATATTTGAAAATATTACATTTGTCCTAAACTAATATATATATATATATATATATATATATATATATATATATGTGTGTGTTTGTGTGTACTAACTTTAAAAATAGAAATGGTTAAAACTAATTACTTAACATATACTTGCTTTGAAGAAGTATACAAATATAATACCTTTAAACATATACTTATCTTTAAAATAAATAAGTTTTATTTAAATATTTTTGAAATTAACATATAATGTTGAAATAGATGAAAACTTATATAAAGATACAAATACATTAAATTGGAATTGTTTCCTTCCCATGCCGATGACTTGCATTCATATTCATACTCGAAAAGTATACTAGTTTTGAAAAACTTGAGTTAATCAAATCGATTCGAAGACATTCAATTTTTCTCCTTTATCCAATTAGTTCCATAATAACTTCCATAATTAACTTAACCCTTACTCGGTTAAAACGATGTTATTACCATATTATTCAACTTATTTCAACAATTCGTGCTAGATACATATGATCGGATTGAAATCAAACTTCTTATATCTAATATATGTTTCCGTATTAAACCGATACTATAAGCGGAATTACGATATTTATACTGCTTAATTTCTCAAATAGTATTAGTCATCATCAAAAGAGCTTACATTAAACATCTGAAAATCACTTCCATCAATTTTCACCAAATTCAAAATTTTGATTGGATTCAAGATCAATTAATACAAATTCAGGGCGTTTGGAAACAAATTATAACACCACGTCAAAATATAATTTGGATTAAAATTTAGATTCCAAATTTACATTATACCCATACTTGATTCATAAGATTATTTTCATTAACTTAATATTTAAGCCACAAAAAATTTAACAATTCTTTATATTCAATTACAATTTAATTCAAAAATATTGTTCTATTAATTTAAGTGGTAATTAAGTTCAACTCAACAATCTTCATTTTGAGATACTTCAAAATGCATTGTAATCCCACTTAATGGTTATAATAACATGTTAATTAGTTTCAAAAAATCGAATTTATTTATACCATTAAATCAAATTAACAAGTTTCCAAGTATTACTCAAACCAATATTTCATTCCATATTTTAAAATGTTAATAACATAACTTGGTTAATAAATCGCTTTACTGACACCCTTTAATTTAAATTAACATTATCATTTGTATTCCATATCATAAATTGTTAATTTTGGAAATTTACTCGCAAAATGAAATATTACTTAAATTAACAAATGTTATCGAACCAAAGAATGTCGGTATTAGTAAGTCAGTAACATTATTAAGTTAATAAAACACTACATATTCACTAATTTGTCATTTAGCCAATAAACCATTTCTTAATTAAATTTAGAAAATTTCTAATTTTCCGCTGATAATTCGTATAAGGTCGTAGTGAATAAATATAGATCGTATATGCATTCAACCACCTTTTTATACATTCATTTTCTACATGCAATCAACCGATAAAATTCCAAATACGCGTTATACACTAACGCGCCTCAATTGCATTTATTTTGGCAACCATCACACACTAACAACAATTAATTAGCCATTAATGCAACCACACAATTTCAAATTCATTAATTATGCTTTAAAATAAAATAAAATAAAATTGTTCTCACCTAGCGTTGCTTTTCAGAAGAAAGTTATTTCCTGTATTCTCCGTGTCCTTCCTGCTTCTTGCGTTCTGACTTACTCTTTCTCTCTTAGCCCCTTCCTGCGTTCACTATTTTTTTTTTTTTTTTTGCTTTATCTTTTTTATCAACACTGCGGCAAAAATTGGAGTAGCGGCAAAACAGGCTTTTCATATTTTGACTTCTAACGTTTTCCTTCTTTTTTTTAGATAGAGGAAGCTTTTTGGTCCAAGGCAAATGAATTTCGCAACATTTGCATGCATGCGGACATGGACACGGCCTGGTGTATGGTGAAGGCTATCATGGTGGAGGGTTTTGGAGAACGGAGTGGCGGTGAAGCATAAGAAGAGGAGGTGGACTAAGTTCATTTGCATGCATGTTTTGAAGGGGAGATAACTGCTGTTTGGAGGGGAGAATAGCTAGGTGAGAACTGGCCGAGGGTCGTGTGGTTCTAGGCGGTCTGACGAAGCTACAAGGGTCGGTGGAGAAGTGAATGGTGGCATTAGTGTCTATAGGTCGCATTGGAGGGTTAAAGGCTGACGTGGACTTGAAGGAATTACAGGGAAGCCAAAAGTTGAGTGGATAAAAGATTTTCTCTGTGGTGGGATAAAAGAGGAAGGCCACACTATCAGGTGGGAGGGGAAGTGGTTGACGCGGTGAGTAGGGGACCAGACTAAGGAAAAAGGCGGAGGATAAAAGAAAATGGTGAAGGAATACGAAAATAACCGAGAAGAAGAACCAATTAGAGAAAATATAAAGAAACTCAACTTGGTTTTCATGTGTCCGTTATTTCTCCAAATGTCCATTGCTAGCTTTACTTGCTCTACACTTGTATTTCATCTAATTTTAATTTTTCAACTGTGAAGTCGGGAGATGTTAAACGTTAATGTCTGGTGCGTGCAATGTAAAAGGCTACTACATTTACACGTATAAATTATATTTTCTCGTCATTTCTATTAACCAATATTTTCATTTATCAAATTATTTTCTACTAACGGTAGTGAAATAAAATTATAATCGTGTTCAAGAATGTGCCATGATCCTAAAATAGAAATAAAATAGACCGGTTGATCAATTTTGCAAAGTGTCAAAAGGACCATAGTTGCCCTAAAATACGTCAGAAACATACATGCTTATTTTAAAAAATAAAAATTACAGTAAAATTTTATAAAATATTTTAAGATGGCGTGAACTGAAACCGAACAAAAGTTTGTAACGAATATTTAATTATAAATTAATTTCTAGTTCTGATCGTTTTAAGCAACCGAACTACAACTTATTTTGATAATTCGATTAACGACAAAACATTTTCCAAAACGAACATTGTCTTAAATAAATTACACAATAAAATTTAATTTCAACAGTAATCTTTAATTATATTTTAAGCGTCAACATTCTTAGATTGTTACAATCTCCCCCACTTATGGCTTTTCATCCTCGAAAAAGAGAGCTCGTGAAATTACACATAAATAAAATAAATCTTACATATAATTTGTTAGATTTACAAATCCTTATATTAAGTCTAAAACTTATCAAAGCAGCTTATAAGAAAAAATTTCATATGACGAAATTTGCAAAAACTTTTTATATCCAAGCTTGATTAAACTAAACTTAAATCGTTATGCTAGAAAGATAAAATTCTAGAAAGATTAATTAGAGAAGTTTGAGTTTATATTTTGATTACAAGTCCTAGTTGGCAATGTATTTTAAAATCTCAAAATGATTTCTCTGACTTAGAATCCATATTTCATCTCAAAACATTGAAATACTATATATTTCTTCCATATAGATAATCATACTTTACTTCGGGATTTTCAAAATCAAATTTGCGTTCAAGGTTTCAAACATACTATTGTCAAATATATATGTTATTAGTTCGAGAAGTTCATCCTTGTGACAGGGCTACTGAGTACCACCCAATCATACAAAATATAATCCCTCATCACAACCCAGTTTTAGTCATGGTTACTCGAACAAACCAAATCATTTCATATCCCAAAGTTGTAAATCATTTTACAACCAAAACTTACAAATACTTGTTGTTTTCTATAAGTTTCAAAATATCAGGATTCAAGTCGCTGAAATCTCTTTTATAAACCATTTATCACATCTAGACTAGTTGGAAAACAAATTCGTTCAATAAAATTTTTGACTTCCAAGTAAACAACTTTATATTTCGAAATCCATGATCGTGTTTAAACCATTCGATCCTTTCAAATCGAATTTCATATAAATTCAAGCCTTTCTACTTTCTAAAGTTTTCAAAAATCATTTACACCTCCTTCATTTCAAATATCTTCGCGTATCACAAGATAGAACATTTCAAGAGCCATAAGTAGAAATCAAAAAAATCTCTTTACGATTCATATAGTTGAACGTTTATTCTTTTCAAAACATAACTCATTTCAACATCATTTACACCATACTATATGGCTTTATATTCATTCTTATTTCAAATATCAAAATGTGTTTGAAAAGGTTACATTTTCCTATAGATAGAAAATTCTTGAAACCTTTCCTATTCAAATATACCATCATTATTCAAGACATAGGAAAAAAAATTAAAAAAATTTAGGACCAAATCCTTAAAATTCATCTTTCAAAATACATTATCCTTGAATAAGTTAAATTCTATATTTCAAACACTTCCAATTTATATACGAAACTCATTTATTTAAGTTCCGTTAACATAATGTCTTGGATAAATCAAAGTTATCTAGGTTGAACTCAATTTTGGTTTCATTCGACAAATGGCACAAATGGGTATACATGCATGGATCAAGTCAATTTCCACGTGTTCAAGACAAAAACCCAATATCAAATGAGCATCAAAAAGGTATAATGGACTAAATGAAAACAAACCTAAATTCAAAAGATTAACTGTCCAAGATCAAAAAGTTTGGTACAAATTTTCAAACATGATCAAGAGAAGAAGGTCAAGTGCACCCAAGGATACAAGTATAGGCAGTTCAAAAGTACGATGATTCGAGTCAAGATATTCGACCAGGCTTAAGTAAAAGGGGATGAACGACGCTACTCAACGATTCGAATTAAATGGTGGAGCTAACTTAGGCCAAGATAGGAAAGTCGAGCGCACCTATGGATACAATCATAAGTAGTTTATTCTTGGGATACTTGTTTTTTTTTCATTAACTACCTCTTGAGTAAATCTTTAATCAGATTTTGTTTTTCTTTGCATTCTAAGTAGTTACTCTTTAAATACTTTCTATTGCTCGTACAGTTTCAATTAGGGAAAAGTAGTTTTCTCCCCCACTTAGACATTTGTTACAATTTAAATCACCTGTTTAAACAAATCCTTAACTCAAGTCAAAATTACCTTTAAATTCTTTAAGGGAAGTTTTATTGCAAAAATCTTCTTCTAAGCAAAACAGTTTAACGTGCCTTTATCATTTACAATTCAAGCTAGGTAAGGGTTCGAATCTGTTTATTTAGCACTCATTGACGTGTGTAAGTATAATATCTTATTAGATTCTTATGTTCAAAGTCTTTGTTATAGTTTGATCAATTACTTAAAAAGTGAGTGATGTTCAACATATGTGATTAACAAATAAGCTCACTTATGTGCACTTCCAAAATTCATTTTCTAATTCTTTAAGTGCGATTTGCTTCTAAAATTAACATTTTATCCAGGTTAAGCATATTTTAACGTATCTACCTTATATTAAATCCTTTTAATATTTCCAATCGTATCGAAATCGTTTAAGAATTTCTCGACGTCTTAACCGGAATCATATAGTCATCCCACTTTCAAAACCTGAAAATAAGTAGTAATGGTGCCATGGTCATCAGTAGAATCATCCTCGAGCGACTAGAATGTGATTCTATATCTATCTAGCATATATTGGACTTCGCATATACGTTGATCAGACATATATTCAAAATCCTTACATACTTGATAGTCCAATCGCCACGCCGAATAAAAATACTCTAAAATTCTTATTAAAATTTATTTTCCAACATGATTTACTTAGTTCAAAATAATTTATTTTCAAAATACGCTCTCTCAACGAAATATTCCAAATCTCATTCTAGGGTATTCCTGAACCTATCTCTAACGGGATATTATAACTATGATGAGTCCCATTCTTTGTTCAAAATATGTCGTAACCCATAGCTTTGTATGAACCAAAGCTCTGATACCAGCTTATAACAACCCGTCTTTTTGCCCAATTCTCGTTAGTAATTAAACCAACTTAAATCGTTCACAAAGACGAATTATTTTGGGTACTTACATATATTGAATAAAAAAATAGAGCTTTTCATTTCATAATACAATATTACATCAGAGTTACATAGAATATCAGAGTTATAACATATCCAGCGGAAGAAAAGTAAATATACTCTCAACGTAAGAAATAGTATTCTATAGCGAAAGCTCCAAACTCTAGCGTGAACTCCAATCCAGAAAGCACTTCGAATCTTGCTCCAACGATCTATAACTGTAAAACTAAACTACTAGCTTCCCGTGTAAAAATTAGTGGGAACCCAGAGTTTAGGAAGGAACAACAAACTCCAAGTAAGTCATGGGACTGGTTTGAGAACATAAAATAGTTGTTTATAGAATTTATTTAAGGCTGGGAAATTCACCGGACCACGCCGCTAACGCGGAACAGGGTTGCTCCATGTGAATATTCATGCATATAAATTTGCAACGACTATTGGAAAATGAAGCTATCATAAGCTCGTCCCACATAACACAATGCAAGCGCACACCAAATGGGCGAGTTTGCCTTATGATAACCAAACATGATTTCATACGTCAAAATCCTCTTTTAATACTATTATATAGTGTGGAAAACAATTTCGGAAATAAACGTATTAATCCTAGATGGCATAATAACTATAATATTATGTCGCCATATAGATATACAATCAAAATCGTACAGCTCTTATTAGAGATTTGGATTTCCAACTTGATGATTCCTGGCACGAAAGATCAATCGAAACACAAACGAAATGTAACACGGCATTTTCATCCATACACGGACAACAACTACAAATCGCGAGGTAGATCAACGGTTTTCGTCCAGGCACGGACCCATGAACATACCCTGTTCCTCAAGTTCATAAGAGGTACCTCCGCCGCAGCTATCAATCACAAAATCATGTATATGTCAACAACCTAGCCGCCAGTTTCTCATCATCCGTGGTGTGAGGTTTGTCGATGTCACGTCATACACAAAGCTATGCTTAAATAAGCAGTGCCTTGATCGTACAAGCTCATTTCATATCTTAAGTATGTCACATTGTCCATTCACAACCTGATCACTGGTTTCTATTCATACATAACCACTTTGAGCTCATACGTCACAAATCAGATACATATCCATGGAAATCAGTGCTACGCTGTAGATTACAATGTCAGACACACCATCCATACAAATACATTATGGTTCTGAACGGAACAAAATACGAAAATTATCTAAATACGTTAGGACTTTCTTCCACTCCTATAATAGGGGTATCTCTCTACTGTAGCAATTCTGTAAAGAAACCAATCAGCAGGCAGTTCGTTCAATGTAAAGAACCACGGTCTTCAGTCGTCGTCTTCATATGTTCATTATTTACGTCGTATGGTTATTTCGAATGGTTTTCGAATAAAAATTCCGATCCCAGTCTTTCCAAATAACCAGCTATTCATATTACAAAACAAGTGCTTTCCATCATATATATACACACATATACATCTCTTAATATTTTTCTAAATCTAGAAATGATTGTTTAAGAGATGATCGTTTATAGATTGTCTTTTTTTTTCTTAATGCCTTACTTCCGAACAATCACTATCAACCAAGGACTACAACTTCAATATTTCCTTAATTCAAATTCATTGAAATCATTCAAGACGGATTCATTATATTCAAATCAAAGGATTCAGGACCGAAACAATTCCAAATTTAATTAAATACTTGAAAATAGTACATTTGTCCTAAACTAATATATATATATATATCTGTGTGTGTACTAACTTTAAAAATAGAAATGGTTAAAAATAATTACTTAACATATACTTACTTTTAAGAAGTATACAAATATAATACCTTTAAACGTATACATATCTTTAAAACAAATAAGTTTTATTTAAATATTTTTGAAATTAACATATAATGTTTAAATAGATGAAAACCTATATAAATATACAAATACATTAAATTGGATATATTTCCTTCCCATGCAGACGACTTGCATTCATATTCATACTCGAAAAGTATACTAGTTCTGAAAAATCTTGAGTTAATCAAATCGATTCGAAGACATTCAATTTTTCTCTTTTATGCAGTTAGTTCCATACTAACTTCCATAATTAACTTAACCCTTACTCGGTTAAAACGATGATATTACCATATTATTCAACTTATTTCAACGATTAGAGCTAGATACATATGATCGGATAGAAATCAAACTTCTTATATCTAATATATGTTTCCGTATTAAACCGATACTATAAGCGGAATTACGATATTTATACTGCTTAATTCCTCAAATAGTATTAGTCATCATCTACAGAACTTACATTAAATAACTAAAGATCACTTGCATCAATTTTAACCAAATTCAAAATTTTGATTGGATTCAAGATCAATTAATACAAATTCAGGGCTTATTGAAACAAATTATAACACCGCTTCAAAATATAATTTGGATTAAAATTTAGATTCCAAATTTACATTATATCCATACTTGATTCACATGATTATTTTCATTAACTTAACATTTAACCCACATAAAATTTAACATTTCTTTATATTCAATTTACAATTTAATTCACAAATATTGTACTATTAATTTAAGCGGTAATTAAGTTCAACTCAACAATCTTCATTTTGAGCTACTTCAAAATGCAATATAATCCCTCTTAATATCGATAATAACATGTTAATTGGTTTCCAAAAATCGAATTTATTTATACCATTAAATCAAATTAACAAGTTTTCAAGTATTACCTAACCACTATTTCATTCCATATTTTAAAATGTTAATAACATAACTTGGTTAATAGATCGCTTTAATGACACCCTATAATTTAAATTAACATTATCAACTGTATTCCCTATCATAAATTGTTAATTTTGGAAATTTACTCATGAAATCATATATTACTTAAATTAACAAATGTTATCGAACCAAAGAATGTCGGTATTAGTAAGTCAATAACATTATTAAGTTAATAAAACACCACATATTCACTGTTAGATCCAAAATGGCTCTAACTCCCAACTTAGTTATGATTCTGACGAAATGCAATCAGAAATGAAGAAAACACACAATTTAGGGTTGTTCGGCGTTAAATAGCCTACGTCCACTTTCTACTCCTTGAATTGATGACTTAAATACAAGTACAACATTCATTTTTACTCTCATTCACTCATATCATACATTGATTCACTTTGAGTTCTCTAAAATGTACTTTGAAAGATGATTGTGGTTTGAAAAAGATGAATGAATTCGGTTTTCAGTGTGACTTCAATTCTGAAAAACGCCAAAGATCCTTCCAAATGCCTCTTCGTGGTGTATTTATAGGTGAAGAATGCTCCTGGAATGGCTTCGGTTCGAATCCACGTGACCTCCATCCCACTACTTTCGGGTTCGGATGGGATATGGTGATGACAACACATCAGGTTAGTGGCAATCATGGGTAGAACATGGGCATAACCGCTCCGAATTTTAAGGGAACGTGGGTGTGATAATTGCAGTTCTGAATGCATGGGTTCAGATCGGAATTCTTCGGTTGAGGGGACGGATCGGGTTTGTCCTATCCGATTTTGACCCAAGCCCCTTCTTTCTCTGCTTTATGTTGATTTACTCTGACCAAATGATCTCCGATCCGATCCGGTCCTTGGAGTGAATGTTCTTCATTACTGGATCATCTAGTTTCGCGTAGCCTAGTTCACAAAGTAGGCTAACATTTTGTCCCCTCAAAGGACGCTTCTATTGAAGATGGAGAGTGCTTTGACATTATTTGTCCATCATTTTCTGAACTTGAACTGTTGAATAGTCGCTTCCATTCGTTTGTATGGACGTGTTGCTTCATAAAGTCATGTCCCTTATCGCTTATATATACACCATAAAACATATGAATTACCTTCTTTATTTTTAAACAATTCCTGGGAATTCTTTATGATGTCCAGGGATTCCTCCATGTAAACCTCTCATATACTTTTCTTTGAGTTAAATTCGCATGTTAAGTTAACGTGCATGATTCCATTGGGATTCGGTCTCCGGTCCTAACCTATGGTGAAACCAAGGAGAAAGCACCACCAGTCCAAACGGCCTCAATCTTAAACCACCATTATTAAATCGATGGGCCTAATATATATACACGGGCTTGTATTCCGGTCCGAACGGAGTGAAAGGCTAGGATGACAAAGACCCACTGTAAACCCATATATATTCGTTGTCTCTCCTCTTCCTCTTCCATTCCTTCTATTATTTTCGTCTTCTAGATCTAGCACTGAAAAACCCTAACTCTCAAAAACTCCAAAATTCTTACATTAATCTTCAAATCAAATATATAGGTAGGTTCGTATCTTTAGTCAATCCCATTTTTATTGATCCTGATTCGAATTCATGGGTGATTTGGATGATTGAGCGAGGTATTTAATTGGCCTTGACTCCATGACAATCTCCCCCCTCGCCGTCGTCGCTAATGGCTTCAATGCCATCTCGAGGCAGTAACGGAGAGGATTAGGATTTAATGTCAAACGTGTCAGCACATAAAGGCTTAGTTCTGATTTGGGGTTTTTGGGTATGGTGTTTGTTTGATCTTGGCTAAAGAAGAGGAAGGATGGAGAAGAAGAAGAAGAAGAAGAAGAAGAAGAGGGAGGATTCGGGATCGGTTCGGGTGAAGATACATGAGAGTGAAGAAGAGAGGGGGTTCCATTGACCTGGTCGGGTCGGAGTGAAAAGTAAGGACATAGGAATATATGGGGGTTCGGCCCGATCCGGATTATTGGAAGTACCAGTCTCGAACCGAACCGATATGCACGTTGTACATTAACTTCTGCTTTCGACCTCACATAGTCCTTCCCCTGGTCCGAACCCATTTGTTTATGGGTATCCGATCCGATCCCATCATATATACGTGAACTGAAGTGGAACCATCCAACTTAATATACAAGAAATGTCAACCTTCCTCAATCAATGCTTGTTGTGATCTTTAACTTAATGAACAGTTAGGATAGTGCCTTTGAACATTAGCGGACATCTAAAACTATTATGAACGTGTTACTACTTCACCGAGCTTTTGCATTATGCTCTCATGTGTTTGATTTACGTCTTCCGCACACACCATACACACTTTAGTTCACACACATGCACGGGGGGATACGGGCTGTTTTACTCTAACTTATGCTATTGCTTCTTCAATAGTTTAGCGACTATGGCAGAGAGACGCTCATCTAGATTAGCGAAAAAGGAAGAAATCACAAGAACATCCAAAAAACTTACTCTTGATGACATATCCTCTTCCACAGACCCTGAATGGGTTGATGAGGGACCATATTATGAAATGGAAGCACACAATAGTGAAGTATCTTCTGGGGGTTATGTCTATCCGGGTGAGGAAGAGGAGGGAGAGGTAGGAGATGATCGCGCTCCCGATTAGTTTGAAACCGCCACTATATTGGAGTCAGTCAAAGATTCTGTTGAGTCGACGATCGACGATGATAGACTTGCCCGAATATGTCTAAAGCATGGGATACTAAGAAGAGGTACCAAGTTACCTTCGAAAATAGATCGCCCCCACAATCCACTGGAAGGATTTATGGCTATCACTCGATTAATGTGTCTAGTTGGGGCGATACCTCCTTTTCCAGCTTTTGTCGTTGATTTTCTGAGACAGATGCGGATTTCCACCATGCAGTTGCATCACAACTCTTATGCTTATCTATACACCTTGTACATGGCATACAAAGAGATTCTAGGCATAGAGCCTACCTTCAATGACATCCACTTCTTTTATAATTTCAAACATTAGACGCAAGAGACTCCCTCCTTCACATACTTTGAATCAGTCCCAAAAAGAAAAATTATCACCGTTCCATTTAGCAGCAAGGCTGGCGACTCAAAACCTGAATGGTTTTATATCAGACAGCAACCAGGGTGCACCAGGAGATGAAACAAATCAAGTAAAATGCTGACTTCCTAGATTTGGTCTTTGAATGTTTATGCCAACATATTAACTTGTTTTTATTTTCATTCGCATTTCACAACCCAAAGCAAATATCGGGTCGATTATACTTTGATCGTTTGCATCGGCTGCTCAATGGCGACCAAAAGTTCTTAACCATTGACGCTATCCTTAAGGATGAGTATCTACATCGTCACGGGTTACTATCTATTACCCGTAGCAGAGGTCATGGGATAGGTCCGTATTTGTACATATCCCCGGTCGACATTATCGCTGATACAGGTGAGGGCTTAAAAGGTCCAACGATACCTATTAGGACTCCTCCCTCTCCGCCTTCAACTCAAGACAATGCACAAGCCAACATAGCTGAGAAGTACAGAGAAGGGTATACTGTTCCTGATGAAGCCATCTCTCCTGAAAATCCAACATCCCCTAAAGAGCTGCCACTAGACGCTTCTCAAGGAGATGTTCCTACTACCGACAATTCTACCTTTAAAGGTTTAGGGAACCTTCCCCTGCCCGAAACAATTTATACTTCAGAGGACTTCGGAACGAATCCTTTAACCTTCAATTCTTCAGAAGAGACTACTCCCGTGAAGACCAAAGAGCCTACTCATGCTAGTTTAACTTCAGGCTCGGGTTTGTTGGGGGGAACATCACTTAGGATGCACATAACACATTAGCACCGCACGTCACAACAATTATGTCTTATGCGAATATCGAATCTGAACTTCACTTATATTGTTGCGCAGGTACAATGTCACGTCCTTATTTGATGTTGGGAAGATTCGCCGTAGCATGACCAGACCTCCTCCAAACACCGAGCATGATCGTCGTGAGAACCGAGGCAGAGATGACAGAAGGCATCATGATTCTCATCGACCTCATGCTCAAAGCTCTCGTTCTCCTGTTCGGTCGGATCCGGAAAGATATAAGAGCTATTAGAGTCATCGTAAGGGGGACACACAACAATCCAAAGACCAAATTTCTCCCCAAGATAAATATAATCGAGAAAAGAGTCCACTGAAGCACACCGATCCACAAGACAAGCATAAAACTTCTGAGAAATGATCTGAAAAAGGTGATGCAGCCATCGTCCCTACTAAGAGAATACACTTTGAACTATCGTATTGCAGACCCCCACCACTGGACGCTGATTCCAAAACGAAACTAGCTTATCTGGGGAAGCAGTTCCCAGATCATTACTTTGAGAATTTAACTTTCTTACCTGCACTCGAGCCTATTTCTTCAAAGTGGGCAGATGAGGCTAAGGCAAAGATTGACGCAGTAGGGAAACAATACTCGGAGATGTACAAGTGTTCACGCAATCTTTCCAGAATCATTCGCAACTTGATTAAAGACGTCGATGCAATGAAGAAAGTCGTAGATTCTGATGAGAATGCTTTGAAAAATCTGGAGAATGACTTGGAAGATACACAGAGTCAGCTTTCCATTGCTCGACGAGATGCCAACAATTTCAAAAAGTAATTCGAAGAATTACAAAAGAGTTATCACGACCTACTGGAATCTCACAGTCAAGAGTGTTTGGAGTTGAAAAAACAAGCTGAGGACGTTATGTCAGAAAGTGTCAAAGTGCAACTGGCATACAGTACTCTTGAGCAAGGAAAGGTCGAGTTAGCGAGGAAGAACGCTGAGTTGGAAAAACGAAATGCTGTATTGGAGCCCAAGTTAATGGAAGCCGAGACTAGAGCTGCCTTAGCCGAGGGGAATGTGGATAGTTCTATCAAGTCCGCTGAAGAGACTCATAAACAACTATCAGAGGCTCAAAAAAAATTGCATGGTTTCGATGAACTGATGATCGAATTCTTCGCGCACATAATCCATCGCCAGAACATTTCTTGGATCGAAGACTATCCAACTACCTTAGTTCATGTGTGGAATCAAATCATCGAATGGGAAAAAGATGAACTTAAGGTAGAGTTCGTTGATGAAGATAAACTCATGGAGAAGTATTTGAAAGATGATGAACCGACATGCTTGGCCGAGGGGCGTCGCCTTATTGCTGCTGCCATGGAGGAGGAGAAACGTCAGGCAATGGAATGGACATCCTCGAAGTTGACTCCTCTTCTGCTACCATAAAAGCTACTGGGGTAGACGAATATGATCCTGAGAATCCGGGAATTCCCAAGGTGCCTCTTCTATCTCCTATACCCAAATCAGCATCAGAGACAGTGTCCGCCCCAGTTGTTGAGAAATCATCAGAAGGTATTTCAACCTTTTCGCCCTAATTTGCCAAGGTAGTCTCCACCTTTCGTCATATCATTGGGCAATCGCTCGAGGATTATTTGTTTTCTCCTGAGTTGATAACTGTTGCTTCTCATTCTGTAGGTGTTGAACCAACCGAGAAAAGTGGCGAGCATCGAGGAACCACCACTGGGGAAAAAATCTGTGGAAAAGACTCAAGGAGGACAGGATAAGGCTACCATCATTGAGTCCGGAAAGGGAGCTGAAGGTAAAAAGGAGGAGGCTATCAATAAGACTCCCATGCCACCAAACCTCGACGCTTCTCATGATGATGAAATGATAGATGCTCTAAAAGATGATAATGGTAACGATGGGCACGAAGAAGATCCTGATGTTTCTATAATTAGGGACTCGAAGAATGCTGATGACGAGACTCTAGCTGAAATGAAAGCCAAACAAGACAAGCGTGTGCAGCTAAAAGTTAAAGAGATAGACCCCGAAAGCCTTAAGTCCCTTGCAGTGGTGGATGCTGGATCAAGGTTAGTTGTTAAGCTTTCAACTAGGTCAATTACAGAGGAGCTGTAACTCCCCGTATTTTCTGTGAACATAAGAATAACAAACCAGAGAATAATTAAATTGTAATAGAATAATTAAGGGAAACAGGTTACGCCATTGTATTTGTCTTGAAATTCTGCTTGGAATAGATTCCAAGTTTGCGTAAATCGGACACCGTATGAACAAGATATGGCCTTCAGAAGTTTCAATAAAAACCAGCTTGAAATTCGAAAATTCATATTTCGAAATTCAAAACAGAAACTCGGCTGGGCGGGAAAATTCCTGCCTAGGACCCAGGTCGACACTAGGGTCGACCTGGGGGTCGACCTGGGTAAACAGGTCGACACTAGGGTCGACCTCCCCCCTATTTCCATATCCGTGGACAGATGTATTTTTCTGTATTTAGACGCCCGTTCTGATAAGATTCGTGACCCCTATGCTATTTAAACACCCTCAATCCTAGCTTTCTCTCCACACAATTTCATTCTGCCTATACTCTGCCTCTATTCTAATTAAAAATAAAAAATGGCGTCGCATCTCTGCTGGAATCAAAACTAGGATTAATGCATCTTCTTCCAAACTAAATAGAATTAAAAGAGAATCAAGTTAAAGCTTCAAGTTGGACCGTAGGCATTCTGCTTCAAGCAACGTCACGCGAATCATAGCAAATCGCCAGCTATCTTATTATTCTCCTCTTAACCAATCACTGTAAGTTCTGTTATTCTTCAGATTTGAATGTGTAATTGGACTCGTGAGTGTAATAAATTAAAATATAGAACTGTGCCTATTTGCAAGTTAATTATCTTTGATTCATGCTTATGTCAAATCTAACGTTATTTATGCCTTTGGATCTGATTCTCGATTGTGGCCTAGAAATTATTTTGGCTAATTGCCAATGACTATGAATATGGGACTTTTGCTTAAGACTATGACTATGACTATAAGACTGTTGCCTATGACTATGACTATGACTATGATTCATAATTTTGAAACTATTACATATGATTCATGACTATGAGACTACTAAAGATTCATGACTATGAGACTATTATCTATGACATTGATTAAGAAACTATTATGATTAGTCGCCCATGACTATTGTGGTTAATTGCCTATAACTATTGTAGTCAGTGGCTTATGCTTATTCCCATTAACCTATTAGGTTGTACTTCGAACTGGCATTATGTTGGACCAAATCACCTATGCTTGTTCCCTTAATTATGTTGGATCTCATTTTTGGGTGTAACTTGTCTAGTTTATTCATATTCACTGTTACGTGGATCAAACCCATTGGAACCATTATTTTTGTATTTGGTTCATTCTTGCATGGATATTTTTTTACGTCAATTCTTGTGCTCATCCCTTATTCCTTGCTTTGATACTGTTAGTATCATTTCATGAGTACTTAGAAACTTGTGAAATCATGTTATACGTATGATTACGACGCGGGAATTTGGGCGTAGCTTAATTAAGTTAATTTGGCATAATAAATATGTTGGAAAAATCTGAATTGGCTATAATAGTGAATAATTTACATGCATATTAGACTTAAGCGTAAATAGTAAATTGTTAATTGGCCGCAAAGAATGTAATTGGCATGTAAACCAAGTTTTGGGCATAAAATGTAAACTAGAATATTAAATCTAGTTTTTACATGAACTGTAAATGGGAATATTAGAACTAATTTGGCATAAACTGCAAGTTGGGTTAATTGGTAGGTAAATCAAGTCTTGGGCATATAATATAAGTACTTTAATTGGCATGTCAAATGAGTATGATATAGGCTAAATTGATTTATGAAAAATTTACATGAATTGTAAATATGTAAATTAGAGAAGGGGAAAATGCCTAACCCGAGGTTAGATTGAGTTATGGTGTAAAAATGCCTGGAACCGCCCGGCACATTCATTAACCACAACAATACCTGTCTAATGTGAGAGGATAGTGCATCAAGCCCAGAAAGACCCGAGGTTAGACTGAGTTGTGGTGTAAAACTGCCCAGAACCGACCAGCATACCTAGTTACCACAACAATACCTATGTAATGTGAGTGGTCGGTGCTTTAATTAATTAATTAAAGCTCATGAACAATCAAGCTAGAAATGCTGACGTTAAGTTATTTTGGACACTTAACCAACTTAACATGTTAACAAGACAAGAAGGGTGGGGTTAAGTAATTGAGAAAAACACTTAGCCAATTCAACATGTTAACTAGACAAGATTGATAGTGGTTAAGTTAATTTGGACACTTAACCAACTTAACATGTTAACAAGGCAAGATTTGTGGGGGTTAAGTAACTAAGGAAACACTTAACCATTATAACATGTTGACTAGACAAGTGGGTAAGGTTAAGTAAATATTTAACATGCTAACTAGACTAGATGGTGGGGTTAAGTAAACTTAAAACACTTAGCCGTTATAGCATGATGAATAAACAGAGTTAAGTTAATGAGAGACACTTAACTAGTATAACTTGATAAACGAGTAAGGTTAAGGAACACTTAACCAATTTATGGGTAGGTTAAGTCAACGTGAACTACTGGATAACACTTGACCAATTCACCATGACAAGCGAATGGGTTAAGTTAACTTGAATTGACTGATGACACTTAACCAATCCAACATGACGACAAAGAGAACTAAGTAGTAAACCTTAGTTAAAAAACTAAGTAGTAAACCTCAGTCAAGAAAGCCACGTAGAACACGAGAAGGAGTGAACGTCCGTCTGATCATGAAGAAGGCTCCAAAGAACTGGGTTACGAAGCACGCGGCTTCGAGGGGACGTGAGGGTACTCTTGGTATCCCTCTGTGAGGCTGCAGATGATCCTCCTGGGCTCACAGAGCTTAATGTCTACGTTAGAAGAGCCAAGGGTATGCCTTGGTTGCAGTAATAAGGCAACCTAAAGACTAGGATGGACCAGTGTGATTCGGCGAGACCAGTTTTTTCCTTGTGATAGCAACTCGTCGTCTACCTACCATCTTGAGTCAGTCGAGATACGTAAAGCGAAAAAGCGGAGAACTCCAAAAGACCATATACTTGCTATCTAGTTATGGGTGAGGTGGGCCAATAGGTTAGTGGGGCATAGAGGGCCTGCGTATAATTCTCATTCTTGTTTTTCTTGGGTGTCTTTCATTCGTTAGTTGAGGGAGGGGTCTAGTGGGACCATAGCCACTGCAAAAACAGACCTTAGCATCTGCATCGACAGATATTTGAAAGTTCCCAACTAAGTTCCGTGTTTCTTGATTAGCCGTACCACGGGACTCGGGTCGCATATATAAAGGACATGAGCATCTAAATATCGATAACGATTCACGACACATACGTGGGGAAAGTCTAGGAACATATACCGCTGTGGGTAGTGTGTCCTAGACTAGGGGGCATCCCTCGATAGGTAGCATAATCCCTAGTTTGACCTAGGTCGCGTAAACCCTGAATCCGAGAAGTGTTCAATAGGTAGCGTAAACCCCAGTGGCCCTGGGCAGCGTAAACCCTGGTTGAATCTAGGAAGCATTCGATAGAAAACCCTAGAAAAGATTTAGGTAATAAATGGAATCCCCAAAATAGATGTACACCTGAAGGCGACCACAATTACGGGGATTGGGATCACGTTATCATATGATCATTTTATATAGATTACTAGTTGGGACACTAGTTAGGTGGTACAAAGATATAGAAATCAGTATAACAAGGTAGTCGCGAAGCAGAGAAGGAGTAGAGGCGCATTCAGTTTATCAGTACATTCAGTTTATCTTGCCTTGTCATATCTCATATTTATCCCATATTATCTTGTTACTATGGTTTAGTCTTATATTTAGTTTATTCATGTCATGACCCTTTTCCCTGTTTAAATGCTAAGAATCACTGAGCTTACCAGACTTAGGTCTGACCTAGTTTGATTTCGCCTCTTTTCTTTCGTCCCCCCCACCCAGGTAGTTAGGGTGGGAATAGCTCAGCATAGTTTGGACCACATCTCCTTCCAAGCTTGAAGATTAGTCAGAGTTTTTCTTGGATTTCTCTTTTCCATTGCAATGGTTGGCTCATGCTACATTGAGGAATATAAATGTTATTTTATGCTTCTTTATTTTGTTATGTAAGACATATACTCTGGTATTGGAAAACAGTTGTTGTACAAACTGTTTTATCAATGAAGTAAAGTTTTATTTTCTGCTGTGTAAATTCGTCTGTCTTGTAATTTATCTGCATCTTTTACCTAAAGCGCTCCACCGAAGATAAGGCATTCCCTTTGTGAGTGACCTTAACGGAGGTGGGGTGTTTCACTTGGTATCAGAGCTGAAGGTTACCGGATCAGATAAAGAGATTTGAAAAATTATTTTCAAACGGTTTTAAAAGAAGCATTTTCAAAAGAAAAGTTTTGTTTTAAAGGCATATTCCCCAAAGCCATATGCACTATCTTTTGACCCTCTGCTTGAATCCTTGATTCCTTCTTTCTTGAGTCTCCGGGGCTCTTGGCTTTCTGGGAGGTAACCTCATCGCGGCATGGTTCCGTAGACTTGATGAGAGTACGACACTTGTCAAAGGGCAAATAAGCGCCTAACTTCCATCTGTAGCCGTAATTTTCTTTCGAGCTTTGTCGGATTCTCTGTGCGATGGAGGCAGCTTTCGAGAGACATGTCAACAAGATACACAAGGATGGCAAAGTTGAGAATGACGGAGTTTAGCTAAGGAGCACAACACAAGGATGAAGAACCCATGGATATGGACTTGGTTCGCAAAGGAGGGGAGGAAAGAATAGTAAAACCTAAAACAAGAGGAAGTATCTTTATTTTGGTATAACGGGTCGTATAATTAAGGGCAAGGGAAAAAACAAAGGGTAGGATTTTTTGGAAGGCAAGTGCAGGCTCTCACTGCCATCATACCGGAGAGAGATGCAGTAAGATTTCTGTTGATAGAGTTTTTCCCATTGATCATCCTGTTAGTACTCCTTCTGATTTTAGCGCTTCACATTCATGTGTGTGTGTGTGTATATATATCTGCTTCCGTATTTGAGTCTCTGCACCCTAGATATTGTGTAGTAGAGGATCCCATTATAGTCTAAAATCCAATTTGCTGGTTCGGCTCATGTATCTTTGACTTGTGAGGATTTGAGAATAGCTATATTAATGCTTATGTTCTTGGTTGATTCTAGGCATGGATTGGTTAGCTAGTAATTGTGAAACGAGGGTAGTTTGACTTTTGACTTGCCTTCGGAATACCCTCGATATTTTGTGCGATCCTAAAGGATCAGTTTGTCTTAGCTACCTAGAATCACTTTATTTATCTATCGACGATTTTCGATCCGCTGGAGTAGTCCATGAGTACGCAAGATGTTTTGATTAGGGTAGGGGTTTTCCCCCAAACCTCGAGACAGACTTCTGTATATAGCTAGAAGACACTGCAATGCCAGTTATGCGATCAACGATAATTTTGGGACAAGATTGGCGAGGATGGCCAGAGTCGGTAAAGTGCTCAATTGTTTGGTTGTTTTGCTAGTATCATCTCACATAGATCGTCCAAATTCGGAGGAGGTATCCCTTGGGTGCTTTTCTTATACAGGTTTAGGCCTTTGGGGCTTGAACTTGAGGGATGTCGAGTTCGACTAGGATGGTTTGCGTAAGGAATAAATGGTTGAGGCTGGCACCCAAAGTTTGACTGACCTTAAGAGGGGTAAAAAGCACATAGTAACCATTAGCTTTAGACCCTCAGATTTGCAACATGATGGATAAGCTAAGTAGAGGAGAGACCTCTAGTCATCTTAGGATATACACTTGATATCATGGTTAACATCTGTTTATCTTGGAAGGGTAGTTCGACTACATTGGATACCCTCTAGCGCAATAAGTGACAACGGTCCTAACTTAACTAGTGATTTGTGGAAATGGAGGTCAAGAAGTTTCTCAATCGTGATGTTAAATTAGATAAGGTACAGTATCGTGAAACTCAAGAAGATCCGACTTCGAAGACTGAAGACTAGATACGCGCATCATACCCTTTTTAGGGTATATCTTTGATCTCTCTTTTTCCTGTAGAGTTTATTTGCTTGACTAGTCTCTATCTTTTAAGGTATATCCTCCAAATCGTACCTTCGATCCTTATGTAGAAGCCAATGGGTGTAAACATGTGTTTGAAACATGTTATGATTGATCATTGCAAGTGGTTGCTAGTGGTTGATCGTGGATGCATATGCACACATTAGGCACTAGATCAACACAGTCACTTTCATATTGCATTTGCATATATGTAGTTGTTTATGGGTTAAACTTGATGTGTTATCCTATGGCCATTGCATTTGAGTGAACGGTTGTGCACTCATATAGAAATAATATGTATCATTAGGATTGCATACATATTGGACGCGTGGCACTAACATGATTTGCATTAAGGAGGTCAACTTAATCAGTAGACTGCCTGGTTTTGCACTAAATAAGGACATATACACACACTATGAAAATAATCATGAAAGAATTCGAAATCTTTTTAAGTACAATGGATGCCTGTGATTGAATGGTTAAGTAGATGTATGATTGGATGGTACGATACATTCCTCCCAACTTGAAGATTTCGGGGACGAAATCCTTTAAGGAGGGGAGAATGTAACACCCCGTATTTTCTGTGAACATAAGAATGACAAACTAGAGAATAATTAAATTGTAATTGAATAATAAAGGGAAACGGGTTACGCCATTACGTTCGTCTCGAAATTCTGCTTGGAAGAGTCCAAGTTTGCGTAAATTGGACTCCGTATGAACAAGATATGGCCTTCAGAAGTTTCAATAAAAACCAGCCCGATATTTGAAAATTCTGATTTCGAAATTCAAAAACAGACACTCGGGCTGGGCCGGAAAATTCCCACCCAGGAGCCAGGTCGACACTTGGGTCAACCTGGGTAAATAGGTCGAAACTAGGGTCAACCTTAGGGTCAACCTTCCCCCTATTTCCAGATCCGTGGACAGATGCATTTTTCTGTATTTAGACGACTGTTCTGACCAGATTCGTGACCCCTATGCTATTTAAACACCCCCAAACATAGCTTTCTCTCCACACAATTTCATTCTGCCTTACTCTGCCTCTATTCTAATTAAAAATAAAAAATGGCGTCGCTACTCTATTGGAATCAAAACTAGGATTAATGCATCTTCTTCCAAACTGAATAGAATTAAAAGAGAATCAAGTCAAAGCTTCAAGTTGAACCGTAGGCATTCTGCTTCAAGCAACGTCACGCGAATCATAGCAAATCGCCACAATGCTATCTTATTATTCTCGTCTAAACCGTTCACTGTAAGTTTGGTTATTCTTTATGTAACAACCCGTATTTTAATAACATATTGAAACCATAAATCAAGGCAGGATTAAATTTTAAATAAGAATAAAGGGAAACGGGTTGTGCCAACTGTGTTCGTCTCAAAATTCTTCTCTGAAACGAGTACGAGTATTCGAAAAGCGGATTCCGTATGAGGGAGATATGACCCTCCGAAGTTTCAGGAATTTTCAGAATAAAAAACAGCTTGAAATTCGAATTTGAAATTCGAATTCAAACTCCAGGGCAGACTGGGTGGGAATTTTCCCGCCCAGGACCAGGTCGACCTGGGGGTTGACACTGTGGTCGACCTCCTAGGGACCAGGTCGACCCTATGGTCGACCTGGTACCAAAACCTGGTTTTCAGCCTGGGTTCATACTAATGTTTTTGGACACGTTTTCAGTCCAGATTCATGACTCTAACCCTATATAAATAGCCCACTAGCCTCATTCTCTCTACACCATTTCATTCTGTCCTTATGCTACCTCTGTGAAAATCATAATGATAATATAAAAATTAAAAGATTCTACTTCTTCTTCATCAAGACAACATCTAGGAATTGCAAATTGGGGGTTTTCAACTAGAACAAGACTAAACAAATAGAGATTCAACAACTGCAATAACCGTTTCTATAATCAAATCTCTGCACTCTAATTCTCGATCCACGCTCTGTAAGTTCTAGTTACTTTGAGATTGAAACTTGTTAAATTTAATATGGACATGGAATAAAATGAAATTGGACCTAAGCTTGATATCTATTTGGATCTGTTCTTGTCTCTCCTTGAATCTATGATTTTGGGTTATTTCTTATCGACTGAATCATGCCCATTCATGTTGTTTGACCTAGTTAATTATTCAAACGCTAGATTGTAAAATGAATTCTTGGACCTTGACTTGATGATAAGACTTTTTAATTTAGTTTTTATCCTACTCTCTCTTGAATCTTGAATTTGGGATTAATGCAAGTCCATCTATGTTCTTAAACCTTGATTTACATATTGTTGTTCTGGATCCTATTCACATGCCTACAATGTGTTAAACTATTATACACTGATTCGATTGAACGTAGATTGGTAATTATCTTGGACTTGAATTGGCATAACTTGAACACGGAAGTGATCGTAAACTTGATAATTGTCACGAACGTGGATTGTGAACTTGGAAATCGGATATGATTGTTAAGATCCTAGGAACATAATTAAAGAAAATAGAATCTAGTGGCCAAACCATGTTTTTAGGTAATTATGGAATGCGACAAATAGCATGAAATTGATACGATGGGAATAACTTGAATACAAAATTGACTTTAACTTGATAGTTGATATTTGACATCTAGAAGGCACGTAAACATGCTTATGAACATGAAACATGAATTGGTTATGAATATGAATCATGAACATAATAATAGGCATAAGTTGAAACATGAAAACTTGATTTGAAAACTTGACATGAAACTCGCTTAGAAACTTGTTACGAACCTGACATGAAAATAGAACATGGACATGACACTTAGAATGAACTTGAAAATGGCCAACTCGAGGTTGGGTTGAGTTTGCAGTGTAATTCAGCCTCGAACCAACCGGCAAATCCAGTGACTGCAAACAATAGGATCCATTGTGAGTAGTTGGTAATATCGCGCTTAAAACCCGAGGTTAGACTTGGTTGTGGTGTAAATCTTCCCGGAACCGCCCGGCATATCCAGTAACCACAACAAGTCTAATGTGAGAGGTTGGGGTGCATTAATTTATTTAATGCCATATGACAGGGTTAATTCATGAACCACTTGAATATACATAACCAATTTGACATGATGATTTGATAGGGTTAAGTCATGAACGGCTTGAATATACTTAACTAATTTGACACGATGATTTGATAGTGTTAAGTCATGAACCACTTGAATATACTTAACCAATTTGACATGATGATTTGATAGGGTTAAGTCATGAACCGCTTGAATATACTTAACCAATTTGACACGATGATTTGATAGGGTTAAGTCATGAACCGCTTGAATATACTTAACCAATTTGACACGATAATTTGATAGGGTTAAGTCATGAACGGCATGAATATACTTAACCAATTTGACAAGATAATTTGATAGGGCTAACTCACGAACCGCTTGAATATACTTAACCAATTTGACATGACACGTAGATGGGTTAAGTCACGAACTTGAATGACCACACTTAACCAATTTGACATGCTAGACTGATGGGGTTAAGTCTCAAATTTAAATGACAACACTTAACCTGCAAGACGGAAACCCTATTTACGTGGCCCTTTTCAACAGTAACCCACTAGATGTATCATGGTACACTGGAACTAGGCAGGGTGGGGCACGATTACTGGGCTGATTGTAAGCGACCAGAACAACGGCTGAGTTGGTGCACCATTGTAGGTTCAGGCGGACTATGGCCGTGCACGTAGTCCGGAGTTGAAAAAGAAGGCATTGGGCACCAGTAGGTTTACACTGCACGTGCTTGATTCGTGTCAGTGGTTGGCACCCTAGGGCTTGATACATCCTATGGTGGACCTAGCACAGGTGACTACATTCGTCATATGGACGTATGACACAGACACATGACGAGCTAGAACTTGTAGGGAGCCGATCAATTAATAGATCGTTTCGTGGGACCAAATAATGGGCCATTTCGTGATATTGGGCAAGGGATCATTTCATAGTTAATACATGACACGGGTTGGGTTACTAGTACAGGTGGTAAAGGCCCATTTCTGTTTCTGTTTCCGTTTCCATTTCTGTTTAGACATTAGGATAACACCTAATTCTGTTAGACTAGTATTGGTGCAAAGAATGTTGAACATGCGATGCTATAGCATAGTTTATGTTGTTACCTTAGTTTATCTCGTTTGCGTAGTTTATATGGTTATCTTAGTTTAACTTGCCTATCTTGTCATCATCCTTATGTTTACTTTCAGTTTGTATATGTCATGTTATCTTTACTTGTTTCTATGCTGAAAGTCACTAGGACTTACCAGTCTGTATGACTGACCCATTTTTGTTTCGCCTCTTTTTCTTCCGTCCCCCCCCCCCCCCCCTCAGGTTCTCCGGGAGGAAACACTACTACTTAATTTGGACTTCTTTCTTCTTCAAGATCATCATATATGGCTTGGACCTTTTTTGGCTATGGCAGCTTTGCTGTTTTACTTGGGGAATGACTTATGACTATGGTTTTATGCTTCTTTACTATTACAAGACAGATTTCGATGTAATGAATTTAATGGTATTTTGATGTAAAAGGCTTTAGACCTTACTAGATTTAAAAAAAATGAAATTTGGTTTTCCTTCCGCTGTTTTATATGTTCTGTCTTGTAATATTTCTGTGTATGTTTACCTAGATAATGGTCCACCAAAGCGAGTGCATTCCCTTTGTAAGTGACCCTAGCTGAGGTGGGGTGTTACATTTGGTATCAGAGCCAGGTTACCAGACTAGGAAAAAGCTTTTAAAAACCTTATGAAATTATTTTCAAAACGTTTATAAAGAAGCATTTTTCTATGAAAAGTTTTGTTTCATGAAAGGCATATTCCCCAAAGCCATATGCACTATCTTTTGATTCTCTCCTTGAGTCACTTCTGTCTTTCTTTTTCACTATAGTTTGTAGGCGTACAACGAATGTAGGAGGGCAAAGAAGTGCCTTACCTCCATTAAGAGCCGCAGTAGTTCCATCTGCGACTAATCTTATTTCAAGCTATGTGGGGTTGTCGTGCGATGGAGGTAGATTTCAAGAAACTTATCAACAGGCTATACAAGGATAGTAAGAACGAGGATAAAAGAACACAAGCCTAAGGATAAGAAACTTGTTGATATGGCTTAATCCACGAAGGAGGAAAAGGTGAAAAGGAAGAGGCCAATGTGAAAGAATAATAAAACCCATGACAAGAAAGAGTATTGTTAGTATGGTAAAAATGGACATGTAGTTAAGTGTTATAGGACAAGGGCAAAGAACAAGATCGTCGAAAGGGCAATTGTTTGCTGTCATTACTGGCATACCTAAGAGAGGTGGTAATGTTTCTGTTGAAGGTTTAGTTTTTCTTTTCTATCATCCCATTAGAACTTTGTTTTTGTTCATCCCATCCTTTTAATTCTTCTTCAATAGTTGAGTCTCTGCACCTTAGTACTAGCATAGTAGAGAATCCCATTTTTGTCTCAAATCCTATTGGGAAATAGGCTCATTTATTCATGACTTGTTTGGATTTGAGAATGTCTATGCTAAGTGTTGATTTTAGAAGAAATGCTTATGTTTTTGGGCTATGGGTTGATTCTAGGGATGGGGTGGTTATCCAGAAATGGTACCATTCTCGAGTATGAAAAGTCGGAAGTTAGACACTTGACTTGCCTCGGTAATGCCCTCGATGTCTAGTGTAACCCTTAGTGTAACACCCCACCTCCATTAAGGTCACTCACAAAGGGAATGCCTTAACTTTAGTAGACCGTTTTAGGTAAACAGACACAGAATATCACAAGACAGATATTCAAAATTTTGCAGCGGAAATAAATAACTTTATTAAATCACCAAAATACTTTGTTACATAATACCATGAGTCATAAAACCCTTACAACAAAACACTTTTGTCTTACATTAAAAGAGTACATAGGTATTTTAAAATAAAAACAGCATTCCCCAAAGTAAAGAGCAAGCCACATAGGAGACAGAGATTCGAGCCATACTTCAGAAGTAGCTCCTAGAAGATGGTATCCAAATCCTGACTAAACCTGTGTATTCCCTCCCTGAGAACTTGGGGGGGGGGGGGACGGAAGAAAAGAGGCGAAACAAACTAGGTCAGACATACGTCTGGTGAGTGCGATAACTTTAACAATATAATTACCAAATTAACTAGGCTAAGGCATAAGCGGGAAAATCAGGAAATGGCTATGAATAATTGGTTATGACAGAATAAACAAGGAACTAAGATTTACCAAGTTATTCACTATAGGATAATTACTATACTACACTACCACTAGTATAACAGGATTAGGTGTTACCCTAATGTTTAAACTGAAATAGAATCGAAACAGAATAATCCATACAGAAACAGAATGCTAGTAATGGGCCTTCACCACCCCAACATACAGAAGGTACAGAGGTAGAATACTAATAATGGGCCTTTACCACCCAACTAATGGGCCTTTACCACCCCAACAGACAGATGGTACGGAAACAGAATCGGAAACGGAATCAGAGACGGAAACAGAATAATACCTACGGAAACAGAATGTTAGAATTAGGTGTACACTAGTTATGAAACTTTACCACCCCAACAGACGGTACTACGCAGAAACAGACAGGTGTTACCACCCAATAGAAACAGATGGTACCAACAGAAACAGACAGAACTAAGTGTACCCTAAGTCCTACCCCAGGCGATCGGCTCCCTAACTCGTAGATACCCGTGCTGGTCCCACAGTGGGGTGTATCACTCCCCAAAGTGGCAACCCGATAATACCAGAGATGCACGGCTTATACCTACACGATGCAACAACGTCTTACCTACCAGCCAGAGACAATACACGCATATGAACCCGTTGGACTTGCCCACCGCTCACCCGTTTTGGCCTCTTACAGTCAAGCCCAATACGCGTGTCCCGTCCTCGACTTAGGTCGAGCCCATAGAGATACTTATGGGTTACTATTTGAAACGGACCCCCATGACTTGACTCAAGCTATCCACCTAAGCATGTTCCCCTCTAATACATCCCACTTAACCCTTTTCTTATTCATGTTCGCTTTCATGTTTCACATTTTGGCAATGTGTTTCTAATCGTATTTCAAAGGCCACCCAAGGCACCCACTAGATTCCACATGCCACCCAAGGCACCCACTTAACCCCCTCATGTCCCACTACATGTTTATCAGGTTAAGTGTTTCTTAATTCGTTAAGACCGTAACCTCATAAAGACCTCTCACATTAGACTTGCATTTGTGGCAGCTAGATTTGCCGGGCGGGTCCGGGCTGTCTTACACCACAAACGAGCCTAACCTCGTGTCTTTACAATTGTTACATATTTAATTTATGCGTAAGACCTCCCACATTAGACTGGCATTTGTGGAAGCTGGATTTGCTGGGCGGGTCCGGGCAGTCTTACGCCACAAAAGAGCCAAACCTCGTGTCTTAGACGATTAATTACACCTAACTAATCATCCCCCAATTTGAATTACTTTCCCTATTCAAATTATCAATTGTAACACCCCACCTCCGCCAAGGTCACTCACGAGTGATTGCCCTAGCTTTGGAGGGGTGTTGTCTAGGTAAACATGCACAGAGACATCACAAGACAGAACATAGATAAATAAATAAGTAAAGCAGCGGTAGAAATTTAAAAACCATAGTTAACCATTTGAAAACCAAAGTCTTCTTACGTCAAAATACTTAGTCATCATTTTCCAACTACCACAAGTCTAGAAACATAAACTGAAAATAACATAAAGTAAACTATCCCCAAAATAGATGTGGTGAAGCCATAGCAAGCTCAAGTCCAAACTGTACATGAGCTGTTAAGAAAGCAAGCCAAATGTACAAGCTAAGCACTAGTGTTCCCTCCCTGAGAACCTTGGGGGGGGGGGGGGAACGGAAGAAAAGAGGCGAAAGAAAAAGGGTCAGTCATAAAGACTGGTATGTCCTACCTATTATTAGTATAAAAACTAATGAAGTTAACTAAACATGGGAAACTGAGATGAAACATAAAGATGGTAACTAACTGGCGTGATAAATAGATAACAAGGTAGATCAAGTGTGTCGTCGCATATACAAGGTTTAGTTTTGCACCAATAGTACTAGTATTCTAACCTATGTCAAATAAAAACAACAAATGATCCCATGGCCCAATATCATGAGATGATCCAAGTCAAGGTCCAACTATACGTCTAGTCGATCGGCACCCTATAAGCCTAACTTGTCGAGTGTCAGTGTCATACGGCCCAATCACGGAGTGTAGTCAACTGTGCTAGTTCCACCCTAGGGTGTATCAAGCCCTAGGGTGCCAACCACTGACACAAATCAAGCACGCACTGTCTAAACCCACTAGTGCCCATGTCTGTTTTTTTCAACTCCGGACTATGTGCACGACCATAGTCCGCCTGAACCTACACTAGCGCACATACTCAGCCGTCTTTTTGGTCGCTTACAATCAACCCAGTAATCATGCCCCACCCTAGCCTAGTCCCTAGGGTATCGTGATACATCTAAGAGGGTTACTGCTGAAAAGGACTACGTAACTAGGGTTTCTAACGGGTTAAGTGTGGTTAACCCTATCCAATCATGTATCAAGTTGGTTAAGTGTATCCAAGTGGTTCATGACTTAACCCTAACATGTGGCATTAATTAATTTAATGCGCCCAACCTCTCACATTAGACTTTGTTGTGGTTACTGGATGTGCCGAGCGGGTCCGGGCAGATTTACACCACAACATAGTTTAACCTCGTGTTTCAAGCGCGATATGACCAACTACTCACATTAGGTCCTATTGTTTGTAGCCACTGGATTTGCCGGGCGGTTCCGGGCAGATTTACGCTACAAACTCAACCCAACCTCGAGTTGGCCACTTTATGGTTTTCTACATGGCATGACCACATTCATGTTTTCAAGCATAATCAATTTTCATGTCATATTTCAAATCATGTTTTTCATGTCATTTCTAGTTCGCCTAACTACTCATAACGTATTCCCATCGCACGTAAATTCGCATCAATACAAATAGATCAAGAATGGGAACATAACAATATGACAAAGATGGGCATAAGGAGGTAAAGTTGGTCATAAGTTAAACATGATGATATTTGAGGCAAAGGTGTTCATCACAACTAGCATATAGGATTATTGGCCTCAAAACATGTATGACATCAAACTTAGAAAATAGGGTGATAACATGATAATAGTTGACATAGAGTGATAAACTTATGACTAGCATGTAGTTCAACATCATAGGCAAGTTAACATCAAGGTTATGAGGGGTTCTATGTTGCATTATGCATAATCCCCAAATAAAGCTCATAGCTTTCCACCCAAAAATCAAGATGAACGGTACTAGGTTCATGATAGTTCCAAAATCATTGATCAAAAGAGTCATGAATGGATCTATGCATACAATGATAGACCAAAGACAAGTATTACACAAGAATCCCATTTCAACTTGCTACATGTTCATATTAATTTCATAGTTTAAATCTAAGAGTAGAGTGGGGCTTACAAATCGTGGCTATGAGAGCTAGAACAAAATAGAACAAGATAGAGACGTTGTAAAAGCTCTAGGAATGATGTATCAACACTACAAGCCTTGAGAAATAAGTAGCTCCTTTGATTTGATGGAGAAAGATTGCTCCTTTGCCTTAGCTCTAGTTTAGAACTCTCAAGCTCTCAATGATCAAGATGGAGGCCATGATTTAGGAGCATTTTGGCAGCACTTAGTTGTTAGGATGATTTGTGGTGGTTTAGGCTAGGTCTTAGGGTGTTTTTATAGGTGTAGAGACAAGTTTAGGCCATAGGATTAACCCTAGTTTAGATCTGAACCATCAAATCTCGTCACAAGCAAACTGAACAGACCAAAAGGAGCAAACAGGTGCACCAGGCAAACATGGCCGACCAGGGAAGTCGACCCCCAGCTCGACACCCAAGTCGACTGGGCAGCCAACCTGGGGCTAGAGAGGTCGACTCCCCAGTCGACCTGGGGCTGTGCAGGCAAATTTCCCGCCCAGCCCGTTTGGGGCTGAATTTGAATTTCGGGCTGAATTTTGAATTTTCTGAAATCTTCTATGGGCCATATCTTGGTCATACGGACTCCGATTTACGAAATTTCAGACTCGTTTTCAAGCAGAATTTCGAGACGAACGCAATAGCGTAACCCGTTCCCATTGATTCTTAACTTATAATTTAATTCTGCCCAGATTTCTTGTTTTAACATGTTATGAAAATTCGGGTGGTTACATTCTCCCCACCTTAAAGGATTTCATCCCCGAAATCTCCAAATTAGGAAGAACGTATCCTACCATCCATCATCCATCTACTCAAAACATCATCCACAAGTAATCATTGTCCTTAAAAGATTTCTAATGCTGTATGAACATATGCAAATGTGTGTGTATATGCACCTATATAATGCGAAAATCAGATGGTTACTGACTAAGTAAACCTCCTTAATGCAGAATATGTTAGTGAAATGAGTCCAAATGTATGCAAATTCCTAACATAATTTATAATCTCTACATGAGTGCACATAACATTCATTCATATGCAACATCCACGTGATAGAATAACAAGTTTCATCCATGAATAAGCATAAACACTCATGCATATGCAATATGAAAGTGTGTGAGCCGATCTTAGTGCCTAACGTGTATCATGCATCCACGAGTAACCACTTGCAAACACTTGCAACCATTTGCAACCATCAAGCTTAACATGTTTCAAATTCATGTTTCATCCAAAGGGTTTCTACCTAAGGTTCTCATGACAAGATTAATGAAATAACAAGATAAACATGGATTGTAAAAGAAAGATATGCTAACTAGGAAAAGAGATTGAGAATGTACTCTCAAAAAGAAATGGATAAAGCCCAGGCATCTTCTCCTCGGTTTCCCAAGTTGCATCTTCATCGGCTTCACTCCACTGAACCTTTACTAACTTGACTTCTCGATTCCTCGGCTTCTTTATCTCCGTTCCTAAGATACGAATCGGAGCTCGCCTCAGGGTTGCCTCTTTCTCTACCTCCACGTCTTCAAAAATGCTAGGCTCAACTACTTCGGCTGATTCATGTAGGCATTTTCGGAGATACGAGACATGAAAGACATTGTGCACTCCAGCCAGCTTCTCGGGCAATTCCACCGTATAAGCCATTTGCCCAATCTTCTCGATGATAGGGAAGGGTCCTATGAACCCTTGTGCTAGCTTTCCAACTGCTCCAAAACGAACCACATTTCGCAAGGGAGAAACCTTCACAAAGACCATATCTCCAACTTCAAACTCTAAGTCTGTCCTTCGCTTGTCTGCATAGGATTTCTGTCTTTCTTGGGCCATTTTAATCCGCCTTCGAATCAACTCAACCTTCACGAATGTGTCCCTTATCATGTCGGGCCCAAGTATAAGCTTATCCATCGTCTCCCACCAACATGTTGGTGACTTGCACGGCCTCCCATACAAAGCTTCGAATGGTGCCATCCCTATGCTTGCTTGGTAGCTGTTATTATAAGCAAACTCTACGAGAGGAAGGTGGTCTTCCCAAGTGCCACCAAAGTCAAGAATGCATAGCCTCAACAGATCTTCTAATACCCTATTCACCCTTTCGGTCTGACCATCCGTCTGTGGGTGATAGTCTGTATTTAGATTCAATCGCATACCCATCGCTTCTTGCAAACTATTCCAAAATTGGCTAGTGAAGATTGGGTCACGATCGCTAACTATGCTAGAGGGAACTCCATGCAATCGCACTATCTCTCGAAGATAAACAGATGCTAGCCATGATGCGGTCCTCTTGCTCTTCACTGGAATGAAATGAGCGCTCTTCGTGAGTCTATCTACTATGACCCATATGCTAGTATTCCCTTTCCTTGATCTCGGCAATTCATCCACAAAATCCATAGAGATACTTTCCCACTTCCATAGCGGGACCTCTAATGGATGCAGTAGCCCACCTGGCTTCTTCTACTCGGCCTTTACTTGTTGGCAAACAATGCATCTAGAAACAAACTTTGCAACATCCTTTTTCATCCCATCCCAAAAGAATGCGCTTCATATCCCGGTACATCTTATCCCCTCCGGGATGTATGGTCATCCTCGAGTGATACGCCTCCTCAAGAACTTTATTTACTAAGTCTCCCACTTGTGGGACACATAATCTCCCATCACGCCTTAGCCACCGCTTTTCATCAATAGTATATCTAGCGAGGTGGCTTGACGTCTCACCACGAATCAACTTGTCCATGATCTCGACTATCTGCGGGTCTTCCATCTGTGAAGCCCCAACTTGATCAAGAAGTGTGGGTCTAAGCTCAAGGGATGCTAACGAACCAGTCATCGACTCAACAACAGGTGTAAAATCAAAGGTTGCCAAGAACTCTAGGCTCTTCATCTCAACAAACAAGGGACTCAAAGTCAACCTTTTTCTAATTAGCGCATCCACCACAACATTACCCTTGCCAGGGGTATAAGCTATATCGAAGTCATATGATGCCAAGAATTCCATCCACCTCTGCTGCCTTAGATTCAAATCTTTCTACGAGAAGAGGTACTTGAGCGACTTGTGATCAGTATATAACTCAAACCTTTCACCTAGAAGATAATGGCGCCAAGATTTGAGTGCTAAGACGATCGCCGCCAACTCCAAATCATGGGTGGGATAGTTCTTCTTATGAACTTTGAGTTGCCTACCCCCAAAGCATATCACTCTCCCTTCTTGCATCAGGACAGCGCCTAATCCCGTGCCACATGCGTCGGTATACATGGTAAACAACTTCCCTCCATCAGGTAATGCTAGAACTGGAGCTGTGGTGAGGGCTTTCTTGAGCCTTTGAAAAGCAAGCTCACACTCTATGTCCCATGCAAAGACTAAGTTCTTCTTCGTTAACTTAGTAAGAGGGGCTGAAATCTTAGTGAAGTCCTTAATGAACTTCCTATAAAATCCTACCAGACCGAGAAAGCTTCTCACTTCAGTTGCATTCTTCAGAACTTTCCAGTCTTGTACCGCCACTACTTTAGCGGGATCCACAGCTATGCCTTTCTTAGAAACTATATGCCCAAGGAACCGAACTTCCCTTCTCCAAAAATGGCATTTGGAGAACTTGGCTTTTAACTGATGAGCTCTAAGCGTATCCATAACCTCCTTGAGATGTGTAGCATGCTCTTCCTCGTCCTTAGAGAAGATCAGAATATCATCCACGAAGACAACCACAAATTGTTAAGGAACTCCCTAAACACTTTACTCATCAAATCAACGAAGTATGCGGGTGCATTAGTCAAACCGAACGGCATGACGAGCCATTCAAAGAATCCATCTGGAGTCCTAAACGCAGTCTTGTCAATACTATCCTCAGCCACTCTAAGCTGATGTAATCCGGTGGCTATATCGAGTTGCGAGAAAACAGAAGCACCTACAAGATGGTCAAAGATATTATCAATCCTCGGTAATGGGTGCCTATTCTTCTTTGTCAGCTTGTTTAACTCACGATAATCAACACATAGACGAAGCGAACCATCCGCCTTAGTAGCGAATACCACAGGAGCACCCCATTCAGAAATGCTTGGCCTAATGAAATTTTTCTCAAGCAACTCCTTGATTTGCTTGCTAAGCTCTCTTCTTTCTCGCGCGGCCATGTGCCTAACAGGCAATGAAACTGGCTTGGCATTATCAACAAGATAAATACGGAAGTCTATCTCGCGTTTAGGGGGTAACCCCTTTACCTCATCAAAGACATCAGGATATTCTCGGACCACCCTCACAGATTGAAGATTGTCAATAGACGAATTGAGGGATTCAAGATAACATAACATGACGGGATCCATAGGGTTACAAGAAATCTCTAGGTTATTGCCAAGGCGAGTCATAAGCCTCACTACCCTATGCTCATAACTGGCTCCATAACTGGACAACCAATCCATGCCCAAAATCCACCCGTATCCCATGAACCCGAGAACATTAGCATTACTTTGAATTCTACGGTCAAGATAGAAATCCTCAAATCCATACAAATCATAGATAGATGGGCGGAACCCCCAATTGGATTTGAAACACTAACGGGATCCTCAACTAGACTAGTACTTAGGTGCTAACTTTCAACAATGTTAGAAGAAATAAAGGTATGCGGTGCGCCAGAATCAAATAAAGTTTGAACAGGAAAGCCAGAAATGTAAACAAGGCTTTCTACCGAAATACTACCTCGGTCCGGAGCTGGAGTAGTGTTGAGAGCATGCATCTGCCCTCCAGAAGGTTCTTCCCGCTGAGTCCGTCCTTGCCCCTGTCCTTGCTTCTTTGGGAAATCCTTACTGTAGTGTCCAGACTCTCCGCAATGAAAGCATTCTTCCAACTTCCTTTTCTTCTTCCTACAATCTTTGATTATGTGTCCAGTGATCCCAAAGAAGTTGCACTTCCTTGTCTCCCTTGCCTTGTTGTTGTTGGCCTTGTTACCCTTGTTGTTCTTGTTGTTCTGGTTGCTCTGGTTGTTCTGGTTGCCTCCCCACTTGGAGTCCGCATTCTTGGTTTGAGTCTCATTAAGCTTAACTTCTTTCTTGCCATTATTATCATCTCCTTGAAGCAAGGCCATATCCACTAAGCTCTCAAAAGTGGCCCCCATGGGTATATGAGACATGGCCAAACCTTGCAATGGCTCATTCAATCCTCGAGCAAAGCGTAGAGCCTTATTCTGAGGTGTGTTAACCATGTCTAAACCAAATCGAGCAAGCTGGTTAAACTTATTCACATACTCCCTCACGGTCATGTCCCCTTGCTTCAAAGATATAAACTTCTCCATTTGCAGATTCTCTTCAGCTGATGATAGAAACTTAATCCCAAACCTCATCCTAAAGTCGGCCCAAGTCTCTATAAGCCTAGAAGCATTGGTGACTTCCCACCAATAAGCAGCTTCCTGTTTCAATAGCCATACTGCTAATAGAACTTTCCTACGATCTTCTACATCAAAGATAGCAAAAAGGTCTTCAGTTTCCCTCAACCAGTTTCTTGCCTCAACATAAGTCTCTGTCCCAACAATTTTTTTGCCACCCATCGCCTTAAAGTCTTTGCAAATCTTCGCGAAATCCGCTTGTGGACGCGGAGGAGGAGGAGGAGGAACCTCAGGTACGGGAGGAGGAGTGGGAGTGTTTGCTTGGCCGGCTCCATTTGCCCTAGCCTCCATGTACCTCCTAAACCAAAGAGGTACCGGTATTCCCTATAGGATGATAAAGTTATCGGCCATACTGAAACGAAGTAAAGATAGATTTAGAAAGAGGAAACGTAGGATAGTGCTAATGGCTTTTCGGGAATAGCCTTTTAAAATAAACTAGACTTTCCTTGGAAAAATACTTAATTGGTTTTGAAAATAGTTTTTTCAAAGCTTTTGTCCGGTCTAGTGAACCTCAGGCTCTGATACCAAATGTAACACCCCACCTCCGCCAGGGTTACTCACGAGTGATGGCCCTAGCTTTGGAGGGGTGTTGTCTACGTAAACATGCACAAAGATATCACAAGACATAACATAGATAAATACATAAGTAAAGCAGCGGTAGAAATTTAAAAACCATAGTTAACCATTTGAAAACCAAAGTCATCTTACATCAAAATACTTAGTCATCATTTTCCAACTACCATAAGTCTAGAAACATAAACTGAAGATAACATAAAGTAAACTATCCCCAAAATAGATGTGGTGAAGCCATAACAAGCTCAAGTCCAAACCTTACATGAGCTGTCAAGAAAGCAAGCCAAATGTCCAACCTAAGCACTAGTGTTCCCTCCCTGAGAACCTGGGGGGGGGGGGGGGAGGGGACGGAAGAAAAGAGGCGAAAGAAAAAGGGTCGGTCAAAAAGACTGGTAAGTCCTACCTACTATTAGTATAAAAACTAATGAAGTTAACTAAACATTAGAAACTGAGATGAAACATAAAGATGGTAACTAACTGGCATTGTAAATAGATAACAAGGTAGATCAAGTGTGGCATCGCACATACAAGGTTTAGTTTTGCACTAATAGTACTAGTATTCTAAACCATGTCAAATAAAAACAAGAAATGATCCCTTGGCCCAATACATGAGATGACCCAAGTCAAGGTCCAACTATACGATCTAGTCGATCGGCTCCCTATAAGTCTAACTCATCGAGTGTCGGTGTCATACGGCCCAATCATGGAATGTAGTCAACTGTGCAAGGTCCACCCTAGGGTGTATCAAGCCCTAGGGAGCCAACCACTGACACAAATCAAGCATGCACAGTCTAAACCTACTGGTGCCCATGTCTGTTTTTTTTTTTCAACTCCGGACTATGTGCATGACCATAGTCCGCCTGAACCTACACTGGCGCACCTACTCAGCCGTCTTTCTGGTCGCTTACAATCAGCCCAGTAATCGTGCCCCACCCTAGCCTAGTCCCTAGGGTATCGTGATACATCCAAGATGGTTACTGCTGAAAAGGACCACGTAACTAGGGTTTCTAACGGGTTAAGTGTGGTTAACCCTATCCAATCATGTATCAAGTTGGCAAAGTGTACCCAAGTGGTTCATGACTTAACCCTAACATGTGGCATTAATTAATTTAATGCGCCCAACCTCTCACATTAGACTTTGTTGTGGTTACTGGATGTGCCGGACGGGTCCGGGCAGATTTACACCACAACCTAGTCTAACCTCGGGTTTCAAGCGCGATATGACCAACTACTCACATTGGGTCCTATTGTTTGTAGCCACTGGATTTTACGGGCGGTTCCGGGCAGATTTACGCTACAAACTCAACCCAACCTCGAGTTGGCCACTTTATGGTTTTCTACATGTCATTACCACATTCAAGTTTTCAAGCATAATCAATTATCATGTCATATTTCAAATCATGTTTTTCATGTCATTTCTAGTTCGCCTAACTACCCATAACTTATTCCCATCGCACGTAAATTCGCATCAATACAAATAGATCAATAAGGGGAACATCACAATATGACAAAGATGGGCATAAGGTGGTAAAGTTGGTCATAAGTTAAACATGATGATATTTGAGGCAATGGTGTTCATCACAACTATCATATAGGATTATTGGCCTCAAAACATGTATGACATCAAACTTAGCAAATAGGGTGATAACATGATAATAGTTGACATAGAGTGATAAACTTGTGACTAGCATGTTGTTCAACATCATAGGCAAGTTAACATCAAGGTTATGAGGGGTTCTATGTTGCATTATGCATAATCCCCAAATAAAGCTCATAGCTTTCTACCCAAAAATCAAGATGAACGGTACTAGGTTCATGATAGTTCCACAATCGTAGATCAAAAGAGTCATGAATGGATCTATGCATACAATGATAGACCAAATACAAATCCCATTTCAACTTGCTACATGTTTATATTAATTTCATAGTTTAAATCTAAGAGTAGAGTGGGACTTACAGATCGTGGCTATGAGAGCTAGAACAAAATAGAACAAGATAGAGACGTTGTAGAAGCTCTAGGATTGATGGATCAACACTAGAAGCCTTAAGAAATAAGTAGCTCCTTTGATTTGATGGAGAAAGATTGCTCCTTTGCCTTAGCTCTAGTTTAGAACTCTCAAGCTCTCAATGATGAAGATGGAGGCCATGATTTAGGAGCATTTTGGCAGCACTTAGTTGTAAGGATGATTTGTGGTGGTTTAGGCTAGGTCATAGGGTGTTTTTATAGGTGTAGAGACAAGTTTAGGCCATAGGATTAACCCTAGTTTAGATCTGAACCATCAAATCCCGTCACAGGCCAACTGAACAGACCCAAAGGAGCAAAAAGGTGCACCAGGCAAACATGGCCGACCAGGGAAGTCGACCCCTAGGTCGACACCTAAGTCGACTGGGCAGTCGACTTGGGGCTGGGGAGGTCGACTCCCCAGTCGACCTGGGGCTGGGCGGAAAATTTTACCGCCCAGTCTGTCTGGGGCTGAATTTGAATTTTGGGCTGAATTCTGAATTTTCTGAAATCTTCTATGGGCCATATCTTGGTTATACGGACTACGATTTACGAAATTTCGGACTCGTTTTCAAGCAGAATTTCGAGACGAACGCAATGGCGTAACCCATTCCCATTGATTCTTAACTTATAATTTAATTCTGCCCTGATTTCTTGTTTTAACATGTTATGAAAATTCAGGTTGTTACATCAATCAATTCCAAATTTAACTATGGCCATAATTGACTCAATTATGTCCATCTATTTATGGTATGCAAAATCATACCAATTATCATATCAAATTTATTCTATGCCTTTTAAGGCATTTATGCAAATTCTCAATATTACATCTTTTAATATTCTCCCATCACCCTATGTTTTACGTTCGTTTGTTTAACGTAAAATATACGTTAGACTCGAAGAGTCTAACTTATTGAATAAAGAGAAAACATCACAACATTCATAGAATAATACTAGATCCAAACATAGGGGTGAACTTGCATGTGTGAATGATGTTCTACATCTAAAACTTGCATAGGCCAAAGTTTTAACTTGCATAAACAACATATGTCATGGATCCAAATCTAAAGGTGTGAACTTTGATGAGATAATGGCCACAAACTTGCATAAACAATCATACGTCACGGATCCATATCTAAAGGAATAAACTTGCATAGGTAATAACCCTAAACTTGCATAACATGATTCATATCCAACTCATAAACTTATATATGTGATTTATCCATCGCAACAAAGGTGTAAACTCGTATCTAGCATGTAAAGTATCATGTAGAATTTAGCATATAACTCACCCATGTCATAACCTAACTTTTAATCAAATTTTCACATGAAAAAGGTGTCATAACCATGTAAGGTCACATATAATTCTATCCAACTTGTATATGATTCATGTTTGAATTAAAATCTAAACTTTCCTACATATGCCTTATCATATGAATCAACATAACCAAACTAGCATATGAAACATGATGATTTGATTGTATATAAAATTACAACATGGATTATAGCAACATTAATTTACATCATAAATGATAGCATCACAACATAACGTCATAGAGATTTCAATCACAATCCTACAACATAATTACTATATGCAACCAATACTTCATATCACATCCATACAATCCACATTATAACTTAATCTAATTAAATTACTAATTATCTTGTTAAAACTATCGAACTCACAACTCAAAAGCGGTCTCGAGTTCTGAATTTTCTGAAGTTGAATTAGCTCTCCTTTGAAGAAGATTCGCTGTCAGGGTTGAGTAGTTATGATTTGATTTGTTGTTCTTCCTCTTTAATTGTGGCGGCTACTCTAGGGTTCAAGATGACAGCATGACGGCCATAGTTTCAGTTTTAATTCTGATTTAGGGTTTGAGTCTATGGGTCTTTTTGTAGAGTTTTGATTTAATTCTAGCCGTCGGATGATCTTAGGGTTAATAAAAACCACTCATTCAAGATAGGGTGACATGTCAGCCCTAATGACACAGCAAGGAGTCAGAAAGGACTCAGCAATGAGTCATAACACTGATCGGACTGAACCAGAAAGCTGTGCAGGTTTTCTCTCGGCTTGGTTGCACTTGGGAAGTGCACCAAGGTAAAAATGTACTGGCGCACTTCCCAAGTGCGCCAGTATGTATATATATTTTTTATCTTCTGGTTTTCTGCCTGACTTCGTTCGTCCATAACTCCTTCATCCGATATCCGTTTTACGCAAACTCGGATTCTATCTTGACCAGAATTCCGAGACGAACACAATGGCGCAAACCATTCCCCTTAATTATCACGTATGAGTTTAATTATTCTTTAATTTAGTTAATCCGATTATTCAAAAATCCGGGGTGTTACATTCTCCCCTCCTTAAAGGATTTCGCCCCCGAAATCTCGAAGTTAAGGAGAATGCATATCCTACCATCCAAACAACCATCTACTCAACCATCAAACACAGGAATCCATTGTCCTTATAAATTCCTAATGCTGTATGAACATACGCAAGAAGTTTGTGTACATGTTCCTTAACTAATGCAAAATCAGGCGGTCTAATGATTCAGTTGACCTCCTTAATGCAAACCAAGATAGTGCCATGCGTCCATTATGTATGCGAAAGAACCCTATCGATACATATTATTTCGACATGTGTGCACAAACATTCACCAAAATGCAGCATCCACGTGATAACACAACCATTATACATCCATTAACTTAAGTACGTACACACATTTATATGCAATATGCAGTATGAAGTGACTGAGCTGATCTAGTGCCTAAAGTGTGTGTATATGCGTCCACAGGCAACCACTAGCAAACACTTGCATCCGCATGCATCCATTATACATAACATGTCACAAACACATGTTTACATCCATGGATTTCCAATCTAAAGGTCGAAGATCTGGTCGATGAGATACAAACAAATGATACAACTAGAACAAAAGCTTTGTTCCCATTTGACATCAGTTAAGAGAATAATTCCCTAAGTCTCAGCCACGAAGACCGAAATCAACATCAGACTGCCACTCAGAGAATTACCCCCATTAAACAATGTCAAAACCAGAAATCTACTTCATGCTTCGGGTAGAAACCCCTATCCTTCAGAAATATTCAGATACTTACAGACTACTGGTACAGATCATATTACAGAATGATTCTCAGAAAGCTAAGCATAACAGACCCTTGCGGGTTATAAGAAACTTTGGGGGTCTTCCAATGACAAGTTAGAAACTTAACGACCCTCCTCCCAAAATCTAGAACAACACTCTACATAGAAAGCTAGTCCATTTAGACCCAACCCATAGCCCGTAAACTTGAGCACACAAATGTCACATTAAAAATTTTGACGCGTAAGACAGATAATTTCAAACCCCTACAAATCACTAACAATTGAGCCAAACCACAAATGGGGTTTAAAACAACTACGGGATCAGAAACTAGACTTGTATTAAAGTGCAGAGTCTCAATTACAGAATCAAAAAGAGTCTTAACTTCATAACCAGATAAGGAAATTAAACCTTCTACATAAATTTTCCTATCCCTATCCTATCCATCACGCGCGAGAGCATTCGCCTATCCTATCAAAGGAAGAGATTTTAGACAAAGGACCGAAGGATACTACATATTGCTTTTCGGGGAATGGTTTTCAAAACAGGCTTTCCTTTTTTAAAATACTTTCTTTTAAAACCTTTTTGAAAAATATTTTCAAAACTTTTATCTAATCTGGTAACCTTGAGCTCTGATACCAAGTGTAACACCCAACTCCATTAAGGTCACTCACAAAGGGAATGCCTTAACTTCAGTGGCGCGTTTTAGGTAAACAGACACAGAATATCACAAGACAGACATTCAAAATTTTGCAGCGGAAATAAATTACTTTATTAAATCACCAAAATACTTTGTTACATAATACCATGAGTCATAAAACCCTTACAACAAAACACTTCTATCTTACATTATCAGAGTACATAGGTATTTTAAAAGAAAAACATCATTCCCCAAAGTAAAGAGCAAGCCACATAGGAGATAGAGATTCGAGCCATACTTCAGAAGTAACTCCTAGAAGATGATATCCAAATCCTGACTAAAACTGTGTGTTCCATCCCTGAGAACCTGGGGGGAAACGGAAGAAAAGAGGCAGAACAAACTACGTCAGACATACGTCTGGTGATTGTGATAAATTTAACAATATAATTACCAAAATAACTAGGCTAAGGCATAACCTGGAAAATCAGGAAATGACTGTGAATAATTGGGTATGACAGAATAAACAAGGAACTAAGATGAACCAAGTTATTCGCTATAGGATAATTACTATACTGCACTACCACTAGTATAATAGGATTAGGTGTTACCCTAATTTTTAAACTGAAATAGAATCGAAACAGAATAATCCATACAGAAGCAGAATGCTAGTAATGGGCCTTTACCACCCCAACATACAGAAGGTACAACGGTAGAATACTAATATTGGGCCTTTACCACCCAACTAATGGGCCTTTACCACCCCAACAGACAGAAGGTACGGAAACAGAATCGGAAGCGGAATCAAAGACGAAAACAGAATAATCCCTATGGAAACAGAATGTTAGAATTAGGTGTACACTAGTAATGGGCCTTTATCACCCAATAGACGGTACAACGCAGAAACAGACAGGTGTTGCCACCCAATAGAAATAGACGGCACCAACAGAAACAGACAGAACTAAGTGTACCCTAAGTCCTACCCCAAGCGATTGGCTCCCTAACTCGTAGATACCCGTGCTGGTCCCATTGTGGGGTGTATCACTCCCCAAAGTGGCAACCCGATAATACCAGAGATGCACGACTTATACCTACACGATGCAACAACGTCTTACCTACCATACCCGGCCCACAGACGCATATGAACCCGTTGGACTTGCGTTGCCACCGCTCATCCGTTTTGGCCTCTTACAGTCAAGCCTAGTATGCGTGTCCCGTCCACGACTTAGGTCAAGCCCACAGAGATACTTGTGGGTTACTGGTTGAAACGGACCCCCATGATTTGACATAAGCTATCCACCTAAGCTTGGTCTCCTCCAATACATCCCACTGAACCCTTTTCTTATTCATGTTCACTTTCATGTTTCACATTTCGGTTAAGTGTTTCTAATCGTATTTCAAATGCCACACAAGGCACCCACTAGATTCCACGTGCCACCCAAGACACCCACTTAACCCCCTCATGTCCCACTACATGTTTATCTGATTAAGTATTTCTTAATTCATTAAGACCGTAACCTCATAAAGACCTCCCACATTAGACTTGCATTTGTGGCAGCTGGATTTTCCGGGCGAGTCCGGGCACTCTTACACCACAAACGAGCCTAACCTCGTGTCTTTACAATTGTTACGTATTTAATTTATGCCTAAGACCTCCCATATTAGACTGGCATTTGTGGCATCCGGATTTGCCGGGTGGGTCCGGGCAGTCTTACGCTACAAAAGAGCCTAACCTCGTGTCTTAGACGATTAATTACACCGAATTAATCATCCCACAATTTGAATTACTTTCCCTATTCAAATTATCAACCAATTCCAAATTTAACTATGGCCATAATTGACTCAATTATGTCCATCTATTTATGGTATGCAAAATCATACCAATTATCATATCAAATTTATTCTATGCCTTTTAAGGCATTTATGTAAATTCTCAACATTACATCTTTTAATATTCTCCCATCACCCCACGTTTTACGTCCGTTCGTTTAACGTAAAATATACGTTAGAGTCGAATAGTCTAACTTATTGAATAAAGAGAAAACATCACAACATACATAGAATAAGACTAGATCCAAACATAGGGGTGAACTTGCATGTGTGAATGACGTTCTACATCTAAAACTTGCATACGCCAAAGTTACAACTTGCACAAACAACATATGTCATGGATCCAAATCTAAATGTGTGAACTTTGATGAGATAATGGCCACAAACTTGCATAAACAATCATATGTCATGGATCCATATCTAAAGGAATAAACATGCATAGGTAATAACCCTAAACTTGCATAACATGATTCATATCCAACTCATAAACTTACATATGTGATTTATACATCGCAACAAAGGTGTAAACTAGTATCTAACATGCAAAGTATCGTGTAGAATTTAGCATATAACTCACCCATGTCATAGCCTAACTTTTAATCAAATTTTCAATTGAAAAAGGTGTCATAACCATGTAAGGTCCCATATAATGCTACCCAACTTGTATACGATTCATGTTTGAATTAAAATCTAAACTTGCCTACATATGACTTATCATATGAATCAACATAACCAAACTAGCATATGAAACATGATGATTTGATTGTATATAAAATTACAACATGGATTATAGCAACATTACTTTTCATCATAAATGATAACATCACAACATAACATCATAGAGATTTCAATCACAACCCTACAACATAATTACTATATGCAACCAATACTTCATATCACATCCATACAATCCGCATTATAACTTAATCTAATTAAATTACTAATTATCTTGTTAAAACTATCGAACTCACAACTCAAAAGCGGTCTTGAGTTCAGAGTTCTGATTTCTGAAGTTGAATTAGCTCTCCTTTGAAGAAGATTCGCTGTTAGGGTTGAGTAGTTATGATTTGATTTGTGGTTCTTCCTCTTTAATTGGTGGCGGCTACTCTAGGGTTCAAGATGACAGCATGACGGGTATAGTTTCAGTTTTAATTCTTATTTAGGGTTTGAGTCTATGGGTCTTTTTATATAGTTTTGATTTAATTCTAGCCGTCGGATGATCTTAGGGTTAATAAAAACCACTCATTCAAGATAGGGTGACAAGTCAGCCCTAATGACTCAGCAAGGAGTCAGAAAGGACTCAGCAATGAGTCATAACACTGATCGGACTGAACCAGAAAGCTGTGCAGGTTTTCTCTCGGCCTGGGCGTACTTGGGAAGTGCACCAAGGTAAAAATGTACTGGCGCACTTCCCAAGTGCGCCAGTATGTATATTTTTTTTTAATCTTCTGGTTTTATGCCTGACTTCGTTCGTCCGTAACTCCTTCATCCGATATCCGTTTTACGCAAACTTGGATTCTATCTCGACCAGAATTCCGAGACGAACACAATGGCGCAACCCATTCCCCTTAATTCTCATGTCTGAGGTTAATTATTCTTTAATTTTGTTAATCCGATTATTCAAAAATCCGGGGTGTTACATTCTCCCATCCTTAAAGGATTTCGCCCCCGAAATCTTCAAGTTAAGGAGAATGCATATCCTACCATACAAACAACCATCTACACAACCATCAAACACATACATCCATTGTCCTTATAAATTCCTAATGCTGTATGAACATACGCAAGAAGTGTGTGTATATGTTCCTTATCTAATGCAAAATCAGGCGGTCTACTGATTCAGTTGACCTCCTTAATGCAAACCATGATAGTGCCATGCGTCCATTATGTATGCGAAAGAACCCTATCGATACATATTATTTCGTCATGTGTGCACAACCATTCACCAAAATGCAGCATCCATGTGATAACACAACCATTATACATCCATTAACTTAAGTATGTACACACATTTATATGCAATATGCAGTATGAAGTGACTGAGCTGATCTAGTGCCTAAAGTGTGTGTATATGCGTCCACAGGCAACAACTAGCAAACACTTGCATCCACATGCATCCGTTATACATAACATGTCACAAACACATGTTTACATCCATGGATTTCCTATATAAAGGTCGAAGGTCTAGTCGATGGGAGACAAACAAATGATACAACTAGAACAAAAGCTTTGTTCCCATTTGACATCAGTTAAGAGAATAATTCCCTAAGTCTCAGCCACAAAGACTGAAATCAACATCAGACTGCCACTCAGAGAATTACCCCCATTAAACAATGTCAAAACTGGAAATCTACTTCATGCTTCGGGTAGAAACCCCTATCCTTCAGAAATATTCAGATACTTACAGACTACTGGTACAAATTATATTACAGAATGATTCTCAGAAAGCTAAGCATAACAGACCCTTGCGGGTTACAAGAAACTTTGAGGTTCTTCCAATGACAAGTTAGAAACTTAACGACCCTCATCCCAAAATCTAGAACAACCCTCTACATAGAAAGCTAGTCCATTTAGACCCAACCCATAGCCCATAAACTTGAGCACACAAATGTCACATTCAAATTTTTGACGCGTAAGACAGATAATTTCAAACCCCTACAAATCACTAACAATTGAGCCAAACCACAAATGGGTTTAAAACAACTACGGGATCAGAAACTAGAGTGGTATTAAAGTGCAGAGTCTCAATTACAGAATCAAAAAGAGTCTTAAATTCATAACCAGATAAGGAAATTAAACCTTCTACATAAATTTTCCTATCCCTATCCTATCCATCAGCCACGAGAGTATTCGCCTATCCTATCAAAGGAAGTGATTTTAGACAAAGGACCGAAGGATACTACATATTGCTTTTCGGGGAATGTTTTTCAAAACAGGCTTTCCTTTTTTAAAATACTTTCTTTTAAAACCTTTTTGAAAAATATTTTCAAAACTTTTATCTAATCTGGTAACCTTCAGCTCTGATACCAAGTGTAACACCCCACCTCTATTAAGGTCACTCACAAAGGGAATGCCTTAACTTCAGTGGCGCGTTTTAGGTAAACAGACACAGAATATCACAAGACAGATATTCAAAATTTTGCAGTGGAAATAAATAACTTTATTAAATCACCAAAATACTTTGTTACATAATACCATGAGTCATAAAACCCTTACAACAAAACACTTCTGTCTTACATTATCAGAGTACATAGGTATTTTAAAAGAAAAACATCATTCCCCAAAGTAAAGAGCAAGCCAAATAGGAGATAGAGATTCGAGCCATACTTCAGAAGTAGCTCCTAGAAGATGATATCCAAATCCTGACTAAACCTGTTTGTTCCCTCCCTGAGAAACTGGGGGGAAACAGAAGAAAAGAGGCGGAACAAACTAGGTCAGACATACGTCTGGTGAGTGCGATAACTTTAACAATATAATTACCAAAATAAATAGGCTAAGGCATAAGCTGGAAAATCAGGAAATAACTGTGAATAATTGGGTATGACAGAATAAACAAGGAACTAAGATGAACCAAGTTATTCGCTATAGGATAATTACTATACTGCACAACCACTAGTATAACAGGATTAGGTGTTACCCTAATGTTTAAACTGAAATAGAATCAAAACAGAATAATCCATACAGAAACAGAATGCTAGTAATGGGCCTTCACCACCCCAACATACAGAAGGTACAGAGGTAGAATACTAATAATGGGCCTTTACCACCCAACTAATGGGCCTTTACCACCCCAACAGACAGAAGGTACGGAAACAGAATCGGAAACAGAATCAGAGACGAAAACAGAATAATCCCTATGGAAACAGAATGTTAGAATTAGGTGTACACTAGTAATGGGCCTCTACCAATCCAACAGACGGTAACACGCAGAAACAGACAGGTGTTACCACCCAATAAAAACAGACGGTACCAACGGAACCCTAAGTCCTACCCCAAGCGATCGGCTCCCTAACTCGTAGATACCCGTGCTGGTCCCACAGTGGGGTGTATCACTCCCCAAAGTGGCAACCTGATAATATCAGAGATGCACGGCTTATACCTACACGATGCAACAATGTCTTACCTACCATCCCGGGCCCACACACGCATATGAACCCGTTGGACTTGCATTGCCACCGCTCATCCGTTTTGGCCTCTTACAGTCAAGCCCAGTACGCGTGTCCCGTCCTCGACTTAGGTCGAGCCCACAGACATACTTATGGGTTACTGGTTGAAACGGATCCTCATGACTTGACACAAGCTATCCACCTAAGCTTGGTCTCCACTAATACATCCCACTTAACCCTTTTCTTATCCATGTTGACTTTCATGTTTCAAATTTTGGTTAAGTGTTTGTAATCGTATTTCAAATGCCACCCAAGGCACCCACTAGATTCCATATGCCACCCAAGGCACCCACTTAACCCCCTTATGTCCCACTAAACGTTTATCTGGTTAAGTGTTTCTTAATTCATTAAGACCGTAACCTCATAAAGACCTCCCACATTAGACTTGCATTTGTGGCAGTTGGATTTGCCGGGCGGGTCTGGGTAGTCTTGCACCACAAACTAGCTTAACCTCGTGTCTTTACAATTGTTACGTAATTAATTTATGCCTAAGATCTCCCACATTAGACTGGCATTTGTGGCAGCTGGATTTGCCAGGCGGGTTCGTGCAGTCTTATGCTACAAAAGAGCCTAACCTCGTGTCTTAGACGATTAATTACACCTAATTAATCATCACCCAATTTGAATTACTTTCCCTATTCAAATTATCAATCAATTCCAAATTTAACTATGGCCATAATTGACTCAATTATGTCCATCTATTTATGGTATGCAAAATCATACCAATTATCATATCAAATTTATTCTATGCCTTTTAAGGCATTTATGTAAATTCTCAATATTACATCTTTTAATATTCTCCCATCACCCCACGTTTTACGTCCGTTCGTTTAACGTAAAATATACATTAGACTCGAATAGTCTAACTTATTGAATAAAGAGAAAACATCACAACATACATAGAATAAGACTAGATCCAAACATAGGGGTGAACTTGCATGTGTGAATGATGTTCTACATCTAAAACTTGCATAGGCCAAAGTTAAAACTTGCATAAACAACATATGTCATGGATCCAAATCTAATGGTGTGAACTTTGATGAGATAATGGCCACAAACTTGCATAAACAATCATATGTCATGGATCCATATCTAAAGGAATAAACTTGCATAGGTAATAACCCTAAACTTGCATAATATGATTCATATCCAACTCATAAACTTACATATGTGATTTATACATCGCAACAAAGGTGTAAACTAGTATCTAACATGCAAAGTATCATGCATAATTTAGCATGTAACTCACCCATGTCATAGCCTAGCTTTTAATCAAATTTTCACATGAACTAGGTGTCATAACCATGTAAGGTCACATATAATTCTTCCCAACATGTATATGATTTATGTTTGAATCAAAATCTAAACTTGCTTACATATGATTTATCATATGAATCAACATAACCAAACTAGCATATGAAACATGATGATTTGATTGTATATATAATTACAACATGGATGATAGCAACATAACTTTACATCATATATGATAGCTTCACAACATAACGTCATAGAGATTTCAATCACAATCCTACAACATAATTACAATATGCAATCAATACTTCATATCACATCCATACAATCCGCATTATAACTTAATCTAATTAAATTACTAATTATCTTGTTAAAACTATCGAACTCAAAACTCAAAAGCGGTCTTGAGTTCTGAATTCTGATTTCTGAGGTTGAATTAGCTCTCCTTTGAAGAAGATTCGCTGTTAGGGTTGAGTAGTTCTAATTTAATTTGTTGTTCTTCCTCTTTAATTGGTGGCGGCTACTCTAGGGTTCAAGATGACAGCATGACGACCATAGTTTCAGTTTTAATTCTGATTTAGGGTTTGAGTCTATAGGTCTTTTTATAGAGTTTTAATTTAATTCTAGCTGTCGGATGATTGTAGGGTTAATAAAAACCACTCATTCAAGATAGTGTGACAAGTCGCCCTAATGACTCAACAAGGAGTCAGAAAGGACTCAACAATGAGTCATAACACTGATCGGACTGAACCAGAAAGCTTTGCTGGTTTTCTCTCAGCCTGGGCGCACTTGGGAAGTGCACCAAGGTAAAAATGTACTGGCGCACTTCCCTAGTGCACCAGTATATTTTTTCTCTCTCTTTTGGTTCTCCGCCTGACTTCGTTCGTCCATAACTCCTTCATTCGATATCCATTTTACGCAAACTATGAATCTATCTCGACCGAAATTCCGAGACGAAAACAATGGCGCAACCCATTCCCCTTAATTCTCATGTCTGAGATTAATTATTCTTTAATTTAGTTAATCCGATTATTCAAAAATCCGGGGTGTTTGTAATGGCCCGCATTGGCAGAGGTATTATGATTAATTTATTTAATTATGTCAATGGTGGTATAGTGAATTAAATGGTCGTGGAATAATATAATGGTGAACATTTAATTAAAATAATAAATTAAATAAAATATTTTATTTTGAAATAATCAGAATTGGCTAAAATGGCGATATGGTGTGAAGTGGATCATCTATGATATTTAATTCAGTTTAGAATTGAATTAGAATAACGAATATATTATTTGAACGACAGTTTGAACGTAGAATTATAATATAATTAAAATCGAGCACGAAATGGCGCTGTAGTTCGTAAATTGGCGATTCGAACTTCAACTGAATGTACAGAATTTGTTTTAAGCCGGATTTCTGTGAAACAAGAAACGTGTGGAGCTGATGGAGTATATCTTACTAGTGGAAGAGAAAAACCAGGATTTCGTCATGTAGATTTTGAGATATGTCCAAATCAAATTTTAAAATAGTCGCTATAGAATCGTTTATCGACCATAACGATTTATTCGATATAACGAGAGATCGTGGTTGAATTTAGACAAGGTTCTTTTGGGACATAACGATAATTTAATTTTTAGAACTTTACTGTAATTTTTAATTAATTAAATATGCGACTTTTTATTTGGAGTATTTGGCACCCTGTATGGATATTTTGAGGTTTCAAAATATGAGTTAATCTACCGGTATTTTTATATTTTTGGGATCGTGGCACCGAGCTGATTACAACGGTATGTTTACTTCTATCGACAACAGTTTGTAAAGGAAGGAAATTCTTTATTTCGTGATGGGGTACACAAAAACTTTTACAAATAAAAATATCCTAACTCATTTGTGACCAAACAAGAAGCCACGGTTCTCATTTTTCCAACCGCAAGTTCTAACCACAAAACCCAAACAAAAACGTGAGAACCAAAATGCCATAACATGGACAACGACACTATCATGTCTTAACAATGAAGTAATACACCAATATAAATACACCACCGAATCCCCTTTTGTTTCATTTGCTTCAGAAAAAAGCAAGCCGCAATGTTTTTCTTGGCTATTAAAAATCAAAATAAACAAAAGATGGAAAGCACAACAGCGAAGGGATTGAGCGCCTCCGAAAGTTCAGTGTCTTGCTTATAAGGGGTATCGCTACTCTTCTTTGGACCGACAAAGCTGGCGCTTAGATCGAAGGGACGCATGAAGAGGGTGCTTTACTGTTAATGTGTTATGGAACGGATTTGGTCATAGACATTGGAAAGCGCTGGGGCATGTTGTGAATAAGGAGTGAAGTGGAGCAGACTGTGCAGGCCAGTGACGCAGTGTTGGCGGTTTGGTCAGCGGTAGACAAATGAAGTAAGGGTGTGCGAGACCTTTGCTTTGACGTTGGGATACTGTACAGGAAGATGGCCACGAAAAATAAAGGGGCATGCATGCCATGCTGTGTTCATCTCGCTCGGCTTTGCAATGGAAGCAGGGATGAGTTGTTCAGATTGACTGAAAGGAATGGACCGGAAGTGTGAATCCGCGATTAAAACCGTCCATACCTGTAGCTGTAGGTGGAGCGAAAGTGCTCCTGTCGCACTCTATCTAAGCGGAGTGGAAGTGAAATCTTGGGGTTGAAATGGAGGTGGTCGCGGAGAGGAGAACGATGGAGGTGGTGTAACACCCCGTATTTCAATTAATGCTAAAATTCACTAATTGCAGAATAAATAATCTCAGATTTGAGAATTAGGGGAAACGGGCTGCGTCATTGCGTTTGTCTCGGAAAAATACGCGAAATAGAGTTTGAAATTTTGTAAATCGGAGTCCGTATGGCCCAGTTATGGCCCAATGAAGTTTGCAGAAAATTCAAAGTTCAAAACAGATTTAAAATTCAGGTTTAAATTTCGAAATTGGAGCCATTGGGCGCACGAGGGAAAAATTCTCGCCCACCTACCAAGTCGACAGCCCTGTCGACTGGGCAGTCGACTTGGCTAGGACCAATCGACAGCCCTGCCGACTTGGGTGTCGACAGGGGGTGCTCGGCCAGTTTAACCTGGTGCACCATTTTAGGGTTTGGCTGTGTTTTGGGTTATTCTCTAGAAGCTTCCGAGATCTGATGGTCCTAATCTAATTTAGGGTTAATCTAATGGCCTAAAACACTTGCCTAATCTATAAATACACCCTAACACTAAACTAATTCATACTAAAAATAGATTCAAGGGCCTCATGCCGTCAAATCAAAACTAGAAGGAGCCTCCACCAAATTTGAGAGGAAGTTGGCATCTCAAATCAACTCTAATCAAGTTCTAATCCACTCTAGCAACTTAATCTTCCTCATTGGAGTGTTAATTAGTGATTTGTGAGTTCCTATGCCTTTAGCAAGCAATAGCTAAACTAAATAGGATAGGATATTAGGAGGCTATGGATGTAAATGTGGATTTATGCAAGTTGTGGTTGTCATATGTTATAAGTTCATATGCAAATTTGTCTCTTTTTTATGATATGATGTGTTATGCAAGTTTATATGCAAGTTCATATGCAAGTTTGTCTCTTTTTATGATATGCATAACATATGCAAGTTTGCCTTTATGATATGACATGATATGCAAGTTTATATGCAAGTTCATATGCAAGTTCATATGCAAGTTCATATGCAAGTTCGTCTCTTTTTATGATATGCATAACATATGCAAGTTTGCCTCTATGTATGACATGATATGCAAGTTCATATGCAAGTTTATATGCAAGTTCATATGCAAGTTTGTCTCTTTTTATGATATGCATGGCATATGCAAGTTCGCCTCTATGTATGACATGTTATGCAAGTTCATATGCAAGTTTATATGCAAGTTCATATGCAAGTTTGGGTTAATGATTTGTGCTAGTTGGGTTTAATGTTATGATGCAAGTTGACACCTTTTAAACCCATGTAAATGCCAATGTTGTGCAAAGATTGAACCCATTACATTTATAATGAATCTTCCCATTTATATGACATGTCATGAGAACGAATTACGTGGGAAACGATGGGTTAAATATGCATGTTAATAGAAAATGTGTAAAGTTGGTATGCTTAAGAATAACATAAAATGAATGGACATAATTGGGAATTTATCTATTAAGTTTGGTCTATCCATATTACGGAGTTGGGAATTTACCTATTAAGTTAGGTCTACCCATACTATGGAATTGGGAATTTACCTATTGAGTTAGGTCTACCCATATTCTTAAAAATGTGTAATTAATTAGGGATAATTAATACAAATTATGGGGGTGATTAATTAGGTGTAATTAATCAACTAAGACACGAGGTTGGACCCTTTTGTAGCGGAAGTCTTCCCGGAACCGACCGGCAATCCAGCAGCTACAAATGATTGGCCCAATGTGAGAGGTCTTAGTCATAAATTAAATACGTGATTAAAGTAAAGACACGAGGTTAGACCCTTTTTATGACGGAAGTCTGCCCGGACCCAACCGGCATATCCAGCAGTCATAAAAGATGGTCTAATGTGAGAGGTCTTTATGAGGTCATGATCTTAATTAATTAATTAAGAAACACTTAACCATACTAGCATCTAGAGGGACATGAGGGGTTAAGTGGGTGCCTTGGGTGGCATGTGGAAATCTAGTGGTTGCCTTGGGTGGCAATAGAAAATACGATTAGAATACTTAACCAAAGTGGAACATGTAATTAAAACATGATTAAAGGGTTAAGTGGTATACACTAGAAATGACAAGCTTAGGTGGGTAGCTTGTGGGGGCCCATTTCAACCAATATCCCAAACGTATCTTTGTGGTCTCGACCCAAGTCGAGGACGGGACGCGCATATTGGGCTTGACTATAAGAGGCCAAAACAGGGTAGCGGTGGCAACGCGAGTCCAATGGGTTTCATATGCGTGTGTGGACCCGGGCTGGTAGGTAAGACGTTGTTGCATCGTGTAGATATAAGCCGTGCACCATTTGTTGTATCGGGTTGCCACTATGGGGAGTGATACACCCCATTGTGGGGCCAGCACGGGTATCTACGGTAGGGAGCCGTTTGCTTGGGAGTAGTGGGTACACCTAGTGGAGATAGGGGCAGGCGGCACCTATGTAGTCAGCTAGGGGTACACGAAACTACTGGGTAAATTTACTAAGTCCTTGGGAGGGATCAACCTTTAAGTAGGAATGACTGGTGTGGTGCAGTGTAGTAATTATCCTTGGGTGGGTAAATGCGTCTTTATCGTTATCTTAGTTCATTCTAAGTCTGATTGGCTACTGAGTGTAGTCATTTATCCCCAGTCACACCGTACCAAGTTATATCATACCCTAATTAATTTAATGATTGCATTGTTAAAGTTATAGGACTCGCTCAGACTTATGTCTGACCCCGTTGTTTTTATCTTTTTTTTCCCAACCCTCAGGTTCTCAGAGTGGGCCCAGCACGAGTGGGCTTTGATCAGGCTGCTTTTATTACTCTCTTGGAGCTTGGACCCTAGATGTAGAGCTTAGCTTACCCTTTTCTTTTATGGCTATCAATTCATGTATTGGGATTATGTATTTTCATTTATCAGGATGGATATTTTGTACTTGACTCTTATTATGGTTTTGTGATGTAACCAAACATGTTTTACTTTCCGCTGCAATGAAATGATGTTTTAAATTTTCAAGTATTACTTATATCTGTCTTGCTGTAATTTCCCTGTTCTATATTCACTTAAAATACTCCACCGATGTTATGGCATTCCCTTAGCGAGTGACCATAGCGGGAGTGGGGTGTTACACGTGGTATCAGAGCAAAGGTTACCGGAACAGATAAAATTTTTAGAAAACTATTTTTCTAAAAACATTTTTGGAAGAGATATTTTCAAAAACATGTCTTTAAATAGAAAAGTTTTTGAAAGAAAAGCATAATCCCCAATAGCCATATCTTTATCCTTTGAATTCTCCATTTTGAATCTTTCCTTTTTCGTTTCAGCATGGCTGAGGATCTTAACTTTCCGGAGGGTGTGACGATACCAGTATGGTATAGGAGATTGATGGAGGCTAGGGCCACCACTGCGGGTTCATCAAATGTTCCTCCACCAACTGTAGCACCCGATCTTCCTCCTCCCCCTCCTCCTCACACGGATACTTTTGCTAAGACTTGCAAGGAATTTAAAGCTATGGGAGGGAGACCTTTTCAAGGATCTGAAACTTTTGTGGAGGCTAGAGATTGGCTTAAGGAGGTGGAAGAGTTGATAGATATCTTTGAGATGGAAGAAGGAAAGAAAGTCAAGTTAGCTGCTTGGTTAATGAAGGGAGAGGCCTCATTCTGGTGGGTGGTCACTAATGGAGAACGCCCCGTTGACTCTTGGGCGGATTTTAGGCAAAGATTTGTGGCAAAGTTTCTCTCAAGGGCGTAGGAAAACTTGTATATGGAAAGATTCTTGACTCTAAAGCAATGAAATCTCTCAGTGAAGGAATATGTCAACAAGTTTAATCAATTGTCAAGGTTTGGCCTAGACATGGTGAATACACCGGAGAAGAAGGCTTTGAGGTTCGTGAAAGGCTTGAATGAACCGATGCATGGGTTGGCTATGACTCATATCCCTATGGGGGCCACCTTTGAGAAGCTAGTTGACATGGCACTCATGCATGAAGAAGAAAAGGGTCCCAATGTTAATAAGGCACCCGAGAAGAAGGGAGATCAAAAGAGACCTCATCAACAATAGCAAAACAAAGGTGGGAAAGACAACTGTGGCAAGGGGAAGAAGAAGTGCTTCAATTGCGGGATACCAGGCCACATAAGTAAAGATTGTCGAAAGAAGAAGAAGACTGGCTGCTATCACTGTGGCGAAGCAGGGCATCTAGTGAAGGATTGCCCTAAGAAGGGGCAAAGGACGGGATCTACCTCAGGAGGATAGGTGCAAGCTCTTATGGCACCAGGTCAGGCTAGGGGGCAAGTACAGGCTCTCGCGGTTCCACCGATTCAGGAAAGAGGTAGAACTATTTCCGTTGAAATTCTGGTTTTTCTATTTGATCATCCTGTCCGTACATTGTTTGATTCTAGCGCATCGCATTCGTTTATCTCATCATCATTAGTTGAGTCACTGCACTTAAACACCAGTCTAGTAGATGATCCCTTGGTTGTTTCAAACCCAATTGGGGGCTCCACTTATTTGTCCATGATATGCTTGGGTTTGAAGATTTCTATACTTAGCATTGAGTTTAGATGTGATGCTTTTGTTCTGGGCTTCACGGGCTATGGGTTGATTTTGGGCATGGACTGGTTATCCAGTAATGGTGCCGTTCTTGATTGCGAAAGGAGAGTTGTTAGGCTTATGACCCGCTTGGGTAACACTCTCGAGATCTCTTGTAATCCTATGGATTCTGTTATGCTAAGTTATCTTGAATCGCTTGACGCTTCGGTCGAGAGTTTGCAATCTGTTAGAGTGGTCCGGGAATACTCGGATGTGTTTGAAGAGGTGAAGGGCTTACCTCCGAAGCGGGAAATTGACTTCCGGATATATCTGGTTGATAACGTTAAACCTGTATCTTTACCAGTGCGCCACATGGCTCCTCGTGAGAGGAGGGAACTCCATAAGCAAGTAGGGGAGTTGCTTGAGAAGGGGTTCATAAGACGAAGTATATCGGAGTGGGGTGCTCCAGTAGTTTTTGCTACGAAGGCGGATGGGTCCCTCAGACTTTGTGTAGACTATAGAGAACTCAACAAGCTCACAAAGAAGAATAGGCCCATTGCCGAGGATTGATGATCTTTTCGATCAGTTGGTTGGCGCTTCAGTATTTTCTCAGTTGGACTTAGCCACGGGGTTTCATCAGTTGAGGGTGGCTGAAGATAGCATAGACAAGACTGCCTTTAGGACTCCGGATGGTTTCTATGAGTGGCTGGTGATGCCATTTGGGTTGACGAACGCCCCTGCATACTTTGTTGATTTGATGAGTAGGGTGTTCAGGGAGTTCCTTAATAAGTTCGTGGTGGTCTTTGTGGATGATATCTTAGTATTTTCTAAGAGTGAAGAAGAGCATGCCCTACATCTTGGGGAGGTGTTGAAGACTCTTCGAGCACATAGCCTTAGGGCTAAATTCTCTAAATGTCACTTCTGGAGGAAGGAAGTGCGGTTCTTGGGGCACGTGGTCTCCAAGGAAGGGATAGCTGTGGATCCCGCGAAGGTAGTATCAATTCAAGATTGGAAGGTTCCGAAGAATGCTACCGAAGTAAGAATTTTCTTGGGGTTGGCGGGTTACTATAGGAAGTTTATCAAAGACTTCGCGAAGATATCAGCCCCATTAACCCGCTTAACGAAGAAGAATCTTGTTTTCACATGGGACGTAGATTGTGATGATGCGTTCCGACGGTTAAAGAGAGCTTTAACCACTGCTCAAGTTTTAGTGTTGCCAGATGGGAGTAAGCCATTTGTTGTCTATACCGATGCTTGTGGGACAGGACTGGGCGCAGTCTTAATGCAAGAGGGAAGGGTAATAGCCTATTGTGGAAGTCAGTTGAGGGCACATGAGAAAAATTACCCTACCCAGGATTTAGAGTTGGCCGCTATTGTTTTTGCGCTTAAGATTTGGCGCCATTATCTTCTTGGTGAGAGATTCGAATTGTTCACTGACCACAAATCATTGAAGTACTTGTTTTCTCAGAAGGATTTGAATTTGAGACAGCAAAGGTGGATGGAGTTCTTAGCATCCTATGATTTCGAGATAGCGTATACCCCTGGCAAGGGTAACGTGGTGGCGGACGCCTTGAGCAGAAAAAGGTTGTCCTTGAGTCCATTGTTCGTGGAACAACGAAGCTTGGAAATTATCTCGATGTTTGATTTCAGACCTTCCATTGACTATATACCCGGTTTGCTAGCATCCTTGGAGGTCAGACCTACTCTTTTGGGGCGAATTGGAGAAGCACAGAAGGACGACCCACAGTTGGTTGAGTTGGTAGAGAAGCTCATAAGGGGGGAGTCGTCCAGCCATTTGAGTAGGTACACCCTAGACGATAGGGGGTGCTTGCGTAGAGACGGTAGACTTTGTGTACCGCAAGACGAGGGTTTGAGGAAGGCTATTCTGTATGATGCACACCGTTCTAGGATGACCATTCATCCCGGTGGGGACAAGATGTACCAAGACATGAAGCGGGTTTTCTTCTGGACCGGTATGAAGAAAGATGTGGCCGAGTATGTCGCTCGATGCTTGGTGTGCCAACAGGTGAAAGCGGAGCAAAAGAAACCAGGTGGGTTGCTTCACCCATTGGAAGTTCCGCAATGGAAGTGGGATAGCGTCTCGATGGATTTTATTGACGGGTTACCCAGATCGAGAAAGGGTAATACAAGAATTTGGGTTGTGGTAGACAGACTTACTAAAAGTGCCCATTTCATACCTGTGAAGAGCAAGAGGACCGCTCCATGGCTAGCTTCAGTATATCTTCGAGAGATAGTTCGATTGCATGGGGTACCGTCTAGCATAGTGAGTGATCGAGATCCTATCTTCACTAGCGAGTTCTGGAAAAGTTTGCAAGAAGCAGTGGGGACTCAATTATGTCTGAGCACCGCATATCATCCTCAGACGGACGGCCAGACTGAGAGGGTGAATCGTGTCCTAGAAGACCTTTTGAGGCTTTGTATCTTAGATTTTAGAGGTACATGGGAAGAGCATCTTCCATTGGTGGAGTTCGCATATAATAACAGCTTTCAGTCCAGTATCGGTATGGCTCCTTTCGAAGCTCTTTATGGAAGGCCTTGTCGATCACCTACATGTTGGTGGGAATCTACGGATAAGATCTTGCTTGGGCCTGATATGGTTAGGGAGACTTCTGAGAAGATTGACTTGATTCGAAGAAGGATGAAAGCAGCACAGGATAGGCAAAAATCTTATGCGGACAAGAGGAGGACGGATCTTGAGTTTCAAGTTGGGGACATGGTCTTTGTCAAAGTGTCTCCGTTACGAAATGTGGTTCGCTTTGGATCTGTTGGGAAGTTAGCACCAAGGTTCGTAGGGCCATTTCCTATTAAGGAAAGGATTGGACGGATGGCATATAGAGTGGAGTTGCCCGACAGACTTAGTGGTGTACATGATGTATTCCACGTGTCACATTTGAGAAAGTGCCTACATGAGACCGCAGAGGTGGTAGAGCCGAGCTTGCTTAGAGAAGTGGAAGTAGAGCGTGATGCGACTATTCGACGAGCTCCTACTCGCGTCCTTGGGTCAGAGACTAGGAAATTGAGGAATCGAGAGGTTCAGCTAGTCAAATACAATGGGGAGAAGATGAGGGCAACGCTACTTGGGAGATGGAAGCGAAGATGCGTTCATTGTACCCATTCCTTTTTGAGGGTATGTCTTTTAACTTCTCCTTTATCGTTTGTCTAGTACTTATCTTATCTTTAGTATGTCCTCTCGTTAGTACTTTTGGCCTTTAGATAGGGTAAACCTATGGTTGAAACATGTGTTTGAAACATGTTATGGTTGATGGATGCATGTGGATGAAAGTGTTTGCTAATGGTTGCTCGTGGATGCATATACACACACTCTAGACACTAGATCGGCTCAGTCACTTCATATTGCATATTGCATATAATTGTGTGTAGGTAGCTATATTTATGGATGTATAATGATTGTGTTATCATATGGATGATGCATTTTGGTGAATTATTATGCACTCATGTAGATATTGTATGTGTCGATAGGGTTCTCTCGCATACATAATGGATGCATGGCACTATCATGGTTTGCATATGTTCATACATTAGATAGGGAACATATACACACACTTTTTGCATATGCTCATACATCATTAGAAATTGTTTTAAGAACAATGGATGCCCGTGTTTGATGGATTGAGTAGATGGTTGTTTGTATGGTAGGATATGCATTCTCCTTAGCTTAGAGATTTCGGGGACGAAATCCTTTAAGGAGGGGAGAATGTAACACCCCGTATTTCAGTTAATGCTAAAATTCACTAATTGCAGAATAAATAATCTCAGATGTGACAATTAGGGGAAACGGGCTGCGTCATTGCGTTCGTGTCGGAAAAATACGCGAAATAGAGTCCGAAATTTTGTAAATCGGAGTCCGTATGGCCTAGTTATGGCCCAATGAAGTTTGCAGAAAATTCAAAGTTCAAAACAGATTTAAAATTCGGGTTTAAATTTCGAAATTGGAGTCATTGGGCGCTGGAGGGAAAAATTCCAGCCTACCTACCCAAGTCGACAGCCCTGTCGACTGGGCAGTCGACTTGGCTAGGACCAAGTCGACAGCCCTGCCGACTTGGGTGTCGACAGGGGGTGCTCGGCCAGTTTAACCTGGTGCACCATTTTAGGGTTTGGCTGTGTTTTGGGCTATTCTCTAGAAGCTTCCAAGATCTGATGGTCCTAATCTAATTTAGGGTTAATCTAATGGCCTAAAACACTTGCCTAATCTATAAATACACCCTAACACTACCCTAATTCATACTAAAAATAGATTCAAGGGCCTCATGCCGTCAAATCAAAACTAGAAGGAGCCTCCACCAAATTTGAGAGGAAGTTGGCATCTCAAATCAACTCTAATCAAGTTCTAATCCACTCTAGCAACTTAATCTTCCTCATTGGAGCGCTAATTAGTGATTTGTGAGTTCCTATGCCTTTAGCAAGCAATTGCTAAACTAATTAGGACATGATATTAGGAGGCTATGGATGTAAATGTGGATTTATGCAAGTTGTGGTTGTCATATGTTATAAGTTCATATGCAAATTTGTCTCTTTTTTATGATATGATGTGTTATGCAAGTTTATATGCAAGTTCATATGCAAGTTTGTCTCTTTTTATGATATGCATAACATATGCAAGTTTGCCTTTATGATATGACATGATATGCAAGTTTATATGCAAGTTCATATGCAAGTTCATATGCAAGTTTGTCTCTTTTTATGATATGCATAACATATGCAAGTTTGCCTCTATGTATGACATGATATGCAAGTTCATATGCAAGTTTATATGCAAGTTCATATGCAAGTTTGTCTCTTTTTATGATATGCATGGCATATGCAAGTTTTCCTCTATGTATGACATGTTATGCAAGTTCATATGCAAGTTTATATGCAAGTTCATATGCAAGTTTGGGTTAATGATTTGTGATAGTTAGGTTTAATGTTATGATGCAAGTTGACACCTTTTAAACCCATGTAAATGCCAATGTTGTGCTAAGATTGAACCCATTACATTTATAATGAATCTTCCCATTTATATGACATGTCATGAGAACGAATTACGTGGGAAACGATGGGGTTAATATGCATGTTAATAGAAAATGTGTAAAGTTGGTATGCTTAAGCATAACATAAAATGAATGGACATAATTGGGAATTACCTATTAAGTTAGGTCTACCCATATTATGGAGTTGAGAATTTACCTACTAATTTAGGTCTACCCATACTATGGAATTGGGAATTTACCTATTGAGTTAGGTCTACCCATATTCTTAAAAATGTGTAATTAATTAGGGATAATTAATACAAATTATGGGGGTGATTAATTAGGTGTAATTAATCAACTAAGACAAGAGGTTGGACCCTTTTGTAGCGGAAGTCTGCCCGGAACCGACCGACAATCCAGCAGCTACAAATGATTGGCCCAATGTGAGAGTTCTTAGTCATAAATTAAATACGTGATTAAAGTAAAGACACGATGTTATACCCTTTTTATGACGGAAGTCTGCCCGGACCCAACCGGCATATCCAGGTCTAATGTGAGAGGTCTTTATGAGGTCATGATCCTAATTAATTAATTAAGAAACACTTAACCATACTAGCATGTAGAGGGACATGAGGGGTTAAGTGGGTGCCTTGGGTGGCATGTGGAAATCTAGTGGTTGCCTTGGGTGGCAATAGAAAATACGATTAGAATACTTAACCAAAGTGGAACATGTAATTAAAACATGATTAAAGGGTTAAGTGGTATACACTAGAAATGACAAGCTTAGGCATGTAGCTTGTGGGGGCCCATTTCAACCAATATCCCAAACGTATCTTTGTGGGCTCCACCCAAGTCGAGGACGGGACACGCATATTGGGCTTGACTATAAGAGGCCAAAACGGGGTAGCAGTGGCAACGTGAGTCCAACGGGTTTCATATGCGTGTGTGGACCCGGGCTGGTAGGTAAGACGTTGTTGCATCGTGTAGATATAAGCCGTGCACCATTTGTTGTATCGGGTTTCCACTATGGGGAGTGATACACCCCATTGTGGGGCCAACACGGGTATCTACGGTAGGGAGCCGATTGCTTGGGAGTAATGGGTACACCTAGTGGAGATAGGGGCAGGCGGCACCTATGTAGTCAGCTAGGGGTACACGAAACTACTGGGTAAATTTACTAAGTCCTTGGGAGGGATCAACCTTTAAGTAGGAATGACTGGTGTGGTGCAGTGTAGTAATTATCCTTGGGTGGGTAAATGCGTCTTTATCGTTATCTTAGTTCATTCTAAGTCTGATTGGCTACTGAGTGTAGTCATTTATCCCCAGTCACACCGTACCAAGTTATATCATACCCTAATTACTTTAATGATTGCATTGTTAAAGTTATAGGACTCGCTCAGACTTATGTCTGAGCCCGTTGTTTTTATCTTTTTTTCCCAACCCTCAGGTTCTCAGAGTGGGCCCAGCACGAGTGGGCTTTGATCAGGCTGCTTTTATTACTCTCTTGGAGCTTGGACCCTAGATGTAGAGCTCAGCTCACCCTTTTCTTTTATGGCTATCAGTTCATGTATTGGGATTATGTATTTTTATTTATCAGGATGGATATTTTGTACTTGACTCTTATTATGGTTTTGTGATGTAACCAAACATGTTTTACTTTCCGCTGCAATGAAATGATGTTTTATATTTTCAAGTATTACTTATATCTGTGTTGCTGCAATTTCCCTGTTCTATATTCACTTAAAATACTCCACCGATGTTATGGCATTCCCTTAGCGAGTGACCATAGCGGGAGTGGGGTGTTACAGGTGGTGTTGCGTTCTCTGGTTGAGTGAGGAAGGGGATTGAATAGAGTTTTGATGTTGCAGTTATGGCCATTTACAGGCGCTTGGTACATCTGAACGTGGAAGAAGGGTTAGTACGGGCTAATCATGGATTAAGCGGCTAAATGCATTTAGGGGTTAATGGTGATTTTGCTTTGATTTTAAATGAGTGGTGGAGGACCAACTGGAAGTGAAAACACGGAAATGGGATGCCAAAGAAACTGGATGGGATCGGGTTCTTATTGGCATGAGGATGTTGGAGCGGGTGTGAGGGCAGTGTGCCGGAATGATAAGAGTAAGGCCCGAAACTAAATAATTTTAGTTTAAATTAGTTTAAATACTCGTATAACTTGTAATATTAATATCTTTGTCATACGTTATCGAAATCGGACAAAACAGGATCCGTTAGGATCGTATGGATGGGAGCAACACAATGGAGCTGACTGGGAGTGAATCCGAGCTCGTTACAATATATGGCGAAATAAATTGTCTGTCGCAATCAAATAACGCAAACCGTTATTTGACGGTTAACGCGCCAATGTGAGTAAATCTCACCAATTCTGAACAGTTTATAATTTCATGTTGTATTTTTAGAACTATTAGAAATTGTCTGATTGACTGTGTGTTGACTGTTTGATTGAACTGCTAGTCAGTTATTGAATTTCTATATTGATTCTGTTTAACAGAATATATCATATGGAACTGAAAAGTGATGTTATCTATATTGTTTAACATCTGTGATGCAGGGAGACAGGTTGGAGGAATCCAACTGGATTCCTCAACATTTATTTTACTGTTTTCATTTATTGTGATATATGATGTGTTATATAATCTGTTATGGATTATGGGTGTTGGAATGATGTTGATCATTTTTATTCGATATTTTAAATATCATAAAAGACCCTGGGATGTAAAAAGAATTATTTCAATGTATATTGAAATAAAGGGAGTTTATAAAATCAACAGATTTTGTAAAAGGAAATATGTCGAAAGTAAATAAAAAAGGGAAATCATTTGTAAAGTGAAGAACTGTTACTAAAAGTAAATCTTTATAAATGAATAGTTTATTCGAAAAGAATAAAGGAGCTAATCGATGTTAGTTTAATCGATTAGAGTTAAAGTAAAGGAGATAATCGATGTTAGTTTAATCGATTAGAGTTAAAATAAAGGAGCTAATCGATGTTAGTTTAATCGATTAGAGTTAAAGTAAAGGAGCTAATCGATGTTAGTTTAATTGATTAGAGTTAAAATAAAGGAGCTAATCGATATTAGTTTAATCGATTAGAGTTAAAATAAAGGAGCTAATCGATGTTAGTTTAATCGATTAGAGTTAAAGTAAAGGAGCTAATCAATGTTAGTTTTATCGATTAGAGTTAAAGTAAAGGAGCTAACCGATGTTAGTTTAATCGATTATAGTTAAAGCAAAGGAGTTAATCGATGTTAGTTAATCGATTAGAGTTAAAGAAAATGAGTTACTCGAATATAGTTTATTCGAACAGAAAGTAAAATGAGTTAATCGAATATAGTTATTCGAATAGAAAGTAAAATGAGTTAATCGAATATAGTTTATTCGAATAGAGAGTAAAATGAGTTAATCGAATTTAGTTTATTCGAAAGGAGTTAAGTGAAATGAGTAAATCAACAGCGTTAGTCAAATAGAGTTAATACAATAGTGTTAGTCCAATAGTGTTAATTGATAAGGGATAAATCGAATAGAGTTAAGTGAAAAGAGTCAATCGAATATAGCTATTCGAAGGAGGGTTAAGTAAGGAAGTTAGTAAAGGGATATGAAGTGAACTTTGTCTATTTCAAAGTTAGAAATGTTGTTCAGTTAAGGTCTGAGAGGTAGTTCTACCCCAACTTGATTTGCCTCATTTTAACTAAGGAATAGTTAAGGTTCGGCAGTAAAGGAAATGGTTTGAGTTGGCATCGCTATGGTTTGTTTAAACATCTGTCTAAGTCCAATGAAGAAGCTTTGGAAATGTTTTCCAAATAAGAAACCAGAAATGTTTTCTAATAAAGAAAACAATAAATGGAAATGTTTTCCATTGTAAATAACGTATATTTTCCAAATTTAGAAAATAAGAAATATTGAATATAGGGAAGCAGGAGATAAGTAAATTAATGAAATAAAGAGATAAGTGTTGAATGATGTTTGATCGATATAAATTTCCATTTGGAAATGATATCGTTGTTTGCACACCTGTTTTTATTCGATAGTTAAATCACAGACTATCGAAGTTTTGACCATTTTAACGTTGTTAAATGGAGAGACCGGTTGGATTATTATCCAAAGAACCACTCTGTATTAGCATAATTGTTGCGAATCATATATGCCAAAGGAAATTGAAGATGGAGTTATGCAAGGGCTATCCTGTTTACAGAATAGTGCCTTCGGTTCATCCTGTTCCTAGATGACTTGTATGAACGGATGTCTGACAGAGTATTTCCAGACGATCACGTATATTGATTTCTCCAACTGTACCAAGAGTGGAAGCGGAGAAGGAAACTTCTTTTAGCTAACACATAATGTATGGTTGAGGACATCAATCGGTGGTTTGATGGATTGTATGATGTGGTATTCAAAGTGAATTTGGTGTTATGATAAAGCGTAGATTCTAGCCTCACATTTGGTAAATGACAGAAATCGGGCAGGCAGCATGGCTAAGTCGGTCGCACCGAAGTAGGGTGTATAATCACCTGATCTAGAGTTTCATTTATTTCTAAAAATCTATTGTTGATGCTGTCCCATTCGGGAAACGGTTGCTGATCCCAACCACGGGTGATATACATTCGATACACTCAAGCGAAATGAGTGGTCGGTCATGTGTGGCCGGGTTGCAAGATGTTCTTGTTGAACCCAGTGTATTCCTCTCTAGAGGTACACTAGCGAAAGGTGGTTCCATACCTTGTCATAGTTGGAAATCCATTACCCAATACGTGCTTGCGATTTTGATTGTATACCATATATGTAGAACGTGAGAAGAAAGAGTTTCTGCTAGATGACTATATATACTGTGGTAGATAGACATTATTATATTATCAAAAGGTTTTTGATATAAAGATATTTTGGATTCTCATAAGGGAAAAACCGTTCCGTTATACGGCGTGGTCTTATGAGATATCGTTTACCTGCTTGAACTGTTTTAAACTGTTTTACTCACACAGTCGCATGACTGACCCGGAGTTTACTTTGTTGTTTTCCCTAAACTCTTGGGTGCCTAAATTTGTATGGGCAGTCAAGTAGTCGGGATTTACAGATATAGCTGAAGAGCTAGAGCAGGAGGCTTCAGGATCATATAGCTATAGTTATTTCCGGTGTGTGGTAAGTGATATACTTTGATAATGATATGTATATTCAAGTACAGGTGTATATTCCAAGTTATGTTATACATATTATATGTTATTCGTTCCACTATGAGATTCGTGTTACTCTGATATTGTGTTCTTCTTTTTCTTCTATTCTAAGTTTCTATCTTATCTTTCCTCACCCTCTAATTTCTTTCACTAATTACCAGGATTTTTCGATGTTTTGGTTATCGACATCATGTTTATGTCGATAACCAAAGTCGCTCGAAATCCTGGTCATTACAGTTGGTATCAGAGCAAAGGTTTAGTTAATACTTTGGCTCTGTGGCGTGACTTGGTAGAGATAGGGTTAGTAATACCCTAGATTGAGTTTGAGTGTATATATACGAGTGAACGTATTTGTATTTGATATAAAATTGTTTTATATTGTGGAGATTCATTGGTTGAGTCGTTTATGAGTTCTGGCCGATCAGTTTGATCAACTGTATCGGTAGGAGTTACTAAACACTTGAATACAATGGGTCGGCACGATATGTTTTGAAAAGAGGGTAAATTAAAATAAGTTTACCCAAGGTATATCTTGATATAGAGAAGATATATATATCAAAATTATAATATAATGGATATATTGGTTGTGATTATAATCGAGTAAGGTTATAAAGTGAAATGGTTATGTAAATAACCAATCAGAATTCATATAAGTGAAATACATGGAATCAAATGAGTTAAATCTGAAATTTTAAACCAGAAATTTGAATTTAACTTTGAAGAAATGGATAGGTGTTTGTAAATGGATTTGGGTTAAAAATAAGGAAAATTTAAGATCCTGGGAGATTTTAATTTGTTTTACAAGAAGTGTGAATTATATTTTGAAATGAATTTCAAAGTGAAAATGTTTAGAAATGGTTTTATAGTATTGAACTCACTTCGATCGCTGGGAAATAGATTCTGATGATGACAGCTGCATCACCAGTATTCATTTTCGAGTTGTAAGTGACGAATTACTACCAGGGATACTGTTTTGAAATTGTTTTGGGAAAGACAAGTTGTGTTGAATTTCAAATGGGATTTATAATAAAGAATGAGTAAAGAAAGTTTGAAAAGGAATTAGAATAAAGGAAGTTCAAACATAGAATGTAAATAAGAAAATTCAAAGGGGATTTGAATATAGAAATTCAAATGAAATTTGAATAAAGAAGATTTAAATAATGGAAAAGTGAATATAGAATTTCAAAATAGAATTCGAAATAAGAAAATTGAATATAGAATTCATATAGAATAATAATAGAAATTGAATATAGAAATTCAAAGGGAGTTTGAATATATGAAATTCAATGGAATTGAAATAGAGTTTGAATATAAAATTCAAATGAAATTCAAATATAGAATTTGAATATAGAAAATATAAAGGAATTCAAATATAGGATTTGAATATCGAAAGTGAAAATGAAATTTGAACATAGAAGATTCAAATAGAATTGAAATGAAATTCAAATATAGAATTTGAATAAGGAAATTGAAACTAAATTCAAATATAAAATTTGAATAAGAGATTTGAAATGAAATTCAAGTATAGAATTTGAATAAGAGAATTGAAATGGAATTTGAATATATGAAATTCAAATAGAATTGAAAAGGAATTCAATTAGTTGATAAACAAGTTAAAATATATTTGAACACGTTATACTCAAATATGAAGGAGAAATGGGCAAACCAGTAATTTGAAAATCACTTAACGAAATAAGTTAAAACGATTTGATTAAGTTGGAATGAATTAGAAATGTATGGATGTACATGAGATAGGTATGGATAAGGTATGAAGGTATATAAATAGAATGCTCGACGGAAAGGTATGTATTTAATTCATATATGATATTTATGCGCCGTATCGGCTAGCCGCTTGGCTTTTTCTTTTTCTTTTGGATTGGTGAGGGCCATGTGAGGCTATTTGAAATATCCCGATGCTCCTGGTACAAAGGAGGTTATGGCGAATTTTTCACGGAATTTAAGGAGTTAGAATATTTTTAAGATAGTTTGATAACTAGAAATCTATATATCAATATATATAGAAGTCAATAAGAAAACGAACTTAGAAATAGAATAGTATAATAAAAAAGAGAAGTCTAGGATAAAATCTCGTAAGAATAGAAAGAGAAAGTGTATATGTGTTTAAAAGTGAATAAGTAGTTGCATGGTATTGATTATTCGAATAAGTAGTCATAACTGTTTTGACGTTATAAATGTTATTCAGTCAAGGTCTGAGAGGTAGTTATACCCCAACTTGATTGATTTCATTATTAACAAATAAATAGTAAGATTTCAGGCTCGAAGATCAAGGTTGAATAAGAGTTAGTTGAATATAGTATTTGGGTTGTCGTAACGATGTTTTACACAACATCCGTTTTAACCCAATTAAGTGTAAGCTAGGAAATAGAAAAGAATATTTCCTAAGTATAGAAATAAACGAGATCGGAAAAGAGATAAGTAATTGGAATATTTTCCAATTATAAATAGCTTATATTTTCTAAAGTTTAGAAAATAAAGGAAGGCAATATTCGGAAATGTTTTCCAAATAACATAAAAGGCCAATATGGTTATTGAAAATATTTGGTTAACAAATAGTGATAAAGAAATAGAGACGTGATTTAACTAATGGAATATTGATTATGGGCTCAGTTGAATTTCAAAAAGGAAAATTAGATTTTTGAAAAAGTAAACTGTTTAAAAACTCCCAGGGAAAGACTGTTTAAATTAAAAACAAATTTAACAGAAATTTGTGAAAGCAGATTTGAACTAAAGCAAAGTCAGTTAAGTGGTAACTGAAGTTGAATTGAAATCGAATAAGATCAGGTTTGTGAAATTAAAATCCGAAATGGTTTTGGATTGAGAAGTTAAGGAATTGAAAATCAAGAATTTGACTTGAGTTGAAATGGGATTTGGCTCGGATATAAGCGAATGGTTGTGTTGTGGATAAAAGCAGATTGGAATTTGATTGGGATAACCCTTGTATCCGCTGAATTGACAGCAGGTGAAAGTGATAGAGTTGATATGCCTGACAAAAAGGTACACATTTATATTTCAAATGATATGAGATTTTGATGAGCCAAATTGGCAAGCCGCTTGGCTGTTTGATTTTCTTTTGGGTTAGAGATGGCCTGGAGTGGCGAGTTGTGGTTTGACGTATATGGCGGTACAAAGGAGACGCTGACGAAATTTTTTTGAAGAGTTAAGGCGTTAGAAAATTTTCAGGATTTTTGAAATTTTTCGTTGATAAGAATTATTTAATAATTTAATTGAAATTAAATTGGTTCAGTTGAAACTGAAGATAAGAAGTGAACAAATATGTTCTAACCAGTCGATAGGGTCGTCCTCCACCTTTTAGCAATTTCGAGGACGAAATTATTTTAAGTGGGGAAGGTTGTAATGACCCGCATTGGCAGAGGTATTATGATTAATTTATTTAATTATATCAATGGTGGTATAGTGAATTAAATGGTTGTGGAATAATATAATGGTGAATATTTAATTAAAATAATAAATAAAATAAAATATTTAATTTTGAAATAATCAGAATTGGCTAAAATGGCGATATGGTGTGAACTGGATCATCTGGGATATTTAATTCAGTTTAGAATTGAATTAGAATAACGAATATATTATTTGAATGACAGTTTGAACGTAGAATTATAATATAATTAAAATCGAGCACGAAATGGCGCTGTAGTTCGTAAATTGGCGATACGAACTTCAACTGAATGTACATAATTCGTTTTAAGCCGGAATTCTATGAAACAAGAAAAGTGTGGAGCTGGTGGAGTATATCTTTCTAGTGGAAGAGAAAAATCAGGATTTTGTCGTGTAGATTTTGAGATATGTCCAAATCAAATTTTAAAATAGTCGCTATAGAATCGTTTATCGACCGTAACGGTTTATTCGATATAACGAAAGATCGGGGTTGAATTTAGACAAGGTTCTTTTGGGACATAACGATAATTTAATTTTAAGAATTTTACTGTAATTTTTAATTAATTAAATATGCGAATTTTAATTTGGAGTTTTTGGCACCCTGTATGGATATTTTGAGGTTTCAAAATATGAGTTAATCTATCGGTATTTTTATATTTTTGGGATCGTGGCACCGAGCTGGTTACAACGGTATGTTTACTTCTGTCGACAACAATTTGTAAAGGAAGGAAATTCTTTATTTCGTGTTGGGGTACACTAAAACTTTTACACATAAAAATATCCTAACTCATTTGTGACCAAACAAGAAGCCACGGTTCTCATTTTTCCAACCGCAAGTTCTAACCACAAAACCCAAACAAAAACGTGAGAACCAAAATGCTAGAATGTGGACAACGACACTATCATGTATTAACAATGAAGTAATACACCAATATAAGTACACCACCGAATCCCCTTTTGTTTCATTTGCTTCAGGAAAAAAAAAGCCGCAATGTTTTTCTTGGCTTTTAAAATTCAAAATAAACAAAAGATGGAAAACGCAACAGCGAAGGGATCGAGCGCCTCCGAAAGTCCAGTATCTTCGCTTATAAGGGGTATCGCTACTCTTCCTTGGACCGACCAAGCTGGCGCTTAGATCGAAGGGACGCATGAAGAGGGTGCTTTACTGTTAATTTGTTAAGGAACGGATTTGGTCGTAGACATTGGAAAGCGCTGGGGCATGTTGTGCATAAGGAGTGAGGTGGAGCAGACTGTGCAGGCCAGTGACGCTGTGTTGGCGGTTTGGTCAGCGGTAGAGAAATGAAGTAAGGGTGTGCGAGACCTTTTCTTTGACGTTGGGATACTGTATAGGAAGATGGCCACAAAAAATAAAGGGGCATGCATGCCATGCTGTGTTCATCTCGCTCGGCTTTGCAATGGAAGCAGGGATGAGGTGTTCAGATTCACTGAAAGGAAGGGACCGGAAGTGTGAATCCGTGATTAAAACCGTCCATACCTGTAGCTGTAGGAGGAGCGAAAGTGCTCCTGTCGCACTCCATCTAAGCTGAGTGGAAGTGAAATCTTGGGGTTGAAATGGAGGTGGTCGCGGAGAGGAGAACGATGGAGGTGGTGTTGCGTTCTCTGGTTGAGTGAGGAAGGGGATTGAATAGAGTTTTGATGTTGCGGTTATGGCCATTTACAGGCGCTTGGTACATCTGAACGAGGAAGAAGGGTTAGTACGGGCTAATCATGGATTAAGCGGCTAAATGCATTTAGGGGTTAATGGTGATTTTGCTTTTATTTTAAATGAGTGGTGGAGGACCAATTGGAAGTGAAAACACGGAAATGGGATGCCAAAGAAACTGGATGGGATCGGGTTCTTTTTGGCATGAGGATGTTGGAGCGGGTGTGAGGGCAGTGGGCCGGAATGATAAGAGTAAGGCCCGAAACTAAATAATTTTAGTTTAAATTAGTTTAAATACTCATATAACTTGTAATATTAATATCTTTGTCATACTTTATCGAAATCGGACAAAACAGGATCCGTTAGGATCGTATAGATGGGAGCAACACAATGGAGCTGACTGGGAGTGAATCCGAGCCTGTTACAATTTATGGCAAAAAAATTGTCCATCGCAATCAAATAACGCAAACCGTTATTTGACGGTTAACGCGCCAATGTAAGTAAATCTCACCAACTCTGAACAGTTTATAATTTCATGTTATATTTTTAGAACTGTTAGAAATTGTCTGATTGACTGTGTGATGACTGTTTGATTGAACTGCTTGTCAGTTAGTTGAATTTCTATATTGATTCTGTTTAAAATAATATATCATATGGAACTGAAAAGTGATGTTATCTATATTGTTTAACATCTGTGATGCAGGGAGACAGGTTGGAGGAATCCAACTGGATTCCTCAACATTTATTTTACTGTTTTCATTTATTGTGATATATGATGTGTTATATAATCTGTTATGGATTATGGGTTTTGGAATGATGTTGATCATTTTTATTCGATATTTTAAATATCATAAAAGACCATGGGATGTAAAAAGAATTATTTCAATGTATATTGAAATAAAGGGAGTTTATAAAATCAACAGATTTTGTAAAAGGAAATATTTCGAAAGTAAATAAAAAAGGGAAATCATTTGTAAAGTGAAGAACTGTTACTAAAAGTAAATCTTTATAAATGAATAGTTTATTCAAAAAGAATAAAGGAGCTAATCGATGTTAGTATAATCGATTAGAGTTGAAGTAAAGGAGCTAATCGATGTTAGTCTAATCGATTAGAGTTAAAATAAAGGAGCTAATCGATGTTAGTTTAATCGATTAGAGTTAAAGTAAAGGAGCTAATCGATGTTAGTTTAATCAATTAGAGTTAAAATAAAGGAGCTAATCGATACTAGTTTAATCGATTAGAGTTAAAATAAAGGAGCTAATCGATGTTAGTTTAATCGATTAGAGTTAAAGTAAAGGAGCTAATCGATGTTAGTTTAATCGATTAGAGTTAAAGTAAAGGAGCTAATCGATGTTAGTTTTATCGATTAGAGTTAAAGGAAAGGAGCTAATCGATGTTAGTTTAATCGATTAGAGTTAAAGCAAAGGAGTTAATCGATGTTAGTTAATCGATTAGAGTTAAAGAAAATGAGTTAATCGAATATAGTTTATTCGAATGGAAAGTAAAATGAGTTAATCGAATATAGTTATTCGAATAGAAAGTAAAATGAGTTAATCGAATATAGTTTATTCGAATAGAGAGTAAAATGAGTTAATCGAATATAGTTTATTCGAAAGGAGTTAAGTGAAATGAGTAAATCAATAGCGTTAGTCAAATAGAGTTAATCCAATAGTGTTAGTCCAATAGAGTTAATTGATAAGGGTTAAATCGAATAGAGTTAATTGAAAAGAGTCAATCGAATATAGCTATTCGAAGGAGGGTTAAGTAAGGAAGTTAGTAAAGGGATATGAAGTGAACTTTGTCTATTTCAAAGTAAGAAATGTTGTTCAGTTATGGTCTGAGAGGTAGTTCTCCCCCAACTTGATTGGCTTCGTTTTTAACTAAGGAATAGTTAAGGTTCGGCAGTAAAGGAAATGGTTTGAGTTGGCATCACGATGGTTTGTTTAAGCATCTGTCTAAGTCCAATGAAGAAGCTTTGGAAATGTTTTCCAAATAGGAAACCAGAAATGTTTTCTAATAAAGAAAACAAGAAATGGAAATGTTTTCCATTGTAAATAACGTATATTTTCCAAATTTAGAAAATAAGAAATATTGAATATAGGGAAGCAGGTGATAAGTAAATTAATGAAATAAAGAGATAAGTGTTGAATGATGTTTGATCGATATAAATTTCCATTTGGAAATAATATCGTTGTTTGCACACATGTTTTTATTCGATAGTTAAATCACATACTATCGAAGTTTTGACCATTTTAACGTTGTTAATATGGAGAGACCAGTTGGATTATTATCCAAAGAACCACTCTGTATTGGCATAAGCGTTGCGAATCTTATATGCCAAAGGAAATTGAAGACGAAGTTATGCAAGGGCTATCGTGTTTACCGAATAGTGCCTTCGGTTCATCCTGTTCCTTGATGACTTGTATGGACTGATGTATGACAGAGTATTTCCAGACGATCACGTATATTGATTTCTCCAACTGTACCAAGAGTGGAAGCGGAGAAGGAAACTTCTTTTAGCTAACACACAATGTATGGTTGAGGACATCAATCGGTGGTTTGATGATTTGATGATGTGGCATTCAAAGTGAATCTGGTGTTATGATAAAGCATAGCTTCTAGCCTCACATTCGGTAAATGACAGAAATCGGGCAGGCAGCATGGCTAAGTCGGTCACACCGAAGTAGGGTGTATAATCACCAGATCTAGAGTTTTATTTATTTCTAAAAATCTATTGTTGATGTTGTCCCATTCGGGAAACGGTTGCTGATCCCAACCATGGGTGATATACATTCGATACACTCTGGCGAAATGAGTGGTCGGTCATGTGTGGTCGGGTTGCAAGATGTTCTTGTTGAACCCAGTGTATTCCACTTTAGAGGTACACTAGCGCAAGGTGGTTCCATACCTTGTCATAGTTGGAAATCCATTACCCAATACGTGCTTGCGGTTTTGATTGTATACCACATATGTAGATCGTGAGATGAAAGCGTTTCTGCTAGATAACTATATATACTGTGGTTGATAGACATTATTATAATATCAAAAGGCTTTTGATATAAAGATATTTTGGATTCTCATAAGGGAAAAACCCGTTTCGTTATACGGTGTGGTCTTATGAGATATCGTTTACTTGCTTGAACTGTTTTAAACTGTTTTATTCACACCAGTCGCATGACTGACCCGGAGTTTACTTTGTTGTTTTCCCTAAACTCTTGGGTGCCTAAATTTGTATGGGCAGTCAAGTAGTCGGGATTTACAGATATAGTTGTAGAGCTGGAGCAGGAGGCTTCAGGATCATATAACTATAGTTATTTCCGCTTTGTGGTAAGTGATGTACTTTGATAATGATATGTATATTCAAGTACAGATGTATATTTCAAGTTATGTTATACATATTATATGTTATTCATTCCGCTGTGAGATTCGTGTTACTCTGATATTGTGTTCTTCTTTTTCTTCTATTCTAAGTTTCTATCTTATCTTTCCTCAGCCTCTAATTTCTTTCACTAATTACCAGGATTTTTCGATGTTTTGGTTATCGACATCATGTTTATGTCGATAGCCAAAGTCGCTCGAAATCCTGGTCATTACAGTGTTACACTTAGCATTCTGTCATGCTTAGTTACCTAGAATCTCTTGATACATTTCTTGATCAGCTCGAGTAGTGTTCTCCACTAAGGCGGATGGTTCATTTCGCTAATGCATGAGTTAGAGGAAATCACCTTAGTAAATAAATTTGGCAACATGGCTGACATCTGTTTATTTTCAAGAGATAGTTCTTCTGCGTGGAATACCTTATAGTGAATTTTGGAGAGCTTGCATGAAACCATGAGTGGCAGTTATGTTTGAGTCAATTATACTAGAAGGAGAATAAGTGAAAGTGGGACGAAAGGCAACAGCGAAATGAGTTCCAACTCAAATTTTGGAAATAAGAATTAAGAAGCTACGAAATTATGAAGTTAAAGACGATCAAAGCATAATGGAGTTAAGCTCAATGGAGTGCGACTTAGAAGATTGAAGACTAGATATGCGCATCTTGTCTTTTCTTTTAAGAGTATATTCTTGATCCCTGTTTTCCTGTAGAGTTTACTTGCATGCTATCTTATATGTATATCCCCTCGGTCCTATTCTCAATCCTATTTCTGTTGCAAACCCCATAAGGAGTATGACTCATCTGTTAGTAGTACATGTTAGGGTTTGAGGATGTTCGTTGTGTTGACTAAACTTTTTGGGTTTTATAGGATATGGGTTAGTTCTAGGAAGGGATTTCTTGTGACCTAAAAGGAGTCTATCATGCTCAGTTTCCTAGCAAAATATATATATTGGTTGGGTTGAGTAATTCTTTGGGTGTCAGTCTGATGTTGATTTCGGTCTTTGGGGCTGGTGCTTAAGGAGTTCTTCTCCTAATCCGTATACGTGTGACGTAGATTTCCAGTTTTGACATTTCCTAATGGGCACAAAGTTTTTACTTGCTTCTATCTTCTCGATCCTATCTTGAGAACCTTATTTTGAACCCTATGGATGTAAACTTGTGTTTGAGACATGTAATGGTTGATGTTTGCAAATGGTTGCAAGTGGTTGCTCGTGGTTGCATAACACACATTAGGCACTATATCGGCTCGGTCACATTTTCATATTGCATATGCATCAGTGCTTATGCTTGTACATGGATGGAAACTTGATATGATATCATTTGGATGTTTCATGTGAATGAATGTTTGTGCACTCATGTAGATATTATGAAGTATGTTAGGAATTTTCATACATGTTGGACTCATTACGCTAACATATTTTTCATTAAGGAGGTCTATTGAATCAGTAACCGCCTGATCTTTTGCATTAGATAAGTACATATACACACGCTTTCTGCATATATTCATACAGCATTATTAATCTTTTAAGGACAATGATTGCTTGTGGATGATGTTTTGAGTAGATGGATGATGGATAGTAGGATACATACTTCCTAACTTAGAGATTTTGGGGAAGAAATCCTTTAAGGAGGGGAGAATGTAACAACCCGTATTTTAATAAAATATTGAAACCATAAATCAAGGCAGAATTAAATTTTAAAATAATAAACAAGGAAAACGGGTTGCGCCATTGTGTTCGTCTCGAAATTCTACTTGGAAAAGAGTCCGAGTTTTCAAAAAACGGATTCCGTACGAGGGAGATATGACCCTCCGATGTTTCAGAATATTCAGAATCAAAAACAGCTCGAAATTCGAATTCGAAACTCGAATTCAAACCCCAGGGCAGACTGGGCGGGAATTTTCCCGCCCAGGACCAGGTCGACCTGGGAGTCGACATTGTGGTCGACCTCCCAAGGACCAGGTCGACCCTATGGTCGACCTGGTGCCAAAATCTGTTTTTCATCCTAGGTTCATTCTGATGTTTTTGGACACGTTTTCAGTCCAGATTCATGACTCTAAACCTATATAAACAGCCCCCTAGCCTCATTCTCTCTACACCATTTCATTCTGTCCTTATGCTACCTCTGTGAAAATCAAAATGATAATATAAAAATTAAAAGAGACTACTTCTTCTTCGTCAAGACAACATCTAGGAATTGCAAATTGGGGGTTTTCAACTAGAATAAAACTAAACAAATAGAGATTCAACAACTGCAATAACCGTTTCTAGAATAAAATCTCTGCACTCTAATTCTTGATCCATGCTCTGTAAGTTATAGTTACTTTGAGATTGAAACTTGTTAAATTTAATATGGACATGGAATAAAATGAAATTGGACCTAAGCTTGATTATATATTTGGATTTGTTCTTGTCTCTCCTTGAATCTATGATTTTGGGTAATTTCTTATCAACCGAATCATGCCCATTCATGTTGTTGGACCTAGTTAATTATTCAAACGCTAGATTGTAAAATGAATTCTTGGACCTTGACTTAATGATAAGACTTTTTAATTTAGTTTTCACCCTACTCTCTCTTGAATCTTGAATTTGGGATTAATGCAAGTCTATCTATGTTCTTAAACCTTAATTTACATATTGTTGTTCTAGATCCTATTCACATGCCTACGATGTGTTAAACTATTATACACCGATTCTGTTAAACATAGATTGGTAATTAGCTTGGACTTGAATTGGCATAACTTGAACACGGAAGTGAACGTAAACTTGATAATTGTCACGAACGTGGATTGTGAACTTGGAAATCGGATATGATTGTTAAGATCTTAGGAACATAATTAAAGAAAATATAATTTGGTGGTCAAACCATGTATTTAGGTAATTATGGAACGCGACAAATAGCATGAAATTGATACAATGGGAATAACTTGAATACAAAATTGACTGTCACTTGATAGTTGATATTTGACATCTAAAAGGCACGTAAACATGCTTGTGAACTTGAAACATGAATTGGTTATGAATTTGAATCATGAACTTAATAATAGGCATAAGTTAAAACCTGAAAACTTGACATGAAAATTGAACATGGACATGACACTTAGAATGAACTTGAAAATGGCCAACTCGAGGTTGGGTTGAGTTTGCAGTGTAATTCTACCCGAAACCAACCGGCAAAGCCAGTGACTGCAAACAATAGGATCCAATGTGAGTAATTGGTCATATCACGCTTAAAACCCAAGGTTAGACTAGGTTGTGGTGTAAATCTTCCCGGAACAGCCCGGCATATCAAGTAACCACAACAAGTCAAATGTGAGAGGTTGGGGTGCGTTAATTTATTTAATGCCATATGATAGGGTTAAGTCGTGAACCGCTTGAATATACTTAACAAATTTGACACGATGATTTGATGGGATTCAGTCATGAACCACTTGAATATACTTAACCAATTTGACACGATGATTTGATAGGGTTAAGTAATGAACCGCTTGAATATACTTAACCAATTTGACATGATGATTTGATAGGGTTAAGTCATGAACCGCTTGAATATACTTAACCAATTTGACACGATGATTTGATAGGGTTAAGTCATGAACCGCTTGAATATACTTAACCAATTTGACAAGATGATTTGATTGGGTTAAGTCATGAACCGCATGAATATACTTAACCAATTTGGCATGATGATTTGATAGGGTTAAGTCATGAACCACTTGAATATACTTAACCAATTTGACATGACACATAAACCGGTTAAGTCACGAACTTGAATGACCACACTTAACCAAATTAACATGCTAAACTGATGGGGTTAAGTCTCGAATTTAAATGACAACACTTAACCTGCTGGACGGAAACCCTAGTTACGCGGTCCTTTTCAGTGGTAACCCACTAGATGTATCATGGTACCCTGGAACTAGGCAGGGTAGGGAACGATTACTGGGTTGATTGTAAGCGACCAGAATGACGGCGGAGTTGGTGCGCCATTGTAGGTTCAGCCGGACTATGGTCGTGCACGTAGTCCATAGTTGAAAAAGCAGGCATTGGGCACCAGTAGGTTTACAATGTGCGTGCTTGATTCGTGTCGGTGGTTGGCACCCTAGGGCTTGATACACCCTATGGTGGACCTAGCACAGGTGACTACATTCGTGATAGGGCTGTATGACACAGACACATGACGAGCTAGAACTTGTAGGGAGCTGATCGATTAATAGATCGTTTCGTGGGACCCAGTAATGGGTCATTTCATGATATTGGGCAAGGGATCATTTCATAGTTAATACACGACACGGGTTGGGTTACTAGTACAGGTGGTAAAGGCGCATTTCTGTTTCTGTTTCCGTTTTCGTTTCTGTTTAGACATTAGGATAACACCTAATTCCGTTATACTAGTATTGGTGCAGAGAATGTTGAACATGCGATGCTATAGCGTAGTTTATCTTGTTACCTTAGTTTATCTCGTTTGCGTAGTTTATCTTGTTATTTTAGTTTAACTTGCCTGTCTTGTCATCATCCTTATGTTTACTTTCAGTTTATATATGTCATGTTATCTTTACTTATTTCTATTCTGAAATTCACTAGGACTTACCAGTCTGTATGACTGACCTGTTTTTGTTTCGCCTCGTTTTCTTCCGTTTCCCCCCAGGTTCTCAGGGAGGAAACACTACTACTTGGTTTGGACTTCTTTCTGCTTCAAGATCATCATATATGGCTTGGACCTTTCTTGGCTATGGCTGCTTTACTTTTTTACTTGGGGAATGATTTATGACTATGGTTTTATGCTTCTTTACTATTGCAAGAAGGATTTCGATGTAATGAATTTAATGGTATTTTGATGTAAAAGGGTTTAGACCTTACTAGATTTTAAAGAAATGAAATTTGGTTTTCCTTCCACTGTTTTATATGTTCTGTCTTGTAATATTTCTGTGTATGTTTACCTAGATAATGCTCCACCAAAGCTAGTGCATTCCCTTTGTGGGTGACCCTAGCGGAGGTGGGTTGTTACACTTTAGATTTTAACGTGTAATTGGACTCGTGAATATAATAGATTAAAATATAGAACTGTGCCTATTTGCAATTAAATTATCTTTGATTCATGCTTATGTCAAATCTAACGTTATCTATGCCTTTGGATCTGATTCTTGATTGTGACCTAGAACTTATTGTGGAATTGCCAATGACTATGATTATGGGACTTTTGCCTAAGACTATGACTATGACTATAAGACTGTTGCCTATGACAATGACTATGATTCATAATTTTGAGACTATTACATATGATTCATGACTATGAGACTATTACCAAGATTCATGACTATGAGACTATTGCCTATGACATTGATTAAGAAACTATTGTGATTACTCGCTTATGACTATTGTGGTTAATTGCCTATGACTATTGTAGTTAGTGGCTTACGTTTATTCCCATTAACCTATTAGGTTGTACTTCGAACTGGCATTATGTTGGACCAAATCACCTATGCGTATTCCCATAATTATGTTGGATCTCATTTTTGGGTGTAACTTGTCTACTTTATTCCTATTCACTGTTATGTATATCAAACCCATTGGAACCATTAGTTTTGTATCTGGTTCATTCTTGCATGGCTATTCTTTTATGTCAATTCTCGTGCTTATCCCCTATTCCTTACTTCGATACTGTTAGTATCATTTCATGAGTACTTAGAAACTTGTGAAATCATGTTATACGTACGATTACGGCGCGGTAATTTGGACGTAGCTTAATTAAGTTAATTTGGCATAATAAATATGTTGACAATATCTGAATTGGCTATAATAGTGAATAATTTACATGCATATTAGACTTGGGCGTAAATAGTAAATTCTTAATTGGCCGCAAAGTATGTAATTGGCATATAAACCATGTTTAGGGCATAAATTGTAAACTAGAATATTAAATCTAGTTTTGACATGATCTGTAAATGGGAATATTAGATCTAAATTGGCATAAACTGCAAATTGGGTTAATTGGTAGGTAAGTCAAGTTTTGGGCATAGAATATAAGTATGTTAATTGGCATGTCAAATGAATTTGATCTAGGCTAAATTTATTTATGGAAAATTTACATGAATTGAAAATATGTAAATTAGAGAAGAGGAAAATGCCTAACCCGAGGTCAGATTGAGTTATGGTGTAAAACTGCTCGGAACCGCCCGGCACATCCAGTAACGAAAACAATACCTGTCTAATGTGAGAGTTTAGTGCATCAAGCCCAGAAAGACGCGAGGTTAGACTGAGTTGTGGTGTAAAACTGCCCGGAACCGACCGGCATTTCCAGTTACCATAACACTACTTGTCTAATGTGAGTGCTCGGTGCTTTAATTAATTAATTAAAGCTCATGAACAATCAAGCTAGAAATGGTGAGGTTAAGTTAATTTGGACACTTAACCAACTTAACATGTTAACAAGACAAGGAGGGTAGGGTTAAGTAATTGAGAAAACACTTAGCGAATTCAAAATGTTAACTAGACAAGATTGACAGGGTTAAGTTCATTTGGACACTTAACCAACTTAACATTTTAACAAAGCAAGATTTGTGGGGGATAAGTAACTAAGGAAACACTTAACCATTATAACACGTTAAATAGACAAGTGGGTAAGGTTAAGTAAATGTTTAACATGCTAACCAGAGTAGATGGTGGGGTTAAGTAAACTTAGAACACTTAGCCATTATAGCATGATGAATAAGTAGGGTTAAGTTAATGAGAGACACTTAACCAGTATAATCTGATAAATGAGTAAGGTTAAGGAACACTTAACCAATTTATGGGTAGGTTAAGTCAACGTGAACTACTAGATAACACTTGACCAATTCACCATGACAAGCGAATGGGTTAAGTTAACTTGAATTGACTGATGACACTTAACCAATCCAACATGACGAGAAAGAGAACTAAGTAGTAAACCTTAGTTAAGAAAACTAAGTAGTAAACCTTAGTCAAGAAAGCCACGTAGAACACGAGAAGGAGCGAACATCCATCTGATCATGAAGAAGGCCCCAAAGAACTGGGTTATGAAGCACGCTGCTTCGAGGGGACGTGAGGGTACTCTTGGTATATGTAACACCCCACATCCGTTAGTGTCACTCACAACGGGTATGCACTAAGTTCTGTGGAGCATTTTGGGTAAAAGATGCAGATAAATTACAAGACAGACAAAAATTACAACAGGGGAAAATAAAACTTTGCTTTATTGATAAAATAGTTTGTACAACGATTTCTTTATAGTATCAGAGTATCATCTGTCGTACAAAATATTGAAGCATAAAACAACATTTATATTCCCCAATGTAGCAAGAGCCAGCCATAGCATCTGAAAAGAGAATCCAAGCAAAACTTTGACAAATCTTCAAGCTGGGAAAGGTTGACAATCCAACTTAACCTGAGCTATACTATTCCCTTCTTTACTACCTGGGGGGAAACGGAAGAAAAGAAGACGAAAGAAAAACAGAGTCAGACATAAAGCCTGAGTAAGTTCAGTAATTTCTAGCATGTGAACATGGAAAAACAAAACGACATGAATTAACTTAATACAAGATAATACCATGACGATAGGGTCAGAAAGATTTGACAAGATAATCACAAGATATGCTAAGATAAGATAAACTGGATACGCTCTAATACTTTCGCCGCTTCGCTATTTCCTTTTTATACTGGTTTCTATATCTCTGCACCACCTAATTAGTGTCCTACTAGTAACGATAACGTGATCCCGATCCCTGTAGTTTCCATTGCCCTCAGGCATACATTTATTATTTATTACCTAGATCTAATCTAGGGTTTTCTATCAAGTGCTTTCTAGATTCAACTAGAGTTTACGCTATCTGCTGAACGCTTCTCGGATTCATGGTTTATGCCACCTAGTCCAACTAGGGATTATGCTACCTGTCGAACAATGCCCCCCTGTCTAGGACACACTACCTAGAGTGGTATATGTTCCTAGACTTCCCCACACATGTATCGGGAATCGTTATCACTTGTCCAGATGCACTTGTCCTGTAATGTGCGGCCCAAGTCCTGTGGCAGGGCAAATCAAGAAACAAAGAACTCGGTCGGGAGCTTTCAGATATCTGCCCATGCAGACGCTAAGGTCTGTTTTTTTTTCCAGTGGCTATGGTCCCACTCGACCCCTCCCTCAACTAATGAAAGGCACACCTTGAAAAATGAGAACTATACGCAGGCCACCTATGCCCCCACTAACCTATGGCCATCCTCCCCCATAACTAGATAGCAAGTATATGGTCTTTTGGAGTTCTCCGCCTTTCTGCTTCACGTATCTCGACTGACTCAAGATGGATGGTAGACAACGAGTTGCTATCACAGGGCTACCGTTTTCTCGTCGAATCACGATGGTCCATCCTAGTCTTTAGGTTGCCATATTTTGCAACCAAGGCATACACTTGGTTCTTCTAATGCAGACCTTAACCTCTGTGAGCCTAGGAGGATCATCTGCAGCCTCACAGAGGGATACCAAGAGTACCCTCACGTCCCCTCGAAGCCTCGGGCTTCGTAACCCAATTCGTTGGTGCCTTCTTTTTTTACTCAGATGGACATTCGCTCCTTCCCGTGTTATACTAAGAATTACTACTTAGTTTTACTAACTAAGGTTTACCAATTAGTTTCCAGAATCGTTGTTTTCTTAACTAAGATTTACTACTTAGCTCCTTTTAACTAAGTTTACTACTTAGTTCTCTTTCCCATCAATTTGGATTGGTTAAGTGTCATTAGTCAATTCAAGCTAACTTAACCCTCTTCATTTGTCTTATTAAACTGGTTATGTGTTATTAGTAATTCATGTTGACTTAACCCTACCACAAACCAAGTTATATTGGTTAAGTATTTCTTATTACTTAACCCTACCCATTCATCCTGTATTGGTTAAGTGTTCCGTTTTAACTTAACTTTGCCCGTCTGCTTTAACTAACATGTTATTAGTGGTTAAGTATTATCACTTCATGTTTTAGACTTAACCCTATTCCTTTGTCACAATCTGATGGTTAAGTGTTCAAGTTTACTTAACCCTACGGTCTAGCCTAGCTAACACATCAGATTGGCTAAGTGTATTAAATTTTACTTAACCCCAACCTCTAGTCTAGTTAACATGTTAATTTGGCTAAGTGTATTAACTTTACTTATCCCCACCATCTAGTCTAGTTAACATGTTAATTTGGCTAAGTGTATTAACTTTACTTAACCCCTACAAATCTTGTCTTGTTACCATGTTAAGTTGGTTAAGTGTCCCTATGGACTTAGCCCTCCCATTCTAGCTTAACTGTGTTAAGTTGGTTAAGTGTTCCTATGGCCTTGACCCTCCCATTCTAGCTTATCTGTGTTAACTGTCTGTATTAACCTAACCCCACTCATCGGTTTGGTTATCTTGTTGAATTGGTTAAGTGTCTTAGTTAACTTAACCCTACCATTCTTGTCCTAGCTTTAACTAAATAAATTAAAGCCAGGACCACTCACATTAGATAGATATTGTTGCGAATACTTGATGTGTCGGTTGGTTCCGGGCAGGTTTACATCGCAACTCAGTCTAACCTCGGGTTAGGCATATTCGTATTTTTTAAGTTCAAAGGGTTTTGATAAATTTTCAAATCAGGTTTTGAATGTAACCATCCCGTCCGTCGGATCAGTTTGGGATAGCCAAGAAGAGCAGGAAACTTGTATTTTCCAAACCCAAGCCTAGACACTATCCTCTCTGTCACCCTACAACTTTCTGGTGTATTATTAAAAGAGATGTCGTTAATAAACCTTTAATTTGTCTAAATTTACATTTTCTCATTTAGGACAAATTCTATAAGTAAATCATTCCTAATTTACTTATTTCCTAATTACTCCTTTAATTTAAATTGTCAACATTTATTCTTATGGCCCATTTTCCCCTATATATCATATTTATGCTTTTTGGTATGTAAACTACACCAAACTAAGTGTCACTAACTATGATTTTTGCCAAACATGACAATTACTCGCAATTATGACCAATTTCAAATTTATGCCAATATACTTATCATGCCAAATTAGCTAATCCAATTCCGATTTAACATTCTAATTACAGTTCAAGTCAAACTAGACCTATTATTCTAGTTCACAATTCATGTAAATGCTAGATTTATAAGTCAATACTAGATTCAAATTACACATCCTATAATTCATGTCAAATTTATCCAATTTGCGTTTCTATGAACAATCCATAATACATGTTCCAAATTCATGGCAATTTCCAAGTTTATAACTACGTTTTCAGTAAATTTTTATATTTTGCCCAAATCAAATTCCCATCGTTCGTATAATCGTGATTCAATCTAGATTATAGATAAATCTAGATTCGTAGAAAATAGGGAATGAACCAAAGATGGTATGAAAAAAATAGACATAATAACTGGCATAAATTGATAATTTACTAATTACAGACCTAACGAATTTCACTGAAATTGATCTAAAACATCGATGGCCTATAGGTCTGAAAATCTTATGACATAAAAAGGGTTGAATAACGACGTACGTTCAAGAGCATCGGTAGACCTAACTTAATAGGTAAATTCCCAAGATCTAAAACCAAAGAAAACCAAGAATAGACAGAATAGATAATCAGGTTTAGACCCAATTTCACAGTCACAAAACTTAAGCAACACTTTCCTAGTCATGAATCATAGGTGTTTTAATCACAGTAGTCCTTGTTATGTCATAGGCAATAGTTTATGTTTCCTAATCAAAGGCATAGGCTTGTGTTCATAGTCAACGAAATAATTCTCATAGTCACAGTCACAGTCATAGGCAATGTTCATAGTCATAGGCAATGTTCATAGTCATAGGCAAGGCCTAATTGGCCACCGAATCATAACAGTTCTTACTTAGGTCCAAGGATATAGGCATTGGTAAAAAGATTTGGCATATTCTTTTATTCCTTTAATTTCATGTCATGAACAGAGAGAAACTTTCAAATCTAAAAAGTAACCGACTTACATTGATCGGTTTTTAGAATAGAAAGATGGCGTTGCTATGATTCGTGCGACGTTGCTCGAAACTGTTTGAGTTGGCCTTTGATTCTTATCTTGAAGCTTTAATCTTGATTCGAATCTCTTCTTGACAAACTTGAGCAGCATAACCTTGTCTTGGATTTTCGTATTATTTTCTTATTTTTAATTATTCGTACATTTTCTCATAGGCAGCATAAGGATAGAAAAGAATTGTGAATAGAGAAGGAGACTAGGGCTGTTTATATAGTGTAGAAGTCAATGAATCTGGTCAGAATGGCGTCCGGATACAGAAAAATGAACCAGGCTGCAGATCTGGAAAAAGCAGGGAGGTCGACCCCTAGGTCTACTACCCAGTCGACCTAGGTCTTAGGCGGGAAAATTCCCGCCCAGCCCAATCTGGGTCCGATTTTGAATTTTGAACTCGTTTCTGAACCGTTTCTGTCTGTTTTAATTTTAAACTGAATTCTGAAACTTCCGGAGGTCATATCTCCCTCATACGGACTCCGATTCACAAAAACTCGGACTCGTTTTCATGCAAAATTTCGAGACAAATGCAATGGCGCAACATGTTTCCCTTGATTTTGATTTTAAAATTTAATTCTGACTTGATTTGTGAATCTTAGTGTTACAAAATTACGGGGTGTTACAGTATCCCTCTATGAGGCTGCAGATGATCCTCCTGGGCTCACGGAGGTTAAGGTCTGCATTAGAAGAGCCAAGGATATGCCTTGGTTGTAATAATAAGGCAACCTAAAGACTAGGATGGACCAGCCTGATTTGGCGAGACCATTTTTTGCCCTGTGATAGCTACTACTCGTCTACCTACCATCTTATGTCAGTCGAGATACGTAAAGCAGAAAGGTGGAGAACTCCAAAAGACCATATACTTGCTATCTATTTATGGGTGAGGTTGGCCAATAGGTTAGTGGGGGCATAGAGGGCCTGCTTATATTTCTCATTCTTGTTTTTCTTGGGTGCCTTTCATTTGTTAGTTAAGGGAGGGGTCCAGTGGGACCATAGCCACTGCAAAAACAGACCTTAGCATCTGCATCGGTAGATATCTGAAAGCTCCTAACTGAGTTTTGTGTTTCTTGATTAGCCCTGCCACGGGACTCGGGTTGCAAATATAGAGGACATGTGCATCTAGACATCGATAACGATTCATGACACATACGTGGTGAAATTCTAGGAATATATTCCTCTCTGGGTAGTGTGCCCTAGACTAGGGGGAATCGCTCGATAGGTAGCATAATCCCTAGTTAGAGCTAGGTCGCGTAAACACTGAATCTGAGAAGGGTTCAATAGGTACTGTAAACCTCAGTGACCCTGGGCAGCATAAACCCTAGTTGAATTTAGGAAGCGTTCGATAGAAAACTCTAGATTAGATCCAGGTAATAAATGGAATCCCAAAAATAGATGTACACCTGAAGGCAACCACAATTACGGGGATTGGGATCACGTTATCATAAGATCATGTTATATAGATTACTAGTTGGGACACTATTTAGGTGGTGCAGAGGTATAGAAATCAGTATAACATGGTAGTCACGAAGCAGAGAAGGAGTTGAAGCGCATTCAGTTTATCTTGCCTTGTCATATCCCATATTTATCCAATCTTATCTTATTACTATGGTTTAGTCTTATATTTAGTTTATTCATGTCATGACCCTTTTCCCAGTTTAAATGTTAAGAATCACTGAGCTTACCAGGCTTATGTTTGACCTAGTTTGCTTTCGCCTCTTTTCTTTCGTCCCCCATCCCCCAGGTAGTCAGGGAGGGAATAGCTTAGCTTAGTTTGGACCACATCTCCTTCCAAGCTTGAAGATTAGTCGAAGTTTTGCTTGGATTTCTCTTTTCCAGTGCTATGGCCAGCTCATGCTACATTGGGGAATATAAATGTTATTTTATGCTTCTTTAGTTTGTTATGTAAGATAGATACTCTGGTATTGGAAAACAATTGTTGTACAAACTGTTTTATCAATGAAGTAAAGTTTTATTTTCCGTTGTTTAAATTTCTCTGTCTTGTAATTTATCTGCATCTTTTACCTAAAGCGCTCCACCGAAGTTAAGGCATTCCCTTTGTGAGTAGCCTTAACGGAGGTGGGGTGTTTCAGGAGCTTGCTAAAAAATCTTCTCTTTATCGCAGCACTCAGTCTTCTAGGAAGAAAACTATCGACTCTGGAACCTCAATCACAGAGAAGAAGAAATCAAAGCGTCTCATGTCTGATGCTGAAAAGGAAGCTAAAAAAGCTCTTAAGGCTGCCAAGAAGTCCAAGTCTACTCCGAACCCCAATTGACAATGCACTTTGTTTGCTATTTTGATTTTCTATTGGTCCGCTACTATTGCAGCGAGTGCGGCCCTCGCATCTTTTGCGTGATTTCCCTGTATAAAATCACGTGTTTGTAAATAAAATAGTTTGTTTCCTGCAATGTCTAATAGTTGTCAGCTTAGCAATTAAGTAAAAATGCAAATGGACAGCATGTCATATTACAGTTATATAATAAACTCATTATTAAGGGGAACATGTGTACACATATATGCACCTAATCGATCTTGGATAACTGATTAAGAATTATTAAAGATTATTTAAATTCAAAATCCAGTTGCCCCCGATTCTCTGACGGGGCCAAATTCCTTTTGTCATTGATGTTTGTTCTTTTTAGCATCTTTATACTCTCCTATCTCATAACCAGGTTAGAGTACTACTGAGGCGGTCTCTTATTGGGGTGCACCTTCACACCTAGAGGGACGTCATCTTCCCGTCCTTTATACTCCCTCTCAATTCATGAGAGTTAAAGTTAAGAATGTCATCTTCCCATTCTTTTGCATTTTATCACACAAGCGGTCATTTTGTTCGCTCCTGCACATAGGTTATCTCTAATTTTCCAAATCTAATTTAATGTTACATGATCAAGATATAATAGTTGTTGAAGAAATAAATAATGCAGGAAAGTAAATGACACACGATATTTTATAGTGGTTCAGCTAAGTCGTAGCCTACATCAACTTCATAATCCTTTGTTCATGTAAACAGACTTTTTAAGGCAAGTTGTGCCTTTTTAAATAGCTTATAAAAACAAAAAGGAAGACATTTCATATTCAACTCAGGTATCGTCGCAGGTGCTGACCATTCCAGGTTCTGGGAATCTCTTCACCGTCCACGGTCGCTAGCTTGAATGCTCCTGTATCAAGCTTCCGTTGAATGACGTATGGCCCTTCCCATTTCAGACATAATTGGGTTGAAGGCGGGAAGACTTGTTTCAATACTAGGTCTCCTCGTTCGAAAGTTTTGAAGCGAACTTTCTAGTCATAATAACGTGCTACTTGATGTCGATGTCTTGAGGCACGCAAGTCTGCTTCGTCTCTTTTTTCTTCAACCATATCAAGAGATTCTAGGAGGAGTGTTCTATTCATCACTGGGTCATAGTACCCTACTCGATGAGAAGGGACTTCTAGCTCTATCGGGATTACTGCTTCTGACCCGAAGGAGAGTGAGAAAGGGGTATGGCCAGTGGCCGTCTTAAAGATTGTCCTACAGGCCCACAAAGCTAGTGGCAACTCATCAACCAACTTTGCTTTGGCCCGCTCCAACTGCTTCTTCAAAATAGATTTAATGACCTTATTTATTGTTTCGACTTGACTGTTTGACTGCAGGTGAGCTACAGAAGTGTATCGTCTGTCAATCTTGTATTTCTGGCAGAAATTTCTGAATTCGATGCTGTCAAATTGTGTCCCATTATTAGTTATGATGGTCTTCAGTATCCCAAATCGACAGATGATGTTTCTAACCATAAAACTAATCACTTCCTTGCCGTGATCATGTCTAAAGGTTCAACTTCCACTCATTTCGTGAAATAATCCATGGCAACGATCACGTGCTTTGCTTCCCTTTTAGCAATAGGTAACACTCCAATAATATCAATTCCCCACATGGAAAACGACCATGGGTTTACCACTGACTTAAGCTGAGTCGGTGGTGCTCTGGGAATTTTGGAAAATCTTTGACATTTGTCGCAGCGTCCTGAATAATCAGCCGCGTATTTATTCACGGTAGGCCAAAAATATCCATAGTGCAACACTTTCTTTGCCAGGGTTTGGCCCCCGGTGTGATCCCCATACTCACCTTCGTTTACTTCTTGTAGCACACGTTTGATGTCGTCATGTGCGGTACACCGTAATATGGGCATTGAAAACCCTTGGCGATAAAGGACGTCGTCCTGTAAAACGTATCTTGCAGCCTTAAGCCTTACAGCTCGTCTCTCGCTTTTCTTCACTTGAAGGATTCCACTCTTGAGAAAACTCTTGATCGGTGTCGTCCATGATTCTCTCTCTGGATCAACTCCTAAGGCTAGTTCTACCTCTATCAGGTCGAAACTCGGTGATTCCAAAAACCTCTATCGGAACCATTTCAGTTTCTTCGGGATTATCTGAACTTGCTAGTTTTGCCAACCGATCTGCTTTATGATTCTCTATTCTTGGGATATGCGTTATGTTATAACGCTCCAAATCGCCCAACAACCTCTTTACTTTTTCTATATAAGTAATAAGCCAAGGACCTTTAGTAACAAACTCCTCTCATACCTGGCACACAACTATTTTGGAATCGCAATATATGTCCAATGTCTTCACTCCTAGTTCTTTGGCGAGCCTCAGCCCGACAATCAGGGCTTCATACTCGAAATCGTTATTGGTAGAAGCAAATTCTAATCGCAACGCATAGTAGATAGATCGTCCTGCAGGAGTGATTAAAACAACTCCGACACTGGACCTTCGATCATTTTTGGCTCCGTCCGTATATAGCTTCCACGGACTTAGCTCTAGCTCTTGTTCTAAGGTAACCACCTTGTTATCTACCGTTTCCTCTTCGGGGATTGTGAATTCAGCTATGAATTGAAACACCCCACCTCCGTTAGGGTCACTCTCAAAGGGAATGCCCTAATTTTGGTGGAGGTTTATAAGTATAAGTCACAGATATACAAGACAGATATAAGAACACATATTTGTAAAACAGCGGAAAAACAAACAACTTTTATTCATAAAAGCAAATACGTGCTACAACAACAACACCATAATTGTCTTACATCTTTTCCAAATCATAACACTTTCATAATCTGTCTTGATTACATTATTTAAAGAAGCATAAATAAAACATAGATAAACTGCAAAAGCCCCATAGAGTTTGTCCAGAGCCATAGTTTGAAACGAAGAAGTCCAAGCAATACATTTCTCTTCTTCAAGCTGGATGTTAAGGCTGGTCAAGCTGCAGTGTTCCCTCCCTGTGGACCTGGGGGAAGGGGAACGGAAGAAAAGAAGACGAAAGAAAAGTAGAGTCAGACATAAAGCCTGAGTAAGTCTAGTACTATTTTGTCTATGAATAAAGAACTGGGTATGATAAGCATAATCGAGAAGTGGGAAAGCACTATAAACTTGGTTAAGTTGTCTAGGGTCGAATATACTATCGTACCCCATGTTAATCTCTGAACTCATATAAACTAGTTCCCAATTGGCACCCCATAATCAGGGTGATGTGATCCATTCAATGATGATCGGCTCCTACTCGCATAGTTACATGTGTCTTACGGCCCCCGATGTTGTAGTTAACTATGCTGGTCCCACCATGGGGTGTATCAAGTCCCATGGCGGCGGCCCGACACAACCTTAGAATGCACAGGTATGCTACTGGTGTCCAGTCCTTTATTTTTCTGCGCCGGAGTGTGTGCACGCCCGCACCCCGTTAGAACCTACACTGCTACACCACCGCCGTCGATTTGACCTCTTACAATCAGCCCAGTAATCGTGCCCCACCCTGCCTAGTTTAAGGGTATCCTGATACACCTTCTAGGGTTACTGCTGAAAAGGGTCCCCCGTTACTAGGTTTTCTATCTCTAGCCAACATGCTAAGTTGGTTAAGTGTTTTCTAACCTAACCCCCACTAGTCCGTTTAATTTAGCATGTTCTATTTTGATTAAGTCTTTAGTTCACTTAATCCTAACAATCCTGACTCAGCCTTAATTGTCTTATTAAGGCCCTGACCTCTCACATTAGACAGGTATTGTTGTGGCTGCCTGTTGCCGGTTGGTTCCGGGCAGTCTTACGCCACAACTCAGTCTAACCTCGGGTCCTTATTGGGCTCCATGTTTAACCTCCCACATTGGATAGGTATTGTTGTGACTACTGGACAGCCGGGCGGTTCCGGGCAGGTTTACATCACAACTCAATCCAACCTCGGGTTAAACACATCGTATGTTCTACATTTACATATTTTTGTCTTTCTTCTTTATTTTCTTATATGTAAATATTTGCGGCCCATTATTAAGTTAATGGTGTAAAGGTTACACAAATCATGGGCCCAACCCATACTTGAATTTGGGCCCTTCTATTTTATATTTTCATTCATTAGTAATTTTAACCCAACGTTATTTTCCCCGTTTAACATGTCCGTTTATTATGTATATGTTGGGCTTAGCCTTTTTAAGCCCAACTTAGCCATGCGAAAAGGGGAGGCTTAAAGCGTGATTACATACACAAAAAGGGGAAGGTGAGCGCATGAACTTGCAATATGACGTTGGAAATACAAAATAGAAACTGGTGTACTTGCATGGTGGTAACATATACTTTGGTCGTAAAGCATAGGTGACATGAATCAAGCCATGTAAACTTGTAGTTGAGATAAGAATCTAAATTGGGTATCATTATTGACACATAGTCATAACTACAACATAAACCTATATTTTATTTAGGCATAATGTCAAACATAAGCATGGCATAAATATTTCTAACATAAGCATGGCATAATGTCAAACATAAGCATGGCATAATGTCAAACATAAGCATGGCATAAGTATTTGTTCACATAACCATGGCATAAATATTTCTAACATGAAATCATGATTTTTACTTTAGTCATGCAAACTTGCAAAAAGGGATTTTTGAACCTAACCTAGCTATGTACCACATATGTCATCATATAATTCTTGTTGACAATTTCAATTATGCAAATTACAATCATAGCCTAGTCATATTCATAAGTTTGCTAATAGGTGTTCTAGTACAAAAGCATGGCTTAATACATGATGCCAAATTCTCAACATAATTTCATATGGATTATAATAACCCAAACTTATTCCAATTACTCACAAAAATGATTTTTGTATAAAAATACATATTATGATGGCATAGTAGCAAAGCCCCAAACTTGCATGAATTTTCAATCAACTACATACATGTAGCTTCAACATGGATTACATAATTTGTGAATATTCCAAACGTATACTTGCATAGAACTACCGCATGTAGTTCTTTATAATGAATAACATAATTCAAGAATATCCAAACGTATACAATATTTCAAATCAATAATAATCATAGTAACGCACAAATTATGAATTATTTATCACCACAATCAAGTATACAGACCACACAGTTATTTGTTCATACCAAAGTAATACTCTACTTACAATGGTGTGGTGAATTCTCAAATTTAGGGATAAGAAGATGCGGTTTGATTTGATTGAGTTGCTTTATGCCTTAGAATTTGCCTCCTAATCCTCTCTCTAATTTGGTGGCTACCCCGAGTCGTTCCTCAGCAACATGGCGGCTTTGTTCTTATTTTTGAATGAATAGATTAGGGTTAGTCTAGGGTTGTTTTTATAGAGGTAATGAACTGATTAGGACCGTTGATGTTGCTTGGTTAGATCGTAGCCTTTCATTCTAAGGAGAGACCAATTAGAGCTTGCCACCTAGCCCTAATGACAAAGCAGACCACAGAAAATTGGCCAACATAGACCTGGCCAGCCAGGTTAGACTGGGCTCGACCTGGCTCTGGACCAGGTCGACACCCCTATCGACAGCCCTGTCGACAGGCCTGTCGACCTGGTTAGACCAGGTCGACAGCCCAGTCGACCTGGGTGCGTCAGGCGGGTCTGGCCCATTGGGCCCCACTTCGGAAATTTTTAATTGTTTTATTCTGTTTGAATTTTAAATTTAATTCAAAATCTTCCGAAGGCCATATCTCCTTCATACGGACTCCGTTTTTCGATAACTCGGACTCTATTTCGCGTATTTTTCCGAGACGAACGCAATGGCGTATCCCGTTTCCCTTAGTTCTTTGATTTGAATTTGATTATACTTTAATTTATAAATTTCACAGTTATAGAATTTTGCGGGGTGTTACATTCTCCCCCACTTAAAAGGATTTCGTCCCCGAAATCTTCAAGTTTAGGAAAATGTATATCCTAACATCCAATCATCCATCTACTCATCCATCAAACACGAGCATCCATTGTCCTGAAAAGACTTCTAATGCTTTATGATCATATGCGAAGGGTGTGTGTATATGTACTTATCTAATGCAAAATCAGGCGGTCTACTGATTCAGTTGACCTCCTTAATGCGAATTATGTAAGTGCCATGAATCCATTATGTATGCAAATTTTCCTATTCATGATTCTACATGAGTGCACAATCATTCAATACAAATGCAACATCCATATGACAACACATTACAGTTCAACCATATACGAATGCGAACATATATGCATATGCAATATGAAGTGACTGAGCCGATCTAAAACCTAGATTGTGTGTGTATATGCAACCACGAGCAACCACTAGCAATCACTTGCAACCACTTGCAATCATCATACATAACATGTTTCAATTACATGTTTTCATCCAAAAGGTTTCTACCTAAAAGATAAGGTCGAGGAAATATACATAAAAAGATAGATAAAAGCGCAACTTATGGAAAAAGAAAGATCAAGGATGTACCCTTGAAAAGAAAAGGGTAGGCAGTGCGTATTCTAGCTACAGTTTCCCAAGTCGCGTCTCCCTCGGCGTCGCTCCACTAAACTTTGACGAGCTTGACTTCGCGGTTGCGTAGCTTCTTCACTTCCGTTCCTAGTATGCGGGTTGGAACTTTTCTTATGGTTGCTTCGCGTTCCACTTCGGCCTCTTCGAGGATATTGGGCTCTACCACTTCAGCAGACTCATGTAGACATTTTCGTAGATGTGAAACGTGAAAAACGTTGTGAACTCCAGCCAACTTCTCGGGTAGCTCTAATCTATAGGCCATTTTCCCAATTTTCTCGATGATAGGGAATGGCCCTACGAACCTTGGTGCTAGCTTTCATGTGGTTCCAAAACGAACAACGTTTCTTAGCGGTGATACCTTGAGAAAAACTTTGTCTCCAACCTCAAATTCAAGGTCGGTCCTCCTCTTGTCGGCATAGGACTTTTGTCTGTCTTGGGCCATCTTCATCCTTCTTCGTATTAAGTCTACTTTCTCTGAAGTCTCTCGGATCATATCTGGTCCAAGTATGAGCTTATCAGTAGACTCCCACCAACAAGTGGGCGATCGGCACGGTCTCCCATATAATGCTTCGAAGGGCGCCATTCCGATGGTTGCTTGATAGCTGTTGTTGTAGGCAAATTCCACCAAAGGGAGGTGGTCTTCCCATGTCCCTCCGAAGTCAAGGACGCATAGTCTTAAAAGGTCTTCCAAAACTCAGTTTATTCTCTCCGTTTGGCCGTCGGTTTGGGGATGATAGGCTGTGCTCAAGCATAACTGCGTTCCTACTGCTTCTTGCAGACTCCGCCAAAATTCACTGGTGAAGATGGGGTCTCGGTCACTAACAATGCTAGATGGTATTCCATGGAGTCGAACGATTTCCTTGAGGTAAAGTGATGCTAGGGATGAGGCAGTTCTTTTACTTTTGACAGGTATAAAGTGGGAGCTTTTAGTAAGCCTATCCACTATTACCCAAATGCTAGTGTTGCCTCTCCTAGACCTAGGCAGCCCATCGATGAAGTCCATTGAGATGCTATCCCACTTCCACTGTGGGACCTCTAGAGGATGTAGTAGTCCGCCAGGCTTTTTCTGTTCTGCCTTAACCTGTTGGCACACCATACACTTGGAAACGAACTCTGCCACGTCCTTTTTCATGTCGTTCCAAAAGAAAGTCCTTTTTATGTCTTTGTACATTTTATCTCCGCCTGGGTGTATCGTCATCTTGGAGTGATGTGCTTCTTCGAGAACCTTCTTTATTAAATCGTTTGTCTGTGGGACGCATAGTCTTCCGTCTCTCCTTAGAAAACCCTTATCGTCGATGGAGTATCTGTTGAGGTGACTTGAAGTCTCACCCCTAATTAGCCTATCAATTATTTCTACAAGCTGAGGGTCTTCGCGTTGTGCTGTCCCTACTGAATCCACTAAAGTTGGGCGCACTTCGAGAGATGCTAGCAAGCCTGGTACGAAATCGGAGGAAGGCCTAAAGTCGAAGCTGGCTATAAACTCTAGGCTTTGTCTTTCAACAAACAACGGGCTTAGGGTCAATTTCTTTCGGCTCAACGCGTCTGCCACTACGTTGCCTTTGCCCGGAGTGTAGGAGATTTCAAAATCGTATGAGGCAAGAAACTCCATCCATCTTTGTTGCCTCAAGTTAAGATCCTTCTACGAGAAAAGATATTTCAACGATTTATGGTCAGTGTAAAGTTCGAACTTCTCACCTAGGAGATAGTGTCGCCAAGACTTGAGTGCAAAGACGATGGCGGCTAACTCAAGATCGTGGGTCGGGTAGTTCTTTTCGTGCCCCTTCAACTGCCTCCCGCCTTAAGCTACTACCCTTCCTTCTTGCATTAAGACGGCGCCTAGCCCTGTCCCACATGCATCCGTATAAACAGTGAACATCTTGCTCCCATGTGGCAGCGTCAAGACTGGGGCTGTTGTGAGAGCCCTTTTCAGTCGTTGGAAAGCAAACTCGCAATCCAAGTCCCAATTGAACACTAGATTCTTCTTTGTCAATTTCGTTAGCGGAGCTGAGATTTTCGCAAAATCCCTTATGAATTTTCGATAGAAACCTGCTAGTCCTAGAAAGCTTCGGACCTTAGTTGCATTCCTTGGTGTCTTCCAATCCTGTACCGCCACTACCTTAGCAGGGTCCACCGCTAACCCTTGTTTGGATACTATGTGCCCAAGGAACCTCACCTCTTCTCTCCAAAAGTGGCATTTGGAGAATTTGGCTTTTAGTTGATGGACTCGTAAAGTTTCCATGATTGCCCTTAAGTGTTGAGCATGTTCCTCTTCACTCTTTGAGAAGATAAGGATATCATCTACGAAGACCACTACGAATTTGTTGAGGAAATCTCTAAATACCCTACTCATCAGGTCCACGAAGTAAGCAGGTGCATTTGTCAAGCCGAAAGGCATGACAAGCCATTCAAAGAAGCCGTCTGGGGTTCTGAACGCCGTTTTATCGATGCTATCTTCAGCCACCCTTAGCTGATGAAAACCGGTTGCTAAATCGAGCTGGGAGAAAACAGACGCTCCTACAAGCTGGTCAAATAAATCGTCAATTCTAGGGAGAGGGTGCCTATTCTTTTTCGTTAGCTTGTTGAGCTCCCTATAGTCAACACATGGACGGAGTGAACCATCCGCCTTTGTAGCGAACACCACTGGAGCGCCCCATTCTGAAATGCTCCTCCTAATGAACCCCTTTTCTAAAAGCTCTTTAATCTGTTTACTGAGCTCTTTTCTTTCTCGTGGAGCCATGTGTCTAACGGGCAACGCAACGGGCTTCGCATTATCTACAAGATATATGCGGAAGTCTATCTCCCGCTTCGGAGGCAAGCCCTTCACCTCTTCGAAGACATCCGGATATTCCCGGACCACTCTAACTGATTGCAAATTTTCAACAGAGGCATCTAGCGATTCAAGATAACTAAGCATAATCGCATACGAGGGATTACAAGAAATTTCCAAAGTATTACCGAGCTGGGTTAGGAGCCTAACAACCCTTTTCTCACAATCAAGGATGGCCCCATTACTGGATAGCCAATCCATACCCAAAATCAAACCATAACCCGAAAAGCCCAAAACAAAGGCAATACATTGAAATGCTACACTTAGAATAGAAATTTTCAATCCCAAACAGATCATAGACAAATGAGCTGGGCCCCCAATTGGGTTTAAAACAATTAAGGGGTCCTCTACCATACTAGTTTTTAGGTGCAGAGATTCTACTAAAGCAAACGAGATAAAGGAGTGTGATGCGCCAGAATCAAATAAAGTGCGAACGGGGTGATCATAAAGATAAACTACACTTTCTACAGAAGTGTTTGTACCTCGCTGTTGCAAAGGTGGCGCTTCTAGCACATGAACCTGTGCCCCTGGGGTGGATCCAGACCCCTGCCCCTGTCCTCGCTTCTTTGGACAGTCCTTAGCCCTGTGGCCTGTCTGACCGCAAGAAAAGCACCCACCATTCTCCTTGGCCTTCTTTTTCCGGCAGTCCTTTACTAAGTGCCCCACTTTGCCACAGAAATTACACTTCCTCTTCTCTTTGTTGCCTTTCCCACCTTTCTTAAAGTCTGTCTTCTTAGGCTGCAAACCCTCTTTCTTCCCTTGACAGCTTTCTGCCTTTGTCTCCTTCTTGCCCTTATCCTCCTCATTCAGCAATGCCATTTGCACCAATCTTTCATACGTGGCCCCCATGGGTATATGGGTCATGGCCAAACTGTGTAATGGCTCATTTAACCCTTTGACGAAACGGAGGGCCTTCTTATGCGGGGTGTTGACTAGGTCAAGCCCAAACCTAGCCAGCTCATCGAACTGGTTCACATACTCTCTAACAGTCTTGTCTCCTTGCTTAAGAAATAAGAATTTTTCCAACTGCAAACTTCTTTCCGCATCTGAGAGAAATTTAGTCTCAAACCTTGCCCTAAAGTCCTCCCATGTCTCCACTGGTCTTTCAGCATTAGTGACTTCCCACCAGTAGGAAGCCTCGCCCTTCAATAGCCACACTGCCAATTGTACTTTTTGTCTATCCTCTACCTCAAAGATGATGAATAGATCCTCAGTTTCCTTCAGCCAATTCCAAGCTGCTACGAAGGACTCAGTTCCATGGAAACTCCTTTCCTCCCATAGCTTTAAAATCTTTACATATCTTAGCAAATGTATTTCCCCGTGGAGGAGGTGGAGGAAGAGGTGCCGCTGCAGCTGGATGATTTCCTGCAGCTGGGGGAGGAGGAACGGTAGGACCTGGCTGAGTGGCCCTTGCTTCTAAGAACCGTCTAAACCAACCAGGTATCGGTACCCCTTCCGGCAAGTTAAGATCTTCAGACATGCTGAAACAAAAAGGATAGATTCAAAACGAAGGATAAGAGATAGTACCTATGGATTTGGGGAGTGGACTTTGCTTTTTAAAATAAAATAATATTTTTATCTTTTAAAAATGCTTCTTTAAATTTCATTTTTGAAATAAATTTTCAGAGCTTCTTATCTTATCTGGTAAACCTATGCTCTGATACCAAGTGAAACACCCCACCTCCGTTAGGGTCACTCTCAAAGGGAATGCCCTAATTTTGGTGGAGGTTTATAAGTATAAGTCACAGATATACAAGACAGATATAAGAACACATATTTGTAAAACAGCGGAAAAACAAACAACTTTTATTCATAAAAGCAAATACGTGCTACAACAACAACACCATAATTGTCTTACATCTTTTCCAAATCATAACACTTTCATAATCTGTCTTGATTACATTATTTAAAGAAGCATAAATAAAACATAGATAAACTGCAAAAGCCCCATAGAGTTTGTCCAGAGCCATAGTTTCAAACGAAGAAGTCCAAGCAATACATTTCTCTTCTTCAAGCTGGATGTTAAGGCTGGTCAAGCTGCAGTGTTCCCTCCCTGTGGACCTTGGGGGGGGGGGGGGGGGGGGGAAACGGAAGAAAAGAAGACGAAAGAAAAGTAGAGTCAGACATAAAGCCTGAGTAAGTCTAGTACTATTTTGTCTATGAATAAAGAACTGGGTATGATAAGCATAATCGAGAAGTGGGAAAGCACTATAAACTTGGTTAAGTTGTCTAGGGTCGAATATACTATCGTACCCCATGTTAATCTCTGAACTCATATAAACTAGTTCCCAACTGGCACCCCATAATCAGGGTGATGTGATCCATTCAATGATGATCGGCTCCTACTCGCATAGTTACATGTGTCTTACGGCCCCCGATGTTGTAGTTACCTATGCTGGTCCCACCATGGGGTGTATCAAGTCCCATGGCGGCGGCCCGACACAACCTTAGAATGCACAGGTATGCTACAGGTGTCCAGTGCTTTATTTTTCTGCGCCGGAGTGTGTGCACGCCCGCACCCCGTTAGAACCTACACTGCTACACCACCGCCGTCGATTTGACCTCTTACAATCAGCCTAGTAATCGTGCCCCACCCTGCCTAGTTTCAGGGTATCCTGATACACCTTCTAGGGTAACTGCTGAAAAGGGTCCCCCGTTACTAGGTTTTCTATCTCTAGCCAACATGCTAAGTTGGTTAAGTGTTTTCTAACCTAACCCCCACCAGTCCGTTTAATTTAGCATGTTCTATTTTGATTAAGTCTTTAGTTCACTTAATCCTAACAATCCTGACTCAGCCTTAATTGTCTTATTAAGGCCCTGACCTCTCACATTAGACAGGTATTGTTGTGGCTGCCTGTTGCCGGTTGGTTCCGGGCAGTCTTACGCCACAACTCAATCTAACCTCGGGTCCTTATTGGGCTCCATGTTTAACCTCCCAAATTGGATAGGTATTGTTGTGACTACTGGACAGCCGGGCAGGTTTACATCACAACTCAATCCAACCTCGGGTTAAACACATCGTATGTTCTACATTTACATATTTTTGTCTTTCTTCTTTATTTTCTTATATGTAAATATTTGAGGCCCATTATTAAGTTAATGGTGTAAAGGTTACACCAATCATGGGCCCAACCCATACTTGAATTTGGGCCCTTCTATTTTATATTTTCATTCATTAGTAATTTTAACCCAACGTTATTTTCCCCGTTTAACACGTCCGTTTATTATGTATATGTTGGGCTTAGCCTTTTAAAGCCCAACTTAGCCATGCGAAAAGGGGAGGCTTAAAGCGTGATTACATACACAAAAAGGGGAAGGTGAGCGCATGAACTTGCAATATGACGTTGGAAATACAAAATAGAAACTGGTGTACTTGCATGGTGGTAACATATACTTTGGTCGTAAAGCATAGGTGACATGAATCAAGCCATGTAAACTTGTAGTTGAGATAAGAATCTAAATTGGGTATCATTATTGACACATAGTCATAACTACAACATAAACCTATATTTTATTTAGGCATAATGTCAAACATAAGCATGGCATAAATATTTCTAACATAAGCATGGCATAATGTCAAACATAAGCATGGCATAATGTCAAACATAAGCATGGCATAAGTATTTGTTCACATAACCATGGCATAAATATTTCTAACATGAAATCATGATTTTTACTTTAGTCATGCAAACTTGCAAAAAGGGATTTTTGAACCTAACCTAGCTATGTACCACATATGTCATCATATAATTCTTGTTGACAATTTCAATTATGCAAATTACAATCATAGCCTAGTCATATTCATAAGTTTGCTAATAGGTGTTCTAGTACAAAAGCATGGCTTAATACATGATGCCAAATTCTCAACATAATTTCATATGGATTATAATAACCCAAACTTATTCCAATTACTCACAAAAATGATTTTTGTATAAAAATACATATTATGATGGCATAGTAGCAAAGCCCCAAACTTGCATGAATTTTCAATCAACTACATACATGTAGCTTCAACATGGATTACATAATTTGTGAATATTCAAAACGTATACTTGCATAGAAATACCGCATGTAGTTCTTTATAATGAATAACATAATTCAAGAATATCCAAACGTATACAATCTTTCAAATCAATAATAATCATAGTAACGCACAAATTATGAATTATTTATCACCACAATCAAGTATACAGACCACACAGTTATTTGTTCATACCAAAGTAATACTCTACTTACAATGGTGTGGCGAATTCTCAAATTTAGGGATAAGAAGATGCGGTTTGATTTGATTGAGTTGCTTTATGCCTTAGAATTTGCCTCCTAATCCTCTCTCCAATTTGGTGGCTACCCCTAGTCGTTCCTCAGCAACATGGCGGCTTTGTTCTTATTTTTGAATGAATAGATTAGGGTTAGTCTAGGGTTGTTTTTATAGAGGTAATGAACTGATTAGGACCGTTGATGTTGCTTGGTTAGATCGTAGCCTTTCATCCTAAGGAGAGACCAATTCGAGCTTGCCACCTAGCCCTAATGACAAAGCAGACCGCAGAAAATCGGCCAACATAGACCTGGCCAGCCAGGTTAGACTGGGCTCGACCTGGCTCTGGACCAGGTCGACACCCCTGTCGACAGCCCTGTCGACAGGCCTGTCGACCTGGTTAGACCAGGTCGACAGCCCAGTCGACCTGGGTGCGTCAGGCGGGTCTGGCCCATTGGGCCCCACTTCGTAAATTTTTAATTGTTTTATTCTGTTTGAATTTTAAATTTAATTCAAAATCTTCCGAAGGCCATATCTCCTTCATACGGACTCCGTTTTTCGAAAACTCGGACTCTATTTCGCGTATTTTTCCGAGACGAACGCAATGGCGTATCCCGTTTCCCTTAGTTCTTTGATTTGAATTCGATTATACTTTAATTTATAAATTTCACAGTTATAGAATTTTGCGGGGTGTTACATGAATTCAGCCAGCACCTGCCCTCCTATTGACCTCCGCGGTAGAAAATTCAAATCGAATTGACTCAACTCGATGTTCCATTTAAGTAACCGCCCCGAAGCTTCAGGTTTCTTCAAAACTTGCCTTAAAGGTTGATCGGTGTATACAACGATTGGGTGAGCTTGAAAGAAATGACGAATTTTGTGGGAAGCAATCAGGAGGCTATAAGCAAGTTTTTCTATTTTCGGATAATTACGTTCCACAGCGGCTTGCTTCTTGCTTACGTAGTATACGAGCCTCTGGAATTTATCCTCCTCACGTACCAACGTGGTTCTGACGGCATAAGATGATACCTCTAAGTAGACAAACAAATCCTCATGTTCCACGGGTTTTGATAATATTGGAGGCTTTTCTAATAAGTTTAATAGATTCTGTTAAGCTTCCACACAATCAGGAGTCCACTCAAAATTTTGTTTCCCTCGTTTTATCAGATCGAAGAAAGGTATGCACTTGTCTATGGCTTTGGAGATAAACCTGCTTAAGGCAGCTAATTTTCCGGCCAGGCTTTGGACATCCTTAATCTTCCGTGGCTCTTGAATATTATTTATTACTGCTATTTGAGTAGGATTTATCTCAATCCCTCGAGAACTCACAATAAACCCAAGGAACATTCCGGATGCAACCCCAAATGAGCATTTTTGGGGGTTTAACTTCATCCCACACCTTCAAAGAATGTCAAACATTTCGACTAAGTCCTTTGTATGATCAGAAGATTGTCTAGACTTCACAAGCACGTCTTCCACATAAACCTCCATGGTTTTTACGATTTCATTGTAGAACGCGCGGTTGACCAAACGCTGATACGTGGCTCCTGCATTCTTTAATCCAAACGGCATTACCACATTACAATATAACCCTAAGTCTGTGATGAAACTTGTGTGTTCCTGATCTGTACGTGCATGGGAATTTGATTGTACCCACATCCATAAAGGATAAAAGCTCGTGTCCAGCCGTCGAGTCTACTAGTTGATCAATCCTGGGGAGAGGAAAGCTATCCTTCGGAAAAGCCTTGTTCAAGTCAGAAAAGTCAATACATGTACGCCACTTCCCATTAGATTTTATGACTAGTATAGGATTCGATATCCAATCGGGATATTTTGAATCATCAATAAACCCATTCTCGTTCAATTTCTCTACCTCTTCCTTCAAAGCTGCTGACCGCTCTGGGTCTAACATCCGTCTCTTCTGCTTGACCGGCGGGTGCTTTGGATTAAATCTTAAAGAGTGGCTCATAACAGCAGGCGAAATCCCACACATGTCAGCGTGAGTCAAGGAAAATACTTCCAAATTTTCCCTTAAGAAATCAGCCAACTCTTTTGCTCTAATTGGATCCAGTTGTGATCTGATCTTCAGTACCTTTGTCAAATCTGTCTCCTCAATAGATATATCTATTGTCGTCTCATTAGGAGCCGCCTTTCTGTCCTCGGGTTCTCTATCCTCTCTGGGATCTGTATCCTTGAGCACATCTAAAGGCGAGTCTCTTGGGGTTGGACCCCTTAATTGCTATACTGAGTTTTCCTCTGAAGGGGGAGAATCGTCTTTGGATTCTATATTCGACCATTTCATTAGCATCTTCAACTCCGTCATGTAACAATCTCATCTTGTAGCTTGGTCACCTCTCATCACCCTAATTCCTGCTTCAGTCGGAAATTTAAGCAGCAAGCACCAAGGTGCAATACAAGCCCTAAAATCGGAGAGGGCGAACGGCCTAGGAAAGCATTGTAGGGTGACACTACATCCAAAACTACAAATGGCAGGATCCTCACTCTCTGGCGCTCTCCCTGTCCTAATGTCACTGGCAATTCTACGTAATCCATCGGAGTCGTTGACGCCCCATTGAAGCCCCGTATCCATCCTTCACAGGGCTTTAAATCTTTCGCTTCAAGTCTCATTTGTTCAAAAGATTTCTTGAAGAGGATATTGACTGAACTCCCGTTGTCCACCAACACTTTAAGGACTAAGGCGGGGCCGATGGCCATGGTAATTACCAGTGGGTCTTCAGTTGGTGATTGAATTACCGTATCATCTCTACTACGGAATATAACGTCGGCCGACATCATCTTTTGTTGTTTTACTGGAGTAATGTCTTCGAGGCTACTGCATTCCCCCACCTCAAGGTGTTTGGCAGCATTAACGTACTGATCCATTGCTTTGAAACTATGGCTAGCTAGATGGGGTCCGCCTATAATGGTATTAATAACAATCCCTTTACCTTTCTGTTGTGCTGTAGGTTTGGAAGTAGGCTGACTTTGGTTTGGTGCCTGCCCTCCTTATCCCCTATCCCGTGGGGCAACCTTGTACTCGTCTAACTTCCCTTCCCACAGCAACTTTTCAACTACATCTCTCAAATGACGGAATTCATTAGTGGAATGGCCGTGGGTTCCATGGAACATACAAAACTTCCCTATTGCGATCTCTTTTTCAGTGGAGTCTCTAGGATGTGGCCTTTTGTATGGCAATATGTTGTATGTATCCAAGTAAATATTTTCCAATGTATCACTTAACGGTGTATAGTTTTCAAAAGTCTAGAATCTAGGTCTTTAACTAGAGTTGCTCCCTTGGTTCCTATTCCTCCTCTTGTCGTTCCCATTTCTGTTGTTATTACCTCCGTTCTGGTTGTCGATGTTTACCTCAACTTTCCCTGAACTGTCACCACACTGCTTCACGGCAACATTGATTTGGACACCCTCCCTTGAGGCCCCTCCCGACTTTCTCTTCCTATTTGCATGAGCTTCTTATAGCCTTAAGCGAATATTGGCCTTTTCGTAGAACAATTCCCAAGTGGGAGGTGGTTTCCCAGATAGATAATCCCAGAATTCTTTGTCCGGGTCAACTCCTTTTATTAGAGCCATCAAAATAGTGGGTTTATGAGGGTCACTAATGAAACACCCCACCTTCGTTAGGGTTACTCTCAAAGGGAATGCCCTAATTTTGGTGGAGGTTTATAAGTATAAGTCACAGATATACAAGACAGATATAAGAACACATATTTTTGAACAGCGGAAAAGCAACAACCTTTTTATTTCATAGGAGAAAATACGTGTTACAACAACATTACCATAATTGTCTTACATACATCCAAAAACATAACATCTTCATAACTGTCTTGATTACATTATTTAAAGAAGCATAAAGAAAACATAGGTAAACTGCAAAGGTCCCATAGTTGTTGTCCAAAGCCATAGTCCAAAAACGAAAAGATCCAAGCAATACATTCTTTCACTTCAAGCTAGATATGAAGGACGGTCAAGCTGCAGTATTCCCTCCCTGTGGACCTGGGGGGGGTGGGGGGGAACAGAAGAAAAGAAGACGAAAGAAAAGTAGAGTCAGACATAAAGCCTGAGTAAGTCTAGGACTATTCAGTCTATGAATAAAGAACTGGGTATGATAAGTATAAACTAGAAATGGGAAAGCACCACACACTTAGTTAAGTTGTCTAGGGTCGAATATACTATCGTACCTCATGTTAATCTCTATACCCATATAAACTAGTTCCCAACAGGCATGCCATAATCAGGGTGAAGTGATCCATTTTATGGTGATCGGCTCCTACTTGCATAGTTACATGTGTCTTACGGCCCCCGATGTTGTAGTTACCTATGCTGGTCCCACCATGGGGTGTATCAAGTCCCAAGGTGGCGGCCCGACAAAAACCTAGAATGCACAGGTATGCTACTGGTGCCCAATGCCTTATTTTTTTGTGCCTGAGTGTGTGCACGCCCGCACCCCGTTAGAACCTACACTGCTGCACCACCGCCGTCGACTTGACCTCTTACAATCAGCCCAGTAATCGTGCCCCACCCTGCCTAGTTTCAGGGTATCATGATACACCTTATAGGGTTACTGCTGAAAAGGGTCCCCCGCTACTAGGTTTTCTATCTCTAGCCAACATGCTAAGTTGGTTAAGTGTTTTATAAACCTAACCCCCAATCAGTCTGTTTAGTTTAGCATGTTCCATTTTGATTAAGTATTAATATAATTTACTTAATCCTATCAATCCTGACTAAGCCTTAATTGTCTTATTAAAGCCTTGACCTCTCACATTAGACAGGTATTGTTGTGGCTGCCTGTTGCCTGTTGGGTCCAGGCAGTCTTACGCCACAACTCAGTCTAACCTCGGGTCCTTATTGGGCTTCATGTTTAACCACCCACATTGGATAGGTATTGTTGTGACTACTGGACACCCGGGCAGTTCTGGGCAGGTTTACATCACAACTCAATCCAATCTCGGGTTAAACACATCGTATTTTCTACATTTACATATTTTGTCTTTCTTCTTTATTTTCTTATATGTAAATATTTGCGGCCCATTATTCAAAATCAATTAATGGTGTAAGGGTTTACACCAATCATAGGCCCAACCCATTCTTGAATTTGGGCCCCTCTACTTTTATATTTTCATTTATTAATTAATTTGGCCCAACGCTATTTCCCCCGTTTAATACGTTCGTTTATTATAATATATGTTGGGCTTAGCCTTTTAAGCCCAACCTAGCCACGAGAAAAAGGGGAGGCTTAAAACGTGGTTATATACAGAAAAGGGGAATGTGAACGCATGAACTTGCAACATAACGTTGGAACTACAAAATAAAAACTGGTGTACTTGCATTGTGGTAACATATACTTTGGTCATAAAGCATAAGTGACATGAATCAAACCATGTAAACTTGTAGTTAAGTTAAGAATCTAACTAAATTAGATATCATTATTGACGCATAGTCTTAACTACAACATAAACCTATATTTTTACTTAGGCATAATGTCAAACTTAAGCAGATCATGTTTATAAAATTACTATATGTTTACAAAGGTGCTTACTTTTGTTACTAATACAAAAGTATAGTTCAACTAGAATTATTCCAACTAAATCATGATTTTTAATCTATTCACATAATCATGGCACAATTATACCCAAACATGAAATGACGGTTTTTGATCTATTCATAAAATCATGGCATAAATATTCCTAAACATGAAATCATGGTTTCATGCAAACTTGCAATTAGAATGTAAATCTAACATAGCTATGTGTCACATATATTATATAATTCTTGTTAACAACATAGGCCTAACATGTTTTTCAATTAGGCAAAATACCAAACATAGCCTAGTCATATTCATAAAATCAACATAAGTTCACAAAGAGGCTTACTTTTGTTTTTAATACAAAAGTATGGTTTTATACATAGATCATGATGCCAATTCCAACATAATTTCATATGAATCATAATACCCCAAATTTGATCCAATTACACACAAAGTGATTATTGTACAAAAATATACATTATGTTGGCATAGTAACAAAACCACATACTTGCATGAATCTCAATAAATCAACCACAAACATGTAGCTTCAACATGAATTACATACTTGCGAATATCCAATCGTTATATCACAACATTCCAAATCGATTAGAATCATAGCAACGCACAAATATGAATTATTATCGCCACAATTCCATTTCTTACATTACACAAATCAACACAATTATTTATTACATATCGGAATAGCACTCTACTTACAATCGTGTGATGAATTCTTCAATTCAGGAATCTGAATTCTGGATTTGGAGATGCTACTCCTTTGATGTAGGCGTTGATTTGATTTGTTTAAGTTGCTTTATGCTTTAGAGTTTGCCTCCTAATCGTCTCTCAAATTGGTGGCTACTCCTAGTCGCTCCTCAGTAGCATGATGGCCTCGTTCTTATTTTTGAATGAATAGATTGGGTAGAGTTTAGGGTCATTTTTATAGAGTTTATGAACTGATTAGGACCATCGATGTAGCTTGGATTAATCGTAGCCATTCATTCGAAAGAGAGGCCAATCAGGGGCTGCCACCTAGCCCTAGTGACAAAGCAAGCCTCTGAAAATCGACCAAACATAGACTAGGCCAGCCAGGGTGGGCTGGGTTCGACCTGGCTCTGGGGCCAGGTCGACAGCCCTGTCGACCTGGCTAGCCCAGGTCGACTGCCCAGTCGACCTGGGTGCCTTAGGCGGGAATTTTCCCGCCCTGGCCAATTGTGCCCGATTTTGAATTTTAAACTTGTTTTTCTGAGCTGTTTTCTTCTGTTTGAATTTTAAACTGAATTCTGAAACTTCCGGAGGCCATATCTTCTTCATACGGACTCCGTTTTTCGAAAATTCGGACTATATTTCGCGTATTTTTCCGAGATGAACACAATGGCGTATCATGTTTCCCTTAATTCTTTGTTTTGAAATTAATTATACTTTAATTTGTGAATTTTTCTGTTATAGAATACACGGGGTGTTACATTCTCCCCCACTTAAAAGGATTTCGTCCCCGAAATCTTCAAGTTCAGGAAGAATGTATACCCTAACATCCAAAAATCCATCTACTCATCCATCAAACACGAGCATCCATTGTCCTTAAAAGACCTCTAATGCTTCATGATCACATGCGAAGTGTGTGTGTGTACATGTACTTATCTAATGCAAAATCAGGTGGTCTACTGATTCAGCTGACCTCCTTAATGCGAATTATGTAAGTGCCATGAATCCATTATGTATGCAAATTTTCCTATTCATGATTCTACATGAGTGCACAATCATTCATACAAATGCAACATCCATATGACAACACATTAAAGTTCAACCATATACGAATGCAAACATATATGCATATGCAATATGAAGTGACTGAGCCGATCTAAAACCTAGATTGTGTGTGTACATGCAACCACGAGCAACCACTAGCAATCACTTGCAACCACTTGCAACAATCATCCATAACATGTTTTCAATTACATGTTTCCATCCAAAGGGTTTCTACCTAAAAGATAAGGTCGAGGAAATATACCTAAAAAGATAGATAAAAGCGCAACTTAAGGAAAAAGAAAGATCAAGGATGTACCCTCGAAAAGAAAAGGGTAGGCAGTGCGTATTCTAGCTTCAGTTTCCCAAGTCGCGTCTCCCTCGGCGTCGCTCCATTGAACTTTGACGAGCTTGACTTCGCGGTTGCGTAGCTTCTTCACTTCCGTTCCTAATATGCGAGTTTGAACTTTCCTTACGGTTGCTTCGCGCTCCACTTCAGCTTCTTCTAGGATATTTGGCTCTACCACTTCAGCAGACTCATGTAGACATTTTCGGAGATGTGAAACATGAAAAACGTTGTGAACTCTGGCCAGCTTTTTGGGTAGCTCTAATCTATAGGCCATTTTCCCAATTTTCTCGATGATAGGGAATGCCCTACGAACCTTGGTGCTAGCTTTCCTGTGGTTCCAAAACGAACAACGTTCCTTAGCGGAGATACCTTAAGAAAAACCCTGTCTCCAACCTCAAATTCAAGGTCGGTCCTTCTCTTGTCGGCGTAGGACTTTTGTCTGTCTTGGGCTGTCTTCATCCTTCTTCGTATTAAGTCTACTTTCTCTGTAGTTTCTCGGATCATATCTGGTCCAAGTATGAGTTTATCAGTAGACTCCCACCAACAAGTGGGCGATCTGCACGGTCTTCCATATAAAGCTTCGAAGGGCGCCATTCCGATGGTTGCTTGATAGCTGTTGTTGTAGGCAAACTCCACCAAAGGAAGATGGTCTTCCCACGTTCCTCCGAAGTCAAGGACGCACGGTCTTAAAAGGTCCTCCAAAACTCTTTTCACTCTTTCCGTTTGGCCGTCGGTTTGGGGATGATAGGCTGTGCTCAAGCATAACTGTGTTCCTACTGCTTCTTGCAGACTCCGCCAAAACTCACTGGTGAAGATGGGGTCTCGGTCACTAACAATGCTGGATGGTATTCCATGGAGTCGAACGATTTCCTTAAGGTAAAGAGATGCTAGGGATGAGGCTGTTCTTTTACTTTTGATAGGTAAGAAGTGGGCGCTTTTAGTAAGCCTATCCACTATTACCCAAATGCTAGTGTTGCCTCTCCTAGACCTAGGCAACCCATCGATAAAGTCCATTGAGATGCTATCCCATTTCCACTACGGGACCTCTAGAGGATGTAGAAGTCCGCCAGGCTTTTTCTGTTCCGCCTTAACCTGTTGGCACACCATACACTTAGAAACGAATTCTGCCACGTCCTTTTTCATGCCGTTCCAGAAGAAAGTTCTTTTTATATCTTTGTACATTTTATCTCCGCCTGGGTGTATCGTCATCTTGGAGTGATGTGCTTCCTCGAGAACCCTCTTTACTAAATCCCCTGTCTGTGGGACGCAAACTATTCCGTCTCGCCTTAGCCTACCCTTATCGTCGATGGAGTATCTGTTGGGGTGACTTGAAGTCTCACCCCTAATTAGCCTATCAATTGTTTCCACAAGCTGAGGGTCTTCGCGTTGTGCTGTCCCTACTGAGTCCACTAAAGTTGGGCGCACTTCGAGAGATGCTAGAAGGCCTGGTACAAAATCGGAGGAAGGCCTAAAGTCGAAGCTGGCTATAAACTCTAGGCTTTGTCTTTCAACAAACAGTGGACTTAGGGTCAATTTCTTTCGGCTCAACGCGTCTGCCATACGTTGCCTTTGCCCGGAGTGTAGGAGATCTCGAAATCGTACGAGGCAAGAAACTCCATCCATCTCTGTTGCCTCAAGTTAAGATCTTTCTGCGAGAAAAGATATTTCAATGATTTGTGGTCAGTGTAAAGTTCGAACTTCTCACCTAGGAGATAGTGTCGCCAAGACTTGAGTGCAAAGACGATGGCAGCTAATTCAAGATCGTGGGTCGGGTAGTTCTTTTCGTGCACTTTCAATTGCCTTCCGCTATAAGCTACTACCCTTCCTTCTTGCATTAAGATGGCGCCTAGCCCTGTCCTACATGCATCTGTATAAACAGTGAACATTTTGCTCCCGTCTGGCAACGTCAAAACTGGGGCTGTTGTAAGAGCCCTTTTCAGTCGCTGGAAAGCAAACTCGCAATCCAAGTCCCAATTGAACGCTAGATTCTTCTTGGTCAATTTCGTGAGCGGAGCTGAGATTTTTGAAAAATCCTTTATGAACTTCCGATAGAAACCTGCTAGTCCTAGAAAACTTCGGACCTCAGTTGCATTCCTTGGTGTCTTCCAATACTGTACCGCCACTACCTTAGCTGGGTCCACTGCTAACCCTTGTTTGGATACTATGTGCCCAAGGAACCTCACCTCTTCTCTCCAAAAGTGGAATTTGGAGAATTTGGCTTTTAGCTGATGGACTGGCAGAGTTTCCATGATTGCCCTTAAGTACTGAGCATGTTCCTCTTCACTTTTTGAGAAGATAAGGATATCGTCTACGAAGACCACTACAAACTTATTGAGGAAATATTTGAATACCCTACTCATCAGGTCCACGAAGTAAGCAGGTGCATTTGTCAAGCCGAAAGGCATGACAAGCCATTCAAAGAAGCCGTCTGGGGTTCTTAATACCGTTTTATCGATACTATCTTCAGCCACCCTTAGCTGATGAAATCCGGTCGCTAAACCGAGTTGGGAGAAAACAGACGCTCCTACAAGCTGATCAAACAAATCGTCAATTCTGGGGAGAGGGTGCCTATTATTTTTCGTTAGCTTGTTGAGCTCCCTATAGTCAACACATAGACGGAGTGAACCATCCGCCTTTGTAGCGAACACCACTGGAGCGCTCCATTCTGAAACGCTCCTCCTAATGAACCCCTTTTCTAGAAGCTCTTTAATCTGTTTACTGATCTCTTTCCTTTCCCGTGGAGCCATGTGTCTAACGGGCAATGCAACGGGCTTTGCATTATCTACAAGATATATGCGGAAGTCTATCTCCCGCTTCGGAGGCAAGCCCTTCACCTCTTCAAAGACATCCGGATATTCCCGGACCACTCTAACTGATTGCAAATTTTCAACAGAGGCATCTAGCGATTCAAGATAACTAAGCATAGCCGCATACGAGGGAGTACAAGAAATTTCCAAAGTATTATCGAGCTGGGTTAGGATCCTGAAAACCTTTTTCTCACAATCAAGGATGGCCCCATTACTGGATAGCCAATCCATGCCCAAAATCAAACCATATCCCGAAAAGCCCAAAACAAAAGCACTACATTGAAATTCTACGCTTAGAATAGAAATTTTCAATCCCAAACAGATCATAGACAAATGAGCTGGGCCCCCAATTGGGTTTGAAACAATTAAGGGGTCCTCTACCATACTAGTTTTTAGGTGCAGAGATTCTACTAAAGCAGACGAGATAAAGGAGTGTGATGCGCCAGAATCAAATAAAGTGCGAACGGGGTGATCATAAAGATAAACTACACTTTCTACAGAAGTATTTATACCTCGCTATTGCAGAGGTGGTGCTTCTAGCACATGAACTTGTGCCCCTGAGGTGGATCCAGCCCTCTGCCCCTGTCCTCGTTTCTTTGGGCAGTCCTTAGCCCTGTGGTCTGTCTCACCGCAAGAAAAGCACCCACCATTCTCCTTGGCCTTCTTTTTCCGGCAATCTTTCACTAAGTGCCCCACTTTGCCATAGAAATTACACTTCCTCTTCTCTTTGTTGCCTTTCCCGCCTTTCTTAAAGTCTGTCTTCTTAGGCTGCAAACCCTCTTTCTTCCCTTGCGAGCTTTCTGCCTTTGTCTCCTTCTTGCCCTTATCCTCTTCGTTCAGCAATGTCATCTGTACCAATCTTTCATATGTGGCTCCCATGGGTATATGGGTCATGGCCAAACTGTGTAATGGCTCATTCAACCCTTTGACGAAACGGAGAGCCTTCTTGTGCGGGGTGTTGACTAGGTCCAGCCCAAACCTAGTCAGCTCATCGGATTGATTAACATACTCTTTGACTGTCATATTCCCTTGCTTAAGAAATAAGAATTTTTCCAACTGAAGACTCCTTTCAGCTTCCGAGAGAAATTTAGCCTCAAACCTTGCCCTAAAGTCCTCCCATGTTTCCACCGGTCTTTCTGCATTAGTGACTTCCCACCAGTAGGAAGCCTCACCCTTTAGTAGCCATACTGCCAGTTGTACTTTCTGTCTATCTTCTACCTCAAAGATGATGAATAAGTCCTCGGTTTCTTTCAGCCAATTTCTAGCAGCCACGAAGGACTCAGTTCCATGAAAATCCTTTCCTCCCGTAGCTTTAAAATCTTTACGTATCTTAGCAAACGTGTTTCCCCATGGAGGAGGTGGAGGAAGAGGTGCCGCTGCAGCTGGATGATTTCCTGCAGCTGGAGGAGGAGGAACGGTAGGACCTGGCTACGTGGCCCTTGCTTCTAAGAACCGTCTAAACCACCCAGGTATTGGTACACCCTCTGGCAAGTTAAGTTCTTCGGACATGCTGAAACAAAAAGGATAGATTCCAAACGAAGGATAAGAGATAGTACCTATGGCTTTGGAGGGTGGACTTTGCCCTTTTAAAATAAAATAATATTTTTCTTTTTAAAAATGCTTCTTTAAATTTCCTTTTTGAAAATAAATTTTCAAAAACTTTTTATCTTATCTGGTAAACCTATGCTCTGATACCAAGTGAAACACCCCACCTCCGTTAGGGTCACTCTCAAAGGGAATGCCCTAATTTTGGTGGAGGTTTATAAGTATAAGTCACAGATATACAAGACAGATATAAGAACACATATTTTTGAACAGCGGAAAAGCAACAACCTTTTTATTTCATAGGAGAAAATACGTGTTACAACAACATTACCATAATTGTCTTACATACATCCAAAAACATAACATCTTCATAACTGTCTTGATTACATTATTTAAAGAAGCATAAAGAAAACATAAGTAAACTGCAAAGGTCCCATAGTTGTTGTCCAAAGCCATAGTCCAAAAACGAAAAGATCCAAGCAATACATTCTTTCACTTCAAGCTGGATATGAAGGCTGGTCAATCTGTAGTATTCCGTCCCTGTGGACCTGGGGGGGAAACGGAAGAAAAGAAGACGAAAGAAAAGTAGAGTCAGACATAAAGCCTGAGTAAGTCTAGGACTATTCAGTCTATGAATAAAGAACTGGGTATGATAAGTAAAAACTAGAAATGGGAAAGCACCACACACTTAGTTAAGCTGTCTAGGGTCGAATATACTATCGTACCCCATGTTAATCTCTGTACCCATATAAACTAGTTCCCAACAGGCACCCCATAATCAGGGTGAAGTGATCCATTTTATGGTGATCGGCTCCTACTCGCATAGTTACATGTGTCTTACGGCCCTCGATGTTGTAGTTACCTATGCTGGTCCCACCATGGGGTGTATCAAGTCCCATGGTGGCGGCCCGACACAATCCTAGAATGCACAGGTATGCTACTGGTGCCCAGTGCCTTATTTTTCTACGCCGGAGTGTGTGCACGCCCGCACCCCGTTAGAACCTACACTGCTGCACCACCGCCGTCGACTTGACCTCTTACAATCAGCCCAGTAATCGTGCCCCACCCTGCCTAGTTTCAGGGTATCATGATACACCTTATAGGGTTACTGCTGAAAAGGGTCCCCCGCTACTAGGTTTTCTATCTCTAGCCAACATGCTAAGTTGGTTAAGTGTTTTATAAACCTAACCCCCAATCAGTCCGTTTAGTTTAGCATGTTCCATTTTGATTAAGTATTAATATAATTTACTAAATCCTATCAATCCTGACTCAGCCTTAATTGTCTTATTAAAGCCTTGACCTCTCACATTAGACAGGTATTGTTGTGGCTGCCTGTTGCCGGTTGGGTCTGGGCAGTCTTACGCCACAACTCAGTCTAACCTCGGGTCCTTATTGGGCTCCATGTTTAACCACCCACATTGGATAGGTATTGTTGTGACTACTGGACAGTCGGGCGGTTCCGGGCAGGTTTACATCACAACTCAATCCAACCTCGGGTTAAACACATCGTATTTTCTACATTTACATATTTTGTCTTTCTTCTTTATTTTCTTATATGTAAATATTTGCGGCCCATTATTCAAAATCAATTATTGGTGTAAGGGTTTACACCAATCATGGGCCCAACCCATTCTTGAATTTGGGCCCCTCTACTTTTATATTTTCATTTATTAATTAATTTGGCCCAACGCTATTTCCCCCGTTTAATACGTTCGTTTATTATAATATATGTTGGGCTTAGCCTTTTAAGCCCAACCTAGCCACGAGAAAAAGGGGAGGCTTAAAACGTGGTTATATACAGAAAAGGGGAATGTGAACGCATGAACTTGCAACATAACGTTGGAACTACAAAATAGAAACTGGTGTACTTGCATTGTGGTAACATATACTTTGGTCATAAAGCATAAGTGACATGAATCAAACCATGTAAACTTGTAGTTAATTTGAGAATCTAACTAAATTAGATATCATTATTGACGCATAGTCTTAACTACAACATAAAACTATATTTTTACTTAGGCATAATGTCAAACTTAAGCAAATCATGTTTATAAAATTACTATATGTTTACAAAGGTGCTTACTTTTGTTACTAATACAAAAGTATAGTTCAACTAGAATTATTCCAAATAAATCATGATTTTTAATCTATTCACATAATCATGGCACATTTATACCCAAACATGAAATGACGGTTTTTGATCTATTCATAAAATCATGGCATAAATATTCCTAAACATGAAATCATGGTTTCATGCAAACTTGCAATTAGAATGTAAATCTAACTTAGCTATGTGTCACATATATTATATAATTCTTGTTAACAACATAGGCCTAACATGTTTTTCAATTAGGCAAAATACAAAACATAGCCTAGTCATATTTATAAAATCAACATAAGTTCACAAAGAGGCTTACTTTTGTTTTTAATACAAAAGTATGGTTTTATACATAGATCATGATGCCAATTCCAACATAATTTCATATGAATCATAATACCCCAAATTTGATCCAATTACACACAAAGTGATTATTGTACAAAAATATACATTATGTTGGCATAGTAACAAAACCACATACTTGCATGAATCTCAATAAATCAACCACAAACATGTAGCTTCAACATGAATTACATACTTGCGAATATCTAATCGTTATATCACAACATTCCAAATCGATTAGAATCATAGCAACGCACAAATATGAATTATTATCGCCACAATTCCATTTCATACATTACACAAATCAACACAATTATTTATTACATATCGGAATAGCACTCTACTTACAATCGTGTGACGAATTCTTCAATTCAGGAATCTGAATTCTGGATTTGGAGATGCTACTCCTTTGACGTAGGCGTTGATTTGATTTGTTTAAGTTGCTTTATGCTTTAGAGTTTGCCTCCTAATCGTCTCTCAAATTGGTGGCTACTCCTAGTCGCTCCTCAGCAGCATGATGGCCTCGTTCTTATTTTTGAATGAATAGATTGGGTAGAGTCTAGGGTCATTTTTATAGAGTTTATGAACTGATTAGGACCATCGATGTAGCTTGGATTAATCGTAGCCATTCATTCGAATGAGAGGCCAATCAGGGGCTGCCACCTAGCCCTAGTGACAAAGCAAGCCTCTGAAAATCGACCAAACATAGACTAGGCCAGCCAGGGTGGGCTGGGTTCGACCTGGCTCTGGGGCCAGGTCGACAGCCCAGTCGACAGCCCTGTCGACCTGGCTAGCCCAGGTCGACTGCCCAGTCGACCTGGGTGCCTTAGGCGGGAATTTTCCCGCCCTGGCCAATTAGGCCCGATTTTGAATTTTAAACTTGTTTTTCTGAGCTGTTTTCTTTTGTTTGAATTTTAAACTGAATTCTGAAACTTCCGGAGGCCATATCTTCTTCATACGGACTCCGTTTTTCGAAAACTCGGACTCTATTTGGCGTATTTTTCCGAGACGAACACAATGGCGTATCCCGTTTCCCTTAATTCTTTGATTTGAAATTAATTATACTTTAATTTGTGAATTTTTCTGTTATAGAATACATGGGGTGTTACAACTAACTTCGGTGACAGCCAGGTTGAAGCGATCTAAAATTGATTTCAAAGACTCACCTGGAGCCTGTTTGATCCTTGACAGCTCTATGACGCTCTTGGACATTCGGGCATGAAGTCAGAATTGATTCATAAAGCTCCCACTCGATTCTGTAAAATTTGATATTGACCAGGGAGGAAGTCGTGTCAACCACATTTGCGCCACATCTTCTAGGTATATCGGAAAGGCTTTGCATTTTACAGCATCTAAAGCTGCTGCAGCATTCATGAACCATGCATACCTCATCAGATGTTGCCCTGGGTCCGTTCTTGTTGAATATCGATCCATCTGAGGCAAGTTGAATCTCCGAGGGAACTGGAAATCCAATATATCATCTGTGAAGGGGGTATGACTTCGCTCAATGCCCCAATCTTCATTAGTGTACCGTCGGGTCTTGGACATAATCTGATGCCCCATTGCCCATACATCAGAATTTGTTAATGTCTACACAGGTTCTCTAGGTCTGATGTTCGGATTACCTTTGGGTTCTTTATTAGGGGATAACCTCTTGTTTTTAGCTGCGGCTGCTTTGAACTGCTCCCTATTGTACCGCACATCCATTAATGTTACTCGCAAGGGGAATGCATTAACTTCCATGGAGCATTTTAAGTGATTATAGAACAGAAAATCACCACAAGACAGATATAAAGCAGTACTTGAAAATTTAAAACTTTATTTATTGTAGCAGAAGGTAAATATGTTTGCTTACATCATCAAAAACCATAAACCAAAGTCAAGTACATAATATCCATCTTGATAAAACAAAGTACCTAATCCCACTGTTACAAATAGCCATAAAGAAAATGATAGGCTAAACTTTACTTCAGCAATCCAAATCCAAGTGCTCCCAAAGAGATCCCAATCAAGCTCCACTAGTACTAGTCCCACCCTTAGAACCTGGGGGGGAAAGGAAGAAAAGAGGTGGAAACAAAGGGGGTCAGACATAAAGTCTGGCGAGTGTGATAACTCTAACAACATAATTACTAAAGCAATATGATAAGATATAAGTTGGAGAATAAGGTAATGACGGTGTGAACTACATGGGTATGGCAAGGCAATTAAGAGAAACAGAGATAACGCTAATGGCGCTTCATAATCAATATAGGATAATTACTATACTCTACCATACTGTACCATACTATACTGTACTAACACTAACTGCACCCTTACTAGTCACTCTAGAAATTTGATCCCTCTTGGGTAAATAGAACGATGATAGTTTCGTGTACTACTAGATGTACCCACTATCCTCCATGTTTGACTGTATATCTCTAGTTGCTATCATAGGTACCCAGCGTGTACCTATCCCCTCTAGATGTACCCCTTCAATAAGTAATAATGGTAATTCCACGTACTCCTAGCAGACGTCATAGGCGTCGCCTGCTCCCATCTCCACTAGGTGTACCCCCTTAATAATTATTAATAATAGTGGTAGCTTCGTGTACACCTAGCTGACTACATAGGTGCCGTCTGCTCCTATCTCCACTAGGTGTTCCCACTACTCTGCCCCATTCGATCGTCTCCCTAACTCGTAGATACCCGTGCTGGCCCCACAGTGTGGTGTATCACTCCCCAAAGTGGCAACCCAATACCACCAAAAATGCACGGCTTATACCTACACGATGCAACAACGTCTTACCTACCAGCCCCGGTCCACACATGCATATGAACCCATTGGACTTGTGTTGCCACCGCTAACCCGGTTTGGCCTCTTACAGTCAAGCCCAGTATGCTTGTCTCGTCCTCGACTTGGGTTAAGCCCACAAGGATACGAATGGGTTACTGGTTGAAACGGGCTCCCATTACTTGACACAAGTTATCCACCTAAGCTTGGTCCCCTCTAGTATATCCCACTTAAACCCCTTCATGTCCACTTACATGTTTTAAATTTGGTTAATGGTTTCCACTAGTAATTCCACATGCCACCCAAGGCACCCACTTAACCCCTATGTCCCACTTACATGTTTTACCTTTGTTAAGTGTTACTAATCCTATTTCCTCATGCCACCCAAGGCACCCACTAGATTTCACCTTCCACCCAAGGCACCCACTTAACCCCCTCATGTCCCACTGCATGTTTATTTGGTTAAGTGTTTCTTAATTCATTAAGACCGTAACCTCATAAAGACCCCTTACATTAGACTGGCATTTGTGGCAGCTTGATTTGCCGGGCGGATCTGGGTAGTCTTACACCGCAAAAGAGCCTAACCTCGTGTCTTTACAATTGTTACGTATTTAATTTATGCCTAAGACCTCTCACATTAGACTGGCAATTGTGGCAGCTGGATTTGTCGGGCGGGTCCGGGCAGTCTTACACCACAAAAGAGTCTAACCTCGTGTCTTAGGCGATTAATTACTCCTAATTAATCATTCCCCAATTTGAATTACTTTCCCTATTCAAATTATCAATCAATTCCAAATTTAACGATGTCCATAATTGACTCAATTATGTCCATCCATTTATGGTATGTAAAATCATACCAATTTTCACCACAATTATATTTTATGCCTTTTAAGGCATTTATGCTCATCTATTTATGGTATATAAATTATACCAGTTTCATTACTAATTAATTTTATTCTTTAAAATTAATTACATGCCTTTTTAGGCCATTACATGCCAAATTCACAATATGTGTGTATCCACTATTATCCCCATTGTACCCCCGTCATTCGTTTGCTTAACATGATGTATACATATTAGACTAGCAAATAGTCTAATACTTAAAAAAAGGAATAAACGCCACAAAGTCACATACACACAATAATAGATCTAATTTGCATCTAACTTGTAATTAAGAATTACAATATACTTGCATAGTCTTTGCATTATCAAGGATCCAAACATCATAGATCTAAAAGGTGTGAGCTTGCATGTATAAACATAGTTTTACACCCAACTAGCCTAGGTAATTATCACAAACTTACATAAACTGTCTATGTCGTCAACCTAAATAAAAAGGTGTCATCTTGCAAAACTATGGATCCAATAAAGGTGTTAACTTGTGTAAACTATGGATCCACATAAAGGTGTAAACTTGCGTAACTAGGCATGTCATAGATTCAACATAAAAAAAATGTCAACTTGAATATGGATCTAACCTTTAAAGGTGTGAACTCGTATATATATGAATCCAATTATCACTTAAACTTGCATATGAACATAATACCTATACGAACTAGCTTATGTTCCACATCGCAATAAAACTAATGTTATAAACCTAGGTAATTGGATTATAAAAAGGGATTCATTGGCACAAATTAACATCATCAACTACTAGCATATATTTTAGATCCAAACTTACATAACATCATATAATTCACATACCACTTACATGATCTTATTAACTTGCATAACATCCTATGTACAACTTGCATAATCATATTAACTTGCATAACATCATATATGAAACTTTCATGATCATATTAACTTGCATAACATCATACATGAAACTTGCATAACAAAACTTGCATAACATCATATATAAAATATGCATAACATCATATGTGAAACTTGCATAACATTATATGTTAAACTTGCATAACATCATACATGAAACTTTCATAACAAAACTTGCATAACATCATATATAAAACATGCATAACATCATATGTGAAACTTGCATAACATCATATATAAGATTTGCATAACATCATATAATATGAATCAAGCTAACATACATGATTAAACATATGAATTAGATTCACAACCACAACTTATAATCCAACGTATATCACATCATAATTGATTTAGCAATTATTTTGTTAAAGTGATCGAACTCATAACTCAAAAGCGGTCTTGAGTTCTGAATTCTGATTTCTGGAGTTGTATTAGCTCTCCTTTGAAGAAGATTCGTTGTTAGGGTTGAATAGGACTGATTTGATTCGCTGTTCTTTCTCTTTAATTAATGGCGGCTACTCTAGGGTTCAGGACGACAGCATGACGGCAATAGTTTCAATTTTAATTCTGATTTATGGTTTGCGTCTATGGGTCTTTTTACAGAGTTTTGAATTAATTTAAGCCGTCGGATGATCTTAGCGTTATTCATAGCCATTCAGTCAAGATAGGGTGATGAGTCAGCCCTAATGACTCAGCAAGGAGTCAGAAAGGACTCAACAATGGGTCAGAACATGGGTTAGACTGAACCAAAAGGTTGTGCAGGTTTTTCCTCGGCCTGGGCGCACTTGGGAAGTGCACCAATGCAAATTTGTACTGGCGCACTTCCCATGTGCGCCAGTGCATTTTTTTTTTCTTTTGCTACCAAACTTCGTTCGTCTATAACTCCTTCATCCGGTACTCGTTTCCCACAAACTCGGACTCTATTTCAACCAGAATTCCGAGGCGAACACAATGGCACAACCCCATTCCCAAAATTCTCACGTCTGATATTAATTATTCTTTATTTTAGTTAATTTGATTATTCAAAAATCCGGGGTGTTACACCTATGCTCCCGGTCGATCTCAGGAGGAAGGGGTTGGAGAAGTTGTTGTTGCGTAGGATTAGTAATATTAGGGTCTCTGGGTAGAACATAAGATCCACGCATGGGTAGTAGCATGGGCTCTCTCAAGCTCGGGTCATCAGGCCCTAACATACGAGCAACATCTTCGTGGGATCCCAAAGATCCAAAAGTTAACTAATCAAGATTCTGAGGTCACTCAAGTGGCCTTCTCTCACGAGGGCGTCCCTCGTCTAAAGAAGACGAATAATCTGCAGCAAGGCGGCGTGTTGGGGAAGGAGTCTTTTGCCTTTGAAGCTCCTTGAGTTCCCTACTCATGGTGATCATGTTCTCTTGCATGCGGAGACTGTCACGCTTATGGGCTTCCAATGCCTCCTTAGTACTCTGGAGCATATCAAGAAAGCATGAAAATTTTCCTTGGGTGACGGGTGCAGATGGGTCAAGCTGATTATTGGTCGCAGCGGCTGGAATCAGAGCATTAGTGGGAGCTCGAGTAGAAGTTCCAACTTCATTATGGTTCGGATCGGAGCAAAGTAGCAGGAACGGACCGGTTCAGATGGGGGAGTGAGTGACTTCAACGTCATCTGATCGGATCGGAGTCACCCGGTTGGCTCGGACCCTCCTGACCGGATCGGCCTGCTCCAGAGTCTTGGCCACGCGACCTCATCAATACCATGGCCTGTTGATCCTCTCTAACCTCGTTCCCCCTAGCTCCTTGCACTTCTTTTCCTTTCGTTTTGGCCATAATGTTAGACTCTTCAACAATTAGCCAACAAGTACTTAAAGATGTCGAAAACAAAGGATTGACTTCTTTGAACTTGAAGGTCCAAATAGTAGAATGATAATCCCAAAAAGCCGAAAATTCAAAAAATTCTCAGTGAAAGCACCAAAATGTTAGATCCAAAAATGGCTCTAACACCCAACTTAGTTATGATTCTGACGAAATGCAATCAATTACAAATAAAACACACAATTTAGAGTGGTTCGGCGTTAAATAGCCTACGTCCACTTTCTACTCTTTGAATTGATGACTTAAATACAAGTACAAGAATGATTTTACCTCTCATTCACTCATATCATACATTGATTCACCTTGAGCTCTCTAAAATGTACTTTGAAAGATGAGTATGGTTTGAAAAAGATGAATGAATTTGGTTTTCAACGTGACTTCAATTCTGAAAAACGCCAAAGATCCTTCCAAATGCCTCTTCGTGGTGTATTTATAGGTGAGGAATGCTCCTGGAATGACTTCGGTTTGGATCCACATGGCGTCCATCCCACTACTTTCGGGTTCGGATGGGATATGGTGATGACAACACATCAGGTTAGTGGCAATCATGGGTAGAACATGGGCATAACCGCTCCGAATTTTAAGGGAACGTGGGTGTGATAGTTGCAGTTCTAAATGCATGGGTTCCGATCGGAATTCTTCGATTGAGGGGACGGATCGGGTTTGTCCTATCTGATCCGGTTTGACCCAAGCCCCTTCTTACTCTGCTTTATGCTGATTAACTCTGACCAAATGATCTTCGATCCGATCCGGTCCTTGGAGCGAATGTTCTTCATTACTTGATCATCTAGCTTTGTGTAGCCTAGTTCAAAAAGTAGGCTAACATTCACTAATTTGTCATTTAGCCAATAAATCATTTCTTAATTAAAATTAGGAAATTTCTAATTTTCTGCTGACAATTCATATAAGGTCTTAGTGAGTACATATAGATCATATATGCATTCAACCACCATTTTATACATTCATTTTCTACATGCAATCAACCGATAAAATTCCAAATACGCGTTACACACTAATGCGCATCAATTACACTTATGTTGGCAACCATCACACACAAACAACAATTAATTAGCCATTCATGAAACCACACAATTTCAAATTCATTAATTATGCATGTAAAATAAAATAAAATAAAATTGTTGTCACCTAGCATTGCTTTTCAGAAGAAAGTTATTTCTTCTATTCTCCGCGTCCTTCCTGCTTCTTGCGTTCTGACTTACTCTTTCTCCCTTAGCCCCTTCGTGCGTTCACTGCTTTTTTTTCTTTTTCGTTTCTATTAATATAGCGGCAAAAATTGGAGTAGCGGCAAAACAGGCTTATCATATTTTGACTTCTAACGTTTTCCTTTTTTTTTAGATAGTAGAAGCTTCTTGGTCTAAGGCAAATGAATTCCGCAACATTTGCATGCATGCGGACATGCACACGACCTGGTGCATGTTGAAGGCTATCATGGCGGAGGGTTTTGGAGAATGGAGTGGCGGTGAAGCATAAGAAGAGGAGGCGGACTGAGTTCATTTGCATGCATGTTTTAAAGGGGAGATAAACTGCTGACTGGAGGGGAGAATAACTAGGTGGGGACTGGCCGAGGATCGGGTTGTTCTAGGCGGTCTGGCGACGCAATAGGGGTCGGTGGAGAAGTGAATGGTGGCATTAGTGTCTATAGGTGGCAGTGGAGGGTTTAAGACTGATGTGGACTTGGAGGTATTACAGGGAAGCCAAAAGTCGAGTGGAGAAAAGAATTTTTCTATGGTGGGATAAAAGAGGAAGGCCACACTATCAGGTGGGAAGGAAAGTGGTTGACGCGGTGAGTAGGAGGACCAGACTAAGGAAAAAGGCGGAGGATAAAAGAAAATGGTGAAGGAATACGAAAAAAACCGAGAAGAAGAAACAATTAGAGAAAATATTAGGCAACTCAACTTGGTTTGCACGTGTCCGTTATTTCTCCAAATTTTCCTTGCTAGCTTTACTTGCTCTACACGTGTATTTCAACTAATTTTAATTTTTCAACTGTGAAGCTGGGAGTTGTTAAACGTTAATGTCTGGTGCATGCAATGTTAAAGGCTACTACATTTACTCATATAGATTATGTGATGGCCCGCCCCGCACCAACCGACATTTCCTCCAAGAGTGCGTTGTACACATGTCCAGTTAGCACGGTACGGGTCGCCAGAAGGAAAAAGAGAAGAAGGAAATGAACCTGTAGATTGTCTCACAGCGCATAGAACAAAATATAATAATAACATACTTGACATAAAACAGGAGAGACAGTGCATAAGCTAAAAACCAGAACTTAGCATCATAGCAGCGGAAATCCAAAATATAGCTTATTACACTTTTCAAACTGTCTCAAAGTAAAAGCAAGATAAAGGAGGTACACTACTAATGCCCAAGTAGCGACCACCAATGACACAGGGAGAATATCTATATATCATACGTGGAAGCCTCCTGCTCGCCTCCGAATCAGCTACCCGCGCATCACCGGCTAACCATAACCTGTCTCTAGTCTGCTCGTGAGAGCACCCAGAGTAATAAGAGGAGACATAAAACTCGGGTCAGACATAAAGCCTGGTATGAGCGATAAGCATCAAAAATAATAATAACAGGTATAATCCAATCATACCTGAACCTGGACCTGCAACCAAAGAGTTAGCACTACATACAGTACAACACTCTAAGGTGCCACTAACATACTGTGTAAGAGATATGGGGGTGGGGGTGTGCATGTCATAGTGATGTCAAACAATCAAGCATAGCAACCATCCTCACGTCTCTCACTCAGTGCGTAAAGCATACGATACCCACTGCCTTGGTCACCTAATCCTTTGGGCTATGACAGAATCCAATCCCGTGTAACTATCACTACAAGCCCACTATCCACCTCTCAGTGGTGAACCAAGATTATGAATACCGACAACCCCTTTGCACACATCCCGCAGCAAAGCCCAATCATGAAGTGAACTCATTGGTTCCCAACTGGATCCTGAGCTCTAACTTCCATTTGGACTACCTTTGCATCTCGGGTTATTGCCTTCACCTCCGGATCGGTCTTCATTCAGTTCGCAACCTCCTGGTTCGGTTCGTGACTCGCCCCCTCGCATCAGCTCGACTCGCGGATCGTGGTCATTGCCTTCGCTCGGATCGGTTCGTGCCTGTTACGTCAGCTCGGGTCGGATCGCACCATTCGTCAGCTCATTCGGATCGCGCCTGCTGCATTGGGTCGGGTCGCGATGCACTCGTGGTGACCATCCCCCTTCGGTTCGGTTCGCAGTCCTCCTTCGCGAATGGTCGGATCGCCATCATCGGATCGTGCTTCACACATTCGTGGCATCGGTCGAGCTTGGAGTGGCTCGTGACATCAGGTCGTATCGTGACCTTCGAAGTGGAGCGGATCGGGTCGTCTCGTGGCGCGAGCTTCAATCGGATCGGTTCGCATGGGGTAGGGGCGATGAGACGACCCGAACTTCCCCGTGAAGGAAAGCACGGATAGAATTGAGGACAAGACAAAACAGAACTCATACGGAAGAACATTTCATTGTTATTACGACAATTCCATCAGATACAAGAATATACAGAGTATAAATGAATAAATTACATTCGATAAATATCAGAGATTACAATAAATTACATAGCAGCGGAAAATAATACAAAAGCACAACTAGAAGTGATACACGGATACAGAGCTTTCCGAGCATCGTTCCAGCTGTATATCAGGAACCTGTGAATATAAATCTGCAAAACCAAAACTACTAGCTGCCCGTGCGGAAAATAGGGGCACCCAGAGTTTAGGTTAAAACAATAAACTCCAGGTCAGTCATGTGACTGGTGTGAGAACTAAAACAGTTATTAATATTGGGTTTTTAAAGTTAGGTAAATCAAGGGACCACGCCGTATAACACGGAACGGGTTTCCTCCCAAGAATACCAGTGCATAGAACAAACAGCGCAATGCTAAATAAAGAAAAATGAAGCTGTTATAAGACCCAGGTCCCATCACACAATGCAACGCAAGCCGGAGGATAGGGTTTTCCCTTATAACAGCCAAAGCATGCTTGATACGTTTAAAACACATTCTTTGATACTATTATAAGTGTATAGTGTCAAAACAATTTCAATCATAAATATCAATCATAGGCGGCATGGGTACCATCTATCATGTCGCCATACTAGTTCTACAATTAAAACCGCAATATCACGTATTGGAAATTGGATTCCGTCATGAGCCGAGGCAAGGGGCAAGCTCCTCTCCGCGTTCGAGACACTCTAGCAAATGTCCCAGGACCCCACTATGATCCTTGGATCTTCAGGGCCGGTCCTCTCTTACTTTTGAGGATTAGTTATTCCTGAACACACGTTTCCCGGTCCTTACAGACCTATATCCGAGGCGCCTCGCATTCCAACAACCACACAGGTGAAAAGTATATAAATGTCAGGGCTGGTAGGTCACTGACACCACCCTAGCTAGAAAGAAACGTCGTGCTCTCCCTGCAGTCACTATCCCGTTTTTGACTCATACCGAGGTGTGAGGCTCGCGAATTCACGTTATACACAAAGCTATGCCACACAGGCCGTGCTTTGATAATCAACCACAAGACTTTGCTTTTCAACAGAAGCCTTGATCAATTGCCACTTACGCATGCCACACAGGCAATTCACTCCATGCGTTTGATATCCATCAATATATAACCCCTGAGCTCGTACGTCTCAGAGAAGGGCGTTAAGCAAGAGAATAAATTCTCCGCCGCCAAACAGATATATATTTAATAGAGTTCAATCACATGGACTAAAATCCAATGTCAGACACACAGTCCATTTACAAGTCCGTTCTGGGTCTGAACGAAACCGGAGGCACTTTCCTCGCATATCCATCGATCTCCATGTACGTCTGGACGATCACCGACTGTTTCCCTCATCTTGGGTGTACAGCCCAATCAAGATCATCAGTAATCACCCAAACGATGTGAAGACTTCCGGTCTTCAACCACCGTCTTCATCTTCGACATCTCGTCGAATCGGTTATTCAGAATGGGTATAACCCGGCCTTTCTGGATAACCCACGTATATAATTAACAAATGTTACACAAACACAACGAACGCCTCATTCCAATTCAGAATATTCTTTTATTCACAAAAACACATTCTTAGGGAAATGTTCCCATTAATTTTATCCAAGATAAATTCTTCTAAATTTATCCTATAATCTTCCTTTGGGTATCATTTCAAACTAGTCGGGATTAACGAACCACACCGAAGTAATTATTTTTTTTATTTCCCAATCCCAACCTATATATCCCATGGAGCAAAACTGGTGATACTCCATATCTAACACCACGGTGTTATCGGTAAAATTAATTACCATTTCACGTTCAAATCTAATTAAAGATTTAACTATCGCTTGGAGCAAAACTGGTGATACTCCGCTCTCGATCACTTTTCAGATTTGATAATTTAAATTATCAATTCACATTTTAATCTAATTAAAGATTCATTAAAACTCCACTTAGTTTTAATCTTTTCAAAAATCAATATCCTGCCTTTAACTGGGTTAAAGAACCAATGTCATCAAAAACACGATTCACGACAAAACCAAATCACATTTGATATCAAATACAAGGCTCTGAATAGAAAATATATCGGCTTATATTCAATATCAAATTCTGAAACCAACAAATATCGTATTGGAAATAACGATATAAAATATCTTTCAAATCCCCATAACAATATTTGTATAGTCACGAAATCCAACATCGAAATATCCCGAAGATAATTTCGATTCAACTCCCGTCTAATCCACGTATTGGAAATTATCGATTATTTTCAAAATCACTTTCTAATTCAATTTATTTATTTTAAAAAATAAATTGATTTCAATTCTAGTTCAAAACTAGTTCATTTCGATAAAAATCTATTTTTATCTTTTCAAATGTGGAATTTTCCAGCCCAAATCTTTCCAATTCACATATTATAATTTTACACAAATTATAGATATTTTTAATAATTTTATCAAGGCCCGTACAGTCGATTTCCAACAACGGCCATCGAACTGCACTTACAGCGACCTTTTTCGAATTTGATTTGGACATAATTCCAAATCCAACCGTTAGATTTCAAATTTCTAATATTCATTGGAAAGCTCTTTTCGATACGAACCCAACGGTTCCGGTTTTAGGAGAATCCGACGGTCGGATCTCCCGCAATGTCCGTTTGAAATAAATGGTCGAAATTCACGAACTGCCGCGGCGCGGCGCGTTCTATTCAGGCCATTATATTATATATATAATATATATAATATATATTTCGTCGATTTCTATTTAAAACGAATTATATAAATGGTTTTGAATTCGTTTCAAAAACATTTTAACTTCCATTTCAATTCAAATCAAAATTGAATTCTTCTTTATAAATTCGTTTTAAAATTCATTTCTATTCAATTCAAATTTTAATTCAATTTGAATTCATTTCAATTCACTTTCAATTCAATTTGAATTCGTTTTCAATTCAATTCATTTCGAAATCGTTTTCAATTCAATTCATTTCGAAATCGTTTTCAATTCAATTCATTTCGAAATCGTTTTCAATTCAATTCATTTCGAAATCGTTTTCAATTCAATTCATTTCGAAATCGTTTTCAATTCAATTCATTTCGAAATCGTTTTCAATTCAGTTCATTTCGAAATCGTTTTCAAATCGATATAAATATCGTTCACGTCGAAATAACGTCTCTAATCAACACGGCTTTATATTTTTCAAAACTCCTTTATTCTATCCAACAAATGAATATTTATCCCATTCAACACATGAATCTATATTTCTTTCAACACACGACTAATCTCAACACATGAGTACTGTCAACACATCACTATTTTTGTTATGTAAAATACTTTATAAAACTATGGTATCCATCGTTTGATTTTAATTAGACTTCTACTAGGAAGTAGTTCTAATTTTAAATATGATAAAGATGTAATTTATTTTATTTAAAATATTTCACTCAACACATGAACATCGTCAACACATGACTATTTTTATATTCAACACATGAATATCGTCAACACATGACTATTTTTATATTCAACACATGAATTTTCTTTTATAATATTCATTATTTTCCCGATTGGAATGAGGCCCAATCAATCACCATATAACGTTAATTATATGGATTCCATACAACACATGTATTTAACAGCATTAATAAACAATCAACCATCAACCAAAGTGCACTACGCTGTATAAGCATCAAATATAGATATCTAACGCTTATAACAGCCTGTCAATCAATCGATCGACATATTTAATCAATCAGGATGAGTGAACCTCAAATTTCATCCCAACACCCTTGTGGGGTTTCAAACAATCAAACACAGATTTTATTTGTGCAGTTGGGCGATGTGTAAAATTTATCATCCCAATCAATATCAGTCAAATCAGTGTATATAAACAAATCGGCCGATTTGTTTATAAATATTTATTTATTCACTTTCACGTTAAAAATTATATTTTTAACGATAAAATATTCTATTTCAACACATGAAATTTCTATTCATTTCATTTACACAATAAAAATGATATTTTTATTTTTCTAACATATTTTAGAAAATTTCGGTGGCATAACGGCACGATACTAGAAACGGGACAAGGCCTAGCCTTATCCCCGGTCTAGTGAAGGCCCACGCCATTCACACATCAATCAAATCAATTTCACTTCACCAAATTATTCAAATCAACCCAAACAATCTAACTAACAACACAGCCAAACAAACAAGTCCATGGTCTGTGGACGATTGTGTCGGGTGCTACTAAACACCGTCTGCATCCTAGTATATATATATATATATATATATATAACTAGAAAAGAGATAGAAGAGTGAGAAGTTCTCACCAAAGCTATCCTAGCTCCACGGCACTTCTTTTGCAGGAAATCTTCATCGTTATCGCATCTTCGCTATCTTCTTTGCCCGTAGCCACTACATATATAAAAATCACATTTTTATATTTTGATGTCTTTAAAATAAAAATCACATTTTTATTTGTTCGTTTTCCATTTAAAATCATATTTTCATAATCACTTCATATATTTAAAAATCGGATTTTTACTATGCTATTCAATATATAAAAATTCCATTTTTACTTTCACGCTATATGGATAAAAATGCTATTTTTACACCGCTACTATATAGATAAAAATTCTATTTTTACATCGTTATTCTATATATAAAGATCTCGCCTTTTCAACTATAAAGATTTCATCTTTATATATATAAAAAAAAACAGCACTTTATTTCGATGTATAGAAAATAAAAATCAGATTTTTATTTTGCTACATACACAAAGATGATATTTTTATATTCTCTATCCTTTAAAGATTATATTTTTAATACTTTAAAAATATAAAAATCATATTTTTATCACTTTAAAAATATAAAGATCATACCTTTTACCAAATAAAAATCCTATCTTTTCACCTTTTAAAGTTCTAATCTTTTTCCATTTAAAATTCAAACCTTTTCTTTTTAAATTCTTTTTAAAATCAGTTTTTAAATCCTAAATAAAAAAAATCAGTTTTAAATTCTCTTTAAATCAGTTTTTAAATTCTCTTTAAATCAGTTTTTAAATTCTCTTTAAATCAGTTTTAAATTCTCTTTAAATCAGTTTTAAATTTTCTTTAAATCAGTTTTAAATTTTCTTTAAATCAGTTTTAAATTTCCTATTTATATAAAATAAAAGTAAAACAAATAAAAATAAATAAAAAAACGACTTACAGGGGGCTACGGTCAGACCGGCGGCCGCTACTGCGAGGGGGGGGCTCTGACGCGAGGGGGGGCGCTCGGAGGTCGGAGGTGGGGCCTGCGGTGGCTGTGGTCGAGGCGGAGGGCTGTAAGGCTGCGGTGAAGTCGAACAAAGAGGAGGAGAAGCTGGAGGGGGGAGACTCGCGATGGTCGGCGCCTGTGGTGGCTGCGCCGCCTAGGCGCGGTGGCTCATCGGGGGGGGGGGGGGGGGGGGGGGGGGCAGCGTCGATCGCGCCCCCGTTTCGTTCTTTTCTTTTCCTTTTTTTTTTTATTTTTTCTTCCTGAAGAATGAAATTACTCGGGGGGCCAGAACGAGGTTAAAGAGGAGGGGTTTTAAAAATTTTTATTAATTTAATTATTTAATTTTAATTCAAAAAGTCAACTTTTTCAAACGACCTCTAAACGAGGTCCACCGCCTGTCGTCCCTAGCGTTTTACCCCCATTCTGAACACAATGGGATATGTATCGCTAGCTGATTTGATCGTTTCGATCAGTTCCCTTTGAATTTACCTTTAAATCACTATATTGAATTTTAAACGTACATTTCAAATTACTGGGGTCACATACTAACTCTAAAAATTGCAGAAAATTATTTTCTAGCTTCGTATTGACGATACGGTCCTAACAAAACTAGTTTCGTCGAAATCCGAGGTCATTTGCAAAATGTCCATTTTTAAGGGCCTGAATTCCATAGCGACTATTCAGAATTTTCAACTGGACATATCTCTCAATTTTTAAAGTGAAATCTCAGTTTCTTACATCCGTTAGAAAGATATTATCAATTAGATCCTAATGTTTTTGGTTTCACTAAAATCCGGATTGTTTTGCACCCGGTATATTCAATTGAAGTTTGAAATCGAATTATCGAACTACCGCGCCATTTTCAATTCTATTTATAATTATATATAAATATTTATATTCTAACAACGACGCGTATAATATATACGTCGAATTATATTCAAAATAAATTTCTCGTCGATATTATTTAAAATAATCTATTTTAAATGTTCAAACTTCGCTAAAATTGCCAAAATAAAAATTTTAAACTGGCCCAGATTTTCGGGTTGTTACAATCTCCCCCACTTAAAACTTTTCGTCCCCGAAAAGGAACAAAGTCGAAAGTGGTTTGATTATTCAACGCTACGTTCGATCTGGCTTCCATTCTCCAACTTTTCAGTTTCTGAGAATTTTCAAAATTTCAAAAAATTTGGCTAACACCCTAAATTTTTGAAAAATTTCGCCATAACCTCCCCTGCACCGGGAGCATCGGGGAATTTCAAATAGCTTCCCCGGTCCTTCAGATCTCAAAAAGAAAAAGAAAAAGCCAAGCGGCTAGCCAATAGGCTCACAAAATCATCATCACCCAAACAAAACAGGAAATTATGTAGTAAACATGTACCTATTTGTCGGGCAAACAAATTCTATTCTTCGGCTCTAGCCTCCTTGCTATGACCTGTTCAATGTAAGTATATGTATATGCAAGCAAACGCATCCAATTATCAATATAGTTCAATATTTGGTTCAATTAGGCTAAATGGCTAAAAATTGTCAAACAAATAAACAAACAACTCAAACATCAATCAATTAGTAAATTAGAGTTTCAAATTCATAATTTTGATATATATATACGGAAAATCTTGTTTTGATGCCAATCCACAACAAATAAATCTATCTATATAAGTTTTGGTTCTCACACCAGTCTAATGGAAATATATAGAAAATCACACCTTCGAAACTCGAATATGAATATTGATGATGATGCACCATCATCAGAATCATCCCCGGATGTCTAGAATGTGATTCTATATCTACCCAGTATATTAAAACTTCGAATATACGTTCATGACGCGTATACGCGAATTCTTTATATACTCGATTGTCCATATTCAATATAAATAAATATTCAAATACGTATAAAGAGATTTAAATTTTCAAAACAAAATTGGTTTCATTTGAAAAATATACTCTTCACACCCGTTCTAGGATACTACTGATCCTATCTCTAACGAGTCATTCTAATTGGATATTACTAATCCAATATCTGATGAATTCTTTCGAATGGTTCTAATGTGTCTTGTTCTCGAGCTCTGTAAACCAAAGCTCTGATACCAAACTGAGACGACCCGAACTTCCCCGTGAAGGAAAGCACGGATAGAATTGAGGACAAGACAAAACAGAACTCATACGGAAGAACATTTCATTGTTATTACGACAATTCCATCAGATACAAGAATATACAGAGTATAAATGAATAAATTACATTCGATAAATATCAGAGATTACAATAAATTACATAGCAGCGGAAAATAATACAAAAGCACAACTAGAAGTGATACACGGATACAGAGCTTTCCGAGCATCGTTCCAGCTGTATATCAGGAACCTGTGAATATAAATCTGCAAAACCAAAACTACTAGCTGCCCGTGCGGAAAATAGGGGCACCCAGAGTTTAGGTTAAAACAATAAACTCCAGGTCAGTCATGTGACTGGTGTGAGAACTAAAACAGTTATTAATATTGGGTTTTTAAAGTTAGGTAAATCAAGGGACCACGCCGTATAACACGGAACGGGTTTCCTCCCAAGAATACCAGTGCATAGAACAAACAACGCAATGCTAAATAAAGAAAAATGAAGCTGTTATAAGACCCAGGTCCCATCACACAATGCAACGCAAGCCGGAGGATAGGGTTTTCCCTTATTACAGCCAAAGCATGCTTGATACGTTTAAAACACATTCTTTGATACTATTATAAGTGTATAGTGTCAAAACAATTTCAATCATAAATATCAATCATAGGCGGCATGGGTACCATCTATCATGTCGCCATACTAGTTCTACAATTAAAACCGCAATATCACGTATTGGAAATTGGATTCCGTCATGAGCCGAGGCAAGGGGCAAGCTCCTCTCCGCGTTCGAGACACTCTAGCAAATGTCCCAGGACCCCACTATGATCCTTGGATCTTCAGGGCCGGTCCTCTCTTACTTTTGAGGATTAGTTATTCCTGAACACACGTTTCCCGGTCCTTACAGACCTATATCCGAGGCGCCTCGCATTCCAACAACCACACAGGTGAAAAGTATATAAATGTCAGGGCTGGTAGGTCACTGACACCACCCTAGCTAGAAAGAAACGTCGTGCTCTCCCTGCAGTCACTATCCCGTTTTTGACTCATACCGAGGTGTGAGGCTCGCGAATTCACGTTATACACAAAGCTATGCCACACAGGCCGTGCTTTGATCATCAACCACAAGACTTTGCTTTTCAACAGAAGCCTTGATCAATTGCCACTTACGCATGCCACACAGGCAATTCACTCCATGCGTTTGATATCCATCAATATATAACCCCTGAGCTCGTACGTCTCAGAGAAGGGCGTTAAGCAAGAGAATAAATTCTCCGCCGCCAAACAGATATATATTTAATAGAGATCAATCACACGGACTAAAATCATGTAACAACCCGTATTTCGATAACATGATTAAGACGAGAATCAAGGCAGAATTTAATTTTAAATTCTGAATCAAGTGAAACGGGCTATGCCATTGCGTTCGCCTCGGAAAAATACGCGAAATAGAGTCTGAGTTTTCGAAAATCGGAGTCCGTATGACCAAGATATGGCCTTGCGAAATTTCACGAAAAATTCCCAAATTGAAGTATACTTAATTAAGTGTAATGGGTTGCGCAGAGAAATATATATATATTGATATATATATATATATAATTGAAAATTTAATAAATAAATATGCAAAAATGTTCAAAACAGCGAATTAGGAGAGGGGAATAACCGAACCGGCCGATTTTTGAGGTCGACCCGAGCTCGCTGGGTCGACTAATGGTTAATCCAGGGTGTTTGGCTGTCAACCCGTGGGCCGATTCGCTCAAATGCAGATTTTGCATTTGGATGGTTCTCATGGTCCATCTTTAATCTAAAGGCCCTAGATGGTTCCTACACTTGACTTCTTCCCCAAGACATGCTTTGATGGCTTGGATTGAATCTAGGTTTAATCCTATGGCCTAAAACACTTGCCTAATCTATAAATAAGACCCTAACCTATCCTAAACCCTCATTATTCACTCATGTAACTAAACTATGGCCAAATTTCTACTCTCATGGCCTCCATCTCAAATCCCTAGAGCCTATGCACTCAAATCAAGTTCAAATCAAAAGGTGCAAGCTTTCTACACCAAATCAAGGCCAAATCAACATTGCTATGCGAGTTCCATAACGATTCTTCTACAAAGGGGGCACCTTTCTTAGCCAAGATGATTCATGCTCCTTTCCCTAGGCCTAACTATGTAAGTTCTAGCTACTTTTGGATCAAAACGGTATTTTTAATGTTGACATGGGATAAAATGAGGCTAAACATGATTATGCGAATCTATATGAACCTTACCATGCCTCTTGTGTTCATATTTATGATCTTAGGCCATGTGAGTGACTTAATCATGACTCTCATGCTATGCATAGCCTAGTTTAACTTGCAAGTTTGGATCTTTATGCATGAAATGCTAGCATGAACCTTTAGGAACCACTTTATGTGTGAAACATTGGCTAAGACAAGATTTTGGGGCTTATGCATGTTTATGAACCCAAACCCCTTATGTTATCATGCAAGTTTGTGGCCAAATCCTTTATGAGATTATGCATGCTTATGGCCAATCCCCTCTTTCTAAGTTGTGCATGTTTATGGCCAAACCCTTTTTGATAATATGCATGTTGTGGCCGAATTCCCTTGTGACATTTTGTGTGTTTGTGGCCAAAACCCTTTTTATGACACTATGCATGTTTGAGGCCAATTTGTAGTCATAGTATTCCTACTATGTTGACTCGTCTATACTTACGTTGGAAACACGTTTTGGGGTTAGGTTAGACGAGCGTGAATATACATGAGGAACTTAACTTGAAGTTCCATGAAATATGATGTGAAACATGATTTGGGTTAAATGGGTATAACATGACAACATGCAACATTGAATATAGCATGTAAGTTAACATATAAATATGCATAAACATAAGCTTGGGAATTTACCTATTAACTTAGGTCTACCCATTGGGAATTTACCTATTAAGTTAGGTCTACCCAATTGCTTGAAAACTTGACTATGGATATGACACTAGGCTAAACATGAAAGTGGCCAACTCGAGGTTGGGTTGAGTTTGCAACGTAAAACTACCCGGAACCGACCGGCCTAACTAGTTGTTGCAAACAATAGGACTCAATGTGAGAAGTTGGTCATGTTGTGCTTGAACCCGAGGTTAGACCAAGTTGTGGTGTAAATCTACCCGGACCCGCCCGGCTTAACTAGTAACCACAACAAAGTCTAATGTGAGAGGTTGGGGTGCATTAAATAATTAATGCCACATAATAGGGTTAAGTTAATTTGATTAATGAGGCTTAACCAAATATGACATGGACAAATGGGTTAAGTAATTTGATTAGGCTAATGATACTTAACAAAACATGACAGGGTTGGGTAGGTTAAGTAACTTGATTTGCCTGACGACACTTGACCATTTTTATACAACGAGGGGACGGGATTAAGTTAACCAACACTTAATCAATCCAACACGATAACTTGATAAGGTTAAGTAGATTTTCTTAATGACACTTAACCGTATAATACAGTTAATGGATGAGGTTAAGATTAGACTTAACTAATTTAAACATGGTAATCGGATGGGGTTAAGTTAAACACTTAACTAATTTAACACGATGATTTGATGAGGTTAAGTGACCTATACTTAACCAATCTAACTCGTTAATTTGATGAGGTTAAGTTAACCTATACTTAACCAATCTAACGTAAAAACATGATAAGGCTAAGTCACGAATCGTTTCGAATACGCTTGACCGATTTGACTCGGTAATTTGATAGGGTCAAATTAATATATATACTTAACCAATCTAAAATGATAATTAGACGAGGTTAAGTCATGGATTGCTTGATATACTTAACCAACTTGACACATGGTCTGTAGGGTTAAGTCTTGGACTTGGATACTTAGCCAGTTTCGACATGTTTTGTAGACGGGTTAAGTTGTGAACTTAAGTGACACTTAACCCATTAGATAAACCCTAATTCGGAGGATTAGGTAAATAACCATAGTTAACAAGGATAATGGAAATAAGGCTAAGTGGTAAACCTTAGTTAAGTGAAACTAAGTAATAATTCTTAGTCAAAGAAATTTGGACCACTTCTTAGATAGATTAGTAACCCGATACGTTAGGTCAACGTTTAAATATGCGTGTAGGAGCAGGCTATCTGATTTAGATAAAGGCTCCAACGAACTGGGTAACGAAGCAGCGGCTTCGGGGAACGTGAGGATATTCTTGGGATCCCTCTGTGAGCTGCCAGGTCATTATACTAGGCTCACGAGAGGTTGAGGTCTGCGGTAGAAGAACCAAGAATATGCCTTGGTTGCTATGCGAGCGACCTAAAGACTGGGGTGGATAGCAGTGAGTCGACGAATACATAAGGTGCCCGAGATAGCAAGTTCGTCGATCATCTACCATCTTGAGTCAAGCGTGTACGTACGGAAAGGCAGGGAACACCCAACAGACCATGATTGCTATCTAATTATGGGTGAGGTAGGCCGTAGGATGTGGGCTGGCCGGAGTGTAGTTCTCATGCAAGATTTTCTCTTGTGTTGCCTTTCACTAGTTGAGGGAGGGGTCTCGTGGGACCATAGCCACGTGTAGAAAAGCAGACCTTAGTATCTGCATCGGCAGATAAATCTAAAGCTCCCGACCGAGTCTTGTATTTCTTGGTTTGTCCCGTGACAGGACTCGGATGGCACGATGTGATACATGTGCATACAGTTATAGAAAAACGATTCACGATGAATGCGTGGGAAAAAGGGCGCGGTTGGGGGTTAGCGTAATCCCTAGTGGCCTAGGTGGTTTAACCCAAACCGAAATACGAAAGCGTGCAATAGGTAAGCGTAATCCCTAGTGGTGCTAGGTGGCGTAAGTCCTAGTAGTTCAAACGATGATTCATATGGAAGAGCCTAGCTAGAACAAGGGTGACAGTCCAAACGATTTCAAGGATAATACGTCATGAGAAAGCCCGTACGAGGTACGGCAAAGGACTGAACTTATATACATGGAAAGAAACATATGATTTGAGTAACCTATATATACGATATATTGGGTTGACATGGACCATTACACGACTTTGGGTAAGGGACATTCATGGTTAACACCTAACAAGGCTGGGATACTAGTACGAAGGGTGCAGAGCAAATATACATGTTAGAACTAGGAAGAATATACATGATAGATACCGTGGGATGTTAGACGGGGTAGATACCTTGGGATAATGTACTCGTTAGAAATCTGACGATGTGATACCTTGACTTATCATAACACCGTAGTTTATCATGATACCTTAGTTTACTTTGCCACAGTAGTTCAACCGGCTATCCTGGTTTATCTATCTTGTAGTTATCCTTATGTTTACTTTCAGTTTATGCATGTCATGTTACCTTTACCTGTTTTTATACTGGAAGTAGATAGGACTTACTCAGTCTTTTTGACTGACCCGTTTTGTTTCGCCTCTTTTATTCCGTTTCCCCCCCCCAGGTTTCAGGGAGGAAACAATGATGTTTAGTTCGGACTTCTTCCGCTTGAAGGTCATCATGGATGGCTCGGACTTCTCTTGGCTATGGCTACTTTACTGTTTTACTTGGGGAATAATTTATTAAAAAGTCTTTATGCTTCTTTACTATTGCAAGACAGGTTTTGATGTACTCTGATGTAAAAGGCTTTAGACCTTATTTATTCATGTTATGAAAGTTTGATTTTACTTCCGCTATTTATATATGTTCTGTCTTGTGATATTTCTGTGCATGTTTACCAATAATGCCCCTCTAAAGCTAGTGCATTCCTTTGCGAGTGACCCTAGCGGAGGCGGGGTGTAACAATTGGTATCAGAGCAGAAGGTTACTAGACTGGGCAAAAGTTTTTAAAGACCTTCTGAAAATTATTTGAAAAACCGTTTACAAAGAAGCATTTTTCAAGAAAATTTTCTTTTAAAAAGAAAAAGGCTATTCCCCAAAGGCCATTAGCATCATCCTTATTTCCTTGATTTAATCTCTTTTCCTTTCTTTCCTCCATCTGTAGTCACAGTGGTTTTGACTGCGACTAGTCTTTCTAGCTACGTAAGTGTTTCCCGTACGATGGAGGTGGTTCTCGAGAGACCATTGCAGAGTTATACAAGAAAGGATAGTGAGAAAGAGGATAAAGGATATGAGCTTATGGGTGAGCAACGTGTTGGCATGGCTTAGTCCTCAAAGGAGGGAGAAAGATGAACAATGAAACCCATGACGAGAGAGTACCTTTGGCATGGTAAAACGGGGTGGATAGTTAAGTATTATGGGACAAGGACAAGATCATTGGGAGGGCAATAGTATGCTCTCATTTCTAGGGTACCTCGGAAGGAGGGTAACGATCTTGTTAAAGGTTTAGCTTTTCTTCTCTATCATCCTGTCGGGACTTTGTTTTGATCATCGCATCTTTTAAGTCCGCTTCGATAGTTGAGTCTCTGCACCTTAGTACTAGCATAGTAGAGGATCCCGTTTTTGTCTCAAGTCCTATTGGAAGATCGGTCCATTCACTCATGGCTTGCTTGGATTTGAGAATGACTATATCAAGTGTTGAGCTTGGAAATAATGCTTATGTTTATAAGTTGTCGATGGATTCTAGGGATGAAGTGGTTATCCAGTAAGGGGTGCCACTCTCGGTTTTAGAAGGAGGGTAGTTAGACTTTTGACTAGCCTTTGTAATGCCCTCGAAGTACCGGGTAACCTTTTTGAGGTTCTGTCATGACTAGTTACTTAGAATCCCTTGATGCCTTTATTGGAAATTTGAAGCCCGATCGAGTGGTGTTCACCGATAAGATGGATGGTTTACTTCACTTATGCGTGGGTTATAGAAATCACCCTAGTAAGTGCGCTTGATAACCTGGTTGGCATCTGTTTACTTTCAAGAGAAAGTTCTTCTACGTGGAATACCTTGTGGTACGAGGTCCGAGATTCACCAGTGAATTTTGGAAAGCTTGCATGAGATCATGAGTACGTAGTCATGTTTGCGCCAAGTATTCTAGAAAAAGGATAAGTGCAAGTGGAACGAGAGGCGACGAAGAAATGAGTTTCAGCTCATGTTATGGAAGCAGGAAATAAGAAGCTACGAAATCGCGAAGTTAAAGGGCGGTCAAGGCACAATGGAAGTAAGCCCGAGGAAATACGACTTTGATGGTCAAAGACTAGATACGCGCATGATATCTCTTTTTGGGAGTATATCCTTGATCCCTGTTTCTGTAGAGCTTACTTGTAGGCTATCTTTTGTGGACATCCTCTCGGTCCTATTTTCTGTTACAAACCCCGTAAGGAGTTTGTCTTGTTTATCTTCTCGACCCTGTTTCAAGGAATCTTAGGTAGAACCCTATGGATGTAAACATGTATTTGAAACATGTTATGGTTGATATGGTTGCAAATGGTTGCAAGTGGTTGCTCGTGGATGCGCGAATTTACATTAGATATTAGCTTGACTCGGTCACATTTCATATTGCATATGCACGAGTATTTATACTTGTTTATGGATGAAATTGAATGTGTTATCATGCGGATGTTGCATATGGTTGAATGTTTGTGCACGCATATAGTGTATATGATTAGGACTATTTGCATACATGATGGATTCATAGCACTAAACATGTTTTTGCATTAAAAAGATTTTTCAGGCCTGATCATTAGCATTAGCTAAGGAACATGTACACACACGTTTTGCATATATTCATACAGCATTAGAAATCATCTAAGGACAATGGTTGCTTATGGATGATGTTTTGAGTAGATGGATGATGGACGGTAGGATATGTTCTTCCTAACTTGGAGATTTCGGGGACGAAATCCTAAAAGGTGGGGAGAATGTAACAACCCGTATTTCGATAACATGATTAAGACGAGAATCAAGGCAGAATTTAATTTTAAATTCTGAATCAAGTGAAACGGGCTATGCCATTGCGTTCGCCTCGGAAAAATACGCGAAATAGAGTCCGAGTTTTCGAAAATCGGAGTCCGTATGACCAAGATATGGCCTCGCGAAATTTCACGAAAAATTCCCAAATTGAAGTATACTTAATTAAGTGAAATGGGTTGTGCAGAGAAATATATATATATTGATATATATATATATATATATATATATATATATAATTGAAAATTTAATAAATAAATATGCAAAAATGTTCAAAACAGCGAATTAGGAGAGGGGAATAACCGAACCGGCCGATTTTTGAGGTCGACCCAAGCCCGCTGGGTCGACTAGGGGTTAATCCAGGGTGTTTGGCTGTCAACCCGTGGGCCGATTCGCTCAAATGCAGATTTTGCATTTGGATGGTTCTCATGGTCCATCTTTAATCTAAAGGCCCTAGATGGTTCCTACACTTGACTTCTTCCCCAAGACATGCTTTGATGGCTTGGATTGAATCTAGGTTTAATCCTATGGCCTAAAACACTTGCCTAATCTATAAATAAGACCCTAACCTATCCTAAACCCTCATTATTCACTCATGTAACTAAATTATGGCCAAATTTCTACTCTCATGGCCTCCATCTCAAATCCCTAGAGCCTATGCACTCAAATCAAGTTCAAATCAAAAGGTGCAAGCTTTCTACACCAAATCAAGGCCAAATCAACATTGCTATGCGAGTTCCATGACGATTCTTCTACAAAGGAGGCACCTTTCTTAGCCAAGATGATTCATGCTCCTTTCCCTAGGCCTAACTATGTAAGTTCTAGCTACTTTTGGATCAAAACGGTATTTTTAATGTTGACATGGGATAAAATGAGGCTAAACATGATTATGCGAATCTATATGAACCTTACCATGCCTCTTGTGTTCATATTTATGATCTTAGGCCATGTGAGTGACTTAATCATGACTCTCATGCTATGCATAGCCTAGTTTAACTTGCAAGTTTGGATCTTTATGCATGAAATGCTAGCATGAACCTTTAGGAACCACTTTATGTGTGAAACATTGGCTAAGACAAGATTTTGGGGCTTATGCATGTTTATGAACCCAAACCCCTTATGTTATCATGCAAGTTTGTGGCCAAATCCTTTATGAGATTATGCATGCTTATGGCCAATCCCCTCTTTCTAAGTTGTGCATGTTTATGGCCAAACCCTTTTTGATAATATGCATGTTGTGGCCGAATTCCCTTGTGACATTTTGTGTGTTTGTGGCCAAAACCCTTTTTATGACACTATGCATGTTTGAGGCTAATTTGTAGTCATAGTATTCCTACTATGTTGACTCGTCTACACTTACGTTGGAAACACGTTTTGGGGTTAGGTTAGACGAGCGTGAATATACATGAGGAACTTAACTTGAAGTTCCATGAAATATGATGTGAAACATGATTTGGGTTAAATGGGTATAACATGACAACATGCAACATTGAATATAGCATGTAAGTTAACATATAAATATGCATAAACATAAGCTTGGGAATTTACCTATTAAGTTAGGTCTACCCATTGGGAATTTACCTATTAAGTTAGGTCTACCCAATTGCTTGAAAACTTGACTATGGATATGACACTAGGCTAAACATGAAAGTGGCCAGCTCGAGGTTGGGTTGAGTTTGCAACGTAAAACTACCCGGAACCGACCGGCCTAACTAGTTGTTGCAAACAATAGGACTCAATGTGAGAAGTTGGTCATGTTGTGCTTGAACCCGAGGTTAGACCAAGTTGTGGTGTAAATCTACCCGGACCCGCCCGGCTTAACTAGTAACCACAACAAAGTCTAATGTGAGAGGTTGGGGTGCATTAAATAATTAATGCCACATAATAGGGTTAAGTTAATTTGATTAATGAGGCTTAACCAAATATGACATGGACAAATGGGTTAAGTAATTTGATTAGGCTAATGATACTTAACAAAACATGACAGGGTTGGGTAGGTTAAGTAACTTGATTTGCCTGACGACACTTGACCATTTTTATACGACGAGGGGACGGGATTAAGTTAACCAACACTTAATCAATCCAACACGATAACTTGATAAGGTTAAGTAGATTTTCTTAATGACACTTAACCGTATAATACAGTTAATGGATGAGGTTAAGATTAGACTTAACTAATTTAAACATGGTAATCGGATGGGGTTAAGTTAAACACTTTACTAATTTAACACGATGATTTGATGAGGTTAAGTGACCTATACTTAACCAATCTAACTCGTTAATTTGATGAGGTTAAGTTAACCTATACTTAACCAATCTAACGTAAAAACATGATAAGGCTAAGTCACGAATCGTTTCGAATACGCTTGACCGATTTGACTCGGCAATTTGATAGGGTCAAATTAATATATATACTTAACCAATCTAAAATGATAATTAGACGAGGTTAAGTCATGGATTGCTTGATATACTTAACCAACTTGACACATGGTCTGTAGGTTTAAGTCTTGGACTTGGATACTTAGCCAGTTTCGACATGTTTTGTAGACGGGTTAAGTTGTGAACTTAAGTGACACTTAACCCATTAGATAAACCCTAATTCGGAGGATTAGGTAAATAACCATAGTTAACAAGGATAATGGAAATAAGGCTAAGTGGTAAACCTTAGTTAAGGGAAACTAAGTAATAATTCTTAGTCAAAGAAATTTGGACCACTTCTTAGATAGATTAGTAACCCGATACGTTAGGTCAACGTTTAAATATGCGTGTAGGAGCAGGCTATCTGATTTAGATAAAGGCTCCAACGAACTGGGTAACGAAGCAGCGGCTTCGGGGAACGTGAGGATATTCTTGGGATCCCTCTGTGAGCTGCCAGGTCATTATACTAGGCTCACGAGAGGTTGAGGTCTGCGGTAGAAGAACCAAGAATATGCCTTGGTTGCTATGCGAGCGACCTAAAGACTGGGGTGGATAGCAGTGAGTCGACGAATACATAAGGTGCCCGAGATAGCAAGTTCGTCGATCATCTACCATCTTGAGTCAAGCGTGTACGTACGGAAAGGCAGGGAACACCCAACAGACCATGATTGCTATCTAATTATGGGTGAGGTAGGCCGTAGGATGTGGGCTGGCCGGAGTGTAGTTCTCATGCAAGATTTTCTCTTGTGTTGCCTTTCACTAGTTGAGGGAGGGGTCTCGTGGGACCATAGCCACGTGTAGAAAAGCAGACCTTAGTATCTGCATCGGCAGATAAATCTAAAGCTCCCGACCGAGTCCTGTATTTCTTGGTTTGTCCTGTGACAGGACTCGGATGGCACGATGTGATACATGTGCATACAGTTATAGAAAAACGATTCACGATGAATGCGTGGGAAAAAGGGCGCGGTTGGGGGTTAGCGTAATCCCTAGTGGCCTAGGTGGTTTAACCCAAACCGAAATACGAAAGCGTGCAATAGGTAAGCGTAATCCCTAGTGGTGCTAGGTGGCGTAAGTCCTAGTAGTTCAAACGATGATTCATATGGAAGAGCCTAGCTAGAACAAGGGTGACAGTCCAAACGATTTCAAGGATAATACGTCATGAGAAAGCCCGTACGAGGTACGGCAAAGGACTGAACTTATATACATGGAAAGAAACATATGATTTGAGTAACCTATATATACGATATATTGGGTTGACATGGACCATTACATGACTTTGGGTAAGGGACATTCATGGTTAACACCTAACAAGGCTGGGATACTAGTACGAAGGGTGCAGAGCAAATATACATGTTAGAACTAGGAAGAATATACATGATAGATACCGTGGGATGTTAGACGGGGTAGATACCTTGGGATAATGTACTCGTTAGAAATCTGACGATGTGATACCTTGACTTATCATAACACCGTAGTTTATCATGATACCTTAGTTTACTTTGCCACAGTAGTTCAACCGGCTATCCTGGTTTATCTATCTTGTAGTTATCCTTATGTTTACTTTCAGTTTATGCATGTCATGTTACCTTTACCTGTTTTTATACTGGAAGTAGATAGGACTTACTCAGTCTTTTTGACTGACCCGTTTTGTTTCGCCTCTTTTATTCCGTTTCCCCCCCAGGTTTCAGGGAGGAAACAATGCTGTTTAGTTCGGACTTCTTCCGCTTGAAGGTCATCATGGATGGCTCGGACTTCTCTTGGCTATGGCTACTTTACTGTTTTACTTGGGGAATAATTTATTAAAAAGTCTTTATGCTTCTTTACTATTGCAAGACAGGTTTTGATGTACTCTGATGTAAAAGGCTTTAGACCTTATTTATTCATGTTATGAAAGTTTGATTTTACTTCCGCTATTTATATATGTTCTGTCTTGTGATATTTCTGTGCATGTTTACCAATAATGCCCCTCTAAAGCTAGTGCATTCCTTTGCGAGTGACCCTAGCGGAGGCGGGGTGTTACAAATCCAATGTCAGACACACAGTCCATTTACAAGTCCGTTCTGGGTCTGAACGAAACCGGAGGCACTTTCCTCGCATATCCATCGATCTCCAAGTACGTCTGGACGATCACCGACTATTTCCCTCATCTTGGGTGTACAGCCCAATCAAGATCATCAGTAATCACCCAAACGATGTGAAGACTTCCGGTCTTCAACCACCGTCTTCATCTTCGACATCTCGTCGAATCGGTTATTCAGAATGGGTATAACCCGGCCTTTCTGGATAACCCACGTATATAATTAACAAATGTTACACAAACACAACGAACGCCTCATTCCAATTCAGAATATTCTTTTATTCACAAAAACACATTCTTAAGGAAATGTTCCCATTAATTTTATCCAAGATAAATTCTTCTAAATTTATCCTATAATCTTCCTTTGGATATCATTTCAAACTAGTCGGGATTAACGAACCACACCGAAGTAATTATTTGTTTTATTTCCCAATCCCAACCTATATATCCCATGGAGCAAAACTGGTGATACTCCATATCTAACACCACGGTGTTATCGGTAAAATTAACTACCATTTCACGTTCAAATCTAATTAAAGATTTAACTATCGCTTGGAGCAAAACTGGTGATACTCCGCTCTCGATCACTTTTCAGATTTGATAATTTAAATTATCAATTCACATTTTAATCTAATTAAAGATTCATTAAAACTCCACTTAGTTTTAATCTTTTCAAAAATCAATATCCTGCCTTTAACTGGGTTAAAGAACCAATGTCATCAAAAACACGATTCACGACAAAACCAAATCACATTTGATATCAAATACAAGGCTCTGAATAGAAAATATATCGGCTTATATTCAATATCAAATTCTGAAACCAACAAATATCGTATTGGAAATAACGATATAAAATATCTTTCAAATCCCCATAACAATAATTGTATAGTCACGAAATCCAACATCGAAATATCCCGAAGATAATTTCGATTCAACTCCCGTCCAATCCACGTATTGGAAATTATCGATTATTTTCAAAATCACTTTCTAATTCAATTTATTTATTTTAAAAAATAAATTGATTTCAATTCTAGTTCAAAACTAGTTCATTTCGATAAAAATCTATTTTTATCTTTTCAAATGTGGAATTTTCCAGCCCAAATCTTTCCAATTCACATATTATAATTTTACACAAATTATAGATATTTTTAATAATTTTATCAAGGCCCGTACAGTCGATTTCCAACAACGGCCATCGAACTGCACTTACAGCGACCTTTTTCGAATTTGATTTGGACATAATTCCAAATCCAACCGTTAGATTTCAAATTTCTAATATTCATTGGAAAGCTCTTTTCGATACGAACCCAACGGTTCCGGTTTTAGGAGAATCCGACGGTCGGATCTCCCGCAATGTCCGTTTGAAATAAATGGTCGAAATTCACAAACTGCCGCGGCGCGGCGCGTTCTATTCAGGCCATTATATTATATATATAATATATATAATATATATTTCGTCGATTTCTATTTAAAACGAATTATATAAATGGTTTTGAATTCGTTTCAAAAGCATTTTAACTTCCATTTCAATTCAAATCAAAATTGAATTCTTCTTTATAAATTCGTTTTAAAATTCATTTCTATTCAATTCAAATTTTAATTCAATTTGAATTCATTTCAATTCACTTTCAATTCAATTTGAATTCGTTTTCAATTCAATTCATTTCGAAATCGTTTTCAATTCAATTCATTTCGAAATCGTTTTCAATTCAATTCATTTCGAAATCGTTTTCAATTCAATTCATTTCGAAATCGTTTTCAATTCAATTCATTTCGAAATCGTTTTCAATTCAGTTCATTTCGAAATCGTTTTCAAATCGATATAAATATCGTTCACGTCCAAATAACGCATCTCTAATCAACACGGCTTTATATTTTTCAAAACTCCTTTATTCTATCCAACAAATGAATATTTATCCCATTCAACACATGAATCTATATTTCTTTCAACACACGACTAATCTCAACACATGAGTACTGTCAACACATCACTATTTTTGTTATGTAAAATACCTTATAAAACTATGGTATCTATCGTTTGATTTTAATTAGACTTCTACTAGGAAGTAGTTATAATTTTAAATATGATAAAGATGTAATTTATTTTATTTAAAATATTTCACTCAACACATGAACATCGTCAACACATGACTATTTTTATATTCAACACATGAATATCGTCAACACATGACTATTTTTATATTCAACACATGAATTTTCTTTTATAATATTCATTATTTTCCCGATTGGAATGAGGCCCAATCAATCACCATATAACGTTAATTATATGGATTCCATACAACACATGTATTTAACAGCATTAATAAACAATCAACCATCAACCAAAGTGCACTACGCTGTATAAGCATCAAATATAGATATCTAACGCTTATAACAGCCTGTCAATCAATCGATCGACATATTTAATCAATCAGGATGAGTGAACCTCAAATTTCATCCCAACAACCTTGTGGGGTTTCAAACAATCAAACACAGATTTTATTTGTGCAGTTGGGCGATGTGTAAAATTTATCATCCCAATCAATATCAGTCAAATCAGTGTATATAAACAAATCGGCCGATTTGTTTATAAATATTTATTTATTCACTTTCACGTTAAAAATTATATTTTTAACGATAAAATATTCTATTTGAACACATGAATTTTCTATTCATTTCATTTACACAATAAAAATGATATTTTTATTTTTCTAACATATTTTAGAAAATTTCGGCGGCATAACGGCACGATACTAGAAACGGGACAAGGCCTAGCCTTATCCCCGGTCTAGTGAAGGCCCACGCCATTCACACATCAATCAAATCAATTTCACTTCACCAAATTATTCAAATCAACCCAAACAATCTAACTAACAACACAGCCAAACAAACAAGTCCCTGGTCTGTGGACGATTGTGTCGGGTGCTACTAAGCACCGTCTGCATCCTAGTATATATATATATATAACTAGAAAAGAGATAGAAGAGTGAGAAGTTCTCACCAAAGCTATCCTAGCTCCACGGCACTTCTTTTGCAGGAAATCTTCATCGTTATCGCATCTTCGCTATCTTCTTTGCCCGTAGCCACTACATATATAAAAATCACATTTTTATATTTTGATGTCTTTAAAATAAAAATCACATTTTTATTTGTTCGTTTTCCATTTAAAATCATATTTTCATAATCACTTCATATATTTAAAAATCGGATTTTTACTATGCTATTCAATATATAAAAATTCCATTTTTACTTTCACGCTATATGGATAAAAATGCTATTTTTACACCGCTACTATATAGATAAAAATTCTATTTTTACATCGTTATTCTATATATAAAGATCTCGCCTTTTCAACTATAAAGATTTCATCTTTATATATATATAAAAAAAAACAGCACTTTATTTCGACGTATAGAAAATAAAAATCAGATTTTTATTTTGCTACATACACAAAGATGATATTTTTATATTCTTTATCCTATAAAGATTATATTTTTAATACTTTAAAAATATAAAAATCATATTTTTATCACTTTAAAAATATAAAGATCATACCTTTTACCAAATAAAAATCCTATCTTTTCACCTTTTAAAGTTCTAATCTTTTTCCATTTAAAATTCAAACCTTTTCTTTTTAAATTCTTTTTAAAATCAGTTTTTAAATCCTAAATAAAAAAAATCAGTTTTAAATTCTCTTTAAATCAGTTTTTAAATTCTCTTTAAATCAGTTTTTAAATTCTCTTTAAATCAGTTTTAAATTCTCTTTAAATCAGTTTTAAATTTTCTTTAAATCAGTTTTAAATTTTCTTTAAATCAGTTTTAAATTTCCTATTTATATAAAATAAAAGTAAAACAAATAAAAATAAATGAAAAAACGACTTACAGGGGGCTACGGTCAGACCGGCGGCCGCTATTGCGAGGGGGGGGGGGCTCTGACGCGAGGGGGGGCGCTCGGAGGTCGGAGGTGGGGCCTGCGGTGGCTGTGGTCGAGGCGGAGGGCTGTAAGGCTGCGGTGGAGTCGAACGAAGAGGAGGAGAAGCTGGAGGGGGGGAGACTCGCGATGGTCGGCGCCTGTGGTGGCTGCGCCGCCTAGGCGCGGTGGCTCATCGGGGGGGGGGCAGCGTCGATCGCGCCCCCCTTTCGTTCTTTTCTTTTCCTTTTTTTTTTTCTTCCTGAAGAATGAAATTACTCGGGGGGCCAGAACGAGGTTAAAGAGGAGGGGTTTTAAAATTTTTTATTAATTTAATTATTTAATTATTTTATTTTAATTCAAAAAGTCAACTTTTTCAAACGACCTCTAAACGAGGTCCACCGCCTGTCGTCCCTAGCGTTTTAACCCCATTCTGAACACAATGGGATATGTATCGCTAGCTGATTTGATCGTTTCGATCAGTTCCCTTTGAATTTACCTTTAAATCACTATATTGAATTTTAAACGTACATTTCAAATTACTGGGGTCACATACTAACTCTAAAAATTGCAGAAAAATATTTTCTAGCTTCGTATTGACGATACGGTCCTAACAAAACTAGTTTCGTCGAAATCCGAGGTCATTTGCAAAATGTCCATTTTTAAGGGCCTGAATTCCATAGCGACTATTCAGAATTTTCAACTGGACATATCTCTCAATTTTTAAAGTGAAATCTCAGTTTCTTACATCCGTTAGAAAGATATTATCAATTAGATCCTAATGTTTTTGGTTTCACTAAAATCCGGATTGTTTTGCACCCGGTATATTCAATTGAAGTTTGAAATCGAATTATCGAACTACCGCGCCATTTTCAATTCTATTTATAATTATATATAAATATTTATATTCTAACGACGACGCGTATAATATATACGTCGAATTATATTCAAAATAAATTTCTCGTCGATATTATTTAAAATAATCTATTTTAAATGTTCAAACTTCGCTAAAATTGCCAAAATAAAAATTTTAAACTGGCCCAGATTTTCGGGTTGTTACAGGCGATCCGGTCCGGGGTATTTCCTGCACTTCGTTCCAGCGACTGTTTTCGCCATTCGACGGCGTTTTTGACCAAACTAACACTTCTAAACAATCACAAAGCATACAATACAGTCATAGCAACATATAGTATCGACCACAAACACCAAAACATAAATCATAGCATGTAAAATGGATCAAACATAGCCAACACCCCATATTTTCCGTTAAGCATACTTAAGCAAATCTATCAATAAGGTTAGCAAATCTTAACCAAATTGAACCAAACTTCTAACAGAGTTCTAAAACAATATTTCAGAATTTCTGAACATTTTTCCAGATTTTTAACATGCATAAATTCGCTAATTATCACTAATTACCCCTTAATCCCCCAAATTCCTGGATTTGCAAAATTAGTCGAAATTAACCCAAATTCATATCAAAGGCATAAAATGGTGTTTTAGAATTTTAGGAATTTTTCTAGATTTTTCTGAGCCATAATTTCGCTAATCTTTGCTAATTAGCCATAATTAGTGAGGAACTATGCAAATCACTCACCTTTGCCACAAAGTAAACTATAGATCTGAAATGATTCTCTGTTTGGGATGAATTCCAATGCTTAGCAGCAGCTCCTATCTTGATTTGATGCTAATCCGCCTTGATTTGATGTAGATTAGGCCAAAACTTGATTAGAAAGTGATTAGAAGTTGATTTGGGATGAATTTAGAAGGTGGAGGCCATGACTAGGGTTGAAGAAACTAAGTGGCAGCTGGAAAAATGAGTCTAAAACCGAAATCCAAACCCTAGCAGCCCTTAAATACTCTCAAACCCGGAATTACCCAATGGGCCTAGCTGCTAATCACACGGTTAAGCCCAATTAGCTGAAATTAACCCTTTAAACCTTAATTCAGCCATATCTCCCAAAAGGTAAGTCCGTTTGGCTATTATGACCACTCTACGGAAAGAGAAACCATCATTTGAATCCAATGGAAGTTGTTTCAGGTCAAAATTCCGTTCCAGTCAAAAGTTATGGCCAAAACAGTACCAACTAGGGGCAAAACGGTCATTTAAAAATCGACAAAAATCATGAACATGGGAAATGACCCCAATAGTCGTCTCCCAAAGTTACATGACCATACGACTTCGTATGTGAAAGAAATAAATATTCTACGATCCTATGATGCGTAGAATACGGGTCGTTACACTCTCCCCCCTTAAGAAATTTCGCCCCCGAAATTCCCTAACCAAAACACACAAAGGGTCCCGCATGCCTATCAACCATAAAACAACAATCAACATGCAAAACAAGTCTATCCTAGCATGCGGTTTACTAACAAGGGAAGGAACTATCCCTACCAAAACCTTACCAGGCAAAGAGTTCTGGATACTTCTTCCTTATATCCTCCTTTGTTTCCCAAGTACAGTCTTTTTCATTCTTACCCCACTGGACTTTGACTAGTTTCACCGCCTTCCTTCGAAGCTGCTTCGTATCGTTCCCAACGATACGCATAGACTTGCGGTTCCCAACCGCCTCGGGTTCAACTTCGCTATCATCCAACTGATCTGGTGAAATAGCTACATTAGGGTCTTGCATAACTTCCTTAACTGGGAAACATGAAATACGTTGTGAACTCCCGCCATCTTGTCAGGTAGCTCTACTTCATACGCCAAATTCCCAACTTGCTCGAGGACTGGGAATGGGCCAACAAATCTTGGTGCTAACTTACCTCTCCAACCAATCTGAATCACATTCTCTATGGAGAGATCTCGACGGACGCTAAGTCGTTAACGAAGAATTCCAAATCCCTTCGTCTCTTATCGAGATAAGCCTTTTGCCTATCTTTATACCTTCCCAGTAGTATATCTGCTCTATGTCTCAATACATCTTATTACCACTGGGATGCATAGTCAATTTCGAGTGATGATATGCTCTAAGCACTTCACCTCTCGGTCCATCTACGTTGGGTACAACTAGTCCCTTACTCTTTCGAAGTCACTCTTTTCGATCAAATCCTTATTTGATCAATCTCTTTCCATCGATACCCATCTCTACCCTAGAAATGGTTTCCAATAGATTAGGATCGTCCTTCTAACTGGAAACAATCCTCTCAATCAAAATCGATCTAATCGTCAAACTTACTAGCATTTCTGAATCCAATTCAGTCTTGGGTCTGAAATCATATCCTGTGACATACTCTAGTTGCTTCCATCCTAGAAACAAAACCCCTAAACTGGCATGTCTCCTACTCAATGCAACTAGTACTGCACCCACATCCTTTACTATGATCACTCTGCCTCATGGAGTCATGGCGACTCCACTGCACTGATCCATAGCCACTAGTCCTTTGCTATGTCCACTCTACCCCATGATGTCAATAACAACTCCACTGCACTGGCTCATAGCCTTACTGATCCTTTACTATGTCCACTTTGCCCCTCGAGTCACAATGACTCTACTGCACTGGCTCATAGTCCTACTACAATCACTTTGTTCCCCATCGCCGAAACCCTACAGGTGATAGTCTACTCAAGAGAAGAAAGATAGGAACAAACATAGCAACCATAACACCCATCAAACAAATCCTATCTATCACCTGCTAAAGTCATAAATACATCGAAACCTACATGATTGTCTAACCAATCCCAATATGTCGATTCCAGTCTGTCTGGTCCAACCAACACCAATAACTAATGGAAGCCCAGCCTCCATACATACACCGGTGCCTACTTGACTGGTCCAACCAATCCCAGGCCAATGGAAGCCCCGCCTCCCTACTAACTATCATACGTCCAACGCACGTTTATCCTCCAATGATAATTAAACTAATGGAAGCCCAGCCTCCAATCGGACTACCGTACGTCCAACGTACGTTTATCCTCCAAGGATAACTAGATCACGTCCAACGGATCCAAGGTAACGGGCGTCCCCAGATACCCCTGCTTTTAGTCCTCCTAAAATACTTGAGTCCAACCCAAGTCTATCCATTTTCTTGCTGCCCTCTCGAATCCAACTCGAGCTAAATCCAATTCCTTGCAGCCTTCTCGAGTCCAACTCGAGTCAATCTATAACTCAGACCCAGTCTTGAGTACCGACAAACTCTAGTCCAACGTGAGTCGTCTCCCTATTCGTTGCATCTCCAAGATCAACGAACACCTATTTTCTTTTTCGAGTTCAAGTCCAACTTGAATCGCTCTAATCTTCGTTGTATCATCCATGATCAATGAACACATCCTATTCCTTCAAAGTTCTACTATCCAATAGAGAACATCAACACAGGGTCCTAAACAATCCATTACTTTGCATCTTTCTCGAGTCCCACTCGAGCAATCTCATAACCCTATCGAGTCTGGCTCTGGGCACTCTATACCATTGAACAGTCTTATCATGTTCCGTCTGCCCATCACTACTCGAGTAAACCAAGATATCATCCAATGAAAAATCACAACAACTATTTACCCCTCACGCGAACCATCCTAGTCGAAATCGACATTCCCCAAGTACAAGCCCCAAAGGCCTAAACCAATATCAGACAAGCACCCAAGGAACATCTCCTCCGAATTCGGACAATCCACATGAGGTGATACTAGCAAAACAATCTAGCACTGGAGCACTCATTTGCCTCCCAGAGACAACTTATTTCAATGATAACCTCTTAGCTTCCTTAACTCTAGTTACTATCGCCATCACTAGGTAGGTACCTAATACCACCCTATTCCTTTGGAGTAAATCGACTCCCCAAAATAATGCTAAACCCAGTAAAGCCCAAAACAAAGCAATCACAAGGAAACATACATCCATGACTCGATAAGACCACATTAACAAATCATGCCAAAACTAGTCGAACCACCAATCAGGTTCGTCACTACTAAAGGTCTATCGACTAACTCAGGTTTGTCAAACAAAACCCGATCAAAACATCATAAATAGAAAGCATACCTCGAATAACGACACTTTTTTCCTTCTGCGCTGCAGTTGGGGCATTTGACGAAGAAGGAACAGTGTTGATAGCATATGCTTTCACAATCCGCTTCTCCCTAGGAGGTTGTGGGCAATCATCCTTGTGATGTCCCGCCTGGCCGCAGTTAAAGCACTTCCTTTCCCCAGGCTTTTCTTGACAATCTCTGGCGTAATGGCCCTTCTTGCCACAACTAAAACATTCGCCATCTTTCTTATTTTTCTTACTCTGACCATCCTTGGTCGGGTTCTGCTTCCTCTTGTTCTGAGAATTCTTCTGGCCTTCACCGCCTACTTGCGGCTTTGGCTCCTCTGCGGATGCCGTAGCAACTTCGGTCTTCGACTTAGGGAAAAGGCTCTCTGACCTTAATGCCTTTCCTACAATAGACTCGAACGTCTCATCGATATGGTTTATATGTCTTTCCCCCAAGTACCCATCCAAGCCAGTTATGAACTTCTCGTTCTTCTTTTCGACCGTATCGATCAGGGACCATCCATATTTCGATAAATTGTCGAATTCAGCGATATACTCCGAGACTGCTCTACCGTTCTGCTTAAGCTCCAAGAACTTCCTGAACAGTTCTGATTTATGAGCAGCTGGAATAAACTTATCACAGAAGCGAGTCTTAAACTGATTCCAAGTAACTTGATCTTTTGGAGTAGCTGTTCTAATGGCATTCCACCAATTCATCGCTCGCCCTTGTAGCTGACGAGACGCTATCCTTCTCTTCATCGCATCCTCAAGACCCAAGTCGTCGAAGATACGATCATAGCTATCCAACCAATCCTGAACATCTGTGGCCGACTCCGTTCCGTGGAACGGCTTCCCACCAAGGTTTGTGTAATCCTTGCACAACTTGGCGAAATCGACCCTAGGCGCCTGCACTACTGGACCACCACCATTTCCGGGATTGGGAACAGCCCCCTGAACATCTCTAAGCATATCTCTCATGAAGTTAGTGAACATTGTCCTCATGTCAGGAGCATTCCCTTGGTTGGTCCCTCTACCAGCACCTCTAGGATATCGGCTCATCGTTAATCTGTAAAAGGGGAAACGATTAACGATCCCATAGTGGTGCTAGTGTAGTACGACTTCAGTCTTATACTACCAATAGTATATATATATATAACTTTTAAAAACCAAAGTAATCACAAATACACGCTCTCATATACGTACTATCTCTCCCTAGTGTCTTTCCCTAGGTTAACTACGCAACCTAGAGCTCTGATACCAAGTGTGACGGCCCGCCCCGCACCAACCGACATTTCCTCAAGGAGTGCGCTGTACACATGTCCAGTTAGCACGGTACGGGTCACCAGAAGGAAAAAGGGAAGAAGGAAATGAACCTGTAGAATGTCTCACAGCGCATAGAACAAAATATAATAATAACATACTTGACATAAAACAGGAGAGACAGTGCATAAGCTAAAAACCAGAACTGAGCATCATAGCAGCGGAAATCCAAAATATAGCTTATTACACTTTTCAAACTGTCTCAAAGTAAAAGCAAGATAAAGGAGGTACACTACTAATGCCCAAGTAGAGACCACCAACGACACATGGAGAATATCTATATATCATACGTGGAAGCCTCCTGCTCGCCTCCGAATCAGCTACTCGTGCATCACCGGCTAACCATAACCTGTCTCTAGTCTGCTCGTGTGAGCACCCAGAGTAATAAGAGGAGACATAAAACTCTGGGTCAAACATAAAGCCTGGTATGAGCGATAAGCATCAAAAATAATAATAACAGGTATAATCCAATCATACCTAAACCTGGACCTGCAACCAAAGAGTTAGCACAACATACTGTACAACACTCTAAGGTGCCACTAACATACTGTGTAAGAGATATGGGGGTGGGGGTGTGCATGTCATAGTGATGTCAAACAATCAAGCATAGCAACCATCCTCACGTCTCTCACTCAGTGCGTAAAGCATACGATACCCACTACCTTGGTCACCTAATCCTTTGGGCCATGATGGAATCCAATCCCGTGTAACTATCACTACAAGCCCACTATCCACCTCTCAGTGGTGAACCAAGATTATGAATACCGACAACCCCTTTGCATATGTCCCGCAGCAAAGCCCAATCATGAAGTGAACTCATTTGTTCCCAACTGGATCCTGAGCTCTAACTTCCATTTGGACTATCTTTGCATCTCGGGTTATTGCCTTCACCTCCGGATCGGTCTTCATTCAGTTCGCAACCTCCTGGTTCGGTTCGTGACTCGCCCCCTCGCATCATCTCGACTCGCGGATCGTGGTCATTGCCTTTGCTCGGATCGGGTCGTGCCTGTTACGTCAGCTCGGGTCGGATCGCACCATTCGTCAGGTCATTCGGATCGCGCCTGCTGCATCGGGTCGGGTCGCGATGCACTCGTGGTCACCATCCCCCTTCGGTTCGGTTCGCAGTCCTCCTTCGCGAATGGTCGGATCGCCATCATCGGATTGTGCTTCACCCATTCGTGGAATCGGTCGAGCTTGGAGTGGCTCGTGACGTCAGGTCGTATCGTGACCTTCGAAGTGGAGCGGATTGGGTCGTCTCGTGGCGCGAGCTTCAATCGGATCGGTTCGCATGGGGTAGGGGCGATCCGGTCCGGGGTATTTCCTACACTTCGCTCCAACGACTGTTTTTCGCCATTCGACGGCGTTTTTGACCAAACTAACACTTCTAAACAATCACAAAGCATACCATACAGTCATAGCAACATATAGTATCGACCACAAACACCAAAACATAAATCATAGCATGTAAAATGGATCAAACATAGCCAACACCCCATATTTTCCCTTAAGCATACTTAAGCAAATCTAACAATAAGGTTAGCAAATCTTAACCAAATTGAACCAAACTTCTAACAGAGGTCTAAAACAATATTTCAGAGTTTCTGAACATTTTTCCAGATTTTTAACATGCTTAAATTCGCTAATTATCACTAATTACCCCTTAATCCCCCAAATTCCGGGATTTGCAAAATTAGTCGAAATTAACCCAAATTCATATAAGAGGCATAAAATGGTGTTTTAGAATTTTAGGAATTTTTCTAGATTTTTCTGAGCCATAATTTCGCTAATCTTTGCTAATTACCATAATTAGCCATAATTAGTGAGGAACTATGCAAATCACTCACCTTTGCCACAAAGTAAACTATAGATCTGAAATGATTCTCTATTTGGGATGAATTCCAATGCTTAGCAGTAGCTCCTATCTTGATTTGATGCTAATCCGCCTTGATTTGATGTAGATTAGGCCAAAACTTGATTAGAAAGTGATTAGAAGGTGATTTGGGATGAAATTAGAAGGTGGAGGCCATGACTAGGGTTGAAGAAACTAAGTGGCAGCTGGAAAATGAGTCTAAAACCGAAATCCAAACCCTAGCAGCCCTTAAATACTCCCAAACCCGGATTACCCAATGGGCCTAGCTGCTAATCACCCGGTTAAGCCCAATTAGCTGAAATTAACCCTTTAAACCTTAATTCAGCCATATCTCACAAACGGTAAGTCCGTTTGGCTATTATGACCACTCTACGGAAAGAGAAACCATCATTCGAATCCAATGGAAGTGGTTTCAGGTCAAAATTCCTTTTCAGTCAAAAGTTATGGCCAAAACAGTACCAACTAGGGGCAAAACGGTCATTTAAAAATCGACAAAAATCATGAACATGGGAAATGACCCCAATAGTCGTCTCCCAAAGTTACATGACGATACGACTTCATATTTGAAAGAAATGAATATTCTACGATCCCATGATGCGTAGAATACGGGTCGTTACAGATTATATTTTCTTGTCACTTCTATTAACCAATATTTTCATTTATCAGATTATTTTCTTCTAACGGTAGCGAAATAAAATTATAATCTTGTTCAAGAATGTGCCATGATCCTAAAATAGAAATAAAATAGACCAGTTGATCAGTTCTGCAAAGTGTCAAAAGGACCACAGTTGCCCTAAAATACTTCAGAAACATATATGTTTATTTTCAAAATTAAAAATTACATTAAAATTTTATAAAATATTTTAAGATGACGTGAACTGAAACCGAAAATAAGAATTTTTGAATATATGGAAACGGGAAACAGGGAAATGAATAAATTAATGATAAATAATTTAAGGGTAAAAATGTTGATTGATGATTGATCGATAAATTCATTTGGAATTAAGATCGTTGTGTGTATGGATATTTTCCTTTGATAGTTAAACAACCGACTATCAGGTTTTTGACCATTTTTCTATCGTCAATATTGAGAGACCGGGATCAGATTTATTATCTAAAAACCACTCCGTACGGGCATTATTATTGAGAATCAAATATTACGAAGATTATTGAGGACGGAGTTTATGCAAGTGATGTTCTAGCAAATCCTAGGTAGAAATTGCCTAAGATGGAATCACAGAATAGTGCCTTCAGTATGTCCAGTCCCAGAACAACTTGTATGGATGAATGTCTGACCGAGTATATCTAATCGATCGCGTAAGTTGATCTCTTCAAACGTATTTACGTTTGGTAGTGGAGGAATTCGTTTCTCTTAGCTGTATACCCATGCTATATTTGGAGAAATCAATTTGTGATTTGGTGGGTATGACAATGTGGCAATCAAAATATATAATATTGTGATCGGTCAAAAAGATACGTTATGGCCTCTAGCCTCACAACTGAGAAATGGTTTAAAATCGGGTAGGTCGCATGGCTAATAGCGTAGCTCCCAATAGGGCATATTGTCACCTGATCTAGAGAAATTCCATTTACTTCTTTAATTTATTTCGATGTTGTCCCTTGTAGGAAATGGTTGCTGATCCCAATCGTTGGTGATAATACATTCGGTTCACTCAAGCGAAATGAGTGACCGGTCATGTTTAGCTTGGGTTGCAAGACGTTCTTGTTAAACCCCATGCATTCCTCTCTAGAGATACACTGTTGGAAGGCGGTTTCATACCTTGCCAATCGGAGTCCATTACCGAATAAGCGCCCGTGGTTTTTGATTATGTATGTGGAACTTGAGATGAAAGCGTTCTGCTAGATTGTTATTTATTTGATTTAGACATTATTATAATATCAGAAGATTATTGATTTTAAATAACTGTTTTGTGTTATCGTAAGGTAAAAACCATTCGTGTTTATGTGTGGTTCGGTCTTACGATTATCCTTTTTTTTAAAAAGATTTTAAAAGTTAAACAAATTGTTGTAGTTTACTCACACCAGTCCCATGACTGACCTAAAGTTTATTTTGTTTTGTTTTACCCTAAACTCTTTGGTGCCTAAATTTGTATGGGCAGTCAAGTAGTCAGGATTTTACAGGTATACTTGAAGAGTTTGGAGCAGGAGGCTTTAGGATTATATAGTTATTGTTTATTTCCGCTATGTTGTGAGTGTTGTACCAGATAATCGTATTGTATACAGATACTGGTTTTATTTCAAAGTTATGTTATATAATATATCTATTCGTTTCGTTGTGAGATTCGTGTTTACTCTGATGTTGTGTTCGTGTTCTTCTTCTTCTATTCTAAATTTCTTTCACTCTATTTCTCACCCTTTAACTTCTTTCAATTGACGTTCCAGTATTTTCGATTCTTGAATAGTCGATATGGGATTGTATGCTGATTACCGAGGTCAAAAATCTCCCTGGCGTTACATATATGTTATTCTATTTGAATGTATACATAAATAATAATTTATTATTATTAAATTAAATTGTTTTTGAATATATTAATATTTTATTGGTTTATTTAGACCTTAGAAAATAACCATTTTGCAAACGACCTTCGTTTTTGCTAATTTTTTTAATTAAATCCGTACTGATTAATTATTGCTAGATTTCAATTTTCGTGCCAATTGGAGTTATTTTGTGACCGTACGGAGTTTAATCGGTATTTTGGCTTTAAAACAATGTTTGGTGAGCAAATGAACTCGGAATTCGATGAAACACGTTTCATTGGGCCCGTACTGTCAAACTGTAGTTGTGTGGCCATTTTCATCGAAATTGGATATCGTATGTGAGCACATGAATTTTTATATGACAAATACAAACCGTGTCACAATATAAATTAATAAAATAATAGAGGAAGCTTACCCTAGAAGCCACCTACCTTATAAATACCACTACCTAAACCTAATTTCTTCCTTCCCTTGGTCAGCATGTTCTCAGATGACATCATAGAAATAAAACGTAAGGAAGTTCTTCTTCATAAAATAAATAGAATTCATATAAAAATCTATAAATCACCAAACTCCTATTTTTTGATTACTGTAGTGAAGATCTTCAACCTGGTACCCAATTTGTAAAATTGGAACACGTCGTGGTTGGGTGCCTGTATAACACAGTTTACAAGGGTTCAATTTTTTGAGGGTTCAAGGAGCTAATGCGTGAATTCCAGCTTGTTTTGGGCTTTTTTGAGATTCTGTAGCACGTTGTGGCAAGTTTTGAGGTCAAAGGTGAGATTTGTGGTCGAACAAAATACTGTTGTTCGTGGTTCACTACTATGCGACACAATTCGCAGGGGGGGTTCAAGAGTGATAAAGTTGGCACGAATCGATGAAAATTAGAATAAGAAGTTTAGTGGTGATGATTGTTTTTGTTTTCACGCAAGGAGGGAGGAGATAGGTTGAGGGGATGAATCGGCAATGGCAAGAATAGCGTGCGGTCTTTGATAGGAAGAAGAGAGATTAGCCAATAAGGATGGGTTTAAGTACTTAATTAAGATGATTTTTTTAATTAATTTAGTTAATAACCGTTATGTGTTCAGTCTTATAAATTTAATAATTTTTACGTACGTTATCCAAATTCAATGAAACAGGATCAGTTGGGATCATATGGACAAAGGCTACACAGTGGAACTGGTTTGGAGAGATTTGGAGCTCGTCTCAATTTATGGCAAATAAAAATGCCTGATTAGAACTATTGACCATTATTCATTATTTAATGAGTGACGACTAAAGTGAGTAAACTCACTAACTCTGTCCAATTTTTATAAGGTTATAAACGTTATTTAATATTGATGAATGAAAATTGAATGTTGTCTGATGGTTGTTTGGATGAATTACATATAAATTGGTTGGAATTATAAATACAATTTTAAAAATAACATTGGCTGAATATTAATTCTATTTATTTTAATATCTCATATTGACATTTAATTAGTGTTATTTATGTTAATTAACATCTATGAATGCGGGGAAATAGATTTAAGGGATCCTACTGGATTCCTCAAAATTATTACTATTTGTTTTCATATATTGTGATATACGATGTATTTTTTACTATGTGATAGATTTTGGTGTGTTGGATGTTTCATAGCCCTAGCTCGAGAAAATTGGTATCTAAATACTGTAAAAATATTTATTTTAGATAAAATGAAAACGAGTTTGTGTTTTATAAAGGAAAAATCTATTTTTCCTAATATATAAATCAAATTTCAAATGGGCTTAAATATATTAACTTGTTTTTAATAATAATAAAAAGTGGTTTCATTTACAAAAAATGTGATAAATGAAGTATAATTATTATCACTAGAAATTAAGGAACGAAAATTCAATAGTAAATTTTAAAATGGGAAATTGGGAATCGTTTTAGTAAGGGAACAATGGAATTTATTTTGATGACCGAATTAATAATAGAATTGAAATAAATCCATAAGGATTTATAATTGGTATTCGACTATGTCGAAGTTTCATAAATAATTTAATTTAATAAATTATATATTAAATAAATAAGGATTTGACAAGAAATTAATTTTCGGTTTCAGACCGATATTTTACAATCAAATATAAAATCGATATAGAAATATAAACTTGTTAATTAGAATAAACAAGAAGATTGATGTGTAAACGTGACTTGATAAATAAAATGGAATGGAAATGGGAAGTTATAAAATGATTCGATGAATAGAATTTAAACCTGTAATAATAATAGCAAATTGAAATCAAGATTTAATTTGATATAACGAGTCTAAATTTAGAGAAAGGAATAATATTCACGTTTTAAGGTGAATAATAATATAAAAGCAAACGTTTTACAAATTGGAATGGTTATAAAAGAGAATTATTAAATATTGGGTGGTGATAAATTCAAAAATGAATTTAGAATTTGAGTTGACCTAAAATAGTTAATTATTCCGAAGTTCGGAACGTTAACTGAATATAGGTTATTTGAAATAGAGTTATCGAACAAGGAATATTCGAAAGAGAGTTATACATTGAAATTCCATTATATCAAATACGGGAAAGTACTATGTACTTTCTGTTTTTTAATCAAGATTTATTTATTTATTCAAATTAACGAATAAAAGTTATATTTTACAGTTGGATATTTCAGAAGTAGGGATTATAACATTATCGTTATAGCCAAGTGTCTTCTTTTCGAAAAAGGAGTGGATTCGTAAATTGAATTCGACAACTGCGTAAGCAATGAATTGAAAAGAAATTAAGAAATGGAGTTAAGGAAATCAGAAATTGATTGGAGGTTAGTCATGTTGAATGGCTTATCGAGTGTCGATCTGATGGTGGATCCGGCCTTCGGGGTTGATGCTTAGGGAGTTGTTCTCTTATAGTTTAGGGACTGATGAATTAGGAAGAATAGTGATGCATGAATAAGAAATGGAAATGTTTTCGAATGTTATTAATGTATATTTTCTAAATATAGAAAATAAGAATATGGGATATACGAAAAAGTTTTCTGATGAAGTAAAAAAGAAATATTTTCTAAAATGTAGAAAATAAATAGTTTATAATAGACGGAAACATGTTCCCACGAGTCGTGAGAGGCTATATGAGTTGGAGAAATATTCGGGTAAAGATATTTAAGAGAAATCAAAACGATAAATTAATAAGGGATTAATTTAAAGGGGTATATATTGATTGATTATTAATCGAGAATATTTTCATTCGGAAATAGGATAGTTGTTTGTATGGATGTTTTGCTTTAATTGTTAAATAACCGACTATAAAAGTTTTTGGCCATTTTTCCGTTGTCAATACGGAGAAACCGGGATTCGGTTTATTATATAAAAACCAATCCGTATGAGCATAAGCGTTGCAAAAACAAATACGCTGAAGACAATTGAAGATGAAGTTTATGTGTAACAACCCAAATTCCGACAGACCGATTTTTTATCAAAATTCTAATCTATCGAAACTAGTGTTGGTTTGTCTAGTACTATGCAGAAAAGACGGGGATACAAAATATATCGAAGCTCAGAAGACATCTCACAGCGGAGTGGATAAAATATAATATAATCAAAATATAGCCTTACCCAGATAATAATATTGCCTAACCAGTATTCAAATCTAACATATCTCTGCCACAAATCTAACCTTCTAGTATGTTATGAGGAGGTGTCAGAACGCAAATTCTGGTGACTAGATTTAAACTACACATTTCGGATAACCCTACATATACCTTTCAGTTACAATTTCTTATTTACTAGGTTACATGGGTTAACAACACAGAAGGCTTACACAAACTTCGTACCCATCTACTCCCAGTCGATTAACCTAATACAATTTATATGTAGTTATCCCCAACATTATGGTACACCCCATGGTACCCACTCGCGCTGTCTCCGCAGTAATGGTAGAGAAATATATGCAGTCCCTCATCCTACGTCGGAGCGACGTACGGATATCTATATAACAACACTCTGTTCCGCATAGGATCGTCATCGCCATGCTACGTAAGCGTACGGACTGCCACCTTCGTTCCATTCCATCGAACCATATTCCATCACAAAATAATGCCCTAGAGTTTATGATACACCACCAAGAGCAGACATGCATATATTTAGACTTTATCATATGCGTATCGTCAATCGTACTTGATGCCCTAACCTTTACGATACACCATCCAGAAACAGTATGCATGTATCCGCACGTACAATCTACTGTGCACCAAGTTCCGCAACAAGGATATATCATTAAACGGAACTCGGTCGGGAGCCTTTTCAGATATCTGTATACACAGATGTTGTGATCCGCATTTTCTGTGGCTATGGTCCCACCAGGCCCCACCCTCAACTAGTGAAAAATAAACATAATTGAGAGCTAGTAACGTGGCCTAGAAAACTACCAAAAAACAACATCCTAACTGGCCTATCCCGAAACTAAAGCCTTGATAGCGAAAGGTCGATGATCTGTAGGCTTAGCTCTCCGTCTTTCCGCATCACGCGTCACGCCGACGGTCGATTTTGATAACCGACGAATGTTATCAAACAGATCGTTAGACCCACCAAAGGTAACATGATAAAATGGCCGCAACTCTCCTAGTCACAAGACAACCGGATCGTCGAATCACTCGCGCCACCCTACATCCTTCTGACTGCCCCTATTATGGTAGTCAAGGTATAATCACCGGGTAGTAACGCGCAAACCTAACCTCTACGAGCACGTCCTAAATGTTGTCACCGCACAGAGGACTACCAGGAGTACTCTCCATATCCTAGGAAGTCGCATGCTTACCCTTCCTATCCTTCGAAGCAAGCAGAATCTCAATAGAGCAGTAGGCAGAACAAGCAGAATAATCAGATGGACGTGCGCTCCTATTGTGCCCTATAGCACTACGATGATCTATCCCATTAGATTATTCACCTTCAGATGTACGGACTGGTCAAAGCACCTCAGGTTAACGTGTTAGTAGACCCTATGTATAACCATTTTAATTATGTGCTTGCTCTACCTCATTAGATTTCCATTTAACTTGGATATTTCAAATCATACTATCTTCTTGTTCAAGCTATCAAGTTCCTCTTGCTTATTAACTTCAGTTATATAACTTAACCCATTTAAGATCATTAATAAGCCTTTAATATGTTATTCTTATCAAAAGATCTCAAATTCTCTAGTTCACATATTACTTAAGTTATATAATTAAGTAAAAACTTATTTCCTTTCATAAGTTTTCCTCTTCTTTCCTTTACTTATTACAAACAACGGGTTTCAGGTTTCTAGATTTATAGATTAACTAATTTATAATTAAGTACAACTTATCTTATTATAAAAGTTATCTCATTCTCCCTATCGCTTATTATAACCTAAGTTATAATTTCCACTTGTCCCTAGGACAAGCCTACCTATTATGTTTCCTTTTTCCTTTCAGGTTTATTCATAATAGGTTATTATCATTCCCCGTTCATCCGAATACTTTTATTGTTGTAACTTCCAATCGTTTCCATTCATTTCCATTAGTCACAATTAGTGTCATTTATTTCTACCCTTTTATACACATAATATATGTTTATGCACCAGACCTCTCATTTGGATGCTGGAATTACCACGCATGTTCCGGGCAGACTTCTACCACAAGTTGGACTTAACCTTGTGTCTTAGCACCATTACATGTATATTTATGCACTAGACCCCTTACATTAAATTAACATCTCATGGATGCTGGATTTGTCGGGCAGTTCCGGGCAGACTTCTACCACAAGTTGAATTAAACCTCGTCTAAGTGCGGTTACAATTTTCTATTTACTGTAAATTAGGCATATCCATTCTTCCTAATTATACTATAATCTATTTTTACATGTCATAGTTAATGACATATTATGTCCATTTTAACTGATTATCATGTCATATGTTCTTCCTAACATGTAATTAACTTCGTTTTAAAGGAATAACAGGTAATCATCCAATCATGTAATTATTTCATCCTAACAAATTGACATGTAATTATTCTAATCCTTATAGTTAAGGGTTCAAGTACATAATATGCCACAAATTAACATGTAATTATCATAATTTCACTATAACTTAACTTACAGTACACAATTAACAAGTTATTAGAAAGTAACACCCCACCTCCGCTAGGGTCACTCACAAAGGGAATGCACTAGCTTTGGTGGAGCATCATCTAGGTAAACATACATAGAAATATTACAAGACAGAACATATAAAACAGCGTAAGGAAAACCAAATTTCATTTCTTTAAAATCTAATAAGGTCTAAAGCCTTTTACATCAAAATACCATTAAATTCATTACATCGAAATCTGTCTTGCAATAGTAAAGAAGCATAAAACCATAGTCATAAGTCATTCCCAAAGTAAAACAGTAAAGCAGCCATAGCCAAGAAAGGTCCAAGCCATATATGATGATCTTGAAGCAGAAAGAAGTCCAAACTAAGTAGTAGTGTTTCCTCCCTGAGAACCGGGGGGGGGGGGAACAGAAGGAAAAGAGGCAAAACAAAAACGGGTCAGTCATACAAACTGGTAAATCCTAGTGACTTTCAGCATAGAAACAAGTAAAGATAACATGACATATATAAACTGAATGTAAACATAAGGATGATGACAAGATAGGCAAGTTAAACTAAGATAACAAGATAAACTACGCAAACAAGATAAACTACGCTATAGCATCGCATGTTCACCATTCTCTGCACCAATACTAGTCTAACAGAATTAGGTGTTATCCTAATGTCTAAACAAAAACGGAAATGGAAATAAAAACAGAAATGGGCCTTTACCACTTGTACTAGTAACCCAACCCGTGTCATGTATTAACTATGAAATGATCCCTTGCCCAATATCATGAAATGAGCCATTACTTGGTCCCACGAAACGATCTTTTAATCGATCGGCTCCCTACAAGTTCAAGCTCGTCATGTGTCGGTGTCATACGGCCCTATCATGAATGTAGTCACCTGTGCTAGGTCCACCATAGGGTGTATCAAGCCCTAGGGTGCCGACCACCGACACGAATCAAGAACGAACAGTGTAAAGCTACTGGTGCCCAATTCCTGCTTTTTTAACTCCGGACTACGTGCACGGCCATAGTCCTCCTAAACCTACAATGACGCACCAACTCAGCCGTCGTTCAGGTCGTTTACAATCAGCCCAGTAATCATGCCCCACCCTGCCTAGTTCCAGGGTACCATGATACATCTAGTGGGTTACTGCTGAAAACGACCGCGTAACTAGGGTTTCCATCCAGCAGGTTAAGTGTTGTCATTTAAATTCGAGAGTTAACCCCATCAGTCTAGCATGTCAAGTAGGTTAAGTGTGATCATTCAAGATCGTGACTTAACCCGTCTACGTGTCTTGTCAAATTAGTTAAGTATATTCAAGCGGTTCATGACTTAACCCTATCAAATCATCATGTCAAATTGGTTAAGTATATTCAAGCGGTTCATGACTTAGCCCTATCAAATCATCGTGTCAAATTGGTTAAGTATATTCAAGCGGTTCATGACTTATCGCTATCAAATCATCGTGTCAAATTGGTTAAGTATATTCAAGCGGTTCATGACTTAACCCTATCAAATCATCGTGTCAATTTGGTTAAGTATATTCAAGCGGTTCATGACTTAACACTATCAAATCATCGTGTCAAGTTGGTTAAGTATATTCAAGCGGTTCATGACTTAACCTTATCATATGGCATTAAATAAATTAATGCACCCAACCTCTCACCTTAGACTTGATGTGGTTACTGGATATGCCGGTGGGTTCCAGGAAGATTTACACCACAACCTAGTCTAACCTCGGGTTTTAAGCGCGATATGACCAACACTCACATTGAATCCTATTGTTTGTAGTCACTGGATTTATCGGTTGGTTCCAGGCAGAATTACACTGCAAACTCAACCCAACCTCGAGTTGGCCATTTTCAAGTTCATTCTAAGTGTCATGTCCATATTCAATTTTCATTTCAGGTCCGTGCCAAGTTTCTAAGCGAGTTTCATGTCAAGTTTTCATATTTCAACTTATGCCTATTATTAAGTTCATGATTCATATTCATAACCAATTCATGTTTCAAGTTCATAAGCATGTTTACGTGCCTTCTAGATGTCAAATATCAACTATCAAGTCACAGTCAATTTTGTATTCAAGTTATTCCCATCTTATCAATTTCATGCTATTTGTCGCGTTCCATAATTACCTAAAAACATGGTTTGACTACCAGATTCTATTTTCTTTAATTATGTTCCTAAGATCTTAACAATCATATCCGATTTCCAAGTTCACAATCCACGTTTGTGAAAATTATCAAGTTTACGATCACTTCCGTGTTCAAGTTATGCCAATTCAAGTCCAAGCGAATTACCAATCTATGTTCACCAGAATCGGTGTATAATAGTTTAACACATCGTAGGCATGTAAATAGGATCCAGAAAAACAATATGTAAATCAAGGTTTAAAACATAGACAGACATGCATTAATCCCAAATTCAAGATTCAAGAGAGAGTAGGGTGAAAACTGAATTAAAAAGTCTTATCATCAAGTCAAGGTCCAAGAATTCATTTTACAATCTAGCGTTTGAATAATTAACTAGGTCCAACAACAAGAATGGGCATGATTTAGTCAATAAGAAATAACCCAAAATCATAGATTCATGGAGAGACAAGAACATATCCAAATTGATAATCAAGCTTAGGTCCAATTTCATTTTACTCCATGTCCATATTAAATTTAACAAGTTTCAATCTCAGAGTAACTAGAACTTACAGAGCGCGGATCGAGAATTAGAGTGCAGAGATTTGATTCTAGAAACGGTTGTTGCAGTTGTTGAATCTCTATTTGTTTAGTCTTGTTCTAGTTGAAAACCCCTCATTTGCAATTCCTAGATGTTGTCTTCACGATAAAGTAGTCTCTTTTAATTTTAATATTATCATTTTGATTTTCATAAAGGTAGCATAAGTACAGAATGAAATGGTGTAGAGAGAATGAGGCTAGGGGGTTGTTTATATAGGTTTAGAGTCGTGAATCTGGACTGAAAACGTGTCCAAAAACATCAGAATGGACCCAGGCTGAAAACCAGGTTTTGGCACCAGGTCGACCATAGGGTCGACCTGGTCCCTGGGATGTCGACCACAGTGTCGACCCCTAGGTCGACCTAGTCCTGGGCGGGAAAATTCCCACCCAGTCTGCCCTGGGGTTTGAATTCGAATATCGAATTCTAATTTCGAGCTGTTTTTGATTCTGAAAATTCCTGAAACTTCGGAGGGTCATATCTCCCTCATACGGAATTCATTTTTCGAAAACTCGGAATCGTTTCCAAGCAGAATTTCAAGTCGAACGTAATGGTGCAACCCGTTTCCCTTGATTCTTATTTAAAAATTAATTCTGCCTTGATTTATAGTTTCAATATGTTATTAAAATACGGGTTGTTACATTCTCCCCTCCTTAAAGGATTCGTCCCCAAAATCTCTAAGTTAGGAAGTATGTATCCTACCATCCATCATCCATCTACTCAAAACATCATCCACAAGCAATCATTGTCCTTAAAAGATACCTAATGCTGTATGAATATATGAAGAAAGCGTGTGTATATGTACTTATCTAATGCAAAAGATCAGGCGGTTACTGATTCAGTAGACCTCCTTAATGCAAAATATGTTAGTGTAATGAGCCGAACATGTATGCAAATTCCAAACATACTTTATAATCTCTATATGAGTGCACAAACATTCATTCATATGCAACATCCAAATGATAGCACATCAATTTTCCATCAATGTACAAGTATAAGCACTCATGCATATGCAATATGAAAATGTGACTGAGCCTATCTAGTGCCTAATGTGTGTTATGCAACCACGAGCAACCACTTGCAACCACTTGCAACCATTTGCAAACATCAACCATAACATGTCTCAAACACATGTTTACATCCATAGGGTTCTACCTAATGTTCTCAAAATAGGATCGAGAAGATAGAAGCAAGTAAAAAACTTTGTGCCCATTAGGCAATGTCAAAACTGGAAATCTACGTCACACATTTACTGATTAAGAGAAGAACTCCTTAAGCACCAGCCCCGAAGACCGAAATCAACATCATACTGACACCCAAAGAATTACTTAACCCAACCAATATATATATGTTTCTAGGAAACTGAGCATGATGGACTCCTTTTAGGTCACAAGAAATCCCTTCATAAAACTAACCCATATCCTATAAAACCCAAAAAGTTTAGTCAACCTAACGAACATCCTCAAGCACCAACATGTACTACTAACAGATGAGTCATACTCCCTATGGGGTTTGCAACAGAAATAGGATTGAGAATAGGACCGAGAGGATATACATATAAGATAGCATGCAAGAAAACTATACAGGAAAACAGGGATCAAGGATATACTCTTAAAAAAAAGAGACATGATGCGCGTATCTATTCTTCAATCTTCTAAGTCGCACTCCCTTGAGCTTAACTCCATTATGCTTTGACCGTCTTTAACTTCATAATTTCATAGCTTCTTAATTCTTGTTTCCAAAATTTGAGTTGGAACTCATTTCACTATTGCCTTTCGTGCCACTTTCACTTATTATCCTTCTAGTATACTCAGCTCAAACATAACTGCTACTCATGGTTTCATGCAAGCTCTCCAAAATTCCCTATAAGGTATTCCACGCAGAAGAACTATCTCTTGAAAATAAACAGATGTCAGCCATGTTGACAAATTTACTTACTAAGGTGATTTCCTCCAACTCATGCATAAGAGAAATGAACCATCCGCCTTAGTGGCGAACACTACGCGAGTGGATCAACAAATGTATCAAGAGATTCTAGGTAACTAAGCATGACAGAATCCTAAGGGTTACACTAGACTTCGCGGGCATTACCAAGGCAAGTCAAGAGTCTAACTTACCTCTTTTCATACACGAGAATGGTACCATTTCTGGATAACCACCCCATCCCTAGAATCAACCCATAGCCCAGAAACATAAGCATTTCTTCTAAACTCAACGCTTAGCATAGACATTCTCAAATCCAAACAAGTCATGAATAAATGAGCCGATTCCCCAACAGGATTTGAGACAAAAATGGGATTCTCTACTATGCTAGTACTTAGGTGAAGAGACTCAACTGTCGAAGCGGAATTAAAAGGATGCGATGAACAAAAACAAAGTTCTAACGGGATGATAGAAAAGAAAAACTAAACCTTCAACGCAAACATTACCGCCTCTCTTAGGTATGCTTGTAATGAGAGCATACAATTTCCCTCTCGACGATCTTGTTCTTTGCCCTTGTCCTTGTCCTATAACACTTAACTACATCTCCATTTTTACCATACTAACGATACTCTTTCTTGTCATGGGTTTTATTATTATTTCACTTTGGCCTCTTCCTTTTCACCTTTTCCTCCTTCGTGGATTAAGCCATATCAACAAGTTTCTTATCCTTAGGCTTGTTTTCGTTTATCCTCGTTCTTACTATCCTTATATAGCTTGTTGAAAAGTTTCTCGAAATCTACCTCCATCGCACGGCAACCTTATAGAGGTTGAAATAAGATTAGTCGTAGATGGAACTATTGCGGCTCTTGATGGAGGTAGGGCACTTCTTTGCCCTCCTACATGCGTTGTATGCCTACAAACTATGGTGAAAAAGAAAGAGAGAAGAGACTCAAGGAGAGAATCAAAAGATAGTGCATATGTCTTTGGGGAATATGCCTTTTGTAAAGCAAAACTTTTCTTAGAAAAATGCTTCTTTGTAAATATTTTGAAAATAATTTTAGAAGGTTTTTAAAAGCTTTTGCCCAGTCTGGTAACCTTCTGCTCTGATACTAAATGTAACACCCTACCTCCGCTAGGGTCACTCACAAAGAGAATGCACTAGCTTTGGTGGAGTATTATCTAGGTAAACATACACAGAAATATTGCAAGACATAACATATAAAACAGCGGAAGGAAAACCAAATTTAATTTCTTTAAAATCTAGTAAGGTTTAAAGCCTTTCACATCAAAATACCATTAAATTCATTACATCGAAATCTGTCTTGCAATAGTAAAGATGCATAAAACCATAGTCACAAATCATTCCCCAAGTAAAACATTAAAGCATCCATAGAAAAGAAAGGTCCAAGCCATATATGATGATCTTGAACCAGAAAGAATTTCAAACTAAGTAGTAGTGTTTCCTCCCTGAGAACCGGGGGGGGGGGGGTGGGGGACGGAAGAAAAAGAGGTGAAACAAAAACGGGTCAGTCATACAGACTGGTAAGTCCTAGTGACTTTCAGCATAGAAACAAGTAAAGATAACATGACATATATAAACTGAAAGTAAACATAAGGATGATGACAAGATAGGCAAGTTAAATGAAGATAACAAGATAAACTACACAAACGAGATAAACTAAGGTAACAAGATAAACTACACTATTGCATCGCATTTTCAACATTCTCTGCACCAATACTAGTCTAACAGAATCAGGTGTTATCCTAATGTCTAAACAGAAATGGAAACGGAAACAAAAGCAGAAATGGGCCATTACCACATGTACTAGTAACCCAACCCGTGTCATGTATTAACTATGAAATGATCCCTTGCCCAATATCATGAAATGACCCATTACTTGGTCCCACGAAACGATCTATTAATCGATCGGCTCACTACAAGTTCTAGCTCGTCATGTGTCTGTGTCATACGTCCCTATCACGAATGTAGTCACCTGTGCTAGATCCACCATAGGGTGTATCAAGCCCTAGGGTGCCAACCACCGACACGAATCAAGCACGCACAGTGTAAACCTACTGGTGCCCAATGCCTGGTATTTCAACTCCGGACTACGTGCACGACCATAGTCCGCCTGAACCTACAATGGCGCACCAACTCAGCCGTCGTTCTGGTCGCTTACAATTAGCCCAGTAATCGTACCCCACCCTGCTTAGTTCTAGGGTACCATGATACATCTAGTGTGTTACTGCTGAAAAGGACCGCATAACTAGTGTTTCTGTCCAGCAGGTTAAGTGTTGTCATTTAAATTCGAGACTTAACCCCATCAGTCTAGCATGTCAAGTTGGTTAAGTGTGGTCACCCAAGTTCGTGACTTAACCCGTCTACGTGTCATGTCAAATTTGTTAAGTATATTCAAGCGGTTCTTGATTAACCCTATCAAATCATCGTGTCAAATTGGTTAAGTATATTCAAGCGGTTTATGACTTAACCCTATCAAATCATCATGTCAAATTGGTTAAGTATATTCAAGCGGTTCATGACTTAACCTATCAAATCATCGTGTCAAATTGGTTAAGTATATTCAAGCGGTTCATGACATAACCCTATCAAATCATTGTGTCAAATTGGTTAAGTATATTCAAGCGGTTCATGACTTAACCCTATCAAATCATCGTGTCAAATTGGTTAAGTATATTCAAGCGGTTCATGACTTAACCCTATCATATGGCATTAAATAAATTAATGCATCCCTACCTCTCACATTAGAATTGTTGTGGTTACTAGATATGTCGGTCGTTCAGGGCAGATTTACACCACAAGCTAGTCTAACCTCGGGTTTTAAGCGCGATATGACCAACTACTCACAATGGATCCTATTGTTTGCAGTCACTGGATTTGCCGGTTGGTCCCGGGCAGAAATACACTGCAAACTCAACCCAACCTCGAGTTGGCCATTTTCAAGTTCATTCTAAGTGTCATGTCCATGTTCAATTTTCATGTCAGGTTCGTGCCAAGTTTCTAAGCAAGTTTCATGTCAAGTTTCCAGGTTTCAACTTATGCCTACTATTAAGTTCATGATTCATATTCATAACCAATTCATGTTTCAAGTTCATATGCATGTTTACGTGCCTTCTAGATGTCAAATATCAAATATCAAGTCACAGTCAATTTTGTATTCAAGTTATTCCCATTGTATCAATTTCATGCTATTTGTCGCGTTCCATAATTACCTAAAAACATGGTTTGACCACCAGATTCTATTTTCTTTAATTATGCTCCTAGGATCTTAAAAATCATCTCCGATTTCCAAGTTCACAATCCACGTTCGAGACAATTATGAAGTTTACGATCACTTCCATGTTCAAGTTATGCCAATTCAAATCCAAGCTATTTACCAATCTATGTTCAACAGAATCGGTGTATAATAGTTTAACGCATCGTAGGCATGTGAAAAGGATCCAGAACAACAATATGTAAATCAAGGTTTAAGAACATAGATAGACTTGCATTAATCCCAAATTCAAGATTCAAGAGAGAGTAGGGTGAAAACTGAATTAAAAAGTCTTATAATCAAGTCAAGGTCCAAGAAATCATTTTAAAATCTAGCGTTTGAATAATTAACTAAGTCCAACAACATGAATAGGCATGATTTAGTCGATAAGAAATAACCCAAAATCATAGATTCAAGGAGAGACAAGAACAGATCCAAATAGATAATCAAGCTTAGGTCCAATTTCATTTTATTCCATGTCCATATTAAATTTAACAAGTTTCAATCTCAAAGTAACTAGAACTTACAGAGCGCGGATCGAGAATTAGAGTGCAGAGATTTGATTCTATGAACGGTTGTTGCAGTTGTTGAATCTCTATTTGTTTAGTCTTGTTCTAGTTGAAAACCCCCAATTTGCAATTCCTAGATGTTGTCTTCATGAAGAAGAAGTAGTCTCTTTTAATTTTTATATTATCATTTTGATTTTCACAGAGGTAGCATAAGGACAGAATGAAATGGTGTAGAGAGATTGAGCCTAGGGGGCTGGTTATATAGGTTTAGAGTCATGAATCTGGACTGAAACCATGTCCAAAAACATCAGAATGAACCCAGGCCGAAAACCAGGTTTTCGCACCAGGTCGACCATAGGGTCGACCTGGTCCCTGGGAGGTCGACCACCCCTAGGTCGTCCTGGTCCTGGGCGGGAAAATTCCCGCTCAGTCTGCCCAGGGGTTCGAATTCGAATTTCGAATTCGAATTTCGAGCTGTTTTTGATTCTGAAAATTCCTGAAACTTCGCAGGGTCATATCTCCCTCATACGGAATCCGTTTTTCGAAAACTCGGACTCATTTCCAAGCAGAATTTTGAGACAAACGCAATGACGCTACCCGTTTCCCTTGATTCTTATTTTAAAATTTAATTCTTCCTTGATTTATGGTTTCAATATGTTATTAAAATACGAGATGTTACATAGAACATGTATGTATACAACTATAATTGTTTCCACTTATATTAACAGGTTTATACATTTCAACAGATTAATACATTTCAGCAAATTTACTATATATATTAATGGGGAATGCCAAACGATAAATATACCATTATCAAAAAGGAATAACTTAAATGCACTCACCTAATTGCTTTCTAATCCACGAATCTTGTCCAGGCCTAACATTCCATTGCCCAACTAACTGAATTTTGAATTTAAATGACCATGGATTGACAATTCTCAACTAAAAGAAAAAGGGAAGAAAGAGGATAAAATTAAATTGACCAGATCGAAGAATTTACCTCACTTCAAACAGAATTTTGAATACCCATTCGCAGATATTCATTCTTTACCTCCACATCTTGAATCATAATTTCCTAATACTAATTATTTTATATTCTTAAGAGATTTGAGGAGGAAGAAAAATGGTAGAGTCTATACAGCCTGTCAGAAAATATGAGATTTAGGCTAGGCTTTATTAGCCTATTTATAGGTGTTCATGCATACCCAACGCTTAACAAATATGGGTTGAAAAATATTCTAGGTTTAGATAGAAGAATTCAATCAGATCTGGGATGGGTCAACCCACTTTCCCTCATGGGTCGACCCATATGTCGACCCACTAGCTTGGGTCGACCCACCTTCCAAATGGGTCGACCCATGGGTTGACCTGACCCTTGCATTGGTCGACCCAGTCCCTGATTGAGTCCTCCCATGCTCCTTTTAGCGCGTTGTCTCCAGATTTGAATTTATATTTATATATATACTCCTTATATATATATATATATATATATATATATACACACACACACAAACTTCTAAGGTTCATAACTTCTTCATACATTATCCATTTTACGCGAACTTGGAGATCTATCTAAACCAGAATTCCGAGACGAACACAACTGTAATATCAGTTTCACCTGATTCCAAATAGTTAAAAAAGTGGGGTGTTAGATTCTCCCACCCTTAGGAAATTTCATCCCCGAAATTTGGTAAGGGTAAAATCAAGTATTTCCTTGCAAAAATTACAACCACCATGTGTGCATCAAATTTTGCGACCATTGTGCACTCGTTCAAAGTGTAATACAACATAGTAATATATGAGTGCCTAAGCGGTACCTCATATGTAACAACCCGAATTTTTACAACACGTTAAATCAAGAATCAAGGCAGGATTTAATTTTAAATTCTGAATCAAGTAAAACTGGCTATGCCATTGCGTTCGTCTCGGAAAAATACGCGAAATAGAGTCCGAGTTTTCGAGAATCGGAGTCCGTATGACCCGTTAAAGGCCCAAAGAAGATTTCTGAAAATTTGAATTTCTGAAACAGTTTTGGGAAATCAGATCTGGGGCTAGGCGGGAAGTTTCCCCGCCTAGGCCATGTCGACAGGGCTGTCGACAGGCCTGTCGACTTAGGCCCAGACCAAGTCGACAGCCCTGTCGACTTGCCTGTCGACAGGGGGTGGCCGGGGCAAGCTGCCTGGTGCACCTGCTTGGCTCACCTGGTCTTGTTCTTGGGCTGGTTCTGGAAGCTTCCGAGATCTGATGGTCCTAATCTATCCTAGGGTTAATCTAAGGGCCTAAAACTATCCTAATCTCTATAAAAACACCCCTAAGCCCCCCTAAACCCTCATAACTCACCCTCTCCATGAAGTGCTGCCCAAATGCAAAGTGATCATGGCCTCCATCTCAAATCCCTAGAGCCTATGCATTCAAATCGGGTTCAAATCAAAGGATGTAAGCTTGCTACACCAAATAGAGGCCAAATCAACATTTCTATGCGAGTTTCGTGATGGTTCTTCATCAAAGGAGCCACCTTTCTTCGTCATAATGATGCATGATCCCTTTCCTAAGCCTTGCCTAAGTAAGTTCTAGCTACTTTTAGATGGAACGGTAGTTTTAATAATGACATGGGATAAAATGAGGCTAAACATGATTATGCGAACTTATATGAACCTTACCTTGCCTCTTGTGTTCATGGTTATGATTTTAGGCCATGTGAGTGACTTAATCATGCCTCTCATGCTATGCATAGCCTAGTTTAACTTGCAAGTTTGGATCTTTATGCATGAAATGCTAGCATGAACCTTTAGGAACCACTTATGTGTGAAACATTGGCTAAGACAAGATTTTGGGGCTTATGCATGTTTATGAACCCAAACCCCTTATGTTATCATGCAAGTTTGTGGCCAAATCCTTTATGAGATTATGCATGCTTATTGCCAATCCCCTCTTTTAAGTTGTGCATGTTTGTGGCCAAACCCTTTTTGATAATATGCATGTTGTGGCCGAATTCCCTTGTGACATTTTGTGTGTTTGTGGCCAAAACCCTTTTTATGACACTATGCATGTTCGAGGCCAATTTGTAGTCATAGTATTCCTACTATGTTGACTCGTCTATACTTACGTTGGAAACACGTTTTGGGGTTAGGTTAGACGAGCGTGAATATACATGAGAAACTTAACTTGAAGTTCCATGAAATATGATGTGAAACATGATTTGGGTTAAATGGGTATAACATGACAACATGCAACATTGAATATAGCATGCAAGTTAACATGTAAATATGCATAATCATAAGCTTGGGAATTTACCTATTAAGTTAGGTCTACCCATTGGGAATTTACCTATTAAGTTAGGTCTACCCAATTGCTTGAAAACTTGACTATGAACATGACACTAGACTAAACATGAAAGTGGCCAACTCGAGGTTGGGTTGAGTTTGCAACGTAAAACTACCCGGAACCGACCGGCCTAACTAGTAGTTGCAAACAATAGGACTCAATGTGAGAAGTTGGTCATGTTGTGCTTGAACCCGAGGTTAGACCAAGTTGTGGTGTAAATCTACCCGGACCCGCCCGGCTTAACTAGTAACCATAACAAAGTCTAATGTGAGATGTTGGGGTGCATTAAATAATTAATGCCACATAGTAGGGTTAAGTTAATTTGATTAATGAGGCTTAACCAAATATGACATGGACAAATGGGTTAAGAAATTTGATTAGGCTAATGATACTTAACAAAACATGACAGGGTTGGGTAGGTTAAGTAACTTGATTTGCCTAACGACACTTGACCATTTTTATACGACGAGGGGACGGGATTAAGTTAACCAACACTTAATCAATCCAACACGATAACTTGATAAGGTTAAGTAAATTTTCTTAATGACACTTAACCGTATAATACAGTTAATGGATGAGGTTAAGATTAGACTTAACTAATCTAAACATGGTAATCGGATGGGGTTAAGTTAGCCTAGACTTAATTAATCCAACTTGGTAATTTAATGGGGTTAAGATAAACACTTAACTAATTTAACACGATGATTTGATGAGGTTAAGTTAACCTATACTTAAACAATCTAATGTAAAACATGATAAGGCTAAGTCACGAATCGTTTCGAATACGCTTGACCGATTTGACTCGGTAATTTTGATAGGATCAAATTAATATATATATATATACTTAACCAATCTAAAATGATAATTAGACGAGGTTAAGTCATGGATTGCTTGATATACTTAACCAACTTGACACACGGTCTGTAGGGTTAAGTCTTGGACTTGGACGCTTAGCCAGTTTCGACATGTTTTGTAGACGGGTTGAGTTGTGAACTTAAGTGACACTTAACCCATTAGATAAACCCTAATTCGGAGGATTAGGTAAATAACCATAGTTAACAAGGATAATGGAAATAAGGCTAAGTGGTAAACCTTAGTTAAGGGAAACTATGTAATAATTCTTAGTCAAAGAAATTTGGACCACTTCTTAGATAGATTAGTAACCCGATACGTTAGGTCAACATTTAAGTATGCGTGTAGGAGCAGGCTATCTGATTTAGATAAAGGCTCCAACGAACTGGGTAACGAAGCAGCGGCTTCGGGGAACGTGAGGATATTCTTGGGATCCCTCTGTGAGCTGCCAGGTCATTATACTAGGCTCACGAGAGGTTGAGGTCTGCGGTAGAAGAACCAAGAATATGCCTTGGTTGCTATGCGAGCGACCTAAAGACTGGGGTGGATAGCAGTGAGTCGACGAATACCCAAGGTGCCCGAGATAGCAAGTTCGTCGGTCATCTACCATCTTGAGTCAAGCGTGTACGTACGGAAAGGCAGGGAACACCCAACAGACCATGATTGCTATCTAATTATGGGTGAGGTAGGCCGTAGGATGTGGGCTGGCCGGAGTGTAGTTCTCATGCAAGATTTTCCCTTGTGTTGCCTTTCACTAGTTGAGGGAGGGGTCTCGTGGGACCATAGCCACGTGTAGAAAAGCAGACCTTAGTATCTGCATCGGTAGATAAATCTAAAGCTCCCGACCGAGTCCTGTATTTCTTGTTTTGCCCTGGGACAGGACTCGGATGGCACGATGTGATACATGTGCATACAGTTATAGAAAAACGATTCACGATGAATGCGGGGAAAAAGGGCGCGGTTGAGGGTTAGCGTAATCCCTAGTGGCCTAGGTGGTTTAACCCAAACCGAAATACGAAAGCGTGCGATAGGTAAGCGTAATCCCTAGTGGTGCTAGGTGGTGTAAGTCCTAGTAGTTCAAACGATGATTCATATGGAAGAGCCTAGCTAGAACAAGGGTGACAGTCCAAACGATTTCAAGGATAATACAACATGAGAAAGCCCGTACGAGGTACGGCAAAGGACTGAACTTATATACATGGAAAGAAACATATGATTTGAGTAACCTATATATTGGGTTGACATGGACCATTACACGACTTTGAGTAAGGGACATTCATGGTTAACACCTAACAAGGCTGGGATACTAGTACGAAGAGTGCAGAGCAAATATACATGTTAGAACTAGGAGGAATATACATAATAGATACCTTGGGATGTTAGACGGGGTAGATACCTTGGGATAATGTGCTCGATAGAAACACTGACGATGTGATACCTTGACTTATCATAGCACAGTAGTTTATCATGATACCTTAGTTTACCTTGCCGCAGTAGTTCAACCGGCTACCCTGGTTTATCTATATTGTAGTTATCCTTATGTTTACTTTCAGTTTATGCATGTCATGTTACCTTTACCTGTTTTTATACTGGAAGTAGATAGGACTTACTCAGTCTTTTTGACTGACCCGTTTTGTTTCGCCTCTTTTCTTCCGTTTCCCCCCAAGGTTTCAGGGAGGAAACAATGCTGTTTAGTTCGGACTTCTTCTGCTTGAAGGTCATCATGGATGGCTTGGACTTCTCTTGGCTATGGCTACTTTACTGTTTTACTCGGGGAATAGTTTATTAAAAAGTCTTTATGCTTCTTTACTATTGCAAGACAGGTTTTGATGTACTCTGATGTAAAAGGCTTTAGACCTTATTTATTCATGTTATGAAAGTTTGATTTTACTTCCGCTATTTATATATATGTTCTGTCTTGTGATATTTCTGTGCATGTTTACCAATAATGCCCCTCTAAAGCTAGTGCATTCCTTTGCGAGTGACCCTAGCGGAGGCAGGGTGTTACACTTGGTATCAGAGCAGAAGGTTACCAGACTGGGCAAAAGTTTTTAAAGACCCTCTGAAAACTATTTGAAAATCGTTTACAAAGAAGCATTTTTCAAGAAAATTTTCTTTTAAAAGAAAAAGGCTATTCCCCAAAGGCCATTAGCACTATCCTTGTTTCCTTAATTGAATCTCTTTTCCTTTCTTTCCTCCATCTGTAGTCACAGTGGTTTTAACTGCGACTAGTCTTTTCTATCTACGAAAGTGTTTTCCTTACGATGGAGGTGGTTCTCGAGAGACCAGTGGCCGCGTTATAAGAAAGGATAGTGAGGAAGAGGATAAAGGATACGAGCTTAAGGATGAGAAACTTGTTGGTATGGCTCAGCCCAGGACGAGAGAGAAGGATGAACAATGAAACCCATGATGAGAGAGTACCTTTGGCATGGTAAAACGGGATGGATAGTTAAGTATTGTGGGACAAGGACAAGATGATCGTGAAGACAATGGTATACCCTCACTAGAGTACCTGAGTAGGGGGATAACATCCTTGTTGAAGATCTAGTTATTCTTTTCTATCATCCCGTCAAGACTTTGTTTTGATCCCCGCATCATTTAAGTCCGCTTCGATAGTTGAGTCTCTGCACCTTAGTACTAGCGTAGTAGAGGATCCCGTTTTTGTCTCAAGTCCTATTGGAAGATCGGTCCATTTATTCATGACTTGTTTGGATTTAAGAATGTCTATGTCAAGTATTGAGCTTGGAAATAATGCTTATGTTTATAAGTTGTGGATGGATTCTAGGGATGAAGTGGTTATCCAGTAAGGGGTGCCACTCTCGGTTTTAGAGGGAGGGTAGTTAGACTCTTGGCTTGCTTTGGTAATACCCTCGAAGTCTCGTGAAACTTTTGGGTTCAGTCATGATTAGTTACCTAGGATCCCTTGATACCTTTATTGGAAATTTGAAGCCCGATCGAGTGGTGTTCGCCGATAAGACGGATGATTTATTTCACTTATGCATGGGTGATGGAAATCACCCTAGTAAGTGCGCTTAACCTGGTTGGCATCTGTTTACTTTCAAGAGAAAGTTCTTCTACGTGGAATACCTTATGGTACGAGGTCCGAGATTCACTAGTGAATTTTGAGGGCTCGCATGGAATAATGTGTACGCAGTCCTGTTTGCGCCAAGTATTCTAGAAGGAGAATAAGTGCAAGTGGAACGAGAGGCGACGAGGAAATGAGTTCCAACTCGTGTTATGGAAACAGGAAATAAGAAGCTGCGAAATCGTGGAGTAAAAAGGGGCGGTCAAGGCATGATGGAACTAAGCTCAAGGTAATGCGACTCAGGAGACTGAAGACTAAATACGTGCATGATATCTCTTTTGGGAATATATCCTCGATCCCTGTTTTTTCTGTTGAGCCTGCTGGTAGGCTATCTTTTATGGATATCCTCTCGGTCCTCTCTCTGTTACAAACCCCGTAAGGAGTTTGTTTTGCTTATCTCCTCGACCCTGTTTCAGGGAATCTTAGGTAGAACCCTGTGGATGTAAACATGTATTTGAAACATGTTATGGTTGATATGGTTACAAATGGTTGCAAGTGGTTGCTCGTGGATGCGCGAATTTACGTTAGACATTAGCTCGACTCGGTCACATTTCATATTGCATATGCACGAGTATTTGTTTATGGATGAAATTGAATGTGTTATCATGCGGATGTTGCATATGGTTGAATGTTTGTGCACGCATATAGTGTATATGATTATGACTATTTGCATACATGATGGATTCATAGCACTAAACATGTTTTTGCATTCAAAAGATTTTCAGGCCTGATCATTAGCATTAGCTAAGGAACATGTACACACACGTTTTGCATATATTCATATGGCATTAGAAATCATCTAAGGACAATATTTTCTTGTGGATGATGTTTTGAGTAGATGGATGATGGATGGTAGGATATGTTCTTCCTAACTTGGAGATTTCGGGGACGAAATCCTAAAAGGTGGGGGGAATGTAACAACCCGAATTTTTACAACACGTTAAATCAAGAATCAAGGCAGGATTTAATTTTAAATTCTGAATCAAGTAAAACGGGCTATGCCATTGCGTTCGTCTCGGAAAAATACGCGAAATAGAGTCCGAGTTTTAGAGAATCGGAGTCCGTATCACCCGTTAAAGGCCCAAAGAAGATTTCTGAAAATTTGAATTTCGGAAACAGTTTTGGGAAATCAGATCTGGGGCTAGGCGGGAAGTTTCCCCGCCTAGGCCATGTCGACAGGGCTGTCGACAGGCCTGTCGACTTAGGCCCAGACCAAGTCGACAGCCCTGTCGACTTGCCTGTCGACAGGGGGTGGCCGGGGCAAGCTGCCTGGTGCACCTGCTTGGCTCACCTGGTCTTGTTCTTGGGCTGGTTCTGGAAGCTTCCGAGATCTGATGGTCCTAATCTATCCTAGGGTTAATCTAAGGGCCTAAAACTATCCTAATCTCTATAAAAACACCCCTAAGCCCCCCTAAACCCTCATAACTCACCCTCTCCACGAAGTGCTGCCCAAATGCAAAGTGATCATGGCCTCCATCTCAAATCCCTAGAGCCTATGCATTCAAATCAGGTTCAAATCAAAGGATGCAAGCTTGCTACACCAAATAGAGGCCAAATCAACATTTCTATGCGAGTTTCGTGATGGTTCTTCATCAAAGGAGCCACCTTTCTTCGTCATAATGATGCATGATCCCTTTCCTAAGCCTTGCCTAAGTAAGTTCTAGCTACTTTTAGATGGAACGGTAGTTTTAATAATGACATGGGATAAAATGAGGCTAAACATGATTATGCGAACTTATATGAACCTTACCTTGCCTCTTGTGTTCATGGTTATGATTTTAGGCCATGTGAGTGACTTAATCATGCCTCTCATGCTATGCATAGCCTAGTTTAACTTGCAAGTTTGGATCTTTATGCATGAAATGCTAGCATGAACCTTTAGGAACCACTTATGTGTGAAACATTGGCTAAGACAAGATTTTTGGGCTTATGCATGTTTATGAACCCAAACCCCTTATGTTATCATGCAAGTTTGTGGCCAAATCCTTTATGAGATTATGCATGCTTATGGCCAATCCCCTCTTTTAAGTTGTGCATGTTTGTGGCCAAACCCTTTTTGATAATATGCATGTTGTGGCCGAATTCCCTTGTGACATTTTGTGTGTTTGTGGCCAAAACCCTTTTTATGACACTATGCATGTTCGAGGCCAATTTGTAGTCATAGTATTCCTACTATGTTGACTCGTCTATACTTACGTTGGAAACACGTTTTGGGGTTAGGTTAGACGAGCGTGAATATACATGAGAAACTTAACTTGAAGTTCCATGAAATATGATGTGAAACATGATTTGGGTTAAATGGGTATAACATGACAACATGCAACATTGAATATAGCATGTAAGTTAACATGTAAATATGCATAATCATAAGCTTGGGAATTTACCTATTAAGTTAGGTCTACCCATTGGGAATTTACCTATTAAGTTAGGTCTACCCAATTGCTTGAAAACTTGACCATGAACATGACACTAGACTAAACATGAAAGTGGCCAACTCGAGGTTGGGTTGAGTTTGCAACGTAAAACTACCCGGAACCGACCGGCCTAACTAGTAGTTGCAAACAATAGGACTCAATGTGAGAAGTTGGTCATGTTGTGCTTGAACCCGAGGTTAGACCAAGTTGTGGTGTAAATCTACCCGGACCCGCCCGGCTTAACTAGTAACCACAACAAAGTCTAATGTGAGAGGTTGGGGTGCATTAAATAATTAATGCCACATAGTAGGGTTAAGTTAATTTGATTAATGAGGCTTAACCAAATATGACATGGACAAATGGGTTAAGAAATTTGATTAGGCTAATGATACTTAACAAAACATGACAGGGTTGGGTAGGTTAAGTAACTTGATTTGCCTAACGACACTTGACCATTTTTATACGATGAGGGGACGGGATTAAGTCAACCAACACTTAATCAATCCAACACGATAACTTGATAAGGTTAAGTAAATTTTCTTAATGACACTTAACTGTATAATACAGTTAATGGATGAGGTTAAGATTAGACTTAACTAATCTAAACATGGTAATCGGATGGGGTTAAGTTAGCCTAGACTTAATTAATCCAACTTGGTAATTTAATGGGGTTAAGATAAACACTTAACTAATTTAACACGATGATTTGATGAGGTTAAGTTAACCTATACTTAACCAATCTAATGTAAAACATGATAAGGCTAAGTCACGAATCGTTTCGAATACGCTTGACCGATTTGACTCGGTAATTTTGATAGGGTCAAATTAATATATATATACTTAACCAATCTAAAATGATAATTAGACGAGGTTAAGTCATGGATTGCTTGATATACTTAACCAACTTGACACACGGTCTGTAGGGTTAAGTCTTGGACTTGGACGCTTAGCCAGTTTCGACATGTTTTGTAGACGGGTTGAGTTGTGAACTTAAGTGACACTTAACCCATTAGATAAACCCTAATTCGGAGGATTAGGTAAATAACCATAGTTAACAAGGATAATGGAAATAAGGCTAAGTGGTAAACCTTAGTTAAGGGAAACTAAGTAATAATTCTTAGTCAAAGAAATTTGGACCACTTCTTAGATAGATTAGTAACCTGATACATTAGGTCAACATTTAAGTATGCGTGTAGGAGCAGGCTATCTGATTTAGATAAAGGCTCCAACGAACTGGGTAACGAAGCAGCGGCTTCGGGGAACGTGAGGATATTCTTGGGATCCCTCTGTGAGCTGCCAGGTCATTATACTAGGCTCACGAGAGGTTGAGGTCTGCGGTAGAAGAACCAAGAATATGCCTTGGTTGCTATGCGAGCGACCTAAAGACTGGGGTGGATAGCAGTGAGTCGACGAATACCCAAGATGCCCGAGATAGCAAGTTCGTCGGTCATCTACCATCTTGAGTCAAGCGTGTACGTACGGAAAGGCAGGGAACACCCAACAGACCAAGATTGCTATCTAATTATGGGTGAGGTAGGCCGTAGGATGTGGGCTGGCCGGAGTGTAGTTCTCATGCAAGATTTTCCCTTGTGTTGCCTTTCACTAGTTGAGGGAGGGGTCTCGTGGGACCATAGCCACGTGTAGAAAAGCAGACCTTAGTATCTGCATCGGCAGATAAATCTAAAGCTCCCGACCGAGTCCTGTATTTCTTGTTTTGCCCTGGGACAGGACTCGGATGGCACGATGTGATACATGTGCATACAGTTATAGAAAAACGATTCACGATGAATGCGGGGAAAAAGGGGGCGGTTGAGGGTTAGCGTAATCCCTAGTGGCCTAGGTGGTTTAACCCAAACCGAAATACGAAAGCGTGCGATAGGTAAGCGTAATCCCTAGTGGTGCTAGGTGGCGTAAGTCCTAGTAGTTCAAACGATGATTCATATGGAAGAGCCTAGCTAGAACAAGGGTGACAGTCCAAACGATTTCAAGGATAATACGACATGAGAAAGCCCGTACGAGGTACGGCAACGGACTGAACTTATATACATGGAAAGAAACATATGATTTGAGTAACCTATATATTGGGTTGACATGGACCATTGCACGACTTTGAGTAAGGGACATTCATGGTTAACACCTAACAAGGCTGGGATACTAGTACGAAGGGTGCAGAGCAAATATACATGTTAGAACTAGGAGGAATATACATAATAGATACCTTGGGATGTTAGACGGGGTAGATACCTTGGGATAATGTGCTCGATAGAAACCTGACGATGTGATACCTTGACTTATCATAGCACCGTAGTTTATCATGATACCTTAGTTTACCTTGCCGCAGTAGTTCAACCGGCTACCCTGGTTTATCTATATTGTAGTTATCCTTATGTTTACTTTCAGTTTATGCATGTCATGTTACCTTTACCTGTTTTTATACTGGAAGTAGATAGGACTTACTCAGTCTTTTTGACTGACCCGTTTTGTTTCGCCTCTTTTCTTCCGTTCCCCCCCCCCCAGGTTTCACGGAGGAAACAATGCTGTTTAGTTCGGACTTCTTCTGCTTGAAGGTCATCATGGATGGCTTGGACTTCTCTTGGCTATGGCTACTTTACTGTTTTACTTGGGGAATAGTTTATTAAAAAGTCTTTATGCTTCTTTACTATTGCAAGACAGGTTTTGATGTACTCTGATGTAAAAGGCTTTAGACCTTATTTATTCATGTTATGAAAGTTTGATTTTACTTCCGCTATTTATATATATGTTCTGTCTTGTGATATTTCTGTGCATGTTTACCAATAATGCCCCTCTAAAGCTAGTGCATTCCTTTGCGAGTGACCCTAGCGGAGGCGGGGTGTTACATCATATATGCATGCAATTTTTTCTTGAAAAATTCTTTACAAACATGACGCACACATCCTAAATGTACTGGCAATTTATATAGAAATGCAATATTTGAAAACCAAAATACTTTTTCATCCAAAATTTTCCCACACTCTTACTGAGTAAAACATAGTTCATCCAATTTTTGCATCTAAAATCCTACCAATCAACTTTATTTTTGAATTTTAGAAAAAACTAATTTTCTAAATTCAATTTCTTATGTTACAAAACGGTGGAAAACAGAAAACTTCACACATTCCTTTTTTCTTTTATATACCTTTTCAACCTGTACTTGGATTTTATGTAATTATTATATAAAGATTCCCTATTTTCCTATCCAAGCACAACCCATATAAGAAAACTTTATTTATTACAGATTTTCTTTTTTGGCTTATCTTGGAAAAATTTACTCTTATTCACCTTTTCTCAAAAAAAATCCATTTTCTTTAACTATCATGTTTGTTGCTTCACTGAATTTGTTGTTTCCGTTTTGGTTGTACCATTACTCTTTTCTTAGCTTGTATAACTTAATCCTATAATCTAAGTTTAGTTTCAAATAAGACTTCTAGTCCTTCAACTAAAACAGGTAAGCAGACGCTTTGCACAACTACTACTAAGGGCCAAGAATCTCAGGACTATGTGCCCCTCAAATAGAAAATTTTATACCAAGGGATCAACGATAGGTTTAGTTGTTACCTAACTACCCATCATGAACAAAATAACAGAACGATACCAACAGAAGTGTAATAACGGTTTTTACCCTAACATGATCTAAACACTTAGTTGCCCTTCACTATCTACTAGTCAGCACTAGTCCTAGCTGTGTACCAATGGTCATTTCCAGGCAACACCCTACGCTTCTCAATGCTTACGGACTCTACGGGAAATTACCATTATTCCAAGATAATTCTCGCTATCTACTTCATAGCCTCAAAACTTTTTCCCGTCTTCCCTAGGCACTAAACTTTACCTACTATATACTTTTTAAAACACGGTTTGGCCGTTTCATTTCACCTTTCTTCCAAAAATTAAAAGTGTCAAAACTTTATTTTCCTTATGAAAACTTATTTTTTCCAAACCATAAAAACATTTCATCTCATAAAAATGGAAATCAATTTTTTTTTCTCAAATCACAAAAATCGGAGTAGACAAGGACAACTATCCCTCAATCGGGTTTACAACTGCTTTTACCTACTATGCCAGTTCAGTTACTTACCAGAAGGTGCAAACATCTACTCTATTCTTATTTTATACAACTTATTATGTCCACCCAACAAATTTTTTTTCCTTTAAAACAATTTATCAAAAATGATTGTCAAAAGAATAGAGATTTCAAAATTTTCTTTACTGAAAATTCTATTTTTCAACAAAGTGCAACACTTTTTCACAACATATAACTTGAAAATTAGCGAGCTATACATGCTATATAATATGCACCTTTTACTAAGAGAATTTATGTTAAACAAAATATTCACAAAACCATTGGTTCCAAATATACCCCATTTTACTTCATAACTCAATGTGTACTTTTTCCAATATGTTCTTTACATATTTTAAAACTGTAACTTTTAAGACTGAAACATGAAAACACCACAAACGATCTTCCAAAAGCTTTTACAATTTCATGTTCTCAAAAGTAAAAAATGGGGTCAGACTCAATGTGGGTTTCCAACATACCTGGGCTTTCCCGAGACACTTCCACAAATTCAATTCTCTCAACCATTTATATTCCCAATACATTTTTCTCTATTTAACCTTTTCCAATATACAAGATTTCACTGCCAAATCATTATCCTAAAATGGGATTCACCTTTCTTACATATATTGTACACTTCCCACCCAAATTACCTAAGGATTACAGATTTCCATATTCGTTCCTTTAGTGTACAAAAAAGACATCCCAATTCTCACTATATTATGTTCTTTCTATTTAGTGGGTTCCTCTATGGATCTAGGTATAATATATTTATACTGTAAGAATACAAATACGTTCACTCTCACTCTATACAGGAACCCAAAACCTTGGCTCTGATACCAGATGTAACAACCTGAATTCCGACAGATCGAAATTTTTTCAAAATTATAATCTATCGAAACATGTATTGGTTGTTCTGATATCCTGCAGAGAATATGGAGATATAGAATATATAAGAGCTTAGAAAACATCTCATGGCGGAATGGGTAAAATATAATGTAATCAAAATATAGCCTTACCCAGATAATAATACTACCTAACCAGTATCCAAAGCTATCATATTTTTGCTACAAATCCAACCTGCGCGTATGTTATGAGGTGGTGGTAAAAACACATGTTCTGGTGACTGGATTTAAACTACACATTTTGGATAACCCTAAATATACCATTTAGTTACAATATCTTATTTATTAGGTTACTTGGGTTAACAACATTCAAGGCTTACGCACATGTTGTACCCATCTACTTCCCAGTGGATTAACCTAATACAGTATATATGTAGCTATCCCCAGTATTACGGTACACCCCATGGTACCCCACTCGTGGGTTCTCCGTCGTAACGCCACAAAAATATACGCATCCCCTTATCCTACGCCGAAGCGACGTACGAATCTCTATATAACAATGCTGCATTCCGCATAGAACTGTCATCACCATGCAACGTAAGCTTACGGACTGCCACCTTGGAACCATTCGATCGAATCAGATTCCATCATAGAGTAATGCCCTAGAGTCTACGATACACCACCCAGAGAAGACATGCATGTATCTCGACTTTATCACATATGTATCGTCAATCGTACTCGATGCCTTAACCTTTACGATACACCATCCATAAATGGTGTGCATGTATCTGCACGTACTATCTACTATGCATCGAGTTCCGTAACAGGGCTATATGGGATACACAGAAATCAGTCGGGAGCCTTTTCAAATATCTGTATACACGGATGTTATGTTCTACATTTTCGGTGGCAATGGTCCCACCCGACCTCTCCCTCAACTGGTAAAAGACAAACATAATTAAGAGCTAGTGACGTGGCCCGGAAAACTACCAACAAACAATATCCTAGTTGGCATGTCCTGCAACCAAAGCCTTGATAGCGAAAGGTCGATGATCTGTAGGTTTAGCTCTCCGTCTTTCCGCATCACGCATCACGTCGACGGTCGATGGTTAGTACCCGACGACTGCTATCAAACAGATGGTTGGACTTGCCAAAGACAACCAATAAAATGGTCATAACCCGCCTAGTCACAAGACAACTGGATCATCGAATCAACTATGCCACCTTACAGCCTTCTAAATGCCCCCTAATTGTGGCAATCCAGGTGTACTCACCGGGTAATAACGCACAGACCTAACCTCTATGAACACAGCAATAATGATGTAACCGCACAATGGACAATCAGGAGTACCCTCCACCTCCCCTGAAGCCGCGTGCTTCTCCTTCCTGCACTTCAGAGTCAGCAGAATCTCAGCAGAGTAGCAGACAGAACAAGAAGAATAATCAGATGGACGTGTGCTCCTATTGTGCCCTATGACACTAGGATGATCTATCATGTTGGATTTTTCACCTTCAGACGCACTAACTGGTCCAAGCGCCTTAGGTTAACGTGTTATTAGTCCCTATGTCTAACCATTTTAATTATGCGCTTTCTCTATCTCATCAGATTTCGGCTTAACTTGGTTATTTCAAATCATACTATCTTCTTGTTCAAGCTACCAAGTTCCTCTTCCTTATTAATTTCAGTTATATAACTTAACCCATTTAAGTTCATTAATAAGCCTTTAACACGTCATTCTTATCAACAAATCTAAGATTCTCTAGTTTACAGATTACTTAATTTATAATTAAGTACAACTTATTGCCTTTCATAAATTTTCCCCGTCTTTTCTTTACTTATTACAAACAGCAGGTTTCAGGTTTCCGGATTTACAGAATACTCAATTTATAATTATTTACAACTTAATTTATTACATAATTTATCTCGTTGCCCCTATCGTTTATTATAACCTAAGTTATAATTTCCACTTGTCCTTGGACAAGACTACATAATATCTTCCCTTTTTCGCTTCAGGTTTATTGATAATAGGTTGTTATCATTCTCCACTCATCCCAATCCTTTTAATGTTATAACATTCATTCATGTCCATTCATTTCCATTAATCACAATTAGTGCCATTTATTTCATCCATTTATATGCATATACTCATATATATGTTTATGCACAAGACCTCTAACATTAAGCCGATGTAACACCCCACCTCCGTTAAGGTCACTCACAAAGGGAATGCCTTAACTTTGGTGGAGCATTTTAGTAGACAGAACAGAAAATTTCTAGATAGATAAACAATACTTGAAAAAGTATAACTTTAATACAGCGCGAAACAGAAATCAGTATGGTTACATCTTTTCTAAAATAAAACTCAAGTACGTAATATCAGTCTTGTTTAGGAAATCATCAAAGTACAAAACTTTAAAATCATAATACCCACAGAACAAAAGCTATACAGAGCCAAGCCATTCTTTAAGCACTTCAAGCATAAGGAATCCGGATCAAGCTAAAGTATTCCCTCCTCGGATAACCTGGGGGGGGGGAACGGAAGAAAAAGTGGCGAAACCAAGCAGGGTCAGACATAAAGTATGGCAAGTCCAGTGATTTTCAGTTATGAACAGATAATAATAACATGACATGAAAATAAAAATGGATTAGAGATAACAGTAACAGGTGTAGCGGATAAAACAGAAGAACAGAATGATGTAAGCTATTACTTTACACTTCTCTGCACTAATACTAGTATAACAGAATTAGGTGCCACCCTAATGTCTAAACTGAAACAGAAACGGGTACAGAATAATTTCCACAGAAGAGAATGCTAGTAATGGGCCTTTACCACCCCAACAGAAACAGACAGAAACAGAATGCTAATAATGGGCCTTTACCACCCCAACAGAAGGTACAGAAACCGAAACAGATTAATCCCAACGGAAACAGAATGTAGAATTAGGTGTACGCTAGTAAATGGGCCTTTACCACCCGAACAGACGGTACCCAACAGAAATAGACGGTACCAAAAGAAACAGACAGAACTAAGTGTGCCCTAAAACCCTACCCCAAACGATCGGCTCCCTAATACATAAATACCCCGTGCCAGCCCCACAAAAGGGTGTATCACTCCCAAAGTGGCAACCTTTAAATGACACAAACCTATTTACAAATGTCACAGCGTCTTACATCCTCAAAGGCAGACCGAGACCAATGCATGCACATGACCCGGTTGGAACGCACCATCAACACCCTTCGCCATTATCAGAATGAATCGCTTATAATTAGTTCAGTAAGCATGCCCGGACCCTACCTACTGTTGGGTCAAAGTTTTGATGCCATAAAGGGTTACTGACTAATATGGGTCCCAAACAACAGATGACACAAGTAATTTCCCTCCTAACCCTGTGTCCCCAGACTAACAGATTTCAGATTACTTGTTTATAGGTTCAGACATATAGAATTCAGATCAACTAGTTCACAGATCAGACAAGTTTTCAGACTAATACAGAAACAGACAGAAACAGAATGCTAATAATGGGCCTTTACCACCCCAACAGAAGGTACAGAAACCGAAACAGATTAATCCCAACGGAAACAGAATGTAGAATTAGGTGTACGCTAGTAAATGGGCCTTTACCACCCGAACAGACGGTACCCAACAGAAATAGACGGTACCAAAAAAACGGACAGAACTAAGTGTGCCCTAAAACCCTACCCCAAACGATCGGCTCCCTAATACATAAATACCCCGTGCCAGCCCCACAAAAGGGTGTATCACTCCCAAAGTGGCAACCTTTAAATGACACAAACCTATTTACAAATGTCACAGCGTCTTACATCCTCAAAGGAAGACCGAGACCAATGCATGCACATGACCCGGTTGGAACGCACCATCAACACCCTTCGCCATTATCAGAATGAACCGCTTATAATTAGTTCAGTAAGCATGCCCGGACCCTACCTACTGTTGGGTCAAAGTTTTGATGCCATAAAGGGTTACTGACTAATATGGGTCTCAAACAACAGATGACACAAGTAATTTCCCTCTTAACCCTGTGTCCCCAGACTAACAGATTTCAGATTACTTGTTTATAGGTTCAGACATATAGAATTCAGATCAACTAGTTCACAGATCAGACAAGTTTTCAGACTAATGGATCAGATATACGGATCTAATAGACTTACAGATTAACCGTGAAATACCCCACCTCCGTTAGGGTCACTCTCAAAGGGAATGCCCTAATTTTGGTGGAGGTTTATAAATACAAGTCACAGATATACAAGACAGATACAAGAACACATATTTGTAAACAGCGGAAGAATAACAAACTTTATTTCATAAAGTCAAATACGTGTTACAACAACATCCTTTCCAAAAACATAACATAACACTTCATAATCTGTCTTGAGTACATTAATTTTAAAGAAGCATAAATAAAACATAGACAAACTGCCAAAGCCCCATAGTGGATTGTCCAAAGCCATAGTTCAAAACAGGAAAGTCCAAGCAATACATTTCTCTTCTTCAAGCTGGATGTTGAGGTAGGTCAAGCTGCTGTGTTCCCTCCCTGAAGACCTGGGGGGGGGGGAACGGAAGAAAGAAGACGAAAGAAAAATAGAGTCAGACATAAAGCCTGAGTAAGTCTAGTACTACTTTGTCTATGAATAAAGAACTGGGTATGATAAGTAAAACAGGAAGTGGGCAACATTATAAACTTGGTTAAGTTATCTAGGGTCGAATATACTATCGTACCCCATGTTAATCTCTGAACCCATATAAACTAGTTTCCAATTTGCACCCCAAAATCAGGGTGATGTGATCCATTCTACGATGATCGGCTCCTACTCGCATAGTTACATGTGTCTTACGGCCCCCGATGTCTGTAGTTACCTATGCTGGTCCCACCATGGGGTGTATCAAGTCCCATAGTGGCAACCCGACACAAACTTAGAGTGCAAAGGTATGCTACTGGTGTCCAGTGCTTTATTTTTTTGCGCCGGAGTGCGTGCACGCCCGCACACCGTTAGAACCTACACTGCTACACCACCGCCGTCGATTTGACCTCTTACAATCAGCCCAGTAATCGTGCCCCACCCTGCCTAGTTTCAGGGTATCCTGATACACCTTCTAGGGTTACTGCTGAAAAGGGTCCCCCGTTACTAGGTTTTCTATCTCTAGCCAACATGCTAAGTTGGTTAAGTGTTTCCTAACCTAACCCCACCAGTCCGTTTAGTTTAGCATGTTCCATTTTGATTAAGTCTTTAGTTCACTTAATCCTAACAATCCTGACTCAGCCTTAATTGTCTTATTAAGGCCCTGACCTCTCACATTAGACAGGTATTGTTGTGGCTGCCTGTTGCCGGTTGGTTCCGGGCAGTCTTACGCCACAACTCAGTCTAACCTCGGGTCCTTGCTGGGCTCCATGTTTAACCTCCCACATTGGATAGGTATTGTTGTGACTACTGGACAGCCGGGCGGTTCCGGGCAGGTTTACATCACAACTCAATCCAACCTCGGGTTAAACACATCGTCTTTTCTACATTTACATATTTTGTCATTCTTCTTTATTTCTTATATGTAAATATTTGCGGCCCATTATTATGTTAATGGTGTAAAGGTTACACCAACCATGGGCCCAACCCATACTTGACTTTGGGCCCTTCTATTTCATATTTTCATTCATTAATTAATTTTTAACCCAACGTTATTTTCCCCCGTTTTACACGTCCGTTTATATATATTGGGCTTAGCCTTTTAAAGCCCAATTTAGCCATGCGAAAAGGGGAGGCTTATGGCGTATACACAAAGAGGGGAAGGTGAGCGCATGAACTTGCATAAGACGTTGGGAATACATAATAGAAACTGGTGTACTTGCATAGTGGTAACATAGGTGACATGAATCAAAGCATGCGAACTTGCATAGGTTTAACTACAACATGAACCTATATTTTTATTTAGGCATAATGTCAAACATGAGCATGTCGTAAATATTTCTAGCATAAGCATAGCATAATGTCAAACATAAACATGGCATAAATACTTTTGGCATAAACATGGCATATGTAAAGTTAAATTTTGTTTATGGCATAAACATAAACATGTCATGTTCATAAGGTTTCTACATGTTTACAAAGGGGATACTTTGTTACCAACACAAAAGCATTGTTCAACTTAATCATGGTTTAAGTCTAATCACATAACGATGGTATAAACATACTTATGCATAAATATTCCTAAACATGGTGTTTGCTTTAAAACTTGCAAAAAGGGATTTTTGAGTCTAACCTAGCCATGTCTCACATAATCCTTTAAAACAAGATAGACTTAATAACGGATTTCAATTATGCCAAATATCATTCCTAGCCATATTCATAAGTTTGTAAAAGCATGACTTAATGCATGGATTATGGTGTCAAAATTCCACATAGTTTCATATGAACTATAATAACCAAACTTGTTTCAATCACTTGCAAAATGATTTATGCACAAAAATATACATCATAATGGCATAATAACAAAGCCTCAAATTTGCATGAATTTCAATTAACTACATACATGTAGCTTCAATATAGATTACACAATTTGCGCAATATTCCAAACGTTTATTTGCATAGAACTACCGCATGTAGTTCTTTATAATGAATAACATAATTTTGCACAAATATGAATTACTTCCATTGCCACAATTCAAGCATGCACATCAACACAGTTGTTTATTAATACCAAAGTAATACTCTACTTACAATGGTTGCGGCGAATTCTCTAATTAAGAGACACGATCCCTTTGTTGAATTGATTAGCTTTAGGTTGCTTTGAATTGCTTTAGGCCTTAGAACTTTCTCCCTAATCCTCTCTTTAGTTGGCGGCTATTCTTTGTCGTTCCTCAGCAACATGGCGGCTGTAATCTTATTTTGGATGAATAGATTAGGGTTTAGTCTAGGGTTGTTTATATAGAGGTTAGGAATTGATTAGAACCCTTGATGTTGCTAGGTTAGATCATAGCCATTCATTAGGAAGAGAGACCAATAAAAACCCGCCACCTAGCCCTAATGACAAAGCAGACCACTGAAATTCGACCAAACACAGACCTGGCCAGCCAGGTTGACTGGGCTCGACCAGGTCGACACCCCTGTCGACAGGGCTGTCGACAGCCCTGTCGACATGGGTAGCCCAGGTCGACAGCCCAGTCGACCTGGGTGGCTAGGCGAGTGTTTTATCCGCTTGGCCCATTGGGCCCCATTTCAAATTATTATTTTATTCTGTTTGAATTTTAAATTTAATTCAAAACTTCCGAAGGCCATATCTTCTTCATACGGACTCCGTTTTTCGAAAACTCGGACTCTATTTCGCGTATTTTTCCGAGACGAACGCAATGGCGTATCCCGTTTCCCTTAGTTCTTTGATTTGAATTTGATTATACTTTAATTCATGAATTTCACAGTTATAGAATTTTCGGGGTGTTACAAACCGGTTACAGATTAACAGACTTACAGATTGTCTAACTTTGTATTGGGCCTACAGATTCATGAAATGGGTTTATTAATTTCATTAGTCTAGTTGGTTTAACCCTATCCACCTAACACGTTTTAGACATCATATTTATCTCAGATTTTCATTAATTAAATATTAACGCCCTGACCACTCACATTAGACTGACAGTCTGCGACTACTTGTTAGGCCGGTTGGTTCGAGCATGTTTCTACCACAAACTGAGTCTAACCTCGGGTTTCAAGCACATTATGACTAACTTCTCACATTAGAAACTATAATTTGTGGCCACTGGATGTGCCGGGCAGTTCCGGGCAGGATTACGCCGCAAACTCATTCTAACCTCGAGTCAGCCATGTTTATCTTTGCGGCCAATTAATTAATAATTTATCAATTATGCCCACGCCTATTATACATGTCAATTATTCATAACTATAGCCAATTCAGATTATGTCAATAACAGACTAAATATATCAACTCAACAAATATAGCAGATAACATATTTCGCAGATTAGGCGACTTAGCAGATTAAGCAAATTAGCAGATTTAGCATATAAAAGATTAGGCATTTTCAGCAGACTTAGCAGATGACTGATTTGGCAGATGAGCAGATCTAGTAGATTTGGCAATATAGCAGAACTAGCAGATTAGGCAATGTAACAGAACTAGCAGATTAGGCAATATAACAGATTTAATCATTCCTTAAAGTTTCATAAACATATCTTGCCTTATTATAAATTTGGCCTAAGTTTGCATGCCTAAATAGTTGTCATGATTCACAATATGATCATATACCCCACATTTGCATTGAATTTACATGGCACAGATTAGGGTCATAATTTACCATATAACACATGTCCCAAATCCAGTTAAACTTGCCTAGTACAAAAGATTCACATATAAATTATTCCAAATATAGCCATCGATTTCAATGCATGTAATATATTCAAAAATCTCCCACTTATGTGTTATTCATATTTAATAGTTATCAAATCTTGATATAGATCTTCACACCTAAGTCATATTCTCTTTTTCTCTCAAGTCATGAATTGTTATATAAACAATATGCCCAACAATCTAGAACTTTAAATTCTAACAGATCTTAATTCAAAATATGCGTTATGTCCAATGTCTCAAGTCACATGTTATCATACAATGGTTCCACTTCTTCCAATTCACAGAATATGCATAGATCTAAATCTAGTTTACAACATATGTCCTTTTTGTCATAGATTAGCCATGTCCAATTATGCCACATTCATTATTTGTCCCAAACATTTTAGCGTTCGTGCGTTAATCTCTTATGAGATTTGGCGCAGGCTCGGGGTAGCCTGGCTATAGAACAGAAAGAAGAAACAGTTACAGAATAAAATAGATCAGAACATACACAACCTCAAATTTAGATTTACAATCATGTCACAATTATAATTAAAGTTTATATCGGAAAATAACTGCACTTGCCTTGATTGGATTACAAAAGAAGAAGAGTTGCAGTTGTTCTCTTTTAATTTTATTCAGTTTGGAAGAAGATGCTTTAGTCCTAATTCCAGTTCAGATTTCAGCAGAGTAGCGGCGCCATTTTTATTTTAATTAGAACAGAGGCAGAGTATAGGCAGAATGAAATGGTGTAGAGAGAATGAGGCTAGGGGGCTGTTTATATAGGATTAGGCGGACGAACCTAGGCAGAAAACGTGACCAAATACATCAGAACGAACCAGGTTCAAAAACTGGGTTTCGGGAGCAGGTCGACCGCCAGGTCGACTACCCAGTCGACCTGGTTAAGGGGGTCGACTACCTAGTCGACTCCCCAGTCGACCGGGGTCCTAGGCGGGAAATATCCCGCCCAGCCCGCTTTTGGGTTTGAATTCAAATTTTGAATTCAAATTTCGAGCTGTTTTCGATTCTGAATATTCCTGAAACATCAGAGGGTCATATCCCCCTCATACGGACTCCGATTCCCGCAAACTCGAACTCGTTTCTAAGCAGAATTCCGAAACAAACGCAATGGCGCAACTCGTTTCCCTTGATTCTTATTTTAAAAATTAATTATTCTCTGATTTGTTACTTATATGTTCATAGAAAATACGGGGTGTTACATTCTCCTCCCCTTAAAGGATTTCGTCCCCGAAATCTTCAAGTTAAGAAGAATGTGTCCTACCATCCAACATCCATCTACTCAATCATCAAACACTGGTGTCCATTTTCCTTAGAAACTTCTTATGTTGTATGAACATATGCAAAAGTGTGTGTATATGTTCCTTATCTAATGCAAAGATCAGGCGGTCCACTGATTCAGTTGACCTCCTAAATGCGAATTATGCCAGTGCCATGAGTCCAACATGTATGCAATTTTCCTACTTGATACATATCATTTCTATATGAGTGCACAACCATTCAGTCATATGCTACATCCATGTGCTGAGTCAATCATTTTGCATCCATAGAAATTGAAAATGCTCACGCATCCATATGCAATATGAGAGTGTTTTCGAGCCGATCTAACGCCTAGTGTGTGTATATACATCCACGAGCAACCACTAGCAACCACTTGCTTCCACTTGCAACCTTCAAACATAACATGTCTCAAACAAATGTTTACACTCATTAGTTTCTACCTAAAGTTCGAAGATTCAATCGATTGGATACAGTCGAATGATGGAAGCGAGCACAGATAAAACAAAAACTTGGTTCCCATTAGACATTGGTTGGGAGAATAATTTCCCTAAGTATCAACCCCGAAGACCGAAACCAACAACAGATTGACACCCAGATGATTACCCTCTTTAGACAATGTCAAAACTGGAAATCTTAACCTTATCAGAAATATTCAAATATTTACATATTACTGGTACAGATCAGATTACCAAAGGATTCTTAGGAAACTAAGCATGATAAAACCCAGAATGCATGCGTCCTACTTGACGCCTAACACAGATATCTCTCAAACCCCAATCTATCACATACTGATGAGTCATAACCCTTATGGGTTCGAGTCTACAGCGGAATCAGAAACAATACTATTATTAAAGTGCAGAGTATCGATTACAGAATCAAAATGCCAGAATCAGTAAGATTTTTAACTCAACAATCAGATAAGAAAATTAAACCTTCTACATAAATTTTCTTATTTCTACCCTATCTACCAGTCACTTGAGCATTCTTCTTTCCTCCAGAAGTGGCTTCTGTCCTCTGCCCTTACCCTCGTTTCTTCGGGCAGTCCCTAGTGAAGTGTCTCATCTTACCACAGTTGAAGCAAGTGCCCTTCCTTTTTCTGCAATCCTTGTTCAGATGAGTCGAGCTTCCACAAGTAATGCACTTTTTTTCCTTCTTATCTTCAGACTTCTCATCCTTCTTTTGTGTTTCCTTTTTGGGCCATGCTTTCTTGTTCTGTGATTCTTCCTACTTTGCCTCTTTCTGGCCCTTGTCTTCCTCGTGCAGTAGTGCCATGTCCACCAATTTCTCGTAAATCGCTCCCATGGGTACATGGGTCATGGCTAGGCTGTGTAGTGGCTCGTTCAATCCTTTAACATAGCGGAGAGCCTTTTTATGCTAAGTGTTGACTAAATCCAGTCCGAACCTAGCCAGTTGGTTGAATTGGTTGACGTATTCCTTGACCGTCATACTTCCTTGCTTAAGAGATAAGAACTTTTCCAGTTGTAGACTTCGTTCAGCTTGCGAGAGGAATTTCGTCTCAAACCTTGTTCTGAAATCCATCCATGATTCAACCGGCCTCTCGGCGTTAGTGACTTCCCACCAATAGGAAGCTTCGTCTTTGAGCAACCATACCGCCAGTTGTACCTCCTGCCTATCGTCCAACTCGAAGATAACAAACAGATCCTCAGTTTCTTTTGATTTAGTTCCTCGCTTCTACGAATGATTCAGTTCCCTTGAAATCCTTTCCACCCATGGCCCTAAAATCTTTACAGATCTTTGTGAAAGCAATTGCACGAGGAGGGGGCGGAGGAGGGGGATCATTTGCTGGACCTGCGGCGGCTTTCCTAGCCTCTAGATATCGACGAAACCAACCGGGTACATGAACACCCTCTGGTATCTCAGATGCTTCATACATGCTGAAACGAAAAAGGAAAGATTCAATACAAAAAGGACTGAATGAAAGATATATGGCTCTTGGGGATTATGTTTTTCAAAATAAGCTTTATTTTTGAAAATATTTCCTTTCAAAACCTTTTTGAAAATAGTTTTCCAAAACATTTTATCAAATCTGGTAAACTTCAGCTCTAATACCAAGTGTAACACCCCAGCTCCGTTAAGGTCACTCACAAAGGGAATGCTCTAACTTTGGTGGAGCATTTTAGTAAACAGAACAGAAAATTTCAAGACAGATAAACAATACTTGAAAAAGTATAACTTTATTACAGTGGGAAACAGAAATCAGTATGGTTACATCTTTACTAAAATAAAACTCAAGTACATAATATTAGTCTTGTTTAGGAAATCATCAGAGTACAAAATTTTAAAATCATAATCCCCACAGAACAGAAGCTATACAGAGCCAAGCCAAACTTTAAACAGTTCAAGTAGAAGGAATCTGGATCAAGCTAAAGTATTCCCTCCTCGGATAACCTGGGGGGGAAACGGAAGAAAAAGGGGCGAAAACAAGCAAGGTCAGACATAAAGTCTGGCAAGTCCAGTGATTTTCAGTTATGAACAGATAATAATAACATGAAATAAAACTGGATAAGAGATAACAGTAACAGGTGTAGCGGATATAATAGAAGAGCAGAATGATATAAGCTATTACTTTACACTTCTCCGCACTAATACTAGTATAACAGAATTAGGTGTCACCCTAATGTCTAAACTGAAACAGAAACGGGTACAAAATAATTTCCACAGAAGAGAATGCTAGAAATGGGCCTTTACCACCCCACCAGAAACAGACAGAAACAGAATGCTAATAATGGGCCTTTACCACCCCAACAGAAGGTACAGAAACAGATTAATCCCTATGGTAACTGAATGTAGAATTAGGTGTGCATTAGTAAATGGGCCTTTACCACCCGAAAAGACGGTACCACGCAGAAACAGACAGGTGTTACCACCCAACAGAAACAGACGATACCAATAGGAAAAGACAGAACTAAGTGTACCCTAAAACCTTACCCCAAATGATCGGCTCCCTAATACATAAATACCATGTGCCAGCCCTACAAAAGGGTGTATCACTCCCCAAAGTGGCAACCTTTAAATGACACAGACCTATTTACAGATGTCACAGCGTCTTACATTCTCAGAGGCAGACCGGGATCCACGCACGCACATGACCCAGTTGGAACGCACCATCAACACCCTTTTCCATTATCAGAATGAACCGCTTATAATTAGTCCAGTAAGCATGCCCGAACCCTAACTACTGTTGGGTCAAAGTTTTGATACCAGAAAGGGTTACTGACTAATATGGGTCCCAAACAACAGATGACACAAGTAATTTCCCTCCTAACCTTGTGTCCCCAGACTAACAGATTTCAGATTACTTGTTTACAGGTTCAGACGTACAAAATTCAAATCAACTAGTTCACAGATTAGACAAGTTTTCAGACTAACGGATCATATATACAGATTTAACAGACTTACAGATTAACCGGTTACAAATTAACAGACTTACAGATTGTCTAACTTTGTATTGGGCCTATAGATTAATGAAACGGGTTTATTAATTTTATTAGTCCATTTGGTTTAACCCTATCCACCCAACACATTTTAGACATCATATTTATCTCAGATTTTCTTTAATTAAATATTAACGCCCTGACCTCTCACATTAGACTGACAGTCTGCGGCAACTGGTTAGGCCGGTTGGTTTCGGGCAGGTTTCTGCCACAAACTGAGTCTAACCTCGGGTTTCATGCTTGTTATGACTAACTTCTCACATTAGAACCTATTGTTTGCAGCCACTAGATGTGTTGGGCGGTTCCGGGCAGGATTACGCCGCAAACTCATTCAAACCTCGAGTCAGCCATGTTTATCTTTGCAGCCAATTAATTAATAATTTATCATTTATGCCCACGCCTAATATACATGTCAATTATTCATAACTATAGCCAATTCATATTATGTCAATAACAGACTAAATATATCAACTCAACAGATATAGCAGACAATAAATTTCGCAGATTAGGCGACTTAGCAGATTAAGCAAATTAGCAGATTTAGCATATAACAGATTAGGCATTTTCATAAGACTTAGCAGATGACTGATTTGGCAGATGAACAGATCTAGCAGATTAGGCAATATAGCAGAACTAGCAGATTAGGCAATATAACCGAACTAGCAGATTAAGCAATATAACAGATTTAATCATTCTTTAAAGTTTCATAAACATATCTTGCCTAATTATAAATTTGGCCTAAGTTTGCATGCCTAAATAGTTGTCATGATTCACAATATGATCATATACCCCACGTTTGCATTGAATTTACATGGCACAGATTAGGGTCATAATTTACCATATAACACATATTCCAAATTCAGTTAAACTTGCCTAGTACAAAATATTCACATATAAATTATACCAAGTATAGCCATCGATTTCAATGCATGTCATATATTCTAAAGTCTCCCACTTAGGTGTTATTCACATTTAATAATTATCAAATCTTAATATAGATCTTCACACCTAAGTCATATTTTCTTTTTATCTCAAGTTATGAATTGTTATATAAAAAATATGCCCAACAATCTAGAACTTTAAATTATAACAGATCTTAATTCAAAATATGCGTTATGTCTCAAGTCACATGTTAACTTACAATGGTTCCTCTTCTTCCAATTTACAAAATATGCATAGTTCTAAATCTAGTTTACAACATATGTCCTTTTAGTCACAGATTAGCCATGTCTAATTATGCCACATTCATTATTTGTCCCAAACATTTTAGCGTTCGTGCGTTAATCTCTTATGAGATTAGGCACAGGCTCGGGGTAGCCTGGCTATAGAACAGAAAGAAGAAAGAGATACAGAATAAAATAGATCAGAACAGAACATACACAACCTCAAATTCAGATTTACAATCATGTCACAATTATAATTAAAGTTTATATGGAAAATAAATGCATTTGCCTTGATTGGATTACAGAAAAAGAAGAGTTGCAGTTATTCTCTTTTAATTTTATTCAGTTTGGAAGAAGATGCTTTAGTCCAAGTTCCAGTTCAGATTTCAGCAGAGTAGCGACGCCATTTTTATTTTAATTTGAACAAAGGCAGAGTATAGGCAGAATGAAATGGTGTAGAGATAATGAGGCTAGGGGGCTGTTTATATAGGATTAGGCGGACGAACCTATGCAGAAAACGTGACCAAATACATCAGAACGAACCAGGTTCAAAAACTGGGTTTTGGGAGTAGGTCGACCCCCTGGTCGACTACCTAGTCGACCTGGTCAGGGGGGGGTCGACTACCCAGTCGACTCCCCAGTCGAGCTGGGTCATAGGCGGGAAATTTCCCGCCCAGCCCGCTTCGGGGTTTGAATTCGAATTTTGAATTTCGAGTTGTTTTCGATTCTTAAAATTCCTGAAAAGTCGGAGGGTCATATCTCCCTCATACGGACTCCGATTCTCGCAAACTCGGACTTGTTTCCAAGAAGAATTCCGAGACGAACGCAAATGCGCAACCCGTTTCCCTTGATTCTTATTTTAAAAATTAATTATTCTCTGATTTGTTACTTATACGTTCAAAGAAAATACGGGGTGTTACAGCCGACCACTTGTTGATGCTGGATTTGTCGGGTGGTTCCGGGCAGACATCTACCACAAGTTGGACTTAACCTCGTGTTTTAGCGCCATTACATGTATATTTACGAACTAGACCCCTCATATCAAATTAAAAACTTGTGGATGCTGGATTCGTCGGGCGGTTCTGGGCAGTATTCTACCACAAGTTGAATTTAACCTCATGTCTAAGTACGGTTACAATTTTCTGTTTACTGTAAATTTAGGCATATCCATTCTTCCCAATTTTACTGTAATCTACTTTTACATGTCATACTTAATGTCATATTAAGTCCATTTTAACTTATTATCATGTCACATGTTCTTCCTAACATGTAATTAACTGCCTATTAAAGGAATAACAGGTAATCATCCAATCATGTAATTATTTCAATCTAACAAATTGACATTTAATTATCCTAATTTTTATGGCTAAAGGTACAAGTACATAATATGCCATAGATTAACATGTAATTATCCTAATTTCACTGTAACTTAACTTACAATATACAATTAACAAGTTATTAGAACATGTATGTATACAACAATAATTGTTTCCACATACTTTAACAAGTTTCTACATTTTAGTAGATTTATATTTCAGCAGATTAATCATTTCAACAAATTTACTGTATATATTAACGGGGAATGCCAAATGGTAAATATACCATTATCAAAAAGGCATAACTTAAATCCACTCACCAAATTGCTTTCCAATTCATGAATCTCGTCCAGACCTAGCATTCCATGGCTCCCCTAACTGAATTTTGAACCTAAATAACTATGGATCCACAATTCTCAACTAAAAGAAAATGGGAAGAAAGAGGAGAAATTTAAATTGACTAGATCCAAGAATTTACCTCACTTCTAACAGAATTCTGAACACCCATTTGCAGATATTCATTTTTTTTCCTCTAGATCTTGAATCAGAATTTCCTAATACTAATTATTCTATTTTTTGAAGAGATTTGAGGAAGAAGAAGAAGAATGGCAGAGTCCAGATAGCCTCTCGGAAAATATAAGACTTAGGCTAGGTTCTGCTGGCCTATTTATGGGTGTTCGTGCACACGTAACGCTGAGTCAGCAAAGAACGTGGCTTGAAAAATAGTCTAGGTTCAGACAGAAGAATTCAGCCAGATCTGGGATGGGTCGACCCGCTTTCCATCATGGGTCGACCATTAGGTTGACCCACTAGCACCACCTTCCACATGGGTCGATGCCTGGGTTGACCATAGGTAGACCCAGGCCCTGGTTGTGTCCTCCCATTGTCCTATTAACGCGTTTTCTCCATATATGAATTTATATTTATATATATGCTCCTTATATATATACAAACTTCTAAGGTTCATAACTTCCTCATACATTATCCGTTTTAGGCAAATTTGGGGTCTATCTGAACCAGAATTCCGAGATGAATGCAACCGTATTGTCATTTTCACATGATTCTAAACATTTAATTAAGTTATTCCTAATTTATTATCTATAACTAAAAATGCGGGGTGTTACATTATGCAAGGGCTCTTCTGCCAGTCCTAGATAGAAATTACCTAAGATGGATTGATGGAATGGCACCTTCAGTTTGTCCAGTCCTAGGAAAACTTGTATGAACGAATTTCTAATAGAGTATGCCTAACAATTCATATATATTGATCTCTTCAAACATATTACGTTGGTTGTAGAGGAATTCATTTCTCTTAGCTTTATACTCGTGATATTTTTAGGAAAATTGAAAATGGTTTGGCAGGTTTTACGATGTGCCATTCAAAGTGAATGAAGATGTGACATGTTAATAAGGTAAGTTATGACCTCTAGCCTTCTAATGTCCCGAAATTCCGGTACAATTTGAGCTGACCAAATAACACAAGTCTAACCCAAATTACACTGGAAACGAGAAAACTAATAGAAGGAAAACAGAGAATACATAAGATAGAAACATAGAATAGAAGAAGAAGAAGAAGAAGAACATACAACATCAGAGTAACACGAATCTCATAGTAGAACGAACAACATATAATAGATAACATATCTTTGAAATAAAATCAGTATAGGTATATAGTAACATTATCAGAGTACAACACTTATAACACAGTGGAATAAACAATAGCTATATAATCCAGAAGCTTCCTGCTCCAAGCTCTCCAAGTATATCTGAAAAATCCTGACTACTTGACTGCCCGTACAAAATTGGGCACCCAAGAGTTTAGGGAAAAAAACAAAATAAACTCTGGGTTAGTCATGGGACTGGTGTGAGTAAAACAGTTTAAAACGGTTGAGCAATAAAATGATATCTCATAAGACCATGCCATATAATGGAACGGGTTTTTCCCTTGTGATAATCCAAAATAACCTTTATATCAAAACTCTTTTCATATTATGATAGTGTCTATTAACCACAATATAATAATCATCTAGCAGAAACGCTTTCATCTCACGTTCTACATATATAGTATATAATCAAAACCGCGAGCACTTATTGGATAATGGATTACCAACTATGACAAGGTATGGAACCACATTCCGATAGTGTACCTCTAGAGAGGAATACACTGGGTTCAACAAGAACATCCTGCAACCCGGCCACACATGACCGACCACTCATTTCACTTGGCTGTGTTGAATGTATATCACCAACGGTTGGGATCAGCAACTGTTTCCCGAATGGGTAACATCGAATAGATTAAAGAATGAAATGAATATCTCTAGATAGGCGATAATACACTCTACTTGGCAACCAACCACTTAGCGATGTTGCCTGCCCTGTTTTTGTCACATCCCGGTTATGAGTCTAGAGGCCACGCTTATCTCTGACAGATCAAACAATTATTCACTTTGAATGTCACATCATCATACTCGCCAAATCAAAAATTGATTTCCCCAAAAATACAACGGGTATACAGTTAAGAGAAATGAATTCCTCCTCTACCAAACATGCATACGTTTGAAGAGATCAACTTAGGCGATCTATTAAATATACTCCATCAGACATTCTTCTATATAGGTCTTCCTGGGACTGGATAAACCAAAGGCACTATTTTGTAAACAAGACAGCCCTTGCATAACTCCGTCTTCAGTTATCTTAATCTTATTTGATCGCAGCGCTAATGCCCATATAGAGTCGTTTTCAGGTCATTAATATGATCTCGGTCTCTCCGTATTGACGACGGAAAAATGGTCGAAAACTTCGATAGTCGGTGAGTTAACTATCAAAGGAAACATGTGTACAAAAAACGGTCGTATTTCCAAATGGAAATCTTATCGAGCAAATCATCGATCAACACTGATCCACTTTAATTTAATTTGTCATTTAATTATCCATTTCCATATTCCTTTTTCCATATATTCAACATTTCTTGTTTTCTAAATTTAGAAAATATACGTTATTAACATTGGAAAACATTTCCAATTCTTATTTTCTATATTAGAAAACATTTCTGATTCTTATTTGGAAAACATTTCCAAAATTCCTACGTTGGTTTTAAACAGATGTTTAAATCAAACATCGCCATGCCAACTCAAACCATTATACTCGTTAACTAAATTCACTTAACTAATCTTCACTGTCGAACCTTAACCATTCCTTAGTTAAAAACGAAGCCAATCAAGTTAGGGTATAACTACCTCTCAGACCTTAACTAAACAACATTTCTAAACAGACAAGGTTCACCTTTCAAATCTTTAACAAACTTCCTTACGTAACTCTCTTTCGAATAAATCTCTATTCGATAACTCTTTCCTTCGAATAAACTATATTCGATAATCTCTCTTTGAATAGCCATATTCAATTAACTCTATTCAATTAACACTATTCGATTAACTCTAATCGATTTACTCTTATCAGTTAGCTCTATTTGATTAACTCTATTCTATTAACTCTATTTGATTAGCTCTATTGTATTAACTCTATTTTATTAACCCTAATCGATTAACTCTATTGGATTAACTCTAATCAATTAACTATTATCAATTAACTCCAATCGATTTACTTCTTTCAAACTAAATTTGATTTACTCCTTTCAAATAAACTATATTTGACTAACTCCTTTCAAATAAACTATGTTCAATTAACTCCTTTCGAATAAACTATATTCGATTTACTCCTTTAACTCTATTTGAATAAACTATATTCGATTAACTCCTTTCGAATCAACTATATTCGATTTACTCCTTTCGAATAACTAATATTCGATATCTCCTTTCGAATAAACTATATTCGATCACTCCTTTCAAATAAGCTATATTCGATAACTCCTTTCGAATAACTAATATTCGATAATCCTTTCGAATAAACAATATTCGATAACTCCTTTCGAATAACTAATATTCGATAATTCCTTTTGAATAGCTATATTTGATTAATTTCTTTCGAATAAACTATATTCGATTAATTCTCTTCTTCGAATAACCTTATTCAATAACTCTTTCTTTGAATAAACTATATTCGATTTACTCCTTTAACTCTATTCGAATAAACTATTATTCGGCTAACTCTTGTTCGATTAACTCTATTCAATTAACTCTAACAGATTAACTCTAGTTCTAATCGATTAACTCTAACTCTAATCGATTAAGTCTAGCTCTAATCGATTAACTATAACTCGATTAACTCTAACTCTAATCGATTAACTATAATTCTGTAATGACCCGCATTTCCCAGGGTATATAATTAATTTATTTAATTATATAAATGGTGGTTTAGAGAATTCCAATGGTCGTTAATTTAATAATAGGGAATATTTAATTAAATTAAATAATTAAATAATATATTTAATTCAGAAATAAAAAAAATATTGGAAATCACAATATTCTGTGAACGGGGTCATCCCCAAGATTTAATTCAGCTTAGAGTTGAATTATATTGACGAATATATTCAATCGACGACAGTTTGAACGTATAATTATAATATAATTAAAATAGAGCTTGAAATGGCGCTGCAGTTCGCTATTTGGCGATTTGAACTTCAACTGAATGTACAGGATTTGTTTTAAACCGGATTTCTGTGAAATAAGAAACGTGTGGAGCTGGTGGAGTATATCTTTCTAGTGGAAGAGAAAAATCGGGATTTCGTCGTGTAGATTTGGATGTATGTCCAAATCAAATTTTAGAAAAGTCGCTGTGGAATTCCTTTATAATTTGCGACGCTTTATATACGTTATAAAAGGGTTTTCGATATAAATTGAATATCGATAAATCTAAAGTCTGAAATATCAAACTGTATATTCTGATATGATATTCTGAAGCTGTACGATATCATATGTGAAGATATGCGATAATATTAAATTATTAATATCTAAATTTATTTAAATATTTTTATATATTTAAATGGGCTATTCAAAGCGTTAAAAATAGCCACTTTTGCAAACGGAGTCGGAATTCGACGAAACCACTTTCGTTGGGACCGTAATGTCGAACTCTAGCTACATGTCTGGTTCCGTGATTTTTGGGCATCATGCGTGATCACACGGATTTTTAGAAGTCAGAAATGAATAAAAAAGGATTAAATAAAAATATTAAAATAATAATATAAAAATACCTAGATATTTGTGCTTGCTATAAATACCCCCCTTAACCCTTAAAAACCTAATTCACCTCATTCAAAAGTCAACAGCAAAAACCGCCGTATGTTTTTCTTACAACAAAAATATCTGAGCAAACCAAAAATCAAAATCAAATGATGTAAAATCTTATAAATCATATAACATGTATATATGAGATGGTATGGGTGTAGGCTTCAGTCTCGTGCCCCTCTTGTTATGTTCGACGTCAGTATTGGGGCGTGCGATTTTTCCAGAGATTCTAGGGTTGGAGATTGAGGAGGATTGAAGCATCGATTGATGTTTTCTTGTTCATTTTCGGCATCAGGAGGTGATTTCGAGTCTTGTGTGAAGTTTTGGGGGTTTTCTGTGCAAATGGGGTTCGGTATATTACTGTACTGGACGAGATTTTGGCTGTCGACGGAAATATGGGGGAGGGCGCGAGTCAAGCAAAAGTGGTATAGGGTGGAAGAGATTTGAGTGAGAAGAACGATGGTGCTAATGGTTTTGAATTCGGTTGAGAGGTGGTGGAGATTTGGGTTGATGAAGGATCGGCTATGGCTTTGAGAGCTTTCGTTTTCCTGTATCACACTTTGGGGAAGAAGTATGCGAGCAGGCCGGGAAGGTTTAAAAGAAAAAAAGGTAATGGGCCTTATGAAAGGGGGAGCCCAATACACTTATTTTTAATGAAATTCAAGTTTATTTATTTAAATAAAGTGTATGAACTTGTAATATTAATATCTGCTCCATACGAAATCAGAATTACAAACCGTAAATTGCGTCGGGATCGTACGGACGTCAGCTACAACATGAGACTAACTGGGAGTGGATCCGAGCTCGTTACAATTTATGGAGAAATAAATTGTCCGTCGAAATCAAAGAACGCAAACCGATTATATAACGGTTAACGCGTCAATGTGAGTAAATCTCACTAACTCTGAACAGTTTATATTTTCATGTTATATTTTTAGAACTGTTAAATATGGACTGATTGATTGTGTGTTGGCTGTTTGATTGAACTGCTAGTCAGTTAGTTGAATTTCTATATTGATTCTGTTTAACAGAATATATCATATGGAATTGAAAGTGATGTTATCTATATTGTCTAACATCTGTGATGCAGGGGAACAGGTTGGAGGAATCTGACTGGATTCCTCAACAGTTATTTTATTGTTTTTCATATATTTTGATATATGATGTGAATTATAACCTGTTGTTGATTGTGTGTGTATGGACGATATTGAACATCGTGATTTGATATGACTGAATACCATGACATACCGGAATGTAGATAAAGGAGATTTTTCAAAGTGATATTGAAAAATAGAATATTTATAAAGTGGAATATTTATAAATAAGGAATATTTATAAATTGGGATATTTTTAAATAGGAGATATTTTAAAAAAAAAGAAATAAATTCAAAACATTTTCTTTTTGAATGGAAAGGCCTGTGTGGCGTGTTTGGGGATTTTCCCGATGCTCCCGATACAAAGGAGGTTATGGCGAATTTTTCAGAGAATTTAAGGAGTTAGAATATTTCAAGAATAAATTTGAAAAGGAAATATTTGTAAACCATTTACAAATAGAATTGGAAAGGGAACATTATAAAAAGGAAATCATTTTTAAAGTGTAGAACCGTTATTTAAAAGTAAATCTTTTCAAATGAATAAAACGTTGTTAAAAAGGAAATCTTTATAAAGTGAATAAAGTAAATCGAATATGGTATTCGAAGTTAGTTAATCGAATATGGTATTCGAAGTTAGTTAATCGAATATAGACATTCGAAAGGAGTTAATCGAATGTGGTATTCGAAGTTAGTTAATCGAATATGGTATTCGAAGTTAGTTAATCGAATATAGACATTCGAAAGGAGAAATCGAATATGGTATTCGAAGTTTGTTAATCGAATATGGTATTCGAAAGTTAGTAAAACGAATATGCTATTCGAAAGGGGTTAGTCAAGTCAAGTTAGTTGAATAGAGTTAACCCGTTAGAGTTAATCAGTTAGAGTTAACCCGTTGGAGTTAATTAGTTAGAGTTAATCGATTAGAGTTAAAACGAACTAGAGTTAATCAAATATAGTTATTTGAGATAGAGTTAGTCAAACATAGTATTCAGGGTAAGTTGCCATCTTGTACGACTGCTAGCGTAATTCGCAGGGCTGTAAATAGCCTACGGCGGTCGGATGTTTCCTGAGGGAGTCAGGCGTAACAATTGTGATCGCTGCGATCTAGAGTCAAGCGAATGGAGTTTAATCGAATATTAGTTATTCGATAGGAGTTAATCGAGTTGATCGAGTTGAGAAACAAGTTAAGTTAAATAAGTTGAGTTGATCGGGTGGTTCGACCAAGTTAGTCGAGCCTAGTTAATCGAATCGAATTGGTCGAACCAAGTAAGTCGAGTTAAGTTAGTCAAGTTAGTCGAGCCTAGTTAATCGAATCGAATTGGTCGAACCAAGTAATTCGAGTTAGTCGAGTCAAGTTAAGTTAGTCGAGTTAAGTTCGTCGAGTTAAATAAATCGATGTTAGTTTCATCGAAAGGAGTTATCGATGTTAGTTTCATCGAAAGGAGTTATCGATGTTAGTTTCATCGAAGGGAGTTATCGATTATAGTTTAATCGAAGTGAGATTTTCAAATATGAGGTATTTGAAAAGGAAGAGTTATCGAATATTAGTTATTCGAAGAGAGATTATCGAATCTCGTTTATTCGAGAAGAAGTTAATCGAATATAGGTTATTCGAAGAAGAGTAAATCAAATAGAGATTTCTCGAAGAGAGTTAATCGGCAAATTCGATTATATCGAATTCGGGAAAGTACTTATACTTTCCAGTGTTTAAATAGAGATTTATTTATAAATAAATAAATGTTAGGTTAATTTTCCACTAATGAGAATAGAAGTTATAATTAAAGTTAGATAATTCGAAAGTAGGGATTATAACGTTATCGTTATAACCAATGTTTTAAATATAGAAGTGGATCAGTAAAATTGGATCCGAGAAAGACGTAAAGAAGTTGTTAAAGATTAAAAGATAAACTTTGACCATTTCGAAGTTATAACGTTGTTCAGTCAAGGTCTGAGAGGTAATTATACCCCAACTTGACTTCCTTCTTAACTAAGAAATGGTAAGGTTTGATCGTAAAGGAGTTTTGGAAATGTTTTCCAAACGAGAATCAGAAATGTTTTCTGATAAAAGAAAAATAAGAATTTAGAATATAGGGAAACAGGAGATAAGTAGATAAATGAACTAAAAAGGGATTTATGTTAAATGATGTTTGTTCGATATAATTTCCATTTGGAAATAATATCGTTGTTTGCACACTTGTTTTTCTTTGATAGTTAACTCACCGACTATCGAAGTTTTGAGCATTTTAACGTTGTTAATATGGAGAGACCGGTTGGATTATTATCTATAGAACCACTCTGTATTGGCATAAGCGTCGCGAATCATATATGCCAAAGATAATTGAAGACGGAGTAAAATGCAAGGGCTATCCTGTTTACAGAATAGTGCCTTCGGTTTGTCCAGTCCCAGGACAACTTGTATGGACGAAGGTCTGACGGAGTATATCCAATGGATCGCGTAAGTTGATCTGTTCAAACGTATTCACGTTTGGTGGCGGAGGAATTCGTTTCTCTTAGCTGTATACCCGTGTTATTTTTGGATAAGTCAATTTGTGATTTGGCGGGTATGACGATGTGACATTTCTAAGTGAATGAAGATGGATGTCTGACATAGTATTTCCAGACGGTCACGTACATTGAATTCTTCAACCGTACCAAGAGTGGAAGCGGAGAAGGAAACTTCTTTTAGCTGACACGTAATGTATGGTTGTAGACGTCAATTAGTGATTTTCGATGGATCTGACAATGTGGCATTCAAAGTGAATCTGATGTGATGATAAAGCGTAGCTTCTAGCCTCATCAACCGGTAAATGACAGAAATCGGACAAGCAGCATAGCTAAGTCGGTCGCACCGAAGTAGGGTGTATAATCACCTATCTAGTGAATATTCATTTGTTTCTTAAATCTATCAATGTTGTCCCATATATATATATGCGGGAACGGTTGCTGATCCCAACCGTTGGTGATGTACATTCGATACACTCAAGCGAAATGAGTGGTCATTCATGTGTGGCTGAGTTACAAGATGTTCTTGTTGAACTCCAGTGTATCGTTCCTAGAGTACACTGATCGGAAGGTGATTCCATACCTTGTCATAGTTGGAAATCCATTACCCAATACGTGCTTGCGGTTTTGATTGTATACCATATATGTAGAACGTGAGATGAAAGCGTTTCTGCTAGTTGATATCTATTTGTACATAGACATTATTATAATATCAAAAGGTTTTTGATATAAAGATATTTTGGATTCTCATAAGGGAAAAACCCGTTCCGTTATGCGGCGTGGTCTTATGGGATATCGTTTACTTGTTCATATACCTGTTTTAAACTGTTTTACTCACACCAGTCCCATGACTGACCCGGAGTTTATTTGTTGTTTTCCCTAAACTCTTGGGTGCCTAAATTTGTACGGCAGTCAAGTAGTCGGGTTTTACAGATATACTGGAAGAGCGTGGAGCAGGAGGCTTCAAGATCATATAGCTATAGTTATTTCCGCTGTGTTGTGAGTGTTGTACTCTGATAAGTGCTATTGTATACATAAATGTTATATTTCAAAGTTATGTTATCTATTATATGTTATTCGTTCCGCTGTGAGGTTCGTGTTACTCTGATATTGTGTTCTTCTTCTTCTTCTATTCTAAGTTTCTATCTTATCTATTCTCACCTTCTAATTTCTTTCATCAACTACCGGGATTTTTCGACGGTTTGGTTATCGACGTCGTGCTTACGTCGATAACCAAAGCCGCTCAAAATCCGGGTCGTTACAAATTCGATTAACTCTAATTCTAATCGATTAACTATGATTCGATTAACCATCTCTCGATTTACTTTAATCGATTAGCTCTTTTATAAATCCATTAAGTTTGATTTCATATTTTAAAATATTATTCCATTTCCAAATTCTATATATACTTCTATTTATAGACTTATTCATACGAAATCTCTTTTCTATTTCTAGCACTTAAATCTCCTTTAAAATTCCCTTTTATAACTCTATTTATTTCATAAATAAATATTCCCTTTTTATAACTCTATTTGTAAATATTTTACAAATATTTCCTTTTCAATTTATTTGTAAATGGTTTACAAATATTTCCTTTTCAATTCTATTTGTAAATGGTTTACAAATATTTCCTTTTCAATTCTATTTATTTGGCAAATAATTATTCCTTTCAATTCTATTTATTTAACAAATAAATATTTCTTTTATAACTCCTTTGATTTTATAATTATTTTCTTTTATAAAATCCTTTTCCTTACATATATAAAATCCATTGATTTTATGTAAATAATTTATTTTCAAAATACACTTTGAAAATCCTCTTTTCTATATCCTAGTATTTATTACGGTATTTAAAATACCAATTCACAATGATCGATATCTGAGACGACCCAAAATCCCGTTCAGACGGAAACAGGGCTATCTTTGGAATATAACACAGAAACAGATAATACCAGAACAAAATTAAATAAATACACCAGATAATGAACAACAAAATATACTGGATAAAAGTAATCATCAGGGATACACAGTAAACAGGATCTTACTTAGTACAAATACAATTCAGCTATACATAAATGTCTACAGCGGAAATAAACAAAATATGTACAATAGGAGCTGAACAGCATATAAAGAAATAAATGATAGAATCCATCTTCAGCTCCAGCTATCCAGAAAGAACCAGCTAAACCTGAATACAAGGCTGCCCATGTAGAAAAAGGGGCACCCGAGTTTGAAAGTGAAACAAACTACGAGTCAGTCATGGGACTGGTATGAGAAATCCACTCAACACATATATAATTGGCTAATCACAGGACCACGCCACTTTCGTGGAACGGGTTTACTCCATCGGATTGCCAGTGCTTTAAAACAAATCTTTCTTTTAAACATCGCTATGCTTTTTATAAAAATGAAGCCGTTATAAGACTCAGTTCCCATCACACAATGCAACGCAAACCGGAGGATAGAGTTTTTACCTTATAACGGCCAAAATATGCTTGATACGAATAAAACAAAGGCATTTGATATTATTGCTAGTGTTTATATGTTTTGAAAGCAATTTCAAATCATAACTATCAATCATAGACGACATTAATGCCCCATACCACTATGTCGCCATATATAGGTATACAATCAAAACCGCACGATGTCGTATTTGGAAATTGGATTTCCGCCATGAACCAAGGCAAAAGATAGTTCTTACCGAATTCGAGACAATCTAGCCTACCATGTCTCAGGATCAGAGCTCGAGTGACCCTTGGATCGTCAGGGCCGGTCCACCAATGTGGATTAAAATGCCTGAGCAATACGTTTCCCCGCCCTTTGGGGCGCAAACGAGCCAACGAATGACTCCATCGGACCTGGATCGTCCGATCAAACTGAGGCGCCTCGCAACAGCAACAACCACATAGGTGAAAAGTATATAAATGTCAGGGCTGGTAGGTCACTGACACCACCCTAGCTAGAAAGAAACGCATGCCCTCCCTGAGGTCCTTCTCCCGTTTTAGCTTCATACCGGGGTGTGAGGCTCGCGAATTCACGTTATACACAAAGCTACGCCACACAGGCGGTGCTTTGATCATCACCTCAAGACTTTGCTTTTCAACAGAAGCCCTGATAACTGCATCTTAGCATGCCACACAGGCAATTCATGCCATGCGACTGATGTCTATCGATATACAACCTCTGAGCTCGTGCGTCTCAGAGAAGGGCGTTAAGCAAAAGAATAAATTCTCCACCGCCAAACAGATGTATATTTAACAGAGATCAATCAACACAGAATAAAATCTAATGTCAGACACACAGTCCATTTACAAGTCCGTTCTGGGTCTGAACGAAACCGGAGGCACTAAATACCTCGCAAACCCATCGATCACCACCTACGTCTGGACGATCACCACTCATTATCCATATTTCGGGATGCCTCCCAATCAGGACCTCGGTTACCATCCAAACGAGCTGAAGATCTCCGGTCTTCGACCACCGTCTTCATCTTCGGCTTTCAATCGTCGGTCGATTATTCGAAATGAGAATTAACTCGGCCCTTTCAAATAATTCACGTATATTTAGAATTTCAAATCGATTTATTTCAATGGTTAAATTATTCGACAACACCTATTGTGTTCTTTAATGTAATTTTCACACCAAACACATTCAACCATCAAAAGCCACCCAAATCAAGCAAATTCAGTTTATTTCCATTCCATATCGTTTATGGTATTTTATAACTATTTATCGCTATTTTTATTTATTTTAAAATAGCCAATTTATTCAAAACGACGCTTCGGGCCATAAGGCGGCCGTGGCGCTGTTTTTCTTCAGATTTGATTTACACATATCTGAAAATCTAACCGTTGGATCTTCACAAAATTTACATCATTAGAAAGGTCTTTTCAAAACGAACCCAACGGTTCCAGTTTCAGGAAAATCCGACGGTCGGATCTCCCGGTACAATCGTTTGAAGTTTCGATTTCAAAATACGAACTGCAGCGTCGTTATTCGATTAAATATAATTCTATTTATATTTGTATATAAATATAATCGATTCTGGCGCTGTTTTTCTTCAAATTTTAATTAAACATTCTAGAAAATCCAACCGTTGGATTTTTACAAGGTTGGTGCCGTTGGAAAGATTATTCCAAGGCGAACCCGACGGTTGAGGTTTCGGGAAAATCCAATGGTCGGATTTCCCGCACTAGTCGTTTGAAATCACGGTTTCAAAATACGAACTGCACGTCCTCGTTTCGTTTTAATTTTATTTATATTTATATATTTATATAAATATAGTTCATTGAATGATTTCCATATCGTTTTCACTTCAAATATTTTTCTAACACCTTAAAATTTTGGAAAATTTCGCCATAACCTCCCCTGCACCGGGAGCATCGGGAAATCGCAAATAGCTTTCCCGGTCCTTCTAATCTCGAAAAGAAAAAGAAAAAGCCAAGCGGCTAGCCAACAGGCTCATAAAATCATCACCCAAACAAAGCAGTAAATGTGTACCTATTTGTCGGGCACAAAATTTTATTCCTCTTCTCTAGCCCCTTTGCTATAACCTGTTCAATGAATATGCATGTACATATATATACAGTTCTTATCATTTATCATTTTCTATTCAACTTCATATTTGATTTCTATTCGGTTTAAAAACACCATTCATTCTAATGTTACATAAATAGGTGCAAATCATTTCATTAGCTAATTAATGAATATTTCAACTCATATATGTTTATTTTGAACAAGTGGCTATTTTTAACACTTCACATTTCAACGATTTATGCATACAATAAAAATGTGATTTTTATTGTAAAACAATTCATTTCAAAACACTATTTTCTATATAGTTCATATAGGTGGTAAAAGGTGATTTTTATTATCAAACAATTTATTTCAAAATATGAATACCATTCAACACATGAATTTCTAATCAACGAACGAATATCAATTCAACACATGAATGTTTTCTATAGTTTCTATATATAGATAAAAATGATTTTTATTATCTAACGCATGAGTGGTTTCAACCAAATAATTATTCACAATCACCAAAGGGTATTTTTCAACCACTAGCGGGTATATTTCAACCACGATCAATCAATGTCAACCACACACAATAATGTTCAACCATTCGCTTCATTTGTTTTTCAACCATTCGCATTTCATATATATTTTCATTTGCATTATATATATTTACCCTTCTCATTTATATATATTTTTTCACATCACAACTCAAACAAGCCATCCATGGTCTGTGGACGACGGGTGTCGGGTGCTACTAAACACCGTCTGCATCCTAGTATATATTTATAACTAGAAAAGAAGAGTTAAAGTGAGAAGTTCTCACCGAGGGGTCCCACTCCTCCAGTTTTATATTTCTGAACTGTTTGGACTTCGTTTTGATCTCAGTCAGCTCCATCGCCATCTGTTTCACGCAGTTGATTATTAAGAATCACATTTTTATTCTCCTCCCTATATAAAAATCGTATTTTTATATTCTCTCCCTTATAAAAATTATATTTTTAACTTCTCTATTATATAAAAAATAGAGTCCATATTTTTATTACACTTCACATATACTAAAAATTATATTTTCATCTTCATAGAAATATTTCAAATATGATAAAAATCTTGTCTTCACCAATTCACCTCCATTTTGGAAATTCTATTTTTACTAATCTAACTTCATGGTAAAATTCTATTTTTACCTTATTAAAAATATAACTTCATCTTAATAAAAATATAAACTTTATCACTAAAAATATAAACTTTGTCGTCGTCATTCTTATATAACAAGATCGTATTTCTACAACGCTACACGAATATAATAAAAATCTAATTTTTATCCTCCCTATAATATAAAAATCATAGCTTTGTTAACATTAAAAATCATAGCTTTTAACCACTTAAAATCTAAACTTTCTATCTTCAAAGTTCTAATCTTTATATTATAAAACAAACTAATCAAAATAAATAGCTCTACTATCTAAATAAATTCATCTAAACACTTTATTTCAACACATATTTAATATTTTTAAATCAGAAATCTCACTGTTATTGGTCTTTGGACGCCGAACTGCCGCTCAACCCCTAGGGTTGAGGTTTGCCGCCACCATCGTTGCCGTGGAGCAGATCGGAGGGCTCCACCCTCTTCGTCATCTCGTCGTCGTGCCACGCTGCCTACCCTCCCGAAGTCCGATGCCCCCTCGCCTGAAATCGAGCTCGATGCCGCCGTTTTTTGGTGCCAGAAAGCAGCCTCCTCGTCGCGAATTGGCTCATCTCCGCCGTCAGATTGGTGGAGCTCACGAGGCTAGGCAAGATGGCCATTGGAAATCTCGCGAACGAGGGAGAAGATTGGAAGATCGGACGGGAGTTTGAATCGAAGGATTATCGCCTTCGATCTTTTCTGGAGGCGGCGCATTTTTTAGGAACTGAAATTAGGTTATAAAAAGTTTTGATTGGCCCATTAATATAATTTTATATTATTTAATTCTTTTAAAATGAAAAACACTTGTTCGTTGATACCAACTCTAAATCGAACCAAACGAATGTCGCCCCTAGCTAAATACTCCCATTTCGAACACAATGGGATATGCCCCGCAAGCTGATTCGACTGTTTCGATCAGTTTTCACTTAAATTAATATTTAAATCATTAAATTGAATTTTAAACGTACATTTCAATTTACCGGGGCCACATACTAACTAGAAAAATTCCAGAAAAATATTTTCTAGCTTCGTATCGATGATACGGTCCTAACAAAACTAGTTTCGTCGAATTCTGAGACCGTTTGAAAAATGGCCAATTCCCAGTCGATTAAAATCAACAGAAACTGGTCAAACGCGTTTTCCTTTGCCACGCTCACATATGGATTCGGAAAATTATGAAATTTGAAACCTAGCAATAATTTGACATCACGGATCCAACAAAAGTGGTTTCGTCGAAATCCAAGGTCGTTTGCAAAATGTCCATTTTTAAGGGCCTGAATTCCATAGCGACTATTCAGAATTTTCAACTGGATATACCTTTTGATTCCCGCTATCAAATTTCGATTGGTCGGATTCGTTGGAAAGATATTATCAATTAGATTCCATTATTTTTGGTTTCACTAAAATCCGGATTGTTTTGCACCCGGTATATTCAATTGATGTTTGAAATCGAATTATCGAACTACCGCGCCATTTTCAATTCTATATATAATTATAATTAATTATATTCGTTTTCAAATGTCGATTCGAACTCAGTTTTCATTGCCATCATTTAAAATATTTATTTTAAATATTTAAAATCCATTATTTTAGCTAATTTAAAAATTTTAAATTGGTTCAGATTTTCTGGGTCGTTACAATATCATTCAAACACACATAATCAACAATAGATTATATATCGCATCATATATTACAATATATGAAAAAACAGTATTATAAATATTTGAGGAATCTAGTTGGATCCCTCCAACCTGTTTCCCTGCATTCACAGGTGTTAAACAATATAATTAACATCAACTTCATTTCACTATGAAATAATTTGATAAACAGAATCAATATTTGATTAACGATATATATATATATATATCTTTATCTATAATTTCAACCAATCACTTAGCAGTTCAACCAAAAAGTCAACACACAGAACCAACCATCATTTATCAATTCTAAATATACGTTATAGAATTATGAACTGGTAGAGTTGGTGAGTTTTACTCACGTTGGACGATCATCGTTAATGACGATAACCATCCCTTGATTCAGATGGACAATTTATTTTGCTATAAACTATAACGAGCTCCGATTCGCTCCCAGTCAGTTCCATTGTGGAGCCACCAACCATACGATCCCAACGTATCTTGTTTCGCTGAATTTCATTCACGTATGAGATACTTATTGATTTTACAAGATAATACACTACTCAATTTAAATTAAACTAAATCTATTTAAGTATTTGGGCATAAATACTTACCCAACCCAAAATCTTTCAACCCAAGATCAACAGTATTCTTCCTCTTTACGGTTTAACAGAACCCGCTCATGTTTTAATGGCCATCACCGCATGTTTTCTTTCTCCTGCAACTCCATCCTTACTCTATAATACTCGAAACAGAAGATACCATTATTCTTCACTCCCATTTCTCCATCCATCCATTTCACTAAGATGCATCTCGACGAGGCCTTCACCATCTCATCGGTCACGCCCTTTCGCCAACTACAGGCAAATGAGCGACATCTTTTCATCTTGAAAATCCCCAAAAACCCACAATCCCTTCGATTCTCTGCCCTGAGTCCCAAAATGAACTCGAAGTCAAGCATTAATCCCTCAATTGATCACAACGATCAACCTTAGCTGCGGCTGTAAAAAAACAACTAAACAAAAAGCCGTCGAATCCAATAAAACTACCACCAAATTGAAGAGAGAAGCAAGAGAGATCCAAATATACATGTCTTGGATTTTATACGGCTTTATTTGAATTTCTGTGGATTTTTAGACGTGGCGATTTTTTTTGAAAGGAAGCAAAATGTGGTGGTAGGATTTTCTTTGTTGTTTGACTATGGAAGGAAATTATTTAGGGTTAGGATAGTTGAGGGGTTTATATAGGAAGGAGAAAATATTATTTTAATCGACTATAACATTTATTTATATCACACTTCTATTAGTATCATCGATTAAAAATTCCTATAATCTCATACTATATTGAAAAATCATGAAAATGGACATACAAGTAGAGTTTGACCCTACGGACCTAACAAAATTGGTTTCGTCAAATTCCGAATCCGTTTGCTGACACAGCGTATTTTTAACCATCAAGATACTGACTATTTTTCACATTTAAAATCCGTACGGCCATATACTGACTCTAAAAATCGAGAAAACTGAAATCTAGCAATAATTTAATATTGCGAATCCGACAAAATTAGTTTCGTTCGAAACGGAGGTCGTTTGCAAAAATGGCTATTTTTAAAGCTCTAAATAAACCCATTTAAATATTAATATATTTAAAAACAATTAAATTAAATATAAATAAATTTATATTATCGTATATACTCACAATAGAATATCATACAGCTCCAATTGGATTTATAACTCGATATTCAAATCCTGGTTGAATCGATATTCAAATTATATTGAAAAATTCATTTATAATATAAATAAATCGTTATAAATTATAAAGGAATTCCATAGCGACTTTTCTAAAATTTTATTTGGACATAAATAAAAATCTACACAATGAAATCCTGAATTTTCTCTTCCATCAGAAAAATATACTTCACCATCGCCGAACGTTTCTTGTTTCACAGAAATCCGATTTAAAACGGCTTTTGTATATATATATTTAAAGTTCGAATCGCCAAATTAGGAACTGCCACGTCATTTCAAGCTCGATTATAATTTTAATATAATTTAAACGTTCAACCATCGTTAATTAAATATATTCGTTATCGTAATTCAAATTTTAAACTGAATTATATATTTTGAATTGTCCAATTCACAAGATATTGTCAATTCACTATTTTAGAATTAAATATATTATTCTATTGTTTATATTAATTAAATATTCCATATAATTTAAATTAAACAACTATTAACTGGATTAAAAAATATTTGTTACCACTTAACTTCAGTTTCAATATACCGGTTAATTTCAATTAAAATATTAATTTATTTCTATTACGGAAATTTTCAAAAATTATGAAAATTTTCTAACACCCGAAATTTCTGAAAAATTTCGCCAGCACCTCCTTTGTACTGGTCAATCGGTACAACTACAACTCGCCTCTCTAGGTCTTCTCCAACCCAAAAGGAAATCAAACAGCTAAGCGGCTTGCGAAATCGACTCATAAATCTCATGCTTATACCAAATATAAACTTGTACCTTTTTGTCGGGCATATCCACTCTATCACTTCCATATGCTATCAACTCAACATATACCCATGTTATCCAAATCAAACTCCAAATCAATTTTTATCTTCAAACCGAATAATTTGCTTATACCCAAGTTGAATTCCATCACAACTTCCAATCTCCCAATACAATTGTATTCAATATCATTCTAATCTAATTCAATTTCAATTACCACTAAACTGATTTAATTTCAATTCCAGCTCGGTTTCACAAATTTCTATTTAAATTTGTTTTTAATTCATATATCTCTCCTTGGGAGTTTTAAATAGCTTCGCTTTTCTCAAAAATCAAACAATCCCTTTCGAAATCCAAACAACTTGTTTTCGCAAAACATTTCCAAAAACAAAACGTTAGGTAGTAATCCGTCACTTAAAAACTCAAAAATAAACACCGATGATGTCATGATCATCATCGGAATCTATTTTCCAGTTATCGAAGTGAGTTCAATAACATATCACTTTCAAAACCATTTCTAAACACTTTCATTTTGAAATCCATTTCAAAATATCTTTTTAAATGATTGTAACAAATTTAAAATCTCCTAGGATTTTAAAATTCACAAATATTTAATCCAATTCAATTTAAAACACTTCTCCAACTTTTGATTCCAGTTATGATTCTAAATTCAGATTTAATTTATCAGATTTCATATGCTTCTCTTATATGATTTCTAATTGGTTACTTACATAACCATTTAAATTAATAATCTTACTCGATTATAAAAACAACCAATATATCCACTATATTATAATTCCAATATATATTTTCTCTATATCAAAATATACTTTAGGTAAAATTATTTCATTTACCCTCTTTTCAAATCATACTGTGCTGGTTCATCATAATTGAGTGTTTAGAAACTCCTACTGATATAGTGGATCAAACTAATCGACTAGAACTCATAAACGACTCACCAATAAATCTCCACTCTATAAAATCATTTTATATCGAATAACAAATACGTTCACTCGTATATACACACTCAACTCAATCTAGGGTATTACTAACCCCATCTCTACTGAGTCATGCCACAAAGCAAGGGTAATTACTTAACCTTCAGCTCTGATACCAAATGTAGTGTCCTGAAATTCTGGTACAATTTGAGCTGACCAAATAACACAAGTCCAACCCAAATTACACTGGAAACCAGAAAACTAATAGAAAGAAAACAGAGGGTGAGAATAGATAAGATAGAAACGTAGAAGAGAAGAAGAAGAAGAACATACAACATCAGAGTAACACGAATCTCAAGCAGAACGAACAACACATAATAGATAACATATCTTTGAAATAAAATCAGTTTATGTATACAGTAACATTATCAGGGTACAACACTTACAACACAGCGGAATAAACAATAGCTATATAATCCTGAAGCCTCCTGCTCCAAGCTATCCAAGTATATCTGAAAAATCCTGACTACTTGACTACCCGTACAAAACTGGGCACCCAAGAGTTTAGGGAAAACAAAACAAAACAAACTCTGGGTCAGTCATGGGACTGGTGTGAGTAAAACGGTTTAAAACAGTTGAGCAATAAAACGATATCTCATAAGACCACGCCATATAACGGAACGGTTTTTTCCCTTATGAGAATCCAAAATAATCTTTATATCAAAACTCTTTTCATATTATGATAGTGTCCATCAACCACAATATAATAATCGTCTAGGAAAAATGCTTTCATCTCACGTTCTACACATATAGTATACAATCAAAACCGCGAGAACTTATTGGATAATGTACTACCAACTATGACAAGGTATGGAACCACCTTCCGATAGTATACGTCTAGAGAGGTGGGTTCAACAAGAACATCTTGCAACCCGACCACACATGACCGACCACTCATTTCGCTTGCGTGTATCGAAAGTATATCACCAACGGTTGGTATCAGCAACCATTTCCCGAATGGGATAGCATCGAATAGATTAAAGAATGGAATGAATATCTCTAGATATGTGATAATACACCCTACTTTGCAGCCAACCACTTAGCCATGCTGTCTGTGCGGTTTTTGTCATTTCCCGGTTGTGAGGCTAGAGGCCACGCTTATCTCTGACAGATCACACAATTATTCACTTTGAATGTCACGTCGTCATACCCGTAAAATCATAAATTGATTTCCCAAAAAATACAATGGGTATACAGCTAAGAGAAACGAATTTCTCCGCCAACAAATGTGCGTATGTTTGAAGAGTTCAACTTACGTGGCCTATTAAATATACTCCATCATACATTCTTCCATACAGGTCGTCCTGGGACTGGACAAACCGGCAGGCACAATTCTGTAAACAGGACAGCCCTTACACAAATCCGTCTTCAATTATCTTCATCTTATTTAACCGAAATGCTACAGAGTGGTTTTCAAGTCATGAATCTGATCCCGGTCTCTCCGTATTGACGACGGAAAAATGGTCAAAAACTTCGATAGTCGGTGAGTTAACTATCAAAGAAAACATGTGTACAAACAACGGTCGTATTTCCAAATGGAAATCTTACCAAGCAAATCATCAATCAACACTGATCCACTTTAAATTAATTTGTCATTTAATTATCCATTTCCCTATTCCTGTTTCCATATATTCAACATTTCTTATTTTCTAAATTTAGAAAATATACGTTATTAAAATTGGAAAACATTTCCAATTCTTATTTTCTATATTAGAAAACATTTCTGATTCTTATTTGGAAAACATTTCCAAAATTCCTAAATTGGATTTAAACAGATGTTTAAATCAAACATCGCTATGCCAACTCAAACCATTATACTCGTTAACTAAATTCACTTAACCAATCTACACTGTCGAACCTTAACCATTCCTTAGATAAAAAACAAAGCCAATCAAGTTGGGGAATAACTACCTCTCAGACCTTAACTGAACAACATTTCTAACTTCGAAATAGACAAGGTTCACCTTTCAAATCTTTAACAAACTTCCTTATGTAACTTTCTTTCGATTAAATCTCTATTCGATAACTCTTACCTTCGAGTAAACTATATTCGATAATCTCTCTTCCAATAGCCATATTCGATGAACTCTATTCAATTAACACTATTCGATTAACTTTAATTGATTTACTCTTATCAGTTAGGTCTATTTGATTAACCCTATTCTATTAACTCTATTTGATTAACTCTATTGTATTAACTCTATTTGATTAAACTTAATCTGTTAACTCTATTGGATTAACTCTAATCAATTAACTCTTATCAATTAACTCCTATCGATTTACTCCTTTCGAATAAACTATATTTGATTAACTCCTTTCGAATAAACTATATTCGATTAACTCCTTTTAAATAAACTATATTCGATTTACTCCTTTAAATCTATTCGAATAAACTATATTCGATTAACTCCTTTCGAATAAACTATATTCGATTTACTCCTTTCGAATAACTAATATTCGATATCTCCTTTCGAATAAACTATATTCGATAACTCCTTTCGAATAAACTATATTCGATAACTCCTTTCGAATAACTAATATTCAATAATCATTTTGAATAAACTATATTCGATAACTCCTTTAAAATAACTAATATTTGATAATTCCTTTCAAATAACTACATTTGATTAACTCCTTTCAAATAAACTATATTCGATTAATTCTCTTCTTCGAATAACCTTATTAGATAACTCTTTCTTCGAATAAACTATATTTGATATACTCCTTTAACTCTAATCGAATAAACTATAATTCAGCTAACTCTTGTTCGATTAACTCTATTCACTTAACTCTAACTGATTATGTAACACCCTACCTCCATTAAGGTCACACACAAAGGGAATGCCTTAACTTCAGTGGAGCGTTTTAGGTAAACAGACACAGAATATCACAAGACAGATATTAAAAATTTTGCAGCGGAAATAAATAACTTTATTTAATCACCAAAATACTTTGTTACATAATACCATGAGTCATAAAACCCTTACAACAAAACACTTCTGTCTTACACTATCAGAGTACATAGGTATTTTAAAAGAAAACCATCATTCCCAAATTAAAGAGCAAGCCACATAAGAGACAGAGATTCGAGCCATACTTCAGAAGTAGCTCCTAGAAGATGATATCCAAATCCTGAATAAACCTGTGTGTTTCTTCCCTAAGCACCTGGGGGGGAAGGAAGAAAAGAGGTGGAAACAAAGGGGGTCAGACATAAAGTCTGGCGAGTGCGATACCTTTAACAATATAATTAACAAAGTAACTAGGCTAAGGCATAAGTTGGAAAATAAGGAAATGACCATGAACCATTGAGTATGGCAGAGTAAATAAGGAAACAAGATGAACAACGATAACGTTAAAGTGCACCTAAACCATTATAAGATAATTACTATACTACACCACCACTAGTATAACAGGATTAGGTGTTACCCTAATGTTTAAACTGAAATAGAATCAAAACAAAATAATCTATACAGAAACAGAATGCTAGTAATGGGCCTTCACCACCCCAACATAAAGAAGGTACAGAAGTAGAATACTAATAATGGGCCTTTACCACCCAACTAATGGGCCTTTACCACCCCAATAGACAGAAGGTACGGAAACAGAATCGGAAACGGAGTCAGAGATGGAAACAGAATAATCCCTACAGAAACAGAATGTTAGACTTAGGTGTACACTAGTAATGGGCCTTTACCACCACAATAGACGGTACCACACGGAAACAAACAGGTGTTACCACCCAACAGAAACAGACGGTACCAATAGAAATAGACAGAACTAAGTGAGCCCTAAGTACCCCAAGCGATCGGCTCCCTAACTCGTAGATACCCGTGCTGGTCCCACAGTGAGGTGTATCACTCCCCAAAGTGGTAACCCGATAATACTAGAGATGCACGGCTGTAATGACCCGCATTGGCAGAGGTATTATAATTAATTTATTTAATTTTATATAGTGATTAGAGAATTTAATGGTCGTTGAATTAAATAAAATTTGAATATTTAATTAAAATAATAATTAAATAATATATTAAATTCTGAAATAATCAGAATTGGCTGAAATGGAAATATGGTGTGAACTGGTTCATCTATGATATTTAATTCAGTTTGGAATTGAATGTGAATAACGAACATATTATATAAACGACTGTTTGAACGTTGAGTTATAATATAATTAAAATCGAGCTTGAAATGGCGCTGCAGTTCGTAAATTGGTGATTCGAACTTCAACCGAATGTACAAGATTCGTTTTAAGCCGGATTTCTGTGAAACAAGAAACGTATGGAGCTGGTGGAGTATATCTTTCTAGTGGAAGAGAAAAATTGGGATTTCATTGTGTAGATTTTGATTTACATCCAAATCAAATTTTAGAAAAGTCGTTGTGGAATTCCTTTATAATTTATAAAGGAATTATTTATATTTTAAAAAGGAATTTCGATATAAATCGAATATCGGGTTGACCAAGAAGTGAATATCAAGTTAGGAATTCATATAGGAATATTCTAGAGCTTTATGGTATTCCACTATGAATATATACGATAATATAAATTTATTTATATTTAATTTTATTTTATTTAAATATATTTATATATTTAAATGGGTCATCCAAAGCTTTAAAAATAACCACTTTTGCAAACGAAGTCGGAATTCGACGAAACTAATTTTGTTGGATCTGCAATGTCAAATAGTTGTTAGATTTCCAGTTTCGTGATTTTTAGAGTCACTATGTGGCCGTACGGATTTTTAGAGTGAAAAACGGTCAGTATTTTGGTAGTTAAAAATATGTTATGTGAGCAAACGGAGTCGGAACTTGACGAAACCAGTTTCGTTGGTACCGTAATGTCAAACTCTAGCAGTGTGTCCAGTTTCATGATTTTTGGGTATTATATGTAATCACATGAATTTTAAAGGACAAATAAAAAACAGTAGTTGATTATAAATAAATTAAATAATCGAATATTATAATATTTAAAATATCCTATATAAACCATCCTAACCCTCTAAAACCTAATTCATTTCTCTTCTGGTCAAAACTTCTACCGCCGTTCTTTTCTTCACTCAGTAAAAGTAAACCTGAGTTCTTCCTCTTCTTAAATCTATATAAATCAAAAGAAAAATCAGTTAAATCATGTGATTCATGTATTCCACATCAGTGAGTGATGCTCTTCATTTGCTGTGCCGATCTTTTGGTGCGATGTCAAACAAAACTGGGTTTGACATTTTCACCATGAAGCAAGGTATGAGGTTCATCGGGAGCTGGATGGAGTTGGAGATCAAATCGAAGGTGGCGTGGCGTTCAGGGATCACAGGCGCAGCTGTTGGTCACGGTTTGGCGTAGAGCGCTGCTATTTGGGTTGTTCGATATTCGGCGCAGAGAACTAGGGTTAAGGATCGATAGAAATAGGATCATCTATGCACGGGTTCGAGTACCTATTTGGACTCGTGAGGTAATTTCAATCATTTTGGGAGTTTTTGGTTGGATGTGGTATCGAAAGTGTTCGCTACTTTTACTGTAGCATTTCCGAGATGCTGATGCACGCAACAACGGGGAGTGGTTCGATCTGTGCGTGACTTCTATGGCTTTGTAGTGTATGGGATTAGAGGAATTTTGAGTATTTTAGTTGAATTTAAAGAGGTGTGATGATGGGGTTTGGATTCACTAAGTAAGCAGCTATGGCGATAGGAGTACTGGAGGAGGTTACGGGATTGCGAGGGAAGAAGGAACACGTTGGGGGCTTTATCTTTTGGGCCGGAAGGTTTTGGGCTAAGGAAAAGGGAAGGGAAAAGAAAAGAAGTGAGGCCCATTGAATTAAATATAAAAAGTTTAAGTTTATTTTAATTTAAATAATCATTTAACTTGTAATATTCATATCTTATGCGTATGTTAATGGAATTCAGCGAAATAAGATCCGATGGGATCGTATGGACGGACACTACCCAATGGAACTGACAGGGAGTGGTTTGGTGCTCGTTTGAATTTATGGCAAAATAAACTGTTTGATTCAAATCAAATAACAGTTTATCATTCTTTAACGATGAACTGCCAATGTGAGTAAAATCTCACTAACTCTGAACAGTTTATAATTTCATGTTGTATTTTTAGAACTGTTAGAAATTGTATGATTGATTGTGTGTTGACTGTTTGATTGGACTGCTAGTCAGTTAGTTGAATTTCTATATTGGTTCTGTTAACAGAATATATCATATGGAACTGTAAGTGATGTTATCTATATTGTTTAACATCTGTGATGCAGGGAAACAGGTTGGCGGAATCCAACTGGATTCCTTAACATTTATTTTACTGTGATTTATATATTGTGATATATAATGTGATATATAATCTGACGTTGATTATATGTGTTTGGATGATATTTATCGTTGTTATATGGCGTGTAAAATACCATAAGAAATACCAGAATGTAGAAAAGGGATTTTCAAAGTATATTTTGAAATAAATTTATTATATAAAATCAATGGATTATATAAATAAAAATAAAAAGGATTTTTTTGAAAAGAAATAAATTTGGTAAATCAAATATAAAAGAAATATATTTGGTAAATCAAATATAGAAGAAATATATTTGTAAATAAAATAGAAAGGAAAATATTGGTAAAAAAAAATATAAAGGAAAATATTTGTCAAACAAATAGAAAGAGAAATATTTGTAAACCATTTACAAATAGAATAGAGGTAATAAGAAAATATTTGTAAAACATTTACAAATAGGATTTAAAATGGTATATTTGTAAAACAGTTACAAATAGATTAAATGGAATTATTTATATAAAATCGATGGATTTTATATAGAAAAGAAAAAGGAATATTTATTTGTTAATAAATAGATAAAGTTAAAAGGAAATATTTATTTGTTAAATAAATAGGAAAGGTAAAAGAAATATTTATTTATTAAGTAAATAGAAATGAAAAAGGAATAGTTATTTGTTAAGTATACAAATAGAAAGGGTTAAATAAAAGGTGTTAATTCAAATGAGTTAATCAAATATCAGTTATTCGATTAGAGTTAATCGAAGAGAGTAAATGAGTTAGATTTGACCAGTAGGGTAAATCAATTAGGGTTAACCAATTAGAGTTAAATCGATAGGGTTAATTAAATAAGAGTTAAATCAAAAGAGTTATCGAATATAGTTTATTCGAATAGAGTTAGAGGAGTTATCGAATTTAGTTATTCGATGGAGTTGATCGATTAGAGTTAAATTAAAAGAGTTAATCGAATATAGTTTTTAAATTAAAAGAGTTAATCGAATATAGTTTATTCGAATAGAATTAAAGAGTTAACTGAATATAGTTTATTCGAATAGAGTTAAAAGAGTAATCGAATATAGTTTATTCGAATAGAGTTAGAGGAGTTATCGAATTTAGTTATTCGATGGAGCGGATCGATTACAGTTAATTTAATAGAGTTAATCGAATATAGTTTATTCGAATAGAGTTAAAAGAGTAATCGACTATAGTTTACTCGAATAGAGTTAGAGGAGTAATCAAATATAGTTTGTTCGAAAGGAGTTAAGGAGTAAGTGAAAAGAGTTAAATCGATTAGAGTTAAAAGACGAACTTACCCTGTTTCAAGATTTGAAATGTCGTTCAGTTAAGATCTGAGAGGTAGTTATACTCCAACTTGATTGATTTCGTTTTAAATTTAGAAACGGTTAAAGTTCGAGAGTGAAAGTGGTTAAAGTGAATTTAATAAATAAGTATAGTGGTTTGAGTTGGTGTCGCGATGTCAATTTTAAACATCTATTTAAATCCAAGTATAGAAGATTTGGAAATGTTTTCCAAATAGAATCAGAAACGAAATCAAATATTGAAACAAGGAATATATATATATATATATATATATATATGATTGATGATTGATTGATAGAATTTCCATCTGGAGATAATATCATTGTTTGCACACTTGTTTTTCTTTGATAGTTAACTCACCGACTATCGAAGTTTTTGACTATTTTAACGGTTTTAATATGGAGAGACCGGTTGGATTATTATCCAAAGAACCACTCTGTATTGGCATAAGCGTTGCGAATCATATATGCCAAAGATAATTGAAGACGGAGTAAAGTGCAAGGCTATTGTATAAGTCTTAGATAACAATGCCTAAGATGGATGTACTGAATAGTGCCTTCGGTTCATCCTGTTCCTGGGTGACTTATTTGGACGGATGTCTGACGGAGTATTTCAAGACGATCACGTATATTGATTTCTTCAATCGTACCAAAAGTGGAAGCGGAGAAGGAAACTTCTTTTAGCTAACACATAATGTATTGTTGTAGACGATAATCGGGGATTTGATGGATTTGACGATGTGACATTCGAAGTGAATCTGATGTGATGATGAAGCGTAACCTCAAGCCTCATCAACCGGTAAATGACAGAAATCGGGCAGGCATCATGGCTAAGTCGGTCGCTCCGAAGTAGGGTGTATAATCACCTAATCTAGAGTTTCATTTATTTCGAAAAATCTATTGTCGATATAGTCCCATTCGGGAAACTGTTGCTGATCCCAACCGTTGGTGATATACATTCGACACACTCAACCGAAATGAGTGGTCGGTCATGTGTGGTCGGGTTGCAAGATGTTCTTGTTGAACCCAGTGTATTCCTCTCTAGAGGTACACTAGCGAAAGCTGGTTCCATACCTTGTCATAGTTGGAAATCCATTACCCATTACGTGCTTGCAGTTTTGATTGTATATTATATATGTAGAACGTGAGATGAAAGCATTTCTGCTAGATGATTATTGTATTGTGGTTGATAGACATTATTATAATATCAAAATTTTTTGATATAAATATAATCTGGATTCTCATAAGGGAAAATCCGGTTCCGTTATACGGTGTGGTCTTATGAGATATCGTTTAATGGCTTAAACTGTTTTAAACTGTTTTACTCATACCAGTCCCATGACTGACCCGGAGTTTATTTTGTTTTGTTTTCCCTAAACTCATGGGTGCCCAATTTTGTACGGGCAGTCAAGTAGTCAGGAATTTACAGATACAGTGGAAGAGCTTGGAGCAGAAGGCTTCAGGATCATATAGCTATAGTTATTTCCAATGTGTTGTAAGTGTTGTACTTGATGATGATATGTATATTCAAGTACAATCTTTTATTTCAAAGATATGTTATCAAATATATGTTATTCGTTCCGCTGTGAGGTTCGTGTTACTCTGATTTTGTGTTCATCTTCTTCTTGTATTCTAAGTTTCTATCTTATCTTTCCTCACCCTCTAATTACTTTCATTAATGACCGGTATTTTCGATCCTTGGATGTACGATATGTGTTGTATATCGGATAACCAAGATCGACAAAAACCCGGGTCATTACAACGTCTTATACCCACACGATGCAACAACGTCTTACCTACCATCCCAGGCCCACACACGCATATGAACCCGTTGGACTTGCATTACCACCGCTAACCCGTTTTGGCCTATTACAATCAAGCGCAGTACGTTTGTCCCGTTCTCGACTTAGGTCGTACCCACAGAGATACTTATGGGTTACTAGTTGAAACGGACCCCCATGACTTGACACAAGCTATCCACCTAAGCTTGGTCCCCTCTAGTACATCGCACTTAACCCTTTTCTTATTCATGTTCACTTTCACGTTTCACATTTTGGTTAAGTGTTTCTAATTGTATTTCAAATGCCACCCAAGGCACCCACTAGATTCCACATGCCACCCAAGGCACCCACTAGATTCCACATGCCACCCAAGGCACCCACTTAACCCCCTCATGTCCCACTACATGTTTATCTAGTTAAGTGTTTCTTAATTCATTAAGACTGTAACCTCGTAAAGACCTCCCACATTAGACTGGCATTTGTGGCAGCTGGATTTGTCGGGTGGGTCCGGGCAGTCTTACACCACAAACGAGCCTAACCTCGTGTCTTTACAACTATTACACATTTAATTTATGCATAAGACCTCCCACATTAGACTGGCATTTGTGGCTGCTGGATTTGCCGGGCGGGTCTGGGCAGTCCTATGCCACAAAAGAGCCTAACCTCGTGTCTTAGACGATTAATTACACCTAATTAATCATCCCCCGATTTGAATTACTTTCCCTATTTAAATTATCAATCAATTCCATATTTAACTATGGCCATAATTAAATCAATTATGTCCATCTATTTATGGTATGAAAAATCATACCAATTATCATCACAAATTTATTCTCTGCCTTTTAAGGCATTAATGCAAATTCTCAATATTACATCTTTTAATATTATCCCATTACCCCACGTTGTACGTTTGTTCGTTTAACGTAAAATATACGTTAGACTCGAATAGTCTAACTCATGGAATAAAGTGGAAACATCACAATATATACACAATTAAAACATCTATCTAAACATAGGGGTGAACTAGCATTCGTGAATGATGTTCTACATCTAAAACTTGCATAGGCCAAAGTTACAACTTGCATAAACAACACATGTCATGGATCCAAATCTAAAGGTGTGAACTTGTTGAGATAATGGTCACAAACTTGCATAAATCATGTATGTCATAGATCTACATCTAAAGGTGTAAACCTGCATAGGCAATAACCCTAAACTTGCATAACATGATTCATATCCCAAACTTATATATTTTTATAAACTTGCATATGTAATTTATGCATCGTAACAATGGTGTAAACTTGCATCTAACATGTAAATTATCATGTAGAATTTATCATATAACTCACACATGTCATATCCTAACCTTAGATCTAAAAGTGATGTCACGAAACATGTAAGGTTATACTAACTTGCCTATGATTCTTGTCTAAATCAATATCTAAACTTGCATACAAACTTGTGATCTGTCATATGAATCAACATAACCAAACTAGCATATGAACAACATGATGATTCAACTAGACATAAGCCAATCATAGAATTACAACATGGGTGATAGCATCATAACTTTACATAGCATCATAACATAACATCATAGAAATTATAACACAATTCTACAACACAATTCAACATGCAGTCAATAATTCACATCATATCCAAATTATCCACATCATAACTCAATCCAATTAATTTACTAATTATTTTATTACAACTATCGAACTCACAACTCAAAAGAGGTCTTGAGTTCTGAATTTTGATTTCTGAAGTTGTATTAGCTCTCCTTTGAAGAAGATTCATTGTTAGGGTTGAATAGAACTGATTTGATTAGATGTTCTTCCTCTCTAATTGGTGGTGGCTACTCTAGGGTTCAAGATGACAGCATGACGGCCATAGTTTCAGTTTTAATTCTGATTTAGGGTTTGAGTCTATGGGTCTTTTTATAGAGTTTTGAATAAATTTAAGTCGTCAGATGATATTAGGGTTAATCAAAACCATTCAGTCGGGATAGGGTGACACCTCAATCCTAATGACTCAACAAGAAGTTAGAAAGGACTCAGCAACATGGGTCAAACTGAACCAGAAAGCTGTGCAGGCCTGCTGCCTCGGCCTGGGCGCACTTGGAAGGTGCGCCAGTGCAAATTTGTACTGGTGAACTCCCCAAGTGCGCCAGTGCAATTTTTTTTCTTGTTTTACCACCAAACTTCGTTCGTCCATAACTCCTTCATCTGGTACCCGTTTCCCGCAAACTCGGATTCTATTTCAACCAGAATTCCGAGACGAACACAATGGCGTAACCCCATTCCCTTAATTCTCATGTCTGATATTAATTATTCTTTATTTTAGTTAATTCGGTTATTCAAAAATCTGGGGTGTTACATTCTCCCCTGCTTAAAGGATTTCGCCTCCGAAATCTCCAAGTTAAGGAGAATGCATATCCTAACATCCAAACAACCATCTACTCAACCATCAAATACATGCATCCATTGTCCTAAAAATTCCTAATGTTGTATGAACATATGCAAGAAGTGTGTGTATATGTTCCTTATCTAATGCAAAATCAGGTGGTCTACTGATTCAGTTGACCTCCTTAATGCAAACCATGATAGTGCCATGCGTCCATTATGTATGCGAAAGAACCCTATCGATACATATTAATTATACATGTGTGCACAACCATTCACAAAAATGCAGCATCCTTATGATAACACAACCATTATACATCCATTAACTTAAATATGTACACACACTTATATGCAATATGCAATATGAAGTGACTGAGTCGATCTAGTGCCTAAAGTGTGTGTATATGCATCCACGAGCAACCACTAGCAAACACTTGTATCCACATGCATCCATCAAACATAACATGTCTCAAACACATGTTTACACCCATGGATTTCCTATCTAAAGGTAGAAGATCCGGTCGATGGGATACAAACAAATGATACAACTAGAACAAAAGCTCTGTTCCCATTTGACATCGGTTAAGAGAATAATTCCCTAAGTCTCAGCCCCGAAGACCGAAATTAACATCAGACCGACACTCAAAGAATTACCCCCATTAAACAATGTCAAAACTGGAGAACTGCTTCATGCTTCGAATAGAAACCCCTATCCTTTAGAAATATTCAGATACTTACAGACTACTAGTACATATCAGATTACAGAATGATTCTCAGAAAGCTAAGCATAACAGACACTTGCGGATTACAAGAAAATTTTGGGGGTCTACCCATGATGAGTTAGAAACTTAATGACCCTCCTCTCAAAATCTAGAACGACCCTCTACAAAGAAAGCTGGCCCATTTAGACCCAACCCATAGCCCATAAACTTGAGCACACAAATGTCACATTCAAAATTTTAAAGCCCAACACAGATAATTTCAAACCCCTACAAATCACTAACAATTGAGCCTAACCACAAATGGGGTTTGAAACAACTACGTGATCAGAAACCAGACTAGTATTAAAGTGCAGAGTCTCAATTACATAAACAAAAAGAGTCTTAACTTCATAACCATATAAGGAAATTAAACCATCTACATAAATTTTCCTACCCCTATCCTATCCATTAGCCGTGAGAGCATTCGCCTATCCTATCAAAGGAAGAGATTTTAGACAAAGGAATGAAGGATACTACATATGGCTTTTCAGGGAATGTTTTTCAAGACAGGCTTTCCTTTTTGAAAATACTTTCTTTTAAAACCTTTTGAAAACTATTTTCAAAACTTTTATCTAATTTGGTAACCTTCAGCTCTGATACCAAGTGTAAAACCCTACCTCCATTAAGGTCACTCACAAAGGGAATGCCTTAACTTCAGTGGAGCGTTTTAGGTAAATAGACAAGGAATATCACAAGATAGATATTAAAAATTTTGCAGCGGAAATAAATAACTTTATTTAATCACCAGAATACTTTGTTACATAATATCATGAGTCATAAAACCCTTACAACAAAACACTTCTGTCTTACATTATCAGAGTACATAGGTATTTTAAAAGAAAAACATCATTCCCCAAATTAAAGAGCAAGCCACATAAGAGACAGAGATTCCAGACATACTTCAGAAGTAGCTCCTAGAAGATGATATCCAAATCTTAACTAAACCTATGTTTTTCCCTCCGAGCACCTGGTGGGAAAGGAAGAAAAGAGGTGGAAACAAAGGGGGTCAGACATAAAGTCTGGCGAGTGCGATAACTATAACAATATAATTAACAAAGTAACTAGGCTAAGGCATAAGTTTGAAAATAAGGAAATGACCATGAACCATTGAGTATGGCAGAGTAAATAAGGAAACAAGAGGAACAACGATAACGTTAAAGCGCACCTAAACCATTATAAGATAATTACTATACTACACCACCAATATTATAACAGGATTAGGTGTTACCCAAATGTTTAAACTGAAATAGAACCGAAATAGAATAATCTATACAGAAACAGAATGCTAGTAATGGGCCTTCACCACCCCAACATACAGAAGGTACAGAAGTAGAATACTAATAATGGGCCTTTACCACCCAACTAATGGGCCTTTACCACCCCAAGAGATAGAAGGTACGGAAACAGAATCGGAAACGGAATCAGAGACGGAAACAGAATAATCCCTACGGAAACAAAATGTTGGACTTAGGTGTACACTAGTAATGGTTCTTGACCACCCCCAACAGACAGTACCACGCAGAAATAGACAGGTGTTACCACCCAACAGAACCAAACGGTACCAATAGAAATAGATAGAACTAAGTGTACCTTAAGTCCTACCCCAAGCGATCGGCTCCCCAACTCGTAGATACCCGTGATGGTCCCACAGTGGGTTGTATCACTCCCCAAAGTGGCAACCCGATAATACCAGAGATGCATGGCTTATACCTACACGACGCAACAATGTCTTACCTACCAGCCCGGGCCCACACACGCATATGAACCCGTTGGACTTGCATTTCCACCGCTCACCCGTTTTGGACTCTTACTGTCAAGCCCAGTATGTGTGTCCCGTCCTCGACTTAGGTCGAGCCCACAGATATACTTATGGGTTACTGATTGAAACAGACCCCCATGACTTGACACAAGCTATCCACCTAAACTTGGTCCCCTCTAGTACATCCCACTTAACCCTTTTCTTATTCATGTTCACTTTCATGTTTCACATTTTGGTTAAGTGTTTCTAATCGTAATTAAAATGCCACCCAAGGCGCCCACTAGATTCCACATGCCACCCAAGGCAGCCACTGGATTCTACATGCCACCCAATGCACCCACTTAACCCCCTCATGTCCCACTACATGTTTATCTGGTTAAGTGTTTCTTAATTCATTAAGACCGTAACCTTATAAAGACCACCCACATTAGACTCGCATTTGTGGCAGCTGGATTTGCCGGGCGGGTCCAGGCAATCTTACACCACAAACGAGCCTAATCTTGTGTCTTTACAACTGTTATGCATTTAATTTATGCCTAAGACCTCCCACGTTAGACTGGCATTTGTGGCAGCTGGATTTGATGGGCGGGTCCGGGTAGTCTTACGCCACAAAAGAGCCTAACCTCGTGTCTTAGACGATTAGCAACACCTAATTAATCATCCCCCAATTTGAATTACTTTCCTTATTCAAATTATCAATCAATTCCAAATTTAACTATGGCCATAATTGACTCAATTATGTCCATATATTTATGGTATGCGAAATTATACCAATTATCATCACAAATTTATTCTATGCCTTTTAAGGCATTTATGCAAATTCTCAATATTACATCTTTTAATATTATCCCATTACCCCCACGTTGTATGTTTGTTCGTTTAACGTAAAATATACGTTAGACTCAAATAGTATAACTCATGGAATAAAGAGAAACCATCACAATATACACATAATTAAAACATCTATCTAAACATAGGGGTGAACTTGCATGCGTGAATGATGTTCTACATCTAAAACTTGCATAGGCCAAAGTTACAACTTGCATAAACAACATATGTCATGGATCCAAATCTAAAGATGTGCACTTGTTGAGATAATGGTCACAAACTTGTAGAAATCATGTATGTCATAGATTTACTTAAAAAGGTGTAAACTTGCATAGGCAATAACCCAAAACTTGCATAACACGATTCATATCCCAAACTCATATATTTATATAAACTTGCATATGTGATTTATGCATCATAATAATGGTGTAAACTAGCATCTAAGATGTAAATTATCATGTAGAATTTATCATATAACTCACACATGTCATATCCTTACCTTAGATCTAAAATTGATGTCACGAAACATGTAAGGTTATACTAACTTGCCTATGATTCTTGTCTAAATCAATATCTAAACATGCATACAAACTTGTGATCTATCATATGATTCAACATAACCAAACTAGCATATGAACAACATGATGATTCAACTAGACATAAGCCAGTCATAGAATTACAACATAGGTGATAGCATTATAACATTACATAGCGTCATAACATAACATCACAGAAATTACAACACAATTCTACAACATAATTCAACATGCGGTCAATAAATCACATCATATCCAAATTATCCGCATCATAACTCAATCCAATTAATTTACTAATTATTTTATTAAATGTGACGACAAGGAATTTCGCTCGATCCGAATCGATCGCTAAACTGATCAAGACCGTTCGAAACCCCTGATCGTAATGAGAACACGACAAACCAGAACACAAACAGAAGAACATTTCATTGTTATTACAACAATTCCATCAGAATACAAGAATATACAGATTATAAATGAATAAAATACATTCCATAAATATCAGAGGTTAAAATAAATTACATAGCAGTGGAAAATAATAGAAAACACAACTGAAAGTAATACACGGATATAGAGCTTTCCGAGCATCGTTCCATCCGTAAATCAGGATCCTGTGAATATAAATCTGCAAAACCAAAACTAGTAGCTGCCCGTGCAGAAAATAAGGGCACCAAGAGTTTAGGTTAAAACAATAAACTCCAGGTCGGTCATGTGACTGGTGTGAGAACTAAAACAGTTATTTAAACTTTTCTTTAAAAGGGGGTAATTCAAGGGACCACGCCGTATAACATGGAACGGGTTTCCTCCCAAGAATACCGGTGCATAGAATAAACAATGCAATGCTTTTTGGAAAAATGAAGCTATTATAAGACTCAGGTCCCATCACACAATGCAACGCAAGCCGGAGGATAGGGTTTTCCCTTATAATAGCCAAACATGCTTGATACGTTTAAAACAAATCATTTGGTACTATTATAAGTGTATAGTGTCAAAACAATTTCAATCATAAATATAAATCATAGACGGCATAAGCGCCCCATCCCACTATGTAGCCATACTAGGCTCTACAAATAAAACCGAAATACACGTACTGGAAATTGGATTTATGTCATGAGTCGAGGCAAGGGGCAAGCTCCTCTCCATTTCGAGACACACTTGCAAATGACTCAGGACCCCACTATGATCCTTGGAATCGGTTGGGCCGGTCCTCTCTTACTTTTGAGGATTGACAATTCCTGAACACACGTTTCCCGGTCCTAACAGACCTAATATTGAGGCGCCTCATCCAACAACCACAATGGTGAAAAGTATATAAATGTCAGCCAGTTTAAGCACTGACACCACCATAGCTAGAAAGAAACGCCGTGTTCTCCCAACGGTCCGTATCCCCTTTTTGACTCATACCGAGGTGTGAGGCTCGCGAATTCACGTTATACACAAAGCAGTGCCACGTAGGCCTTGCTTTGATCATCAACCACAATACTTTGCTTTTCAACAGAAGCCTCGATTATTTGCCACTTAGGCGTGCCACACAGGCAATTCATGCCATGCGATTGATATCTATCGATTTATAACCTCTGAGCACGTACGTCTCAGAGAAGGGCGTTAAGCAGGAGAATAAATTCTCCGCCACCAAACAGATATATATTTGATAGAAATCAATCACATATAATAAAATCCAATGTCAGACACACAGTCCATTTACAAGTCCGTTCTGGGTCTGAACGAAACCGGAGGCACTTTCCTCGCATATCCATCGATCTCCAAGTACGTCTGGACGACCACCAACTGATTCCCTCATCTTGGGTGTACAGCCCAATCAAGATCATCAGTATTCACCTAATCGATGTGAAGACCCTCGGTCTTTAACCACCGTCTTCATCTTCGACTTTTCGTCGAATCGGTTATTCAGAATGTGTATGAACCCGGCCTTTCTGAATAACCCACGTATATAATAAACAAATGTTACACAAACACACATACGCCTTATTCCAATTTAGAATTTTCCTAGGGAAAGGTTCCCATTAATTTTATCAAAGATAAATTCTTTGAAATTAATTCTTTAATCTTCCTTTGAATATCATTTCAAAACAGTCGGGATTAACGAACCACACCGAAGTAATTATTTATTTTATTTCCCAATCCCAACCTATTTATCCCATGAGGCAAAACTGGTAACACCCCATATCTAACACCACGGTGTTATCGGTAAAATTAATTACCATTTCACGTTCAAATCTAATTAAAGGTTTAATTATCGTTTTGGAGCAAAACTGGTGATACTCCATTCTCGATCATTTTAATATAATTAAAGATTCATTAAAACTCCACTTAGTTTTAATCTTTAATTGGGTTAAAGAACCGATGTCATTTAAAACACAGTTCACGATAAACCCAAAATTCCATTTGATATTAAATACAATGCTCTGAATAGAAAATATATCAGCTTATATTCAATATCAAATTCTGATTATTTTTAAAACCACTTCAAATCCAATTTATTTATTTAAAAATATTGGATTTTAATTCTAGTTCATAACTAGTTCATTTCGATGAAAATAAATTTTTATCTTTACAAATGTGGAATTTTACATCCCAGCTCTTTCCAATTCATATATTAAAGATTTGTAGGACGCTAAGAACTCCATCCACCTTTGCTGCCTTAAGTTCAAGTCCTTCAGAGAGAACAAGTATTTTAAAGATTTGTGGTCAGTGAACAATCGAATTTCTCGCCAAGAAGATAATGACGCCAAGACTTAAGCGCGAAAACAATAGAGGCCAACTCTAGGTCATGTGTAGGGTAATTTTTCTCATGCGCTCTCAACTGTCTTCCCCCATAGGCTATTACCCTTCCCTCTTGCATTAAGACTGCACCTAGACCTGTCCTACAAGCATCGGTATAAACAGTAAATGGCTTACTCCCGTCTGGCAGCTATAAGACTGGAGCTGAGGTCAAAGCTCTCTTTAAACGTTGGAACGCATCATCACAATCTACATCCCACGCGAAGACTAGGTTCTTCTTCGTCAGGCGTGTCAATGGAGCTGATAACTTTGCGAAGTCTTTGATAAACTTCCTATAGTAGCCAGCCAACCCCAAGAAACTTCTTACTTCGGTAGAATTTTTAGGGACCTTCCAATCTTGGATGGCCACCACCTTCGCGGGATCCACAACAATCCCTTCCTTGGAAACAACATGCTCTAAGAATCGTACTTCTTTCCTCCAGAAGTGATACTTAGAAAATTTAGCTTTAAGATTATGCATTCATAGGGTCTCTAACACTTCCCTAAGATGTAGGGCACGCTCTTCTTCATCCTTAGAAAAGATCAGGATGTCGTCTACAAAGACTACCACGAATTTGTTAAGGTACTCCCTAAACATCCTACTATTCAAATCAACAAAGTATGCGGGGGTGTTTGTCAAACCAAAGGGCATCACTAGCCATTCATAGAAACCGTCCGGATTCCTAAAGGCAGTCTTGTCAATGCTATCCTCAGCCACTCTTAACTGATGGAAACCAGTGGCCAAGTCCAATTGCGAAAACACTGAGGCGCCAACTAACTGATCGAAAAGATCGTCAATCCTCGGCAATGGGTGTCTGTTCTTCTTAGTAAGCTTATTAAGTTCTCTATAGTCCACACAAAGTCTAAGGGACCCATCCGCCTTCGTGGCAAATACTACTGGAGCACCCCACTCCGATATACTTCGTCTTATGAACACCTTCTCAAGCAACTCCTTCACTTGCTTATTGAGTTCTCTCCTTTCACGAGGAGCCATGTGGCGTACTGGCAAAGATACTGGTTTTGCATTATCCACAAGATATATTCGAAAATATATCTCCCGCTTCGGAGGCAAGCCATTCACCTCCTCAAACACATCCGAATATTCTCGGACCACTCTAACAGATCGTAGATTCTCCACATACGTGTCAAGCGATTCTAGATAACTTAGCATAACGGAATTTATGGGATTACAAAAGATTTCGAGAGTGTTGCCAAGGCGAGTCATGAGACTAATTACTCTCCTTTGACAATCAAGAACGGCCCCATTTCTGGATAACCAATCCATTCCTAAAATTAGCCCATAGCCCATAAAGCCCAAAACATAAGCATCACATCTAAACTCAATGCTAAGTATAGAAATTTTCAAATCCAAACACATCATGGACAAATAAGCTGAGCCCTCGATTGGATTCGAAATAACTAAGGGATCCTCTACGAAACATGTGTTTAAGTGCAGTGATTCAACTAATAATGTAGAGATAAACGAATGCGATGTGCCCGAATCGAATAAAGTACGGACAGGATGGTCAAACAGAAAAACTAAGCTTTCAACAGAAATGGTTCTACCTCGTTCTTGCAGCGGTGGGACCGCGAGAGCCTGAACTTGTCCCCTTGCCTGCCCTGGTGCCATAAGAGCCTGCACCTGTCCTCCCGAGGTAGCCATGCCCTCTGCCCCCATCTTTGGGCAGTCCTTTACTAGATGTCCCGCTTCGCCACAGTGAAAACAGCCAGTCTTCTTTTTCTTTTGGCAATCCTTGCTGAGATGGCCTGGTGTCCCACAGTTAAAGCATTTCTTCTTTCCCTGCCATTATTGTCTTTACCAACCTTCTTATTTTGCTGTTGTAGTTTCTTCTGATCCCCTTTCTTCTCGGGTGCCTTATTAGCATTAGCGCCTTTCTCCTCGTGCATGAGTGCCATGTCTACTAGCTTCTCAAAGGTGGCCCCCATAGGGATGTGGGTCATAGCCAACCCTAGCAACGGTTCATTCAATCCATTAACGAACCTCAGAGCCTTCTTCTCCGGTGTGTTCACTAAGTCCAAGCCAAACCTTGCTAACTGATTAAATTTATTGACATATTCTTTCACTGATGAGCTTCATTGCTTTAATGTCAAGAACCTTTGCATATATAGATTCTCTTTTGCCCTTGAGAGATACTTCGCCTCAAACCTACATCTGAAATCCGCCCAAGAATCAACAAGACGCTCCCCATTAGTGACCTCCCACCAAAACGAGGCCTCTCCCTTCATTAACCAAGCTGCTAATTTGACATTCCTCCCTTCTTCTACTTCAAAGATTTCTAGCAATTCTTCCACCTCCTAAAGCCAGTCTCTAGCTTCCACAAACGTTTCTGACCCTTGAAAAGGTTTTCCACCCATAGCCTTAAATTCCTTGCATGTCTTTGCAAAAGTATCAACGCGAGGAGGAGGAGGAGGAGGAGGAGCGGGTGCAACTGGTGGTGAAGGAACATTGGCTGGACCAGCAGCGGCCCTAGCCTCTTATAACCTCCTATACCATCCTGGTATCGTTACACCGTCCGGAAGGTTAAGATCTTCAGCCATGCTGAAACGAAAAAGGAAAAATTCAAAATGGAGAATTCGAAAGATAAAGATATAGCTATTGGGGATTATGTTTTTTTATTAAAAACTTTCCTCTTTAAATTTCTTATCAAGGCATGTTTTGAAAACACTTCTTCCAAAAATACTTTAGAAAAATAGTTTTTCTAAAAAAAATATCTGTTCTGGTAACCTTAAGCTCTGATACCACGTGTAACACCCCACGTCCATTAATGTCACTCACAAAGGGAATGAATTAACTTCCATGGAGGTTTTAAGTGAATATAGAACAGAAAAATTACAACAAGACAGATAATAAGTAGTACTTGGAAATCAAAAACTTCATTTTATTGCAGCGGAAATTAAACATGTTTGTTACATCATAAAACCATAAATCAAAGTCAAGTATAATATCCATCTTGATAAAACAAAATAAATAACCCCATTACATAAATAGCCATTAAAGAAGATAACAAGCTAGACTTTACTTCAGTGGTCCAAGATTTCTAAGAGAGAGATAAAGCAATCCAATCAAACTCCGCTAGAGCTGGTTCCACCCTGAGGACGTGGAGGGGGAAAAAGGGTAGAAATAGAGGGGGTCATACATAAAGTCTGGCTAGTATGATAATTCTAACAATATTATTATCAAAATAACTAGATTAAGGCATAAGCTGGAAAACAAGGAAATGTATATGAACTATTGGTTATGGAAAAGCAGATAAAGATAACGTTAAAGGCCCACCTAATTACTAACGAATAATTACTACATTGCACCACACCAGTCACCCTAAAGGTTGATCCCACTCACCGAACTTAGAAATTATAGCTTTGTGTACCCCTGACTGACTACATAGGTGCCGCCTGCCCCTATCTCCAATAGGTGTACCCCACTACCCACTTGCAATCGGCTCCCTACTCGCAGATACCCGTGCTGGCCTCCACAGTGGGGTGTATCACTCCCCTAAAGTGTCAACCCGATACAACTTAAGAATGCACGGCTTATACCTCCACGATGCAACAACGTCTTACCTACCAGCCCGGGTCCAGACACGCATATGAAACCCATTGGACTTGTGTTGCCACCGCTACCCTGTTTTGGCCTCTTATAGTCAAACCCAGTACGCGTGTCCTGTCCTCGACTTGGGTCGAGCCCACAAAGATACGTTTGGGTTACTGGTTGAAATGGGCCCCCACAAGCTATCCACCTAAGCTTGTCCCAACTATTATATCCCACTTAACCCTCTTAGTCTTGTTCACTTACATGTGTGTTTGGTTAAGTCTTACTAATCGTATTTCAAATGCCACTAAAGGCAATCATTAGATTACTCATGCCACCCAAGGCACCTACTTAACCCCCATGTCCCACCTTCCATGTTTATCTGGTTAAGTATTTCTTAATTCATTCAGGCCATAACCTCATAAAGACCTCTCACATTAGACTGGCATTTATGGCAGCTGGATTTGCCGGGCGGGTCCGGGCAGTCTTACACCATAAAAGATTCTAACCTCGTGTCTTTACAACTGTTATGCTTTAGTTTGGGCCTAGGACCTCTCACAATGGGCTAACATTTGTGACCACTGGATTTGCTGGGCGGGTCCGGGCAGGTTTACATCACAAACGAGTCCAACCTCGTGTCCTAAGCATTGATTATCACTTATAATCTTTTACCCCAGTTTTGAATATATCCCTATTCAAATCAATAATTATTTCCAATTTTAATGATGTCCATAATTGACCCAATTATGGGCATCCATGTAACACCCCGTAATTCTGTAACACTAAGATTCACAAATCAAGGTATAATTAATTCAAAATTAAAGAATTAAGGGAAACGGGTGGTGCCATTGCGTTCATCTCGAAATTCTGCTTGAAAATGAGTCCGAGTTTGCGTGAATTGGAGTCCGTATGAGGGAGATATGACCCTCCGAAGTTTCAGGAAATTTCAGAATTGAAAACAGCTCGAAATTCGAATTCAAAATTCGAATTCAAACTCAGAAGCGGGCTGGGCGGGAAAATTCCCGCCCAGGACCCAGGTCGACAGGGGAGTTGACTGGGTAGTCGACCCCTGACCAGGTCGACTGCCCCGTCGACATGGGTGTCGACCTGGGTGCAAAACCCACTTTTGGGCCTGGGTGCATTCTGATGTATCTGGTCTCGTTTTCTGTCTAGGTTCGTCCGCCCAATCCTATATAAACAGCCTCCTAGCCTGCTCCTCTCTACACCATTTCATTCTATCCTTATGCTGCCTCTGAGAAAATGTATAAATAAAAAAAATAATATGTAAAATAAATCAAGATGAGGAAATGCTGCTCAAGACTTTCAAGAGGAGATTCAAAACAAGCTAGGATTCAAGTGAAGGTTCAAACGACTTCAACGACTGTTTTTCTACAAATCTAATATAATCTCTGTAAGTCGGTTACTTTTTAGATTTGAACGTTTTATCTATTCGTGACATGAAATAAAAGGAATAAAAGAATATGCCAAATCTTTCTGTTCGAATCAGTGCTTATATCCTTGGACCTAATTAAGAACTGTTATGATTCGATGACCAATAAGACTGTGACTGAAACGATGGACCTTAAAACCATATGCCTCTTTGACTATGAACATTGCCTATGAACATTGCCTATGACTGTGACTCATGACTGTGAGAATTATTTTCCTTTGACTATGAACATCGCCTATGACTGTGATTCATTAACTGTGAGGATTTATTGCCTATGACTATGGATATAAGATTATTATTTATGCTCATGAAACTGTAGTTACAAAACCATGTTGTACCCCGAACTGGCATTATATTGGATCTAGGCTTGACTTTCTATTTCTAGTTATCCTTGGATTTTGATCTTGGGAATTTACCTATTAAGTTAGGTCTACCCATGCTCTTGAACCTATACTATTCAACCCTTTTCATGTCGTAATATTACCAGATCTATATGCCTGTGAGTTATCATTTTTTGCCAGTTATTATGTCTATCTTTTCATAGCATCTTTGGTTCATTCCCTTTTTATCTACGAATCTAGATTTATCTATAATCTAGATTGAATCACGATTATACGAACGATGGGAATACGATTTGGGCAAAATATGAAATTTACTAAAACGTAGTTATAAACTTGGAAATTGGCATAAATTGGGAACATGTATTATGGCATGTTTATAAAAATGCAAAATTGGATAAATTTGACATGAATTATAGGATGTGTATTGACTTGTAAATCTAGCATTTACATGAACTGTGAACTAGAATAATAATTCTAGTTTGACATGAACTGTAATTAGAATGTTAAATCAGAATTGGATTAGCTAATTTGGCATAACAAGTATATTGGCATAAATTTGAAATTTTCCATAATTGTGAGTAATTGTCATGTTCAGCAAAATCATGGTTAGTGACACTTAATTTGGTATAGTTTACATACCAAAAAGCATAAATATGATATAGAGGGGAGAATGGGCCATAATAATAAATGTTGACAATTTACATTAAAAGAGTAATTATGAAATAAGTAAATTAGGAATAATTTACTTATAGAATTCTTCCTAAATGAGAAAATGTAAATTTAGACAAATTAAAAGTTTTTTAACGACATCTCTTTTAATAATACACCAGAAAGTTCTTGGGTGACAAAGAGGATAGTGTCTAGGCTTGGGTTCGGAAAATACAAGTTTCCTGCTCTCCCTGGCTATCCCTAACTGATCCGACGGACGGGATGGTTACTTTCAAAACTTGATTTGAAAATTAATCAAAACCCTTTTAACTTAAAAAACACGAATATGCCTAACCCGAGGTTAGACTGAGTTGCGATGTAAACCTGCCCAGAACCAACCGGCACATCCAGTAATCGCAACAATATCTGTCTAATGTGAGTGGTCGCGGCTTTAATTTATTTAGTTAAAGCTAGAACAAGAATGGTAGGGTTAAGTTACCCAAGACATTTAACCAATTCAACATGATAACCAAACCGATGGGTGGGGTTAGGTTCGTACAGACACTTAACACAGTTAAGCTAGAATGGGAGGGTTAAGTCAATAGGAACACTTAAACAACTTAACACAGTTAAGCTAGAATGGGAGGGTTAAGTCCATAGGGACACTTAACCAAACCTAACATCGTAGCAAGACAAGATTTGTAGGGGTTAAGTAACTCAGAAAACACTTAGCCAAATTAACACGTTAACTAGACTAGAGGTTGGGTTAAGTAAAATTTAATACACTTAGCCAATTTGATATGTTAGCTGGACTAGACCGTAGGGTTAAGTAAACATGAACACTTAACCATCTGATTGTGATAAATGAATAAGGTTAAGTCAAAAACATGAAGGGATAATACTTAACCATTAATAAAATGTTAGTTCAAAAAGATGGGCAAGGTTAAGTTAAAAAGGAACACTTAACTAATACAGGATGAATGTATAGGGTTAAGTAATAAGGAATACTTAACCAATATAACTTGGTTTGTGGTAGGGTTAAGTCAACATGAATTACTGATAACACTTAACCAGTTTAACGGGATAAATGAAGAAAGTTAAGTTATCTTGAATTGACTAATGACACTTAACCAATTCAAATTGACGAGAAGAGAACTAAGTAGTAAACCTTAGTTAAGAAAACAACGATTCTGGAAACTAAGCGGTAAACCTTAGTTAGCAAAACTAAGTAGTAATTCTTAGTACAACACGGGAAGGAGTGAACGTCGTCTGAGTAAAACGAAGGCTCCAACGAATTGGGTTACGAAGCCCGAGGCTTCGAGGGGACGTGAGGGTACTCTTGGTATCCCTCTGTGAGGTTGCAGATGATCCTCCTGGGCTCACATAGGTTAAGGTCTACGTTAGAAGAACCAAGCATATGCCTTGATTGCAAAATATGGCAACCTAAAGACTAGGATGGACCAGCGTGATTCGGCGAGAAACCGGTAGCCCTGTGATAGCAACTCGTCGTCTACCATCCATCTTGAGTCAATCGAGATACGTGAAGTGGAAAGGCGGAGAACTCCAAAAGACCATATACTTGCTATCTAGTTATGGGTGAGGATGGACATAGGTTAGTGGGGCATAGTGGGCCTGCGTATAGTTCTCATTTTTCAAGGTGTGCCTTTCATTAGTTGAGGGAGGGGTCGAGTGGGACCATAGCCACTGGAATAAAAACAGACCTTAGCATCTGCATCGACAGATATCTGAAAGCTCCCAACCAAGTTCTGTGTTTCTTGATTTGCCCTGCCATAGGACTCGGGCCGCACATTACAGGACATGTGCATCTAGACAAGCGATAACAATTCGCAATACATGCGTGGGGAAGTCTAGGAACATATACCACTCTAGGTAGTGCGTCCTAGACTAGGGGGCATCGTTCGACTGGTAGCATAATCCCTCGTTTGACTAGGTGGCATAAACCCTGAATCCGAGAAGCGTTCAGCAGATAGCGTAAAATCTAGTTAAATCTAGAAGGCTCTTGATAAAAAACCCTAGATTAGATCTAGGTAATAAATAATAAATGTATGCCTGAAGGCAACGAAAACTACAGGGATTGGGATCACGTTATCGTTACTAGTTGGGACACTAGTTAGGTGGTGCAGAGATATAGAAACCAAGTATAAAAAGGAAATAGCGAAACGGCGAAAGTATTAGACCATATCCAGTTTATCTTATCTTAGCATATCTTGTGTTAATCTTGTCTAATCTTGCTGACCCTATCATCACGGTGTTATCTTGTATTCGGTTAATTCATGTCGTTTTGTTTTTCCATGTTCACATGCTAGAAGTAACTGAACTTACTCAAGCTTTATGTCTGACTTTATTTTTCTTTCAACTTCTTTTCTTCTGTTCCCACCACCCCCCCCAAGGTAGTAAAGGAGGGAATAGTATAGCTCAGGTTAAGTTGGACTGTCACTTTTTCCCAAGCTTGAAGGTTCTTGGACAAAGTGCTTTGGACTCTCCTTTTTCGCTGCTATGGCTGGCTTATGCTACATTGGGGAATATAAATATATTTTTATGCTTCTTTATTTTGTAAGACAGATGATACTCTGATATCAGAATACAATTGTTGTACAAACTATCTTGTCAATAAAGTAAAGTTTTATTTTCCGCTGTTTAATTTCTGTCTGTCTTGTAATATATCTGCATCTTTTACCCTAAATGCTCCACAGAACTTAGTGCATTCCCTTTGTGAGTGACACTAATGGATGTGGGGTGTTACACGTGGTATCAGAGCTGAAGGTTACCAGATCAGATAAAGGATTTGAAAAATTATTTTCAAAACGGTTTTAAAGAAGTATTTTCAAGAGAAAAGATTTGTTTTAAAGGCATATTCCCCAAAGCCATACGCACTATCTTCTCTTCCTCTATTTGAATTCTTGTCTCCTTCTTTCTTGAGTCTCTGGGGTTCCTGGCTTTCTGGGAGGTAACCTCATCGATAGGCAAAGTAGTGCCTGACTTCCATCTATAGCCGTAGTAGTTTCACTTGCAGCCAGTTTTCTTTCAAGTTTTGTAGGGTTTTCTGTACGGTGGAAGTAGCTTTCGAGGGATTTGTCAGCATGGTTACACACGGAAGGGGATGAGGATTTTGGCTAAGGAGCACAACCCTAGGATGAGGAATTCATGGATGTAGATTTACCTCACGAAGGAGGAAGGAATTATAAAACCTAAGACAAGAGGAAGTATCTTTACTATGGTATAATAGGACATGTAATTAAGGGCAAAGGACAAGATTTTCAGAAAGGCAAGTACCTACTTTCGCCACCAAGCGTACATAGGAGAAAGGTAGTAAAGTTCTGTTGGAAGAATCTAGTTTTGCTGTTCGTACTCTTTCCTTTGGTTTTAGCGCTTCACATTTGTTCATATCCACTTCCATAGTTGAGTCTCTGCACCATAGTACCTGTATAGTAGAAAGATCCCACTAGAGTCTCAAATCCAATTGGTGGTCCGATCGGTTTATTTTTGGGTTAGTAGGGATTTTAGAATAGCTATCGAGTTTGCTTATATCATCTCACGTAGATCGTCTAAAATCGGAGGAGATATTCCTTGGGTGCTTGTCTGATATTGGTTTAGGCCTCTGGGGCTTGTACTTGAGGGATGTCGAGTTCGACTAGGATGGTTTGCGTGGGAGATAAATAGTTGTGGCAGGCGCTCTAAATAGAAAAAGACTAACTTTAAGAGAGGTAAAAAGTACGTAGTGACCTTTTGACCCTCATAGTTATGGCGTGATGGATAAGCTAAGAGGGAGACCTCTAATCATCTTAGTACATACAATTGGTACCGTGATTGACATCTGTTTATTTTGGAAATGGAGGTCAGAAACTTCACAATCGTGAAGTTAAATTAGTTAAGGTACAGTGGAGTAAAGCTCAAGAAGGCTAGATACTAGCATCATACCCTTTTCCTTTAGGGTGCATCCTTGATTTCTTTTTTTAGGAGCTTGTAACAACCCGAAAATCTGGGCCAGTTTAAAAATTTTATTTTGGCGAATTTTGATTATTTAAATGAATTATTTTAAATAATATCGACGAGAAAATTTATTTGAATGGAATTCGAACGTATATATTATATACGTCGTCGTTAGAATATAAATATTTATATATAATTATAAATAGAATTGAAAATGGCGCGGTAGTTCGATAATTCAATTTCAAACTTCAATTGAATGTACCGGGTGTAAAACAATCTGGATTTTAGTGAAACCAAAAACATTAGGATCTAATTGATAATATCTTTCCAGCGAATCCGAAAAATCGAAATTTCATAACGGGAATCAAAAGATATGTCCAGTTGAAAATTCTGAATAGTCGCTATAGAATTCAGGCCCTTAAAAAATGGAAATTTTGCAAACGACCTCGGATTTCGACGAAACCAGTTTTGTTGGGTTCGTGATGTTAAATTATTGCTAGGTTCCAATTTTCATAATTTTCGAATCAATATGTGAGCGTGGCAAAGGAAAACGCGTTTGACCAGTTTCAGTTGATTTTAATCGACTGGAAATTGGCCATTTTTCCAACGGTCTCGGAATTCGACGAAACTAGTTTTGTTAGGACCGTATCGCCAATACGAAGCTAGAAAATATTTTTCGGGAATTTTTCGAGTTAGTATGTGACCCCGGTAATTTGAAATGTACGTTTAAAATTCAATATAATGATTTAAATGTAAATTCAACGGAAACTGATTGTAACTGTCGAATCAGCTTGCGATGCATATCCCATTGTGTTCGGAATGGGGGTAAAACGCTATAGACGACAGGCGGTGGGCCTCGTTTCGAGGTCGTATGTAAAAGTCAACTTTTTGAAATATAAATAAATTAAAACCTTCTTTTGGATACACCCCCCCCCCCCCCGATTTCATTTCGAACATAAAAGAAAAAATTTTAAAACCTAATCGATCGACGGGGGGAACCGCCGCCGCCTCCATCGCGCGTGCCCCCCTGGCGTTCGCCGCCGCCTAGGGCCACCGCCCTCCATCCCCTTCTCCCTACGCCTGCTTCCTCCCCCTCTTGAAGACCACGACCCCCTCCTCCTTCTGACCGCCCTCCGCCACTCCATCGCCCCGCCAGAGGACCCGACCCCCCCACCAGGCCGCGCCGCCTCATGGACCCCCCCTTTTGCATCGAAGGACCACGAGCCACAAAACCCCGTGGCCCACCCCAGCGCCACCCACGTCCAGCCCAGACGAACTCCGGCAGCCAAGAAGAAAACCCAGTAAGCCTAAAAAAAAATCCGATCTTACATGTTTATATATATATATATATATATATGTTTTCTTATTCTGATTTTATATGTTTTAAAATCTGAAATTTTAAAAATAAAATAGCCTTGATTTTCTTTGATTTAAAAATGTGATTTTTAAATTATACGTAGCATTGTTTATAGATATATAGCAATAGCATTATATAAAAACATATGTAGTTATAAAAAGAAAAATATGATTTTAATATTTTTAAAGTGATAAAAATATGATTTTTATATTTTTAAAGTAATAAAAATATGATTTTTATATTTTTAAAGTATTAAAAATATAATCTCTACTATACAGAAGTGGTAAAAATATGATTTTTGTTTATATAGAGAATAAAAAATATCACCTTTATATATGTAGCAAAATAAAAATGTGATTTTTATAAGTGATGAAGTCTATATTTTTGAAAAGATGAAGTCTATATTTTTGAAAAGGTGAAGTCTATATTTTTGAAAAGGAGAAGTCTATATTTTTGAAATGGAATTTTTATCTATAAGACATCGCAATAAAAATTCGATTTTTATATATGTAGTGGCTACGGGCGAAGAAAGTGATAAGAGACGAGAACAATGAAGATTTCCTGCATTAGAAGTGCCGTGGAGTTAGGATAGCTATTGGTGAGAATCTCTCACTCAAAATCTCTTTTTCTAGTCATATATATATACTAGGATGCAGACGGTGCTTAGTAGCACCCGACACAATCGTCCACAGACCATGGACTTGTTTGTTTGATTGCAAAAATTAGTTAGATTATTTGATTGAAATTGAATTGTTTGGTGAGATGAATGGATTTGATTGATGTGTGAATGGCGTGGGCCTTCACTAGACCGGGGATAAGGCTAGGCCTCGTCCCGTTTCTAGTATCGTGCCGTTATGCCGCCGAAATTTTCTAAAATATGTTAGAAAAATAAAAATATCATTTTATTGAATAAATGAATTGAATAGAAATTCATAGGTTGAAATAAAATGTTTTTATCGTTAAAAATATAATTTTTACAGTGAATATGAATATAGTGAATGTGAACAAATAAATATTCATTTACAAACCGGACGGTTTTTTTTGTACACCTATTTGAAGGACATTGATTGGGTCGATAAATTTTACACATCGCCCAACTGCACAAATAAAATCTGTGTTTGATTGCTTGAAACCCCACACGGGTGTTGGGATGAAATTTGAAGTTCACTCATCCTAACTGATTCAATATGTCGATCGATTGATTGACAGGCTGTTATAAGCGCTAGATATCTATATTTGATGCTTATACAGTGTAGTGCACCTTGGTTGATGGTTGATTATTTTGCAATGCTATTATATACGTGTGATGTATGAAAATCCATATAATTAACATTATATGGTGATTGATTGGGCCTCATTCCAATTTAGAAGATAAAGAATATTATAAAATAAAGGTTCATGTGTTGACTGTACTCATCCGTTGAGATTAGTCATGTGTTGAACGAAATATTTTAATAAATTTTATACTTTATCACTTTAAAATAAAGGTTCATGTGTTGACTGTACTCATCAGTTGAGATTAGTCATGTGTTGAACGAAATAATTTAACAAAAATTGTCACACGTGGACAGTACTCATTCGTTGAGATTAGTCGTGTGTTGACGAAAATAAATATACATTTATTGAATAGAATTTTTGAAAATAGAAATATATGAAGCCGTGTTGGTTAGATTGACGCCATTTTGACGTGAACGATATTTATATCGATTTTATTCATTTTAAAATGCATATTGAAAAGTGATTTCGAAAACGCATATTTTGAAATGAAATCGAAATGAATTGAATATAAAACGATTTCGAAATGAATTGAATGTATAACGATTTCAAAATGAATTGAATATAAAACCAATTCGAATTGAATTGAAAACGAATTCGAATTGAATTGGAAACAAATTGAGATGAATTCAAATTGAATTGAAATTTGAATTGAATAGAAACGAATTTTAAACTGAATTTATAAAGAAGAATTCAATTTTGATTTGAATTGAAATGGAAGTTGAAATTGCTTTTGAAACGAATTTAAAACTATTTATATAATTCGTTTTAAATAGAAATCGACGAAATATATATTATATATACTATATATATAATATAATGGTCTGAATAGAACGCGCCGCGCCGCGGCAGTTCGTGAGTTTCGACCATTTATTTCAAACGGACATTACGGGAGATCCGACCGTCGAATTCTCCTAAAACCAGAACCGTTGGGTTCGTATCGAAAAGGGCTTTCTAACGAATGTTAGAAATTCGAAATCTAATGGTTGGATTTGGAGATACGTCCAAATCAAATTCGAAAACGGTCGCTGTAAGTGCAGTTCGATGGCCGTTGATGGAAATCGACTGTACGGGCCTTGATAAAATTATTAAAAATATCAATAATTTGTGTAAAATCATAAGAAATGATTTAGAAAGAATTAGGATGAAAAACTCCATATTTGAAAAGATAAAAATAGATTTTTATCGAAATGAACTAGTTTTGAACTATAATTCTAACTCTATTTATTTTTAAATAAATAAATTGAATTTGAAAAGTGTTAAAAAAATAACCAGAATTTCCAATGATTGCATTAGAGTGGATTTGAAACGAAATTGTCTTCGGAATATTTCGATGTTGGAATTCGTGATTATACAGATGTTGTTATGGAAATTTGAAAGATATATATTTATATCGTTATTTCCAATTCGACATTTGTTAGTCGTAGAATTTGATATTGAATATAAGCCGATATATTTTCTATTCAGAGCCTTGTATTGAATATCAAATGTGATTTGGGTTTGTCGTGAATGGTGTCTTCACTAACGCTGTTCTTGAACCCAGTTGAGAAAAGATTAAATCTTTTTATTTAGATTTAATGAAGTGTACCAATTAAATGATATTTAATTGGAATCGCATTAGTATTGATTTTTGGGTTTATCGTGGACAGTGTTTTAAATAACACTCGTTCTTTAACCCGATAATTAATGAATGTGATTTTGGGTTTATCATGAACTGTGTTTTAAATGACACTGATTCTTTAACCCAGTTAAAGATTAAAACTAAGTGGGGTTTTAATGAATCTTTAATTAGATTGAAAAGATCGAAAATGGAGTACCACTAGTTTTGCTCCAGGCGATATTTAAATCTTTAATTAGATTTGAACGTGAAATGGTAATTGAATTTACCGATAACACCGTGGTGTTAGATATGAAGTATTACCAGTTTTACTTCATGGGATGAATAGGTTGGGATTGGAAAATTAAAACCAATTATTACTACGGTAAGGTTCGCTAATTCCGACTAGTTGAATCAAAATTCAAAGGAAGATTAGAGAATAAATTCAGAAATTTATCCTGGACAAAATTAATGGGAACCTTTCCCTATGAATGTGAAATCAGAAACTAACTGTCGGTTAGCTAAGCAGAATGGTTTTCTGGATATTGATCTGATGTTGGTTTCGGCCTTCGGGGTTATTATTTGGGGAATTATTCTCTTGATTAATTTACGGTTAGTGACTGATGAATTGGAATGAGGCGTATGTTGTGTTTGTGTAACACTTATTTAAAATATACGCGAGTTATTCGGAAAGACCGGGTTTATCCCATTCTGAATAACTGATACGACGCTAAGTCGAAGATGAAGACGGTGGTCGAAGACCGGAAGTCTTCACGTCGTTTGGATAATTACTGATGATCTTGATTGGGATGTACACCCAAGAAGATGGAAACAGTTGGTGATTGTCCAGACGTACTTGGAGATCGATGGATATGCGGGGTACTAGGTGCCTCCGGTTTCGTTCAGACCCAGAACGGACTTGTAAATGGACTGTGTGTCTGACATTGGATTTTAGTCTGTGTGATTGATTTCTATTAAATATATATCTGTTTGGCGGCGGAGAATTTATTCTCTTGCTTAACGCCCTTCTCTGAGACGTACGAGCTCAGGGGTTATATATTGATGGATATCAATCGCATGGAATGAATTTCCTGTGTGGCATGCTAAGATGCAAATGATCAAGGCTTCTGTTGAAAAGCAAAGTCTTGTGGTTGATGATCGAAGCACGGCCTTTGAGGCGCAACTTTGTGTAACGTTTACTTTGCGAGTTTCGCACCCCGGTTGTGAACCAAAAACGGGATAGGATGTCAGGGAGGGCATGCGTTTCTTTCTAGCTAGGGTGGTGTCAGTGACCTACCAGCCCTGACATTTATATACTTTTCACCTATGTGGTTGTTGCTGTTGCGAGGCTCCTCGGTTTGATCGGACGATCCGGGTCCGGTGGAGTCATTCGTTGGCTCATTTACGCCCCAAAGGGCGGGGAAACGCATGTTCAGGATTTAAGTTTAATCCACATCGGTGGACCGGACCTGAGGATCCAAGGGTCGATGCGCTCTGACCCTGAGGCTCAGGCTAGACAGTCTCGAAGTCGGTGAGGACTATCTTTTGCCTCGGTTCATAGACGGAAATCCAATTTCCAAATACGCGACTTTGCGATTTTGATTGTATAACCTATATATGGCGACATAGTGTTATGTGGCATTCATGCCGCCTATGATTGATACTTATGATTTGAAGTTGTTTTATACACTATGCTCTTATAATAGTATCGAATGATTTGTTTTAAACATATCAAGCATTCTTTGGCTGTTATAAGGGAAAACCCTATCCCCTGGCTTGCGTTGCATTGTGTGATAGGACCTAGGTCTTATAACAGCTTCATTTTTCTTTATTTAGCATTGCGCTGTTTGTTTTATGCACTGGTATTCTTGGGAGGAAACCCGTTCCGTGTTATACGGCGTGGTCCCTTGATTTACCTAACTTTAAAAATAAAGATTAATAATTGTTTTAGTTCTCACACCAGTCACATGACTGACCTGGAGTTTATTGTTTTGACCTAAATTCTGGGTGCCCCTATTTTTGACACGGGCAGCTAGTAGTTTTGGTTTTGCAGATTTATATTCACAGGATCCTGGTTTACAGCTGGAATGATATCCGGAAAGCTTTGTATCCGTATATCTCTTCTAGTTGTGTATTGTATTATTTTCCGCTGCTATGTATTTAAATGTAATTTAAATCTCTGATATTTCTGTGTAATATTCATTTATACTCTGTATATTCGTGTAATCTGATGCATTGTTGTAATATACAATGAAATGTTCTTTTGTCTGCGTTCTATTTTGTCTTGTTCTCAAACGATCAGGCGTTTCGAACTGTCTGGGTCGGTTTAGTGACTGGTTCGGACCGAGCGAAACTCCTTCTCGTCACAGTTGGTATTAGAGCTTTAGTTTACAAGGCTCAGAGAACAAGACATATTAGAACCATACGAAAGAATTCATCAGAAATTGGATTAGTAATATCCAATGGAATGACTCGTTAGAGATGGGATCAGTAGTATCCTAGAACGAGTGTGAAGATTATATTTTTGAAAATGAAACCAAATTTTGTATTGAAAATTTAAAATCAATTATTCGTTTTTGATTATTTATTTGTATTGATTAGGACAGTCCGGTGTATAGAGATTTCGCATATACGTCTTGCAAACGTGTGTTCGAAATTTTAATATATTGGATAGATATAGAATCACACTCTAGTCGCCCGGAGATGATTCTGATGATGAGGCCTCATCATCAGTGTTTATATTCGAGTGACGAAAGTGAGATTTCTATATATTTCCTATTGACTGGTGTGAGAACCAAAATTAGATAGGGCTTATTGTTGTGATTTGGCATCAAAAAACATGATTTTTGTATATGTATCAAAGTTATGAATTTCAAAAGCTAATCAACTAATTGATTGATGTTTGTGTTGTTTGTTTATTTGTTTGCTAGTTTTTAGCCATTTAGCCTAATTGAATCACATATTGAATTATATTGAAAATTAGTTGCATTTGCTTGCATATACTTGCACTTACATTGAACAGGTCATAGCAAGGAGGCTTGAGCAGAGAATAAAATTTGTTTGCCAGACAAATAGGTACATGTTTACTACATAATTTACTGTTTTGTTTGGGTGATGATGATTTTATGAGCCTATTGGCTAGCCGCTTGGTTTTTCTTTTTCTTTTTGAGATCTGAAGGACCGGGGAAGCTATTTGAGATTTCCCGATGCTCCCGGTGCAGGGGAGGTTATGGCGAAATTTTTCGAAAATTTAGGGTGTTAGCCAAATTTTTGAAATTTTATAAAATTCTCAGAAACTGAAAAGTTGGAGAATGGAAGCCAGATCGAACGTAGAGTTGATTAATCAAACCACTTTCGACTTTGTTCTTTTTCGGGGACGAAAAGTTTTAAGTGGGGGAGATTGTAACAACCCGAAATTCTGGGCCAATTTAAAAATTTTATTTTGGTGAATTTTGATTGTTTAAAATGAATTATTTTAAATAATATCAACGAGAAAATTTATTTGAATAGAATTCGAACGTATATATTATATACGTCGTCGTTAGAATATAAATATTTATATATAATTATAAATAGAATTGAAAATGGCGCGGTAGTTCGATAATTCGATTTCAAACTTCAATTGAATGTACCGGGTGCAAAACAATCCGGATTTTAGTGAAACCAAAAACATTAGGATCTAACTGATAATATCTTTCCAGCAAATCCGAAAAATCAAAATTTCATAATGGGAATCAAAAGATATGTCCAGTTGAAAATTCTGAATAGTCGCTATAGAATTCAGGCCCTTAAAAAAGGGAAATTTTGCAAACGACCTCGGATTTCGACGAAACCAGTTTTATTGGGTCCGTGATGTTAAATTATTGCTAGGTTCCAATTTTCATAATTTTTCGAATCAATATGTGAGCGTGGCAAAGGAAAATGCGTTTGACCAGTTTTAGTTGATTTTAATCGACTGGAAATTGGCCAATTTTCCAACGGTCTCGGAATTCGACGAAACTAGTTTTGTTAGGACCGTATCGCCAATATGAAGCTAGAAAATATTTTTTGGGAATTTTTCGAGTTAGTATGTGACCCCGGTAATTTGAAATGTACGTTTAAAATTCAATATAATGAATTAAATGTAAATTCAACGGAAACTGATTGTAACTATCGAATCAGCTTGCGATGCATATCCCATTGTGTTCGGAATCGGGGTAAAACGCTATAGACGACAGGCGGTGGGCCTCGTTTCGAGGTCGTATGTAAAAGTCAACTTTTTGAAATATAAATTAATTAAATAAATTAAAACCTTCTTTTGCTTATACCCCTCCCCCGATTTCATTTCGAACAGAAAAGAAAAAAATTAAAACCTAATCGATCGACGGGGGGAACCGCCGCCGCCTCCATCACGCCCCCCCCCCCCCCCCCCGGCTTTCGCCGCCGCCTAGGGCCACCGCCCTCCATCCCCTTCTCCCTACGTGTAACAACCCGAAAATCTGGGCCAGTTTAAAATTTTTATTTTGGCAATTTTAGCGAATTTTGATTATTTAAAATGAATTATTTTAAATAATATCGACGAAAAATTTATTTTGAATATAATTCAAACGTATATGTTTATATTCGTCGTAGTTAGAATATAAATAAATATATATAATTATAAATAGAATTGAAAATGGCGCGGTAGTTCGATAATTCGATTTCAAACTTCAATTGAATGTACCGGGTGCAAAACAATCCGGATTTTAGTGAAACCAAAAACATTAGGATCTAATTGGTGATATCTTTCCAACGAATCCGAAAAATCAAGATTTCATAGCGGGAATCAAAAGATATGTCCAGTTGAAAATTCTGAATAGTCGCTATGGAATTTAGGCCCTTAAAAATGGAAATTTTGCAAACGACCTCGGAATTCGACGAAACCACTTTTGTTGGGTCCGTGATGTTAAATTATTGCTAGATTCCAAATTTCATAATTTTTCGAATCAATATGTGAGCGTGGCAAAGGAAAACGCGTTTGACCAGTTTTAGTTGATTTTAATCGACTGGAAAATGGCCATTTTTCTAACGGTCTCAGAATTCGACGATACTAGTTTTGTTAGGACCGTATCGTCAATACGAAGCTAGAAAATATTTTTCTGCAACTTATAGAGTTAGTATGTGAACCCAGTAAATTGAAATGCGCGTTCAAATTCAATATATAGAGTTATATGTTGATTTTAACGGAAACTGATCGAAACGATCGAATCAGCTTGTGATACATATCCCATTGTGTTTGGAATGGGGGTAAAACGCTATGGACGACAGGCAATGGGCCTCGTTTCGAGGTCGAAATAAAAAGTTGCTTTTTGAAATTAATTAAATTAAATAATATATATATATATATTATTATATATCTCTTTATTCTCCTCCCCCTTCAGTATAAAAAAAAATCGAACAGAGAAAAAAAACCCACGCGCAACCCTAGACCGCCGTTCCTCCACGCTTCACCGCCGCCATCGTCAGCGCGCCCCCCTCCATGGCCACCGCACAACCTCGTTCTCTCTCCTCTCCCCTCAGCGCTCCGCGCGAACCCGACGCCCCTGCCCAAATCGAGAACCGCGATGAACCCCCCTCCCCTGGAAACCCATTCCGACGCCCATCGCCTGAGACCGCGCCACCTTCTCCTCCTGAGCACTGCCGTGGCTTCTCCTCCCTCCATATTACTGTAAGATTGTTTTTATTTTATTTTATTTTAATTTATATTCAGTTTTTAATAAATACATCACATATGAAAAATGTGGGTTCGTCTTTCCTATGAAATTTAATAGAAAAGATTTGATTTTTAAAATAGAAAAGATTTGATTTTTAACAGTAAATATGTGATTTTTATATATTGAACATCGTAGTAAAAATATGATTTTTATATATTGAACATCGAAGTAAAAATATGATTTTTATATATTGAACATCGTAGTAAAAATATGATTTTTATATATTGAATAGCAAAGTAAAAATTGATTTTTATATATATAGTGGCTACGGGCAACGAAAGCGACAAAGGGCGAGAACGACGAAGACTTCTACTTTTGAAGTGTCGTGAAGATGGAATAGCTATATGTGAGAATTTCTCACCTTTCAATTTCTTTTTCAAGTTATATATATATATATATATATATACTAGGATGCAGACGGTGCTTAGTAGCTCCCGACACAATCGTCCACAGACCATGGACTTGTTTGTTTGGTTGCATAGATTAGTTAGATTATTTGAGCTAAATTTGACTGTTGGGTGAATTGAAATTGATTTGATTGATGTGTGAATGGCGTGGGCCTTCACTAGACCGGGGATAAGGCTAGGCCTTGTCCCGTTTCTAGTATCGTGTCGTTATGCCGCCGAAATTTTCTAAAAATAAGTTAGAAAAATAAAGATAACATTTTATTTAATAAATGAACTGAATAGAATATTCATAGTTTGAATAAAATACTTTGGTCGTTAAAAATATAATTTTTAACGTGAATGTGAATAAATAAATATTCATTTACAAACCTGAATGTTTGTTTATGTACACCTATTTGAAGGACATTGATTGGGACGATAAATTTTACACATCGCCCAACTGCACAAATATTTGTGTTTGATTGTTTGAAACCCCACACGGGTATTGGGATGATATTTGACGTACAGTAATCCCGATTGTTTAGTTGTATGTCGATCGATTGATTGACAGGCTGTTATAAGCGTTGAATATTTATATTTGATGCTTATACAGTGTAGAATGCACTTTGGATGATGGTTGATTATTCATCGTTGTTGATATATACATGTGTTGTAGAAAATCCATATAATTAACATTATATGGTAATTGATTGGGCCTCATTCCAGTTTTAAAATAGAAATATTTGAAATAGAATATTTGAAAATAGGAATATATGAAGCCGTATTGATTAGATTGACGCCATTTTGAAGTGAACGATGTTTATATCGATTTTATTCATTTTATAATGAATATAAAAAATGACTTCAAAATCTGATATTTTGAAAAGAATTGAATATAAATGAATTCGAATTGAAATTGAATATAAATGAATTCGAATTGAAATTGAATATAAATGAATTCGAATAGAATTGAAATAGAATTGAAATCGTTTTGAAATGAATTTGAATAGAAATGAATTCGAATTGAAATTGAATAGAAATGAATTCGAATTGAATTGAATTGAAAACGAACTGAAATTGAATTAGAAATTAATTTGAATTGAAATCAATTTAAAATGATTTTTATAACGAATTTATATTCGAATATCCAATTTTGATTTGAAATTAAATATGAAGTTGAAACCATTTTGAAAATGGATTTAAAATGATTTATAAAGCACGTTTTGAACTGAAATCGACAAAATATATATTATATATATTATATATATAATATAATGGCCTGAATAGAACGCGCCGCACCGCGGCAGTTCGTGAATTTCGACCATTTATTTCAAACGGACATTACGGGAGATCCGACCGTCGGATTCTCCTAAAACTGGAACCGTTGGGTTCGTATCGAAAAGAGCTTTCTAACGAATATTTGAAATTTGAAATCTAACGGTTAGATTTGGAATTATGTCCAAATCAAATTTGAAAAAGGTCGTTGTAAGTGCAGTTCGATGGCCATTGATGGAAATCGACTGTACGGGCCTTGATAAAATTATTAAAAAATGGTAATAATTTGTGTAAAATCATAAGAAATGATTTAGAAAGGATTGGGATGAAAAACTCCATATTTGAAAAGATAAAAATAGATTTTTATCGAAATGAACTAGTTTTGAACTAGAATTATAATTCTATTTATTTTTAAATAAACAAATTGAATTAGAAAAGGATTTTAAAAATAACCAGAATTTCCAATGATTGCATTGGAGTGGATTTGAATCGAAATTGTCTTCGGAATATTTCGATATTGGAATTCGTGATTATACAGATGTTGTTATGGAAATTTGAAAGATATAAATTTATATCGTTATTTCCAACACGACATTTGTTAATCATAGAATTTGATATTGAATATAAGCTAATACATTTTCTATTCAGAGCCTTGTGTTGAATATCAAATGTGATTTGGGTTTGTCGTGAATGGTGTCATGACTAACACTGTTCTTGAACCCAGTTGAGAAAAGATTAAATCTTTTTATTTAGATTTAATGAAGTGTACCAATTAAATAATATTTAATTGGAATTGAATCGATATTGATTTTTGGGTCTATCGTGAACCGTGTTTTAAATGACACTGATTCTTTAACCCAGTTAACGATTAAAACTAAGTGGAGTTTTAATGAATCTTTAATTAGATTGAAATGATCGAGAATGGAGTATCACCAGTTTTGCTCCAGGCGATAGTTAAATCTTTAATTAGATTTTGAACGTGAAATGGTAATTGAATTTACCGATAACACCGTGGTGTTAGATATGAAGTATTACCAGTTTTACTTCATGGGATGAATAGGTTGGGATTGGGGAATTAAAACAAATGAATACTTCGGTAAGTTTCGTTAATCCCGACTAGTTGAATCGAAATTCAAAAGGATAGATTAAAGAAATAATATAAAGAATTTATCTTTGATAAAATTAATGGGAACCTTTAACTATGATTGTGAAATTTAGAAACTAACTGTCGGTTAGCCAAGTAGAATGGTTTTCTGGATATTGATCTGATGTTGGTTTCGGCCTTCGGGGTTAATATTTGGGAAATTATTCTCTTGATTAATTTACGGTTAGTGACTGATGAATTGGAATGAGGCGTATGTTGTGTTTGTGTAACACTTATTTAAAATATACGCTTGTTATTCGGAAAGACCGGGTTTACCCCATTCTGAATAACTGACACGACGATATGTCGAAGATGAAGACGATGGTCGAAGACCGGAAGTCTTCTCGTCGTTTGGGTGATTACTGATGATCTTGATTGGGTTGTACACCCAAGAAGATGGAAACAGTTGGTGATCGTCCATATGTACTTGGAGATCGATGGATATGCGAGGTAGTAGGTGCCTCCGGTTTCGTTCAGACCCAGAACGGACTTGTAAATGGACTGTGTGTCTGACATTAGATTTCAGTCTGTGTGATTGATTTCTATTAAATATATATCTGTTTGGCGGCGGAGAATTTATTCTTTTGCTTAACGCCCTTCTCTGAGACGTACGAGCTCAGGGGTTATATACTGATGGATATCAAACGCATAGAGTGAATTGCCTGTGTGGCATGCCTAAGTGGCGAGTGATCAAGGCTTCTGTTGAAAAGCAAAGTCTTGTGGTTGATGATCGAAGCACGGCCTTTGTGGCGTAGCTTTGTGTAACGTTTACTTCGCGAGTTTCACACCCGGTATGAACCAAAAACAGGAGACAGGCCTCAGGGGGACATGCGTTTTCTTTCTAGCTAGAAGTGGCGTCAGTGGTTTTACACGCCCTGATGAGTTTGACTTATGTGGTTGTTGCTGTTGTGAGGCGCCTCGGTTTGATTGGATGATCTGGGTCCGATGGAGTCATTCGTTGGCTCATTTACGCCCCAAAGGGCGGAGAAACGAATTGTTCAGGCATTATAATCCACATCGGTGGACCGGCCCTGACGATCCAAGGTACGGTTGCGGCTGTGCCTGAGACTCGGGCTAGACAGTCTCGAATCGGTTGAGGACTATCTTTTGCCTCGGTTCATAGATGGAAATCCAATTTCCAAATACGTGACATTTGCGGTTTTAATTGTAGAACTAGTATGGCGACATGATATATGGTACCCATGCCGCCTATGATTAATACTTATGATTTGAAGTTGTTTTATACACTATGCACTTATAATTGTATCAAACGATTTGTTTTAAACGTATCAAGCATTCTTTGGCTGTTATAAGGGAAAACCCTATCCCCCGGCTTGCGTTGCATTGTGTGATAGGACCTGGGTCTTATAACAGCTTCATTTTTCTTTATTTAGCATTGCGCTGTTGTTTATGCACTGGTATTCCTGGGAGGAAACCCGTTCCGTGTTATACGGCGTGGTCCCTTGATTTACCTAACTTTAAAATAATGATAATAACTGTTTTAGTTCTCACACCAGTCACATGACTGACCTGGAGTTTATATTTTTAACCTAAACTCTGGGTGCCCCTATTTTTGACACGGGCAGCTAGTAGTTTTGGTTTTGCAGATTTATATTCACAGGATCCTGGTTTACAGCTGGAACGATATCCGGAAAGCTTTGTATCCGTATATCTCCTTCTAGTTGTGTATTGTATTATTTTCCGCTGCGATGTATTTAAATGTAAATTGAATCTCTGATATTTCTGTGTAATATTTATTTGTTTATACTCTGTATATTCTTGTAATCTGATGCATTGTTGTGATATACAGTGAAATGTTCTTTCGTATGCGTTTTTCTGTGGCTTGTTCTCGAACTATCCGCGCTTTCCCAAACGGGGAAGTTACGGGTTTTCACACTACGCCTGCTTCCTCCCCCTCTTGAAGACCGCGACGCCCTCCTCCTGCTGACCGCCCTCCGCCACTCCATCGCCCCGCCAGAGGACCCGACCCCCCCACCAGGCCGTGCCGCCTCATCGACCCCCCCCCCCTTTTGCATCGAAGGACCGCGAGCCCCATAACCCCGTGGCCCACCCCAGCGCCACCCACGTCCAGCCCAGACGAACTCCGGCAGCCGAGAAGAAAACCCAGTAAGCCTAAAAAAATCCGATCTTACATGTTTTTTTATATATATATATATATATATATATGTTTTCTTATTCTGATTTTATATGTTTTAAAATCTGAAATTTTAAAAATAAAATAGCCTTGATTTTCTTTGATTTAAAAATGTGATTTTTAAATTATACGTAGCATTGTTTATAGATATATAGGAAAAGCATTATATAAAAACATATGTAGTTATAAAAAGAAAAATATGATTTTTATATTTTTAAAGTAATAAAAATATGATTTTTATATTTTTAAAGTAATAAAAATATGATTTTTATATTTTCAAAAGTATTAAAAATATAATCTTTACTATATAGAAGTGGTAAAAATATGATTTTTGTTTATACAGAGAATTAAAAATATCACCTTTATATATGTAGCAAAATGAAAATGTGATTTTTATAAGTGATGAAGTCTATATTTTTGAAAAGATGAATTCTATATTTTTGAAAAGGTGAAGTCTATATTTTTGAAAAGGCGAAGTCTATATTTTTGAAATGGAACTTTTATCTATAAGACATCGCAATAAAAATTCGATTTTTATATATGTAGTGGCTACGGGCGAAGAAAGTGATAAGAGACGAGAACAGTGAAGATTTCCTGCATTAGAAGTGCCGTGGAGTTAGGATAGCTATTGGTGAGAATCTCTCACTCAAAATCTCTTTTTCTAGTCATATATATATACTAGGATGCAGACGGTGCTTAGTAGCACTCGACACAATCGTCCACAGACCATGGATTTGTTTGTTTGATTGTAAAAATTAGTTAGATTATTTGATTGAAATTGAATTGTTTGGTGAGATGAATGGATTTGATTGATGTGTGAATGGCGTGGGCCTTCACTAGACCGGGGATAAGGCTAGGCCTCGTCCCGTTTCTAGTATCATGCCGTTATGCCGCCGAAATTTTCTAAAATATGTTAGAAAAATAAAAATATCATTTTATTGAATAAATGAATTGAATAGAAATTCATCGGTTGAAATAAAATGTTTTTATCGTTAAAAATATAATTTTTAACGTGAATTTGAATATAGTGAATGCGAACAAATAAATATTCATTTACAAACCAGACGGTTTGTTTTTGTACACCTATTTGAAGGACATTGATTGGGTCGATAAATTTTACACATCGCCCAACTGCACAAATAAAATCTGTGTTTGATTGCTTGAAACCCCACACGGGTGGTGGGATGAAATTTGAAGTTCACTCATCCTAACTGATTCAATATGTCGATCGATTAATTGACAGGCTATTATAAGCGTTAGATATCTATATTTGATGCTTATACAGTGTAGTGCACCTTGGTTGATGGTTGATTATTTTGCAATGCTATTATATACGTGTGATGTATGAAAATCCATATAATTAACATTATATGGTGATTGATTGGGCCTCATTCCAATTTAGAAGATAAAGAATATTATAAAATAAAGGTTCATGTGTTGACTGTACTCATCCGTTGAGATTAGTCATCTGTTGAACGAAATATTTTAATAAATTTTATATCTTTATCACTATAAAATAAAGGTTCATGTGTTGACTGTACTCATCCGTTGAGATTAGTAATGTGTTGAACGAAATAATTTAACAAAAATTGTCACACGAGGACAGTACTCATTCGTTGAGATTAGTCATGTGTTGACAAAAATAAATAATCATTTATTGAATAGAATTTTTGAAAATAGAAATATATGAAGCCGTGTTGGTTTGATTGACGCCATTTTGACGTGAACGATATTTATATCGATTTTATTCATTTTAAAATGCATATTGAAAAGTGATTTCGAAAACGCATATTTTGAAATGAAATCGAAATGAATTGAATATAAAACGATTTCGAAATGAATTGAATGTATAACGATTTCGAAATGAACTGAATATAAAACCAATTCGAATTGAATTGAAAACGAATTCGAATTGAATTGGAAACAAATTGAAATGAATTCAAATCGAATTGAAATTTGAATTGAATAGAAACGAATTTTAAACCGAATTTATAAAGAAGAATTCAATTTTGATTTGAATTGAAATGGAAGTTGAAATTGCTTTTGAAACGAATTTAAAACTATTTATATAATTCGTTTTAAATAGAAATCGACGAAATATATATTATATATATTATATATATAATATAACGGCCAGAATAGAACGCGCCGCGCCGCTGCAATTCGTGAGTTTCGACCATTTATTTCAAACGGACATTACGGGAGATCCGACCGTCGGATTCTCCTAAAACCGGAACCGTTGGGTTCGAATCGAAAAGATCTTTCTAACGAATGTTAGAAATTTGAAATCTAACGTTTGGATTTGGAGATACGTCCAAATCAAATTCGAAAAAGGTCGCTGTAAGTGCAGTTCGATGGCCGTTGATGGAAATCGACTGTACGGGCCTTGATAAAATTATTAAAAATATCAATAATTTGTGTAGAATCATAAGAAATGATTTAGAAAGAATTGGGATGAAAAACTCCATATTTGAAAAGATAAAAATAGATTTTTATCGAAATGAACTAGTTTTGAACTAGAATTATAATTCTATTTATTTTTAAATAAATAAATTGAATTTGAAAAGGGTTAAAAAAAATAACCAGAATTTCCAATGATTGCATTAGAGTGGATTTGAATCGAAATTGTCTTCGGAATATTTCGATGTTGGAATTCGTGATTATACAGATGTTGTTATGGAAATTTGAAAGATATATATTTATATCGTTATTTCCAATACGACATTTGTTAGTCATAGAATTTGATATTGAATATAAGCCGATATATTTTCTATTCAGAGCCTTGTATTGAATATCAAATGTGATTTGGGTTTGTCGTGAATGGTGTCTTCACTAACGCTGTTCTTGAACCCAGTTGAGAAAAGATTAAATCTTTTTATTTAGATTTAACGAAGTGTACCAATTAAATGATATTTAATTGGAATCGCATTAGTATTGACTTTTGGGTTTATCGCGGACAGTGTTTTAAATAACACTCGTTCTTTAACCCGATAATTAATGAATGTGATTTTGGGTTTATCGTGAATTGTGTTTTAAATGACACTGATTCTTGAACCCAGTTAAAGATTAAAACTAAGTGGGGTTTTAATGAATCTTTAATTAGATTGAAAAGATCGAAAATGGAGTACCACCAGTTTTGCTCCAGGCGATAGTTAAATCTTTAATTAGATTTGAACGTTAAATGGTAATTGAATTTACCGATAACACCGTTTTGTTAAATATGAAGTATTACCAGTTTTACTTCATGGGATGAATAGGTTGGGATTGGAAAATTAAAACCAATGATTACTACGGTAAGGTTCGCTAATTCCGACTAGTTGAATCGAAATTCAAAGGAAGATTAGAGAATAAATTCAGAAATTTATCTTGGATAAAATTAATGGGAACCTTTCCCTATGAATGTGAAATCAAAAACTAACTGTCGGTTAGCTAAGCAGAATGGTTTTCTGGATATTGATCTGATGTTGGTTTCGGCCTTCGGGGTTATTATTTGGGGAATTATTCTCTTGATTAATTTACGGTTAGTGAATGATGAATTGGAATGAGGCGTATGTTGTGTTTGTGTAACACTTACTTAAAATATACGCGAGTTATTCGGAAAGACCGGGTTTATCCCATTCTGAATAACTGATACGACGCTAAGTCGAAGATGAAGACGGTGGTCGAAGACCGGAAGTCTTCACGTCGTTTGGATAATTACTGATGATCTTGATTGGGATGTACACCCAAGAAGATGGAAACAGTTGGTGATCATCCAGACGTACTTGGAGATCGATGGATATGCGGGGTACTAGGTGCCTCCGGTTTCGTTCAGACCCAGAACGGACTTGTAAATGGACTGTGTGTCTGACATTGGATTTTAGTCTGTGTGATTGATTTCTATTAAATATATATCTGTTTGGCGACGGAGAATTTATTCTCTTGCTTAACGCCCTTCTCTGAGACGTACGAGCTTAGGGGTTATATATTGATGGATATCAATCGCATGGAATGAATTGCCTGTGTGGCATGCTAAGATGCAAATGATTAAGGCTTCTGTTGAAAAGCAAAGTCTTGTGGTTGATGATCGAAGCACGGCCTTTGAGGCGTAGCTTTGTGTAACATTTACTTCGCGAGTTTCGCACCCCGGTTGTGAACCAAAAACGAGAGAGGACGTCAGGGAGGGCATGCGTTTCTTTCTAGCTAGGGTGGTGTCAGTGAGCTACCAGCCCAGACATTTATATACTTTTCACCTGTGTGGTTGTTGCTGCTGCGAGGCGCCTCGGTTTGATCGGACGATTTGGGTCCGGTGGAGTCATTCGTTGGCTCATTTACGCCCCAAAGGGCGGGGAAACGCATGTTCAGGATTTAAGTTTAATCCACATCGGTAGACCGGCCCTGAGGATCCAAGTGTCGATGCGCTCTGACCCTGAGGCTCAGGCTAGACAGTCTCGAAGTCGGTGAGGACTATCTTTTGCCTCGGTTCATAGACGGAAATCCAATTTCCAAATACGCGACTTTGCGATTTTGATTTATAACCTATATATGGCGACATAGTGTTATGGGGCGTTCATGCCGCCTATGATTGATACTTATGATTTGAAGTTGTTTTATACACTATGCTCTTATAATAGTATCAAATGATTTGTTTTAAACGTATCAAGCATTCTTTGGTTGTTATAAGGGAAAACCCTATCCCCCGGCTTGCGTTGCATTGTGTAATAGGACCTGGGTCTTATAACAGCTTCATTTTTCTTTATTTAGCATTGCTTTGTTTGTTTTATGCACTGGTATTCTTGGGAGGAAACCCGTTTCGTGTTATACGGCGTGGTCCCTTGATTTACCTAACTTTAAAAATAAAGATTAATAACTGTTTTAGTTCTCACACCAGTCACATGACTGACCTGGAGTTTATTGTTTTGACCTAAACTCAGGGTGCCCCTATTTTTGACACGGGCAGCTAGTAGTTTTGGTTTTGCAGATTTATATTCACAGGATCCTGGTTTACAGCTGGAATGATATCCGGAAAGCTTTGTATCCGTATATCTCTTCTAGTTGTGTATTGTATTATTTTACGCTGCTATGTATTTAAATGTAATTTAAATCTCTGATATTTCTGTGTAATATTCATTTATACTCTGTATATTCGTGTAATCTGATGCATTGTTGTAATATACAATTAAATGTTCTTTTGTCTGCGTTCTATTTTGTCTTGTTCTCAAACTATCAGGCGTTTCGAACGGTCTGGGTCGGTTTAGCGACTGGTTCGGACCGAGCAAAATTCCTTCTCGTCACAGAGCTTTACGCATAATTATTTCTCTCTTTCTAGGTCGTATCTTCGGTCCTTAGGTACAAACTCTTTTGGATGTAAACATGTATCTGAAACATGTTATGGTTGATGGTTGCGAGTGGTCGCTAATGGATGCTCTTGAATGCATATACATACGTATTAGGCACTAGATCAGTTCAGACGCTTTCATATTGCATTTACAGATATGTATTTGTTTGTAAGTTGAAATTGATATGTTATCATATGGATGAATGGCTATGCACACATGTAGTATTTACATAACTAGGGATGCTTGCATACATGATTGGACGCATGGCACTGACATGATTCGCATTAAGGAGGTCAACTGAATCAGTAGACCGCCGGATCTTGCATTAGATAAAGACATATACACAAACTATGCATATGAACATGAAAGCATTAGAAACCTTTTAAGAAAAATGAATGCCTGTGATTGAATGGTTGAGTAGATGGGTGATTGGATGGTAGGACACATTCTTCCTAACTTGAAGATTTCGGGGACGAAATCCTTTTAAGTGGGGGAGAATGTAACACCCCACAATTCCGTAACACTAAGATTCACAAATCGAAGTATAATTAATTCAAAATGAAAGAATTAAGGGAAACAGGTGGCGCCATTGCGTTCGTATCGAAATTCTGCTTGAAAACGAGCCCGCTTTTGCGTGAATCGGAGTCCGTATAAGGGAGATATGACCCTCCAAAGTTTCAGGAAATTTCAAAATTGAAAACAGCTTGAAATTCGAATTCAAAATTTGAATTCAAACCCAGAAGCGGGCTGGGTGGGAAAATTGCCGCCCAGGACCCAGGTCGAATGGGGAGTCGACTGGGTAGTCGACCCCCCTGACCAGGTCGACTACCCAGTCGACACGGGTGTCGACCTGGGTGCAAAACCCACATTTGGGCCTGGTTGCATTCTGATATACCTGGTCTCGTTTTCTGTCTAGGTTCGTCCGCCTAATCCTATATAAACAGCCTCCTGACCTCCTCCTCTCTACACCATTTCATTCTATCCTTATGCTTCTTCTGAGGAAATGTATAAATAAATAAAATAATATGTAAAATAAATCAAGACGAGGAAATGCTGCTCAAGACTTTCAAGAGGAGATTCAAAACAAGTTAGGATACAAGTGAAGGTTCAAACGACTTCAACGACTGTTTTTCTACGAATCTAATATAATCTCTGTAAGTCGGTTACTTTTTAGATTTGAACGTTTTCTCAATTCGTGACATGAAATTAAAGGAATAAAAGAATATGCCAAATCTTTCTGTTCGAATCAGTGCTTACATCCTTGGACCTAATTAAGAACCGTTATGATTTGATAACCAATTAGACTGTGACTATGAAACTATGGACCTTAAAACCATATGCCTCTTTGACTACGAACATTTCCTATGAACATTGCCTATGACTGTGACTCATGACTGTGAGAATAAATTTCCTTTAACTATGAACATCGCCTATGACTGTGATTCATTAACTGTGAGGATTTATTGCCTATGACTATGGATATAAGATTATTATTTATGCCCACGACACTGTAGTTACAAAACCATGTTGTACCCCAAACTGGCATTATATTGGATCTAGGCTTGACTTTCTATTTCTAGTTATCCTTGGATCTTGATCTTGGGAATTTACCTATTAAGTTAGGTCTACCCATGTTCTTGAACCTATACTATTCAACCCTATTCATGTCGTAATATTACCAGATCTATATGCCTGTGAATTACCATTTTATGCCAGTTATTATGTCTATCTTTTCATAGCATATTTGGTTCATTCCCTTTTTATCTACGAATCTAGATTTATCCATAATCAAGATTGAATCACGATTATACGAACGCTGGGAATATGATTTGGGCCAAATATGAAATTTACTAAAACGTAGTTATAAACTTGGAAATTGGCATAAATTGGGAACATGTATTATGGCATATTTATAAAAATGCAAAATTGGATAAATTTGACATGAATTATAGGATGTGTATTGACTTGTAAATCTAGCATTTACATGAACTGTGACCTAGAATAATAAGTCTAGTTTGACATGAACTGTAATTAGAATGTTAAATCAGAATTGGATTAGCTAATTTGGCATAACAAGTATATTGGAATAAATTTGAAATTTGCCATAATTGTGAGTAATTTTCATGTTTAGCAAAATCATGGTTAGTAACACTTAATTTGGTATAGTTTACATACCAAAAAGCATAAATATGATATAGAGGGGAGAATGGGCAATAATAATAAATGTTGACAATTTAATTTAAAAGAGTAATTATGAAATAAGTAAATTAGGAATAATTTACTTATAGAATTCGTCCTAAATGAGAAAATGTAAATTTAGAAAAATTAAAGGTTTATTAACGACATCTCTTTTAATAATACACCAGAAAGTTCTAGGGTGACAGAGAGGATAGTGTCTAGGCTTGGGTTTGGAAAATACAAGTTTCCTGCTCTCCCTAGCTATCCCAAACTGATCCGACAGATGGGATGGTTACTTTCAAAGCCTGATTTGAAAATTAATCAAAACCCTTTGAACTTAGAAAACACGAATATGCCTAACCCGAGGTTAGACTGAGTTGCGATGTAAACCTGCCCGGAACCAACCGGCACATCCAGTAATCACAACAATATCTGTCTAATGTGAGTGGTCGCTGCTTTAATTTATTTAGTTAAAGCTAGAACAACAATGGTAGGGTTAAGTTAACCAAGACACTTAACCAATTCAACATGATAACCAAACCGATGGGTGGGGTTAGGTTCGTACAGACACTTAACACAATTAAGCTAGAATGGAAGGGTTAAGTCAATAGGAACACTTAACCAACTTAGCACAGTTAAGCTAGAATGGGAGGGTTAAGTCCATAGGGACACTTAACCAAACCTAACATCGTAACAAGACAAGATTTGTAGGAGTTAAGTAACAAAGAAAACACTTAGCCAAATTAACATGTTAACTAGACTAGAGGTTGGGGTTAAGTAAAATTTAATACACTTAGCCAATTTGATATGTTAGCTGGACTAGACCGTAGGGTTAAGTAAACTTGAACACTTAACCATCAGATTGTGATAAATGAATAAGGTTAAGTTAAAAACATGAAGGGATAATACTTAACCATTAATAAAATGTTAGTTCAAACAGATGGGCAAGGTTAAGTTAAAAAGGAACACTTAACCAATACAGGATGAATGAATAGGGTTAAGTAATAAGGAATACTTAACCAATATAACTTGGTTTGTGGTAGGGTTAAGTCAACATGAATTACTGATAACACTTAACCAGTTTAATAGGATAAATGAAGAAGGTTAAGTTAGCTTGAATTGACTAATGACACTTAACCAATCCAAATTGACGAGAAGAGAACTAAGTAGTAAACCTTAGTTAAAAAACAACGATTCTGGAAACTAAGTGGTAAACCTTAGTTAAAAAACAACGATTCTGGAAACTAAATGGTAAACCTTAGTTAGCAAAACTAAGTAGTAATTCTTAGTATAACACGGGAAGGAACGAACATCCGTCTGAGTAAAACGAAGGCTCCAACGAATTGGGTTACGAACCCCGAGGCTTCGAGGGGACATGAGGGTACTCTTGGTATCTCTCTGTGAGGCAGTGGATGATCCTCCTGGGCTCACAGAGGTTAAGGCCTGCGTTAGAAGAACCAAGGGTATGCCTTGGTTGCAAAATATGGCAACCTAAAGACTAGGATGGACCAGCGTGATTCGGTGAGAAACAGGTAGCCCTGTGATAGCAACTCGTCATCTACCATCCATCTTGAGTCAATCGAGATACGTGAAGCGGAAAGGCGGAGACTCCAAAAGACCACATACTTGCTATCTAGTTATGGGTGAGGATGGCCATAGGTTAGTGGGGCATGGGGGGGCCTGCGTATAGTTCTCATTTTTCAAGGTGTGCCATTCATTAGTTGAGGGAGGGGTCGAGTGGGACCACAGCCACTGGAATAAAAACAGACCTTACCATCTGCATCGACAGATATCTGAAAGCTCCCGACCGAGTTCTGTGTCTCTTGATTTTCCCTGCCACAGGACTCGGGCCGCACATTACAGGACATGTGCATCTAAACAAGCGATAACGATTAGCAATACAAGCGTGGGGAAGTCTAGGAACATATACCACTCTAGGTAGTGTGTCCTAGACTAGGGGGCATTGTTTGACAGGTAGCATAATCCCTAGTTGGACTAGGTGGCATAAACACTGAATCCGAGAAGCGTTCAGCAGATAGCGTAAACTCTAGTTAAATCTAGAAGGCACTTGATAGAAAACCCTAGATTAGATCTAGGTAATAAATAATAAATGTATGCCTGAAGGCAACGAAAACTACAGGGATTGGGATCACGTTATCGTTACTAGTTGGAACACTAGTTAGGTGGTGCAGAGATATAGAAACCAAGTATAACAAGGAAATAGCGAAGCGGCGAAAGTATTAGAGCATTTCCAATTTATCTTATCTTAGCATATCTTGTGTTAATCTTGTCTAATCTTGCTGACCCTATCATCACGGTGTTATCTTGTATTCATTTAATTCATGTCGTTTTGTTTTTCCATGTTCACATGCTAGAAGTAACTGAACTTACTCAGGCTTTATGTCTGACTCTGTTTTTCTTTCATCTTCTTTTCTTCTGTTTCCTCCCCCCCCACCCCCAAGGTAGTAAAGGAGGGAATAGTATAGCTCAGGTTAAGTTGGACTGTCACTTTTTCCCAGGCTTGAAGGTTCTTGGACAAAGTGCTTTGGGCCCTCCTTTTTCGCTGCTATGGCTGGCTTATGCTACATTGGGGAATATAAATGTATTTTTATGCTTCTTTATTTTGTAAGACGGATGATACTCTGATATTGGAAAACAATTTTTGTACAAACTATCTTGTCAATAAAGTAAAGTTTTATTTTCCGCTGTTTAATTTCTGTTTGTCTTGTAATTTATCTGCATCTTTTACCCTAAATGCTCCACAGAACTTAGTGCATTCCCTTTGTGAGTGACACTAACGGATGTGGGGTGTTACAATCCACTTATGGTATGCAAAATCATATCAATTGCACCCCAATTTCTTAATATTAAATCCTTAATATTACCCCTACCCCACGTTATACGTTCGCTTATTCAACGCAAAATTTACGTTAGACTCGAATAGTCTAACTCATAACACAAAGATAACTTATCACAACATATAGACAAATAAAATAAATCTAACCATAATAGGGGTGAAACTTGCATGTGTGATTGTAACACCCCACGTCCGTTAGTGTCACTCACAAAGGGAATGCACTAAGTTCTGTGGAGCATTTTGGGTAAAAGATGCATATAAATTACAAGACAGACAAAATTTAAACAGCGGAAAATAGAACTTTGCTTTATTGATAAAATAGTCTGTACAAGATTCTTTTACAATATCAGAGTATCATCTGTCTTTACAAAATAAAGAAGCATAAAACAACATTTTATATTCCCCAATGTTGCAAGAGCCAGCCATAGCATCTGAAAGAGAATCCAAGGACGACTTCATCAAATCTTCAAGCTGGGGGAAGAGCAACGGTCCAATCTAATCCTGAGTTATACTATTCCCTCCTCAACTACTTGGGGGGGAACGGAAGAAAAGAAGCAAAAGAAAAACAGAGTCAGACATAAAGCCTGAGTAAGTCAGTAACTTCTAGCATGTGAACAGGGAAAAATGAAACGACATGAATTAACTGAATACAAGACAATACCATGATGATAGGATCAACAGGATAAGATAAAATTACCACAAGATATACTAAGGCAAGATAAACTGGATATACTTTAATACTTTCTCTGCTTCGCTATTACCTTATTATTCTGGTTTCTATATCTCTGCACCGCCTAACTAGTGTCCCTACTAGTAACGATAACGTGATCCCAATCCCTGTATTTTCCATTGCCTTCAGGCATCCATTTATTAGTTATTACCTAGATCTAATCTAGGGTTTTCTATTAAGTGCCTTCTAGATTCAACTAGAACTTACGCTATCTTTCTGAATGCTTCTTGGATTCAGGGTTTATGCCACCTAGTTCCAAACTAGGGATTATGCTACCTGTCTAACGATGCCCTTTAGTCTAGGACACACCACCTAGAATGGTACATGTTCCTAGACTTTCCCCACGCATGTATCGCGAATCGTTATCGCTTGTCTAGATGCACATGTCCAGTAATGTGCGGTCCGAGTTCCGTTGTCAGGGCTACTCTAGAAATACGGAACTCGGTCGGGAGCTTTCAATATCTCCCGATGCAGATGTTAAGGTCTGTTTTTCCAGTGGCTATGGTCCCACTCGACCCCTCCCTCAACTAATGGAAGGCCACCCTTGTAAAATGAGAACTGTACGAAGGCCCCTATCTGCCCCACTAATTCTATGGCTAACAACACCCCGCAACCACAACTAGATAGCAAGTATGTGGTCCGTATGAGTCCTCCAGCCTTCCCGCTTCACGTGTCTTGCTTGACTGAAGATGGTAGGTAGACGACGAGTTGTTATCACAGGGCTTCCGTCTTCTCGCCGAATCACGTTGGTCCATCCTAGTCTTTTGGTTGCCATATATTGCAACCAATGCATACCCTTGGCTCTTCTACCGCAGACCTTAACCTCTTTGTGCCCAGGCGGGTCATCTGCAGCCTCACAGAGGGATACCAAGAGTACCCTCACGTCCCCTCGAAGCCTCGGGCTTCGTATCCCAATTCGTTGGAGTCTTCTTTAAAATCAGACGGGCGTCCGCTCCTTCGTGTTATACTAAGAATTACTACTTAGTTCTACTAACTAAGTTTTACCACTTAGTCTCCAGGATCATTGTCTTCTTAACTAAGTTTTACTACTTAGTTCTCTTTCCCGTTAAGTTGGATTGTTAAGTGTCTTTAGTCGATTCAAGCTAACTTAACCCTCTTCCCTTATCCTGTTAAACTGGTTAAGTGTTGTCAGTATTCATGCTGACTTAACCCCACCACAAACCAAGTCATTTTGGTTAAGTATTTCTTAACCCTACCCATTCATCCCGTATTGGTTAAGTGTTCCCTTTTTAACTTAACCTTTCCCACCGGTTTTAATTAAACCTGTTATTAATGGTTAAGTATCATCTCTTCGTGTCTTAGACTTAACCCTATTCATTTATCATATTCTGATGGTTAAGTGTTCAAGTTTACTTAACCCTACAGTCCAACCCAGCTAACATATTAATTTGGCTAAGTGTATTACTTAACCCCAACCTCTAGTCTAATTAACATGTTAAATTGGCTAAGTGTATTAACTTTACTTAACCCCACCTTCTAGTCTAGTCAACATGTTAATTTGGTTAAGTATTCCCATGGACTTAACCCTCCCATTCTAGCTTTAACTGTGTTAAGTTGGTTAAGTGTTTCTATGGACTTAACCCTACCATTCTAGCTTAACAGTGTTAAGTTGGTTAAGTGCTCCTATGGACTTAACCTTCCCATTCTAGCTTTAACTGTGTTGGTTAAGTGTTCCTATGGACTTAACCCTCCCCTTCTTGTTCTAGCTTTAATTATTAAAATAAAGCCGCAACCTCTCACATTAGACATATATTGCTGCGGTTACTGGATGTGCCGGTCGGTTCCGGGCAGGTTTACACCGCAACTCAGTCTAACCTCGGGTTAGGCATATTTATGTTTTCTAAGTTCAAAGGGTTTTCTGATTAATTTCCAAACCTGGTTTTGAAAGCAACCATCCCGTTCGTCGGATCAGTTAGGGATAGCCAGGGAGGGAAGGATACTTATATTTTCCAAATTCAAGCCTAGACACTATCCTCTCTGTCACCCTAGAACTTTCTGGTATGAGTTTTAAAAAGGGGTGTTATCAAAATATCTTTCTTTTGTTTATAAATTGTTAACAATTTATCTTACAGCCCATTTCCCCCTTTTTAAACAAATTTGGCCTATATTCATTTGTCGCTAACAGACTTATATTCTAGGCCCAAATCTTGATTTGCCTAACCTACAGTTCATAGCAATTTAGATCTATCATCTTTATTTTCAGTTTATGCTAAACTAGATTTTATATGCCAAACTAGATTTTCTATTCTAGTTCACCGTTTATGCCCAAAAACTAGATTTATTCTTCTAGTTTACAGTCTACATACAAACTAGATTTATTATTCTAGTTTTTTAGTTTACAGGCCAATACTAGATCTAAATTTCATAACCTATAATCCATGTCAAATCTACCCAATTCACATGTCTTAACACATGTTCTAAAATTGTATAAATCAGAATCATGTTCGTTTCCAAACTATGCCAATTTCAAGCTTACAACTATATTTATGTTTATTTTTGTGTTTTTCCCAAATCGCATTCCCACCGTTCGTATAATCGTGATTCAACCTAGATTGTAAATAAATATAGATTCGTAGAAAATAGGGAATGAACCAAAGATGCTATGAAAAAGGGTGGACATAATAATTGGCATAAAAAGATTTTGAATAATGACGCAGGTTCAAGAATATGGGTAGACCTAACTTAATAGGTAAATTCCCACGGTCTAAAACCAAGAATAGACAGAATAGGTTCGAGAACATGGGTAGACCTAACTTAATAGGTAAATTCCCATAGTCTAAAACCAAAGAAAACCAAGAACAGACAGAATAGATAAATCGGGTTTTAGACCCAATTTCATAGTCACAAAACCTAAGCAAAAATTTTCCTAGTCATGAATCATAGGTGTTTAAATCACCGTTGTTATGTCATAGGTAATACTTTAAGTCCAAATCAAAGGCTTGTGTTCATAGTCATAGGCAAATGTCCATAGTCATAGGCAATATTCATAGTCAAAAGGGAAATAATTCCCACAGTCATAAGTCACCGTCATATGCAATGTTTTATGTCCCAAACTCAAAGGCTTATGTTCATAGTCCAAAGGCACATGTTCTCAAAATCCATAGTCATAGGCAATGGTCTTAGGCAAAGTCTTATTTGTCCTTGAATCATAACAGTTCTTAATTTAGTCCAAGAGTGTAAACACAGATTCGAATAGAGAGAGAGAGATTTGGCATATTCTTTTATTCCTTTAATTTCATGTCACAAAATAAAGCAAAAACGTTCAAATCTAGAAACAACTGACTTACAGAAATTAGATCTAGAATAGAAGAACGGCGATGCTAAGATTCGTATGTCGTTGCTCGAGGTTTGTTGATTTAGCCTTTGAAATCTTCACTTTGATTTGAATCTTCTCTTGAACAGATTTGAGCAGTATCTCCATGTCTTGAATTTATATTTTATTTTAATTATTTAGGAAAATTTAGAGGAGGGGAAGAAGCCATGAATCTTAGCAGCATAAGGATAGAAGAGAATTGGTGCAAAGAGAATGAAGACTAGGGCTGTTTATATAGCAGCTCAAGACCTTATCGTACACGCAGCGTTGAGTCAGCATTGAACCCGGTTAAGAAAATAGTCCAGGTACGTAGATGAATCTAGCCAAACCTTATCATACACGCAGTGCTGAGTCAGCATTGGGTCCCACAAGCTATTTTGGCGTAGAAATTTGAATTTCGAATGAATTGTTTTGGCGTAGAAGTTTGATTTTCGAACTTTTGAATTTCTGGAATTTATTTAACTGTTTTATTCACATGAAATATTCTTATATGTATACAATTCCTCTAACGACCATTTTACGTGTATATATATACGCACAACTTTTATTTTATTTTCAAAATTCAAATGATGTTGCCATATTTCATTGAATGTAGCCTTATCTTGAATTTTATCTTTCGTATACATATATTTTTGCATATATATATATTTATATTCTCATATGTATATATATTTTTTCTTTATTTCCTTATATGTACGTTCTTATCCTTTCAAAATTTGAATTTGTATACATACATATATTTGCATGTTCAGTTGGCCCTCTCTAAAACAAAGATAAAAAAAATTATGCCGCCGCCGAGGTTCGAACCCCCGACCTCCATGCTACAAATCCAATGCCTTAACCAACTGAGCTACAGCGGCTTTTGTTAATAAGTCTTAGAACAATAATAATTATTATTCTTTCCTTACTTCTCTTTTTCATGTTAGTTACAATACTTAGATTAAACAACTGCATGGATCTTTTTCTTTTAATTCTTCTTTTAAAAATTAATTATGCTTTAATTTGAGAATCTTAATGTCACAGAATTACGGGGTGTTATAGTGATGGATGTCCAACACCTAAACTTGCATAGGCAAAATGTCACAACTTAAGTGATATGATCATAACCCAAATTCATGTATAAACATGCATATGGGGTTTTATGCAACATAATGATGGTGTGAACTAGCATCTAACACATAGAACTCACCCATGTCATAGCATAATTCTGGATCTAAATAGATGTCATGGCATATGTTCATAATATTTACTAATCAATCTAAACTTGCATACATGATTTGTCATCAACATAGCCCAAATAATATCAACATTATGGCTTGATTAACATGAACTAATTAGCATAGATAATAACATCATGACTTTATAACATGTATGATTTATCACAATTTAGCATAGAAAATTACAACCTATACAATATCATCATAGCATGATTTACAAAATATAGGATATCATCATCACATAACATAGGATTTACAACATACATGATAGCATAAGGTTTACAACAACATATATGACAATTCACATCATTTTCTTATGATCCATATCACAACTTAATCTAATTAGTTTGCAATTATCTTGTTAAAATCATCATACTCACAATTAGAGAAGAAAGAGCGTCTTGATTTGCTTTAGAGTTGAGTAGAATTAGGGTTTTGATTAGCTTTCTTCCTTATTTGGCTGCGGCTACACTGAGTTCCATGGCGGTAGTTTGATGGTGGCTATTCTATTTTTCATGTGAATTAGAGTGAGAGACTACCTAGGTATTTATAGAGTTTAGGATTTATTTAGACCGTCAGATCAACTCAGAACTAAACTGAATCGTTAAATTTGCCAACTCAGCCCTAAAGACACATCAGTAGCTCAAGATTGGGCTCAGTCAAACCCTAGCAGCCTGGTCCAGGTCGACACCCAGGTCGACTGCCCAGTCGACTCCCCAGTCGACCTGGGAGGGTGTCGACTCCCCAGTCGACCTGGGGTGCTAGGCGGGAAATTTCCCGCCTAGCCTGTTTGACTTTGAATTTTGAATTTTAAATTTTCTGAAATCTGTTTTGTATTTTCTGAAACTTCCGATGGCCATAACTTCTTCATACGAAGTCCAATTCACGCAAAATTGGACTCTATTTCAACCAGAATTCCGAGACGAACACAATGGCGCAACCCGTTTCCCACAATTCTCATGTCTGAGATTAGTTATTCTTCAATTTTTGAATATTAATATTAACAGAACTACGGGATGTTACAAAATTCTTGTGTCCTTCCATGATTTAGCCTTTTGTTTAAGCTTTTGGATTGTGTTGTGGTAGACCTAGTGGTTGCATTGTTGTTAATCCAATGTTCTTGTGAAAACAATCTACTTCATATTAAGATCTACCACATCTTTGGTGTTATATATGTATATATATCTGTGTGTATATATTGTATTGGCATGGCTCATGCCGAAACTTTATATGGGAATTCAGTATTCGAACTATATTCGTTGAATTTAGTTCGGTTAGTGCATTAAATCCCTAATCTTTTGGTGAAACTCTTGAGATTGTATATCTTTTGATTGCATAGGGACAAAGGAATCAAGTTGCCTTAAACTCTATGCTAACCCCTTAGGGCTCTAGATATTTTTTGGATGTTCTATCTTGATCCGATATTTCCTTCGCGAAGCATTATGTTGTTTAAGAAATAGGAATTTGGTGCCACCTTAGAAAGCCACTTCCTATCTCCTAGCTTATCCACCTAGGAGTTTCTACTTAACCCTTCTTTACTGATCTTGGAAGTGTACAATGTGTAACCCATCCTATTTAAGGAAGTGTTTGTAATATTTTTGTTTAGTGCTTATGCTCATTTTTATGCTTATGAGTTGTTTTGCATGGTGAATCTTGGTATATCCTTTAGTATTTTGCTCCAAAGGATAAACGCCATTGTAGAAAGCTTTTGTTTCTCTCGCCTTATCGCTACTTGTCCTTGTTTTACTCACTCGTCCATCGAATACGTCGAATCCTAGTTTTTCGCTTTCCCGAGCTAAAAGATAAGTAGTTCCAAATTCATGTTCCTTCTATTCATTGTAAATTTTTTGTATTTGTGTTATGAGGTTAGGTTGTGTATGGACTTTACTTTTATGAAATTGCGGGATGCAATTTTTGTAAGGGGGGAAGTCTGTAACAACCCGAATTTTAGTGATTACCTGCTGTAGGTATTAATAATTTATAAGTGTGAATTTTGTAGTAATTACGTCGTATTTATCTAATTAATTGGCGAACTCAACATACATTATATAGTTGGAGATTTATAAATCTAAGTTTGGGGTTTAATGCGGTAAAAAGAAAGGAATTAACCATTTTAGTGATTAATTTTAGGCGTTTGAGAAAGTAAAAGAAACATATTTTTGCAAATTTATGTCTAAGTTTATATGATAAGAAATTTTGAGAATTTTAAAAAGCATAAAATATTTGATTTTAATAATTAATTGAAATTTGTTGAAAAATATTAATAAAATATATAGAAAATGTAATTTTGGTTAATTTTGGTGAATTATGCAGGATTATAGCATTATTGGTATATTCAAATTCAAAGTTCTATGAAATTTACACAAATTGTGTTAAAAAGATTGTGTTTTGTATAAAAGTGTGGAAATTTGTTGTAAACATGATTTTAAGTGTTAAAAGTTCAAAATAACGTAAAAATCGTGTTTATTACTTTTCTTTAATGTTAATTATTCTCGACATATTTATAGTGAGAAGAAAAGTGTTAAAAACATGTTAAATTGTGTCATTTTTAGCTTTAGTATGTGTCGTTAAGAGCTAAATTGCATTGTTAATGGCCTTATTACTTGAAATTGGACTTAAGAGGATTAATTGGGCCTAAATACCATAGTTAAGAAAAAGATTTCTCCAGAAATCTTTAGTACGTTGTTTCTTCTTGTTTCTCCAGAGGAGAAAGTAATTCCTCCTTCTTCCTCCTTCTTCTTCATTGAGAAAAAAATTTGGGACAACTTCATTGTAACTTCAATTCTTGGCTTCTATCTTGTTCTAATTGTTAATTTGGGGTTTCTGATCTTATTAGCAGCAGATAATCATCATAAAATTATGATTTAATTCATCAATTTCATATTTTGTTTGAGAAATTCACTGTATATTCTTGCATGTTGTTGTAGCTGAGAAATTAGGGAAAAAAGCTCGGATCTCTTCAATTTGATCTCCAAAAGCTTCTAATCTTCCATCAACTTGCTGCAAATCTAAGGTGAGGGTTCCCTCACACAAATTCTAATTTGTATCATCTGTTTATTATTGTGATTTACTATGAAATCTTAAGTTTCATTGAATTTGTCATATGTGTTTTGTTGTTTTGTTTGGCTGAAATCTATTTCGATCATAACTCACTCGTTATTGTTCGGAATCCTTATTATTATATGTTTTTGGAATGCTCAGGCTGTGAGCTACAAGTTTCAGGTGTTCAGTTTACAAGATTTTGTGATTAACATTGTTAAAATCGTGGTTTTATACTGCTGTTTCGAGATAAAATCGACAGCCACGTTTTTTTGTTAAGCTGAAACCGTTTCGATCATAACTCTCTCGTTATTGATAGGAATCCTTATTATTATATGGTTTTAGAATGCTCAGACTGTGAGTTATAAGTTTTAGTTGTTCAGTTTATAAGATTTTGTGATTACAATTGTTAAAATGGTGGTTTTGTACTGCTGTTACGAGATAAAATCGACAGCCACGTTTTTTTTAAGCTGAAACCGTTTTGATCATAATTCTCTCGTTATTGATCGAAATCTTTATTATTATATGGTTTTGGAATGCTCAGATCGTGAACTACAAGTTTAAGTTGTTGAATCTACAATGATTTTATGATTAACATGTTCAAAATTGTGGTTTGTACTGCTGTCTTGGGAAAAAATCAACAGCTATCTTTTGTGACTCCGTGACACATGCATTGTTTTTTTTATAAATCGCTTTCGAAAATTTTCAAGTATGAAATTATTGTTTTAAAACAAAATATTGCCTTGATTAGGTTTTATAAATACATTAGAAATCTTATTTTAACAAGTATTCTCAAACTTTACGGGTTTTAACATATTTCTATGAAACCTTATTTTTGTTCAAACTACTTAATTATGTATGTTTTAATATAAGAATCACGTGTACTACCACCCTTCGAGAAGACGTGTTGGAGAACGAATGATATCGTAAACCCTACGGTATGGGACGTGATGGTATACGATATATATTCATCCCATATACGTCCGATTGAAGTAATAAATCTCAGTGCTTCTCAATGTTTATGTGATTTCAGTGATTTCTTGTGCTTTTTTGTCTTTTCAAATCTCAGTGCTTTCCTAGTGTTTTTGTGATTTCAGTGATTTCTTATGACTTTTGTGTTTTCAGATGTGAAGCTGACTTACAGTTTGTGAACCGTTAAGTGAGAATGTGTGGTAAGGGACACACTATTTTCAATTTTCGGGTTACTATCTAAGAGTCTGTGACACATTCCTGTGTGACCGCCAGTACTAGACCTTCGGGTCAATCATGTGTGGACCTTCGGGTCAATCCTATATGAACTCTGTGTGGACCTTCGTGTTAATCCAGTGTGGTTCTGTGGACCTTCAGGTCATTCGGGTGCCCAATCTGTATGATATAGTACTGGCTATGGCTTTCCGCCATCCTGTGTGATAGCACGTGCAGGCATAACATCAGCTAGCCATTTTGTCATGGATCCATCGTCTGTGGTATTATGTTTTGTATCTATTAAGATTTTATTTGTGATATTTAAATTCTTTTTAAATTTTATGATTTCAGGACTCCTTGATTTAGTGATTTTAGTGAATTTGGGGTTTTGTGGTTCTATGTCTTTATCTTGTGAACTTCAAAAGTTATTCCTATGAATACTTTAAATGAATTTAACCTTGCAGTGTATTGTTCCATCTTATTCCTTTGTGTCCTAAAGGAATATCCACCTTAGTGATTTAATTACTTATTATTCTTATATAACTTATACTGTTGCAAGTTAGACTGACCCGTGTGTGTATTCCTCGGGTCAGACCGAGATGTTTCAGGTTTAGTTATCGTGCTTGGAGTTTGGGTATATCACTACTGGACTATCTCTCCTGTCGTTATTCCTTGTTATATATCCGAGTTTTGAGTGTATTCTTTAATGTGTATCTTATTATATAAGTAACGGTTTATGTATAACCATTTGTTTGTAGCACATGTATTTGTTGTATTCTATTGTTGTAATAATTTGTAAACTGTTCTGTTAGCTGTAATTGTGTATGTAAATGTACGATGTTCTGAGCTGATCCTGTAGCCGTCGTAGAGTTGTATTATACAAGTATTAAGTATGTCGAGCCACCTAGAAAGAAAAAAATAGAGTGTACATCACCGACGTACTTAAGACTTGTTAATGCAAATCTACGAATGGTCGCTCCTATCAAGCCCTATTCTCCGCTCTAATAGACGGCATTAATTGTTAATGCTCTTTATTAGGGTGGATCTCGGGGTGGGGCATTACAATGGTGTCGGGTGCTTCTAAGCACCGTCTGCATCCTAGTATATATTTATAACTAGAAAAAGAAATTTAAAGTGAGAAGTTCTCACCAAAAGCTAATCCAAACTCCACGACTCTTCATAGGTTGGAAATCTTCATCGTGCCCACCTCTAGTTATTTTCGTCGTCCGCATTCACTACATATATAAAAATCACATTTTTATATTTTCTCTACTTCACGATAAAATAAAGTTCAGATTTTTATTTCACTTCATATATTTACAACGCTTCTTTCTATATAAAAATTATATTTTTATATTTCTACTTTAATAAAAACCATATATCTAATACTCTACCTAAGTAAAAATCATATTTTTATTACCTACATTATATAAAAATCATATTTTTATTATCGCCACTATATAAAGATCATATTTTTAATATGCCACTAGTATAAAAATTATATTTTTAACCTTTCTATATTATAAAAATTATATTTTTAACCTTTCTGTATTATAAAAATTATATTTTTAACCTCTTGCTTATATAAAAATTATAATTTGAACCTCTATAAATATAAATAAAAATCGTTTCTTTATATGATTAACGTATAAATAAAGATCGAATTTTCTAACATGAACATCTCATTTTTCTAACATTAAAAATCGTATTCCTCTAACCATGAAAAATATAATCTTTTCATGATAAAAGCTCTAATCTTCCCATGATAAAAATACCCACAATATTCGTATATAAAAATCTTAGCTTTATATAAATATATATATAATGCTATCTTATTTTTATACTTTAAACAAAGTCTAATCTTATTCTAATTAAAGATATAATCTTTTTTTGTTATTCAATAAATAAAGTTCATTTTTTTCTTTCCTAGCTTTCATGAAAAATCTAGTCTCTCTAAACAAATAAAGAATTGTATATTTCAAAGGAGGATTAAATAAAATGAATTAAAAACTTACTGCATTATTCTTTCATCGAGGAGGGGGAGTGGTGCTCGCGCTGTGGACTGGCATTGAGGGGGCCAGCGGAGGTGGCGACTGTGGTGCTCGGGCCTTGGGCAGTGGCGTTTTAGAAAGGCGGTTTTTTGAACGGAGAGAAAGGAGAGAGAGGGTAGGAGGGAGAAGGAGGATCAGAGAGCTAGGGAGGGGCTGGAAGGAGGCGCGCTAGGTCTGGTGGCAGGCTCGTGGACGTTGGAGGTTAGGGATTGGGGCGGTTTTTCTTGTGGACGCGGGTTGCAGAAGTGAGAAGAGGAGAGAGCGGTGGAAGGGGAGAGGAAGAAGAACGGAGGAGGCGCGCTATCCAAGGTGGCGGCGGACGAGCAGAAGGGGGGCGAACGGCGGCCACGAGGTGGTTTTCTGATTTGAATGAAGGATTGGGGGAGAAGAGTCATAAGGGGGGTTATAACGAGAAAGAGGGTTGACTTTTATTTTTATTTTATAATTTAATATTTTATTTCTCCATGAAAAGTAACCTTTTCATTCGAACCCAAAATCGAACCGACAGACTGTCGTCCCTAACGTAATACCCCCATTCCGAACACAATGGGATATGTATCGTAAGCCAATTTTATCGTTTCGACCAGATTTGATTTAAATTAAAATATAAATCTCTATAAATTCATTTTAAATGCACATTTCAAATTACCGGGGCCACACACTAACTCGAAAAATTCCAGAAAAATTATTTCTAGCTTCGTATTGACGATACGGTCCTAACAAAACTAATTTCGTCGAATTCTGAGTCCGTTTGAAAAATGGCCATTTTCTGGTCGACCCGATTTAATTGAAACTGTCAAAACACGTTTTCCCTTGCCACGCTCAAATATTGATTCGAGAAATTACGAAAATTGGGATCTAGCAATTATTATACACCCCGGATCCAACAATAGTGGTTTCGTCGAAATTCGAGGTCGTATGCAAAAATTTCCATTTTTAAGGGCCAGAATTCCATAGCGACTATTCTGAAAATTCATTTGGACATAACTTTTGATTCCCGCTATGAAATTTTGATTTTTCGGATTCGTTGGAAAGATATTATCAATTAGATTCTATTATTTGTGGTTTCGGTAAATTCTGGTTTATTTTGAATCCCATTCATTCATTTGAAGTTTGAAATCGAATTATCGAACTACCGCGCCATTTTCAATTCCTTTTATATTTTAAAATAAATATTTATATTCTAACGACGATCTATATAACTATATATGTTCGAATTATATTAAAAATAATTTTTTCTCCATTATTATTTAAAATAATCCATTTAAATATTCCAAATTCATTAAATTCGCCAAAATAAAAAATATAAACTGGCTCGGATTTCTGGGTTGTTACATTAAAACTATCGAACTCACAACTCAAAAGCGGTCTTGAGTTCTGAATTCTGATTTTTGAAGTTGTATTAGCTCTCCTTTGAAGAAGATTCGTTGTTAGGGTTGAATAGAACTGATTTGGTTTGCTGTTCTTCCTCTCTAATTGGAGGCGGCTACTCTAGGGTTCAAGATGACAGCATGACGACCATAATTTTAGTTTTAATTCTGATTTAGGGTTTGAGTCTATGGGTCTTTTTATAGAGTTTTGAATTAATTTAAGTCGTCGGATGATATTAGGGTTAATCAAAACCATTTAGTCGGGATAAGGTGTCACCTCATCCCTAATGACTCTGCAAGGAGTCAGAAAGGACTCAGCAACATGGGTCAGACTAAACCAGAAAGCTGTGCAGGCCTGCTGCCTCGGTGTGGGCGCATTTGGCAGGTGCGCCAGTGCAAATTTGTACTGGCGCACTTCCCAAGTGCGCCAGTGCAATTTTTTTTGTTTTTTTCCTGTTTTTCTACCAAACTTCGTTCGTCCATAACTCCTTCATCCGGTACCCGTTTCCCGCAAACTCAAACTCTATTTCAACCAGAATTCTGAGACGAACACAATGGCGCAACCCCATTCCCTTAATTCTCACGTCTGAGATTAATTATTCTTTATTTTATTAATTCGGTTATTCAAAAATCCGGGGTGTTACAGATTAACACTAGTTTTAATCGATTAACTCTAACTCTTATCGATTAACTCCATCTCTAATCAATTAACTCCAGCTCTAATCGATTAACTATAATTTGATTAAATCCAGCTCTAATCGATTAACTATAATTCGATTAACTCTAATATTAATCGATTAACTATAATTCTGTTAACCCTCTCTCGATTTACTTTAATCGATTAACTCTTTTATAAAATCCATTAAGTTTGATTTCGTATTTTAAAATGTTATTCCATTTCTAAATTCTATATATACTTCTATTTATAGACTTATTCATACGAAATCTCTTTTCTATTTCTAACACTTAAATATCCTTTAAAATTCCCTCTTATAAATCTATTTATTTCATAAATAAATATTCCCTTTTTATAACTCTATTTGTAAATGTTATACAAATATTTCCTTTTTAATTCTATTTGTAAATGGTTTACAAATATATTTCCTTTTCAATTCTATTTGTAAATGGTTTACAAATATTTCCTTTTCAATTCTATTTATTTGACAAATAAATATTCCTTTCAATTCTATTTATTTAACAAATAAATATTTCTTTTATAACTCCTTCGATTTTATAATTATTTTCTTTTATAATATTCTTTTCCTTACATATATAAAATCCATTAATTTTATGTAAATAATTTATTTTCAAAATACACTTTGAAAATCCTCTTTTCTATATCCTATTATTTCTTACGGTATTTAAAATACCAATTCATAATGATCGATATCATTCAAACACACATAATCAACAACATATTATATATCACATCATATATTACAATATACAAAAAAACTGTATTATAAATATTTGAGGAATCCAGTTGGATCCCTCCAACCCGTTTCCCTGCATCCACAAATGTTAAACAATATAAATAACATCAACTTCATTTCACTATGAAATATTTTGATGAACAAAATATATATTTGATTAACGATATATATACATCGTTATCTATAATTTCAACCAATAACTTAGCAGTTCAACCAAACAGTCAACACACATAATCAACCATCATTTATCAATTCTAAATATACGTTATAGAAATATGAACTAATAGAGTTGGTGAGTTTTACTCGCATTGGACGATCATCGTTAATAACGATAACCATCGGTTGACTCAGACGGACAATTTATTTTGCTATAAATTGTAACGAGCTCCGATTCACTCCCAGTCAGTTCCATTGTGGAGCCACCGTCCATACGATCCCAATGGATCTTGTTTTGCTGAATTTCGTTCAAGTATGAGATACTTATTGATTTTACAAGATAATACACTACTCAATTTAAATTAAACTAAATCTATTTAAGTATTTGGGCCTCAATACTTACCCAGTCCAAACTCTTTTAACCCAAGATCAACAGTATTCTTCCTCTTCACGGTTTAGCAGAACCCGATCATGTTTTAATGGCCATCACCGCACGTTTTCTTTCTCCCGCAACTCCATCCTTACTCTATAATACTCCAAACAGAAGATACCATTATTTTTCTATCCCATTTCTCCATCCATCTATATCACCAAGATGCATCTCGACGAGGCCTTCACCATCTCGTCGGTCACGCCCATCCGCCAGCTACAAGCAAATGAGCGACATCTTTTCATCTCGAAAATCCCCAAAAACCCATGATACCTTCGATTCTCTGCGCGAGTCCCAAAATGAACTCGATGTGACAACCCAGATTTCCAGCACCCTTTGAGCTGACCAAACAACACCAGTCCAACCCAAATTGTACTGAAAAACTAGACGCCAATAGAAAGAAATTAGAGGGTGAGATAAGAAACAAAGAAATATTAGAATAGAAGAAGAGGAAGACAACATAGGATCTCACATTGCCATGGAAAAAAAATTATAACATAGAAATAACTTTTATTGAGAGCTTGTAAAATGCTTACAATCATCATAGTGCATCAATTTATCTGGACAGTTATAATAATCTGTCCTTATATACAATCACACAGCGGAGTAAATACTAGATATCATATTTCCGAACATCTCCAACTTATCTCTGGATTTTGCAGCATCCGATAACTTGGACCTATACAACACGGTCTAACCCGAGAATTCCAAATACTGGGTCAGTCTAGTGAACCAGAGTGAGAACAACTCGCAAAGTTTAAGGGGAATCATCCAACTTGATTTAAAAATTCAAAAATCTTTTCGAAAGAAAAGGGACGTCATAAGACCAAATCCACACATAAATACGGACGGTTTTTGCCTTACGATAACCTAAAGCATTTGGAAATCAATATCTTGTCTGATATTATAATAGTGTCTAGATACAAATAAATATCAATCAAGCGGAACACTTGCATCTCACGCTCCATATATATAGTATACAATCAAAATCCCGGGCTCTTCTTGGATATTGGATTCCGACTATGACAAGGTATGGAACCACGTGCTGATAGTGTATCTCTAGAGGCGAATATACTGGGTTCAACAAGAACGTCTTGCAACCCGGCCCACACATGACCGACCACTCATTTCGCTTGAGTGTATCGAATGTATATCACCAACGGTTGGGATCAGCAGCCGTTTCTCGAAAAGGAACACCATCGATAGATTAAAGAAGCAAAAAGGAATTTCTCTAGATAGGTGATTATGCACCCTAATGGGTGCGACACACATAGCTATGCTGCCTGCCCGATTTTTGTCACTTCCCAGTTGTGAGGCTCGAGGTTAAAATCTTCTTTTCTAGAACATCTGGCCACCATTCACTTTGAATGCCACATTATCAGATCCGTCAAATCACTAATTGACGTCTACAAAAATACTCTACAGCTGATAGAAGTACATTTGTAAAAATCAATGTACGTGCTTCTTAAGAAATACTCTATCAGACATTCGTCCTTAGAAGTCATCCAGGAACAGGATGAACTAAAGGTACCCTGCTACCACATCATAGCAACCACCCTATAGACTGGTAGTGAGTAGCCTTAAAAATCCGTCGATTTCAACCATGACAGTGTCACATTATATCTTTGGTCGCTAAACCAGAGATTATAAGTAATTCTACCATTTTATGAAGATCCACGGTCTTCCATTGCTCCGTCTTGATCAACATCATATATCTACAATATTTCGTATTTGCTAGAAAGAATGGTTTTCGAATACAAATTCGATCCCGGTCTTTCCGTACCATCAATCGTATTGGCCAGGTTTGATAGTCGGTGATTTAACTATCAAATAATAATTGCGTGAATATAATGAGTTCATTGGTTCAGTACTCAGCATCACTTTGCAATATTATTTATAAATAATTAACGAATGGTTAATTAAACTTCTAAAACATTTCATATTTTAAACTTGGTATTAAATTCTCATTACGATAAATTAATCTTCTGAAAACCCTCTCAATCTGATATTTAGAAAAATATTTAATAACCGTATCCAATTTCTATTTTACTATTATTTCAAAACATTAATTACAACACCATTTAGTATTTATCATCGATTTAACTCGTCATTTGTAAAACAATCATCACGACCTCTCCTTTGGTTTCCTCATTTGAACATTATTCCTGTCAGTTTTCTTTTTAGAATAAACCCATTCTAAATCTTATCCTCTTATTTTGAAAAACCTCGCTATATCTTCGCAAATCTCCTTTATTTCCTTTTCATGGAAATATCATTTCATATTCTCAAGATTGTTTTAATTTCCTTTTATTTTGGATTCTATTATATATATTCCAAATTCTTAAAATTACGATACATTATTATTTGTAAAACTAAACTCCTTTCAACAACTTCACCACTACAACTCATATCATCTCTCGATAATCCTGAAGTCGATCGAGTTGGGTTATTTTAAATTACCTCTTAGACCTTGATCCACAACGTTCTTATCTTAAGACTGGTATTAGTTGTAATACCAAAACCCATATTCATCCCCATTATCAAACTAAATCCTATTTTGGTTATAACTGATGAAACTTCATCTCTCATTTAATATAGCGAATTTAGATCGCATCTATAATTATAGAGTTAAGTACCGTTAAACTAATCTTAACATTTAGCCTCACACTCCTTTTATACATGGTTTATAAAACTCGGGTTTAATATAAAAATCCCTTTGTATCCTGCTTTTGTTTCTTTAATTTAAATACTTACTTTAAGCGATAGTCTTGGCTTAAAATCTCCTTTATAACTTAGTTATAAATTAATATAAAACTAGTAATCAATACTGTTCAAAAATTTAATTGTGTTCCAATATCAACTTTGATTACTTACCATAAAGAATCTCATTTAAGAATAGATCACTTAAATTAATAGCAACAATAATTTACATCATCATTAACTATTATAGAAATAGTTAACTTCTTATTTAACTTAATTAAACTCTAATTTCTATTTAAATCCCTTATTAAATTAAAACAAATATTCATTAATCTATTTCATTAGAATAATTCTGTAACGACTCGATAGGAATTTGATGCCCGAATTTTGACAATAATGCATAAACCCTGTATTACCTGCCAAAACTCGAGTATCGAAAACCACCAGATAGTTATTAGAAAGAATTTTGAGGGTGAGATAAGAAAAGAACGAAATTTTAGAATAGAAGAAGATCCAACACAACATAGAGTGTCACGTCGCAACGGAACAAAATATAATATAGAAATAAATCTTTGTTGAGAGCTTTGAAAATATACTTACAATCATCAGAGTTCATCACACATCTGGACAGTTATAAAAATCTGTTCTCATATATCACACACAGCAGAATAATATAACACCATACGTCTGAACCTCTCCAACACGTCTTTGGACTTCATAGCATTCTATGACCTGAACCTGCAGACCCGGGCTAACCCGAGCATTACAAATACTGGGTCAGTCTGGTGAATCAGTGTGAGAAAACCCCTTAATTTTAAAATTATCACACAACTTGATTTTAAAGTTCAAATTCCTTTCTGAAAGAAAAGGATAATCGTAAGACCAATCCACACATAAATACGGACGGTTTTTACCTTACGATAATCTAAAACAGTTTTTGAAAATCAATATTGTTCTAATATTATAATAGTTTCTAGATACAAATAAATAGAATCTAGCAGAACGCTTGCATCTCACGCTCCACATATATAGTATACAAACAAAATCGCGTCCGCTTATTGGAGAATGGATTTCGACTACGATAAGGTATGGGACCACCTGCCGATCATGTATCTCTAGAGACGAATACTCTGGGTTCAACAAGAACGTCTTGCAACTCGGCCCACACATGACCGACCACTCATTTCATTTGAGTGTATCGAATTTATATCACCAACGGTTGGGAGCTACCCACCGTTTCCCAAAAAAGGGACAGCTTCGATATATTAAAGAAGCAAAAGGAATTTCACTAGATAGGTGATTATACACCCTAATGGGAGCGACCTACAAAGCCTTGCTGCCTGCCCGATTTTTATCATTTCCTTGGTTGATGAGGCTTGAGGTTTGAATTTCTTTTCAGAAAATTTGGCCACCATTCACTTTGAATGCCACTTCGTCAGATCCATCAGATATCACTAAGTGAAGTTCACAAAAATACCCTAGTTGGGAGCTAACCAACTATGGTACATTTGGAGAAATCAACGTACGTGGTCCTTTGGAAATACTTTGTCAGACATTCGTCCATACAAGTCATCCAAGAACAGGATGAACCGAAGGCACCCTCCAACCACATCCTAGGAATCACCCTATGGATCAGTAACGAGTGGTCCTTGCAATCCATAGATATCAACCACGACCGAATTACTATCAAAATATCTCTGGTTGCAACATCATACAAATTTATCAAGTAGCCCTTCCGCTTATTAAGATCCACGGTCTTTAACCGCTCCATCTTCAATCAGTTTCCTTTCGTATTTGCTAGTTCGGAATGGTTTTCGAATATAAATTTGATCCCGGTCTTTCTGTACCAACAACGTATTGGCCATGATTTTGATAGTCGGTTATTTAACTATCAAAATAAACAATCATAAAAATAAAATAAATCCATTGGTGGATTTCACAGCATCACTTGGCCATTAAAATAATATATCAGTAGTCATACCAAGGATAATATATAAGTTATAAATAATATTCTCAAATCATTTTATTTAAAATACTTAAAAGAAATATCTTAAAGTCCTACCCAATTTCTGGTTACTATCTTTCAAAACATTTCCACCACATTATTTATCATTTATACTGACGAGATTAATTCACTTACTATCATAAACAATTGTTACAAAAACTCCTTTTATTTTGTTACCATGGAAATATCATTTTCTATTCTCACGCCCCTCTTTATTTCCTTTTATTTTGAAAACTCCTCATATATCAAAATTCTTCAAATAACAATTCACTATTATTTCCCAAAAATAATCTGCTTTAACAACTCCACTATCACGATTCATACCATCCTTCGACAATCCTGAAGTCGTTCAAGTTGGGGTATTTAATTACTTCTCAGACCTTGATCAACAACGTTCTTATCTTAAGATAAATATGAATCGTAATTCAAAAACTCATATTCATTTTAACACTACTTCACTTATTAAAATATGGTGTTATAAAACCGTCTTGCTTTTGAAATCCCTTTTTTAATTCTTTAAATCATTTTGTTTGGGAAATCTCACTTCAGTCTTATCCGTTATACTTAACGTTAATTTACAACTTAACGCTCTAATGCCCCATCTCCTTATTCACAACTCGTTCACATTTCTGGTAAAATACAAATCACTTTTCCATCCTGATTTCCTTTACTTAAAATATTAAGTAACATTTATTTAAAGTTCGCCTTAATCGCTAAAAATCACTTTATAACTTTCTTTACTAAATTTGGTTTAAATATAAACCGTTCGTAAACTTCCTTTGAAAGTCAATCATATTCTACTTTAATTTAATAACGAATTAATGATAAAACAGTTGGCTGGATAAATATTAAACCATGATTAATCATTAATCGATCCAAACTCATCTTTTCATTTTTAATTAATAAATAACATTTATTAAATCCGAATAATCTCAATTACATCGATTACTATTAAATAAATAATAATCTATTTCTAAATAATCTCACTTTAATTGTTCTTAAAAACAATAAATCCTTGCTATTCATCATCAAGTTAATTTCCTCCTACTTGGTTCTCAAACTTATTAATATAAGAATCCACATTATAAAATTATTCAGTAATTACGGTGAAGCACGTGCTTCGCACACGGTAGATCTTGGTATAAAAATAGCTGTTAAAACAACGATATATATATAGTCGATTTATTTTCTCTTAAAAACTTTATTTAAAAATATATTTAAAATCTATATTCAGTTATAAACTGAATTTCATAGTTTCATAATTATCGATTCACCTAACAGTAGATCGAACTGAAAAAATTTGTTAATAATTTGGCCATCCGCTATGAATTTCCCAACTAATATCATAATTGGTTGATAATCGCACAAAGGTTGAATGTGGGTTTCACAATCACCAACCAATTCTATAAGCCAATCATATGGGTTCCACAGTTTCATATCATGATCATATACAGATAAGTAATCAATCTAACGGATAATGGTCAGCCAATAGTAATCCAAGCACCCAATACATTTATATTATAATAAACGTAACCAACAAGGTAATTTACCTAGTTTGGAAATCATCTATAAAAATAACGATGTTATTTTATTTAAATTAACAACCGTTTAATTTAAATGATTGATAAAAATATTTAATGCGCATTCAAACAACCATCAAACAACTAATTAGCAGTCATAGCAAACAAATGTTAAACCTGACGTATAATTAATTTAAGTGGGGAAATTGTGTGAGGTTAACTCACCTGGATCTGTGTTGTTACCCAGCTTGTTTCAGATAACTTCCAACTCGTCCGATTCAATTCTTGTAACGTCGTTTTCCTCAATACGGTTCCAGTTCATATGGAATCAGACAATTCTGATATAATATAAATACGTTGTCAATATTTAAAATTTTATTTTAATAACTGATTAATTTAAATTAACGAACTGATTACTTTGTTTTAAAATATTACGGCTCGATTCCTTTATTCAACGCTTCTTTTGTCCTCGCCTTGTTCCAAATTGTGACAGCCAATTTCAGTACCTTAGCCCAATTGTTTTAAACCCTGTTATGATTTAAAATATTATAATTAATAATAGTTAAAATAAAATTAGTTAACTTTCAATTTTATATCAATTTGCACTAATTATTTAGTAATAACCTTAATAGGCCATTTGCTTTCATAACCGAAGTTTGGTCTTCCTTGTGCTGCCAGCCCAACACCCTTAAAGCCCATAATCCACACGTTATAATCCATACCGTCCCTCCTTAAAACCATATTCCGCTTTAAGAATGAGCCGCTAGTCATTTTTTTTATCCCGTTCTTCAATTTCCTCTCGTCTAAATTAAATAACTCCGCTGCCAGAAGAAAATCCCAGCGCCTCTTAATCCTCCGTTGATCGGAGTTCCAGAGAATACCCCGAGAACAAGCGCCATCGTCATCTCCTTCTATGGTTTAAACCCCGTCGCCCCATGTCATTCCCTTCGCCCACAGATCATCAACAAGTTAGCGGATTCCAGGCTAGATTTTGTCCTTCTCTCATGTTGAATTTCCACTCATCCAGGTTTGCGCCCAGATTACTTTTTCCTTGTTATTTTTTGTTTAGAACTTGGTGAATTCGTGCGTATAATTTTAGGGTTCTCTGGATTAGGAAAAATCGAATTGGTTTACTTTTGTTTATATGAGTGGTTCTGAGATTTTTAGAAAAACACACTGGGTGGATACGTATTTATAGTGGTAGTTGTGGATGAGATCGATGTCCATCAATGCTCTTCTTAGATAGGTCCAGCTAATTAGAGTTTAGGCCATTGTGTCTTCCCTTTTCAGATCCTGTTTGCACTGGTAATTGAACTGCATGATAGATTTCACAGATATTTGATTAATCTGGTATTAATTTTCCAATGTGGTTGGTCTGTTCGAAATGGATACTGATAGAACTAGTGCATGTGTAGCTTAGGTAACTGTGAGATCATGCATTTGTTTATTCGATCTGAGATTTTGAACTGACTTGTGTAGATTTATGTCTCATAAAAAAATACATGGTACAGATTTTCTTTTTATATAAATATGTATGTGGATTCGATTGTATATATATAAATGAATATATAGGAGTTGTTCATTGTGTTGTTTAGCTATGTGTTCTCTATTTCATAGCTGTATATTGCCTATTTTTCATAGCTGTTCATTTTTACTGTTTCTGATTTCTGTATTGTTTTGTCTTTCATTTTTCTTCTTTACTTGATTTGGTTATTTAAATCTTTCTAACTGACAATGAGGTGGAAGGCGCAAATTGCACAAATGAGGTAAAGAAAATACCTACCCTGATAAACCAGTGGATGCTAGAAAGAAGACAATAGAGGGAAGAGATGTTGATGATAACATGATGATGAATGGGGTGCCAGCTTTCCATTAGGAAAAGACTCCTTTGACGCATTATTTAATTAGATTGAGAGATAGTTGTGAGGCTACCTTGAGCTATTGAATTTTATTATTCAAAATGCGAAAATTTGATTTCATTATTGACAGAGTATTTGTATATTTGTACTTGAAAAAAAAAATGTACATAAATGTATTTTGCTGTTCTCATGCCGTTCCTCAACATACCAAATCTTACTATACATATGTAAGTTTTGTATATTCCCTTCTATTTAGTTTTACTGTTCTACTGACAAAAAAAAATGAAAAGGACAAGACGCCTTGCTGTTCTTGAATTTGCATTGAGTTGTCTGAGTAGTCTGCTTTATTGTTCAACGTGTAGCCATTCACATTGTGTTGAGTGTTTTTTCTAGCTTGCTGTCCAACGCATATATATGTACTACTTCTTTATCCTTATAATATACAATGGTCCACGTTAAGTAGTCGCATGTGTATATACATCCAAGTAGGATCCGAATATGAAACGACCCGAAATCCCCCTTACGGGAAATCATGGATTGAGTTGAGGACAAGACGAATCAGAACACAAACAGAAGAACATTTCATTGTTAATTACAACAATTTCATCAGATTACAAAAATATACAGAGTAATGAATCAATATTACAAAACACAAAATATCAGAGATTACAATTCATTACAAAGCAGCGGAAAGTAATACAAAACACAACTGAAGGGGAAATACGGATACAAAGCTTTCCGGATATAGTTCCAACTGTAAACCAGGGTCCTTTGAAGAGAAATCTGCAAAACCAAGACTAGTAGCTGCCCATGTTGAAAATAAGGGCACCCAGAGTTTAGGTTAAAACAATAAATTCCAAGTCAGTCATGTGATTGGTGTGAGAACTAAAATAGTTATTAAAAGGTAAATCAAGGGACCACGCCGTATAACACGAAATGGGTTTCCACCCAAGAATACCAGTGCATAAAACAACAGCGCAATGCTAAATAAAGAATAGTGAAGCTGTTATAAGACCCAGGTCCCATCACACAATGGAACACAAACCGGAGGAAAGGGTTTTACCTTATAATAGCCAAAGAATGCTTGATACGCTAAATTTCATCTTTTATTATTACTATAAGTGTACAGTGTTAAAACAATTTCAATCATAAGTATTAATCATAGGCGGCATGGGAACCATATATCATGTCGCCATATATAGGTTTACAATCAAAACCGTAATGTCACGTATTGGAAGTTGGATTTCTATCTGTGAACCGAGGCAAGGGATCGTCCCCACCAATTCGAGACTGTCTGGCTCGAGCCTCAGGACCCAGACTCAGGTGGGCACTTAGATCGTCAGGGTCAGTCCAGTGATGTGGATTAAAATGCCTGAACACTGCGTTTCCCCGCCCTTTGGGGGCGTAAATGAGCCAATGAATGACTCCATCGGACCCGGATCGTCCGATCTAACCGAGGCGCCTCGCAACAGCAACAACCACACAGGTTAAAAGTATATAAATGTTAGCCAGTTTTAAGCACTAAAACCACCCTAGCTAGAAGGAAACGCATGCCCTCCCTGATGTCCTCTCCCGTTTCTAGTTCACAACCGGGGTGTGAGGCTCGCGAATTAATGCTACACAAAGCTACGCCACAAAGGTCGTGCTTTGATCATCAACCACAAGACTTTTCTTTTCAAAAGAAGCCTTGATCATTTGCATCTCAGCATGCCACACAGGCAATTCATGCTATGCAACTGGTATCAATCACACAGAATGAAATCCGATGTCACACACACATCCATTTATAAGTCCGTTATGGGTCTGAACGAAACCGGAGGCACCACGTACCTCGCATATCCATCGATCTCCACGTACATCTGGACGATCACCAACGGATTCCCTCCTCTTGGGTGTACAGCCCAATCAAGATCATCAGCAATTATCCAAACGATGTGAAGACCTCCGGTCTTCGACCACCATCTTCATCTTCGACTTATCGTCGTATTAGTTATTCAGAATGGGATAAACCCGGTCTTTCCGAATAACTAGCATATATAATAAACAAGTGTTACACAAACACAATATACGCCTCATTCCAATTCATCTGTCTCTAACTGTAAATTAGTAAGAGAACAATTCCCCAAATATTAACCCCGAAGGCCGAAACCATCATCAAATCAATACCCAGGAAACCATTCATCTTAACTAATCTTCAGTTAGTTGCTAAATTTCACATTCTTAGGGAAATGTTCCCATTAATATTATCAAAGATAAATTTTTTAAATTTATTCTTTAATCTTCTTTTGAATATCAAATCAAACCAAATTATGGTTTATCCAAATTAGTCGGGATTAACGAACCTTACCAAAGTAATTAATTGTTAAATTTCCCAACCCCAACCTATTCATCACATGAAGTAAAACTTTTAATACTTCATATCTAACACCACGGTGTTATCGGTAAATTCAATTACCATTTCACGTTTAAATCTAATTAAAGATTTAACTATCGCCTGGAGTAAAACTGGTGGTACTCCATTCTCGATCATTTCTTGAATTTGATAATTTTAATTATCAAATTCACTTTTCAATCTATTTAAAGATTCATTAAAACTCCACTTGGTTTTAATCTTTAACTGGGTTAAAGAAACAATGTCATTTCAAACACGGTTCACGATAAACCGAAAATCGCGTTTCATTTCCACCAGCCTTTAACCATAAATTAGCAAGTGAATAATTCTCTAAGTAATAACCCTGAAGGCCGAAACCAACATCAGATCAATACCCAAGAAACCAATCAACTTAAATAATCTCCAGTTAGTTTCTGATTTTCTTAACTCCGTTGGGTCTAAGAACAGTATTATTAAAGATACCATTCACGACAACCCAAATCACATTTCATTAATTATTGGGTTAAAGAACAAATGTCATTTGAAACACCGTTCATGACAAACCCAAAATCGCATTTGAGATTAAATACAAGTCTCTGAATAGAAAATATATCGGCTTATGTTCAATATCAAATCCTATAACCAACAAATATCGTATTGGAAATAACGATATATATATATATATATATATATATATCAAATTACCATAATAATATCTGTATAATCACGAAAGCTTACATCGAAATATTCTGAAGACAATTTCGATTCAAATCCATTTCCAATTTATATATTGGAAACTCTGGTTATTTTTAAAACCATTTCAAATCCAATTTATTTATTTAAAAAATAAATGAATTATAATTCTAGTTCAAAACTAGTTCATTTCGATAAAAATCTATTTTTATCTTTTCAAATATGGGGTTTTTTATCTCATTTCTTTCAAATCATTTCTTATGATTTTACACAAATTATTACTATTTTTAATAATTTTATCAAGGCCCGTACAGTCGATTTCCATCAACGGCCATCAAACTGCACTTACAACGACCTTTTCCAAATTTGATTTGGACATAATTCCAAATCCAACTGTTAGATTGCTAATTTCTGGCATTCGTTAGAAAGCTCTTTTCGATACGAACCCAACGGTTCCGGTTTTAGGAGAATCCGATGGTCGGATCTCCTGTAATGTCCGTTCGAAGTCAATGGTCGAAATTCGCGAACTGCCACGGTGCGGCGCATTCTATTCAGGCCATTATATTATATATATAATATATATTTCATCGATTTCCTTTTAAAACGTATTTTATAAATCGTTTTAAATCCATTTTCAAAACGATTTCAACTTCCATCTCAAATTCAAATTAAAATTGAATCTTTCAATATAAATTTTTTTAAATTCATTTCAAATTGATTTCAATTTAAATCGATTTCAATTTAAATCGATTTCAATTAAATTTCATTCCATTTTAAATTCAATTCAAAACGATTTAAATTCTGTTTCAATTTAATTCGAATTTCAATTCATTTCAATTTAATTCGAATTTCAATTCATTTCAATTTAATTCGAATTCCAATTCAATTCAATTTAATTCGAATTTTAATTCATTTCAATATATCAGATTTTGAAGTCACTTTCGATTTTCGTTGTAAAATGAATAAAATCGCCAAAGTTGCTGTTCGTGTTAAAATGGCATTTACTACTTAACACGGCTTTACATTTCAATATTTATCGAATATTATTTTAAAATATTCGATAATTCTGAACTGGAATCAGACACAGTCAATTACCATATAATGTTGATTATATGGATTTCACACAACGAATGTGTATAACACAATGAAAACAACAATCCATCATCCAAAGTGCATTCTACACTGTATAAGCATCAAATATAAATATTTAACGCTTACACAGTCTGTCAATCAATCGATCGACATACAACTAATTATTGGGATTAGTCTATGTCCAATTTCATCCCAATACCCGTGTGCGGTTTTAATCAATCAAACACAGGTTTTATTTGTGCTGAGCGATGTGTAAAATTTATCGTCCCAATTAATATCAGTCAAATGTGTGTATATAAACAAATCGTTCGATTTGTTTATAAATCTTTATTTTATATACACGTTAAAAATTATATTTTTAACTATAAAATATTTATTCCATCACACAATCAATTTTCACAACACGACAATCAAAAAAACAAGTCATCCATGGTCTGTGGACGATGGGTGTCGGGTGCTACTAAACACCATCTGCATCCTAGTATATCTTTCAACTAGAAATAAAAATTTAAAGTGAGAAGTTCTCACCGAGAGCTAAACCAATTCACCGCGACTCTTCGTATGCAGGAAATCTTTGTCGTGCTTCTAACGAGATCTGTTTCACGCAGTACATGTTAAAAATCACATTTTTAACATCGCTACTTGTATAGAAAAGATTATATTTTTACAACGCTATATATATAGAAAAGATTATATTTTTACAACGCTATATACATAGAAAAGATTATATTTTTACAATGCTATATACATAGAAAAGATTATATTTTTCCAACGCTATATATATAGAAAAGATTATATTTTTACAATGCTATATATACAGAAAAGATTAAATTTTTACAACGCTATATATATAGAAAAGATTATATTTTTACAACGCTATATATATAAAAGATTATATTTTTACAACTCTATATATATATATATAGAAAAGATTATATTTTCACATCGCTATATATATAGAAAAGATTATATTTTTACATATCAAAACCATACTTTTATTTGCTAAAAATCGAAGCTTTACTACAATAAAAATCTGTTCTTTTACACTATGAACACACTTTAAAATTTTCAAAAATGCTAATCTATACATATATATATATATATAAACAGATTAAATCGTATGAATAAACATAAGTAGATATAAGTTTAAAAACTTACCTTTATAATTGGAGGGGGCTTTCTGTTAATTAAAGTGGAAAGGAGGGGGTTTTCTGCGAAATAAGGTGGAAAAAGGGGGGTTTCACCGTCGGTGGGAGGTCAGGGGGGTCTGGGTGCTCAAGATCGTCGGAGGGGGTTGGTAGAGTGGCAGCGTCGGCCTGAAAGGGGTGCGGTGGACTATGGGATGGTACAGTTCTTGAGATGGGGGCGTGGGGGGTATCTCAAGTGGAGGAGGAGATAGGGAGCGGAGAGAGGGGGGTTAGGGTGGCAGCGGCCTCGCCGGCGATGGGCGGTGTGTGGCGGCATCGGCCTAGATGGGGGGAGGCGGGAAAAATTAGGGATCGGGTTTTTTTTCTTTTTTTTCTTTTGACTGAAGTCAACACGGGGTGGGGGGGGGGGAGGGGGGAGGAGAAGGGATTTATATAATTTAATTTTCCATATAAAGTACCCTTTACATTTGAATCCCGAATTGAACCCACCGACTGTTGTCCATAGCTAATTAACCCTATTCCGAACACAATGGGACATGTATCGTAAGCTAATTCGATCGTTTCGATCAGTTTTTGTTAAAATCAAAATATAACTCTATATATTGAATTTGAACACGCATTTCAATTTATCGGGTCCACATACGAACTCTAAAAATTCCGGAAAAATATTTTCTAACTTCGTATTGACGATATGGTCCTAACAAAGCTGATTTCGTCAAATTCTGAGATCGTTTGAAAAATAGCATTTTACAGTCGATTAAAATCAACAAAAATTGGTCAAACGTGTTTTCCTTTGCCATGCTCAAATATTGATTCGAAAAATTATGAATTTTGAAACCTAGCAATAACTAGACATCACGGATCTAACAAAATTGGTTTCGTCGAAAACCGAGGTCGTTTGCAAAATTTCTATTTTTAAGGGCTAGAATTCCACAGCGACTATTCTGAATTTTCAACTGGGCATATCTTTTTATTCCCGCTATGAAATTTTGATTTTTCTGATTCGTTGGAAATATATTCTGAAATAGATTCTAATATTTTTTGGTTTCGCTAAAATCCTGTTTATTTTGAATCTTGTACATTCATTTGAACTTTGAAATCGAATTTTCGAACTACCGCGCCATTTCCAATTCCTTTTATAATTAAAAATAAATATTTATATTCTAACGACGATCTATATAAATATATATGTTCTAATTCTATTCAAAATAAATTTCTCGTTGATATTATTTAAAATAATTCATTTTCAATACTCAAAATTCGCTAAAACTGCCAAAATAATTTTTTTAAATTGGCTTAGATTTCCGGGTTATTACAATCTCCCCCACTTAAAACTTTTCATCCCCAAAAAGGAACGAAGCCGAAAGTTGTTTTACAAACATCCTCAACTTCCATTATGGCTTAAGTTCTTCAACTTTTCAGTTTCTAAGAACTTTTCAAATTCTTCAAAATTTTTGGCTAACACCCTAAATTTTTGAAAAATTTCGCCATAACCTCCCCTGCACCGGGGACTTCGGGATATTTCATATAGCCTCCCATGGCCTTCTTCAATGCAGAAGAAAAAGAAAAGGCCAAGCGGCTAGCAAATCGGCTCATAAAATCATCCAAAACCCAAAGAAATACAATAAACATGAACCTATTTGTCGGGCAAACAATTTTATTCCTCTGCTCTAGCCTCTTTATTATGACCTGTTCAATAGATATACATGTATATGCATGCAAATGCGATAAAATTCCAATACAATTCACTATTTGGTTCAATTAGCCTAATGTTCAAAATTCAATTAATCAAAACAGTAATCAAACAACACAACCATCAATCAATTGGTTGATTATCATTTCAAATTCATAACTTTGATATATAGTCAAAAATCGTTTTTTTGTGCCAAATCACAACAATAAGCCCTATCTAGTTTCTGGTTCTCACACCAGTCTATGAAATATATAGGAATCCCACTTTCGTTACTCATTCTGATGATGTTTCGAACCACCATCAGAACATCGACGGGCGACTAGAGTGTGATTATATATCTATTAGATATATTTGAGGCTTCAATACACGTGGATAAGACGTATATTAAAATCTCTATATACTTGATTGTCCAAATCAATATAAATAAATAATCAAATACTTATAATTGATTTAAATTTTCGAAACAAAATTAGATTTCATTTTAAAAATATACTCTTCACACTCGTTCTAGGATACTACTGATCCCATCTCTAAGGAGTCATTCTCATTGGATATTACTAATCCAATCTCTGATGAATTCTTTCGTTTGGTTCTAACATGCCTTATTCTCTGAGCTTTGTAAACCAAAGCTCTGATACCACGATGAAACGACCCGAAATCCTCCTTACGGAAAATCACGGATTGAGTTGAGGACAAGACGAATTAGAACACAAGCAGAATAACATTTCATTGTTTATTACAACAATTTCATCAGATTACAAGAATATACAGAGTAATGAATCAATATTACACAACACAAAATATCAAAGATTACAATTCATTACAACGCAGCGGAAAGTAATACAAAACACAACTGAAGGAGATATACTGATACAAAGCTTTCCGGATATCGATCCAGCTATAAACCAGGGTCCTGTGAAGATAAATCTGCAAAACCAAAACTACTAGCTGCCCGTGTCGAAAATAAGGGCACCCACAGTTTAGGTTAAAACAATAAACTCCAGGTCAGTCATGTGACTAGTGTGAGAACTAAAATAGTTACTAATATTTATTTTAAAGTTAGGTAAATCAAGGGACCACGCCACATAACACGGAACGGGTTTCCACCCAAGAATACCAGTGCATAAAACAACAGCGCAATGCTAAATAAAGAACAATGAAGCTATTATAAGACCCAGGTCCCATCACACAATGCAAAACAAACCGGAGGATAGGGTTTTACCTTATAATAGCCAAAGAATGCTTGATACGCTAAATTTCATCTTTTATTATTATATAAGTGTATAGTGTCAAAACAATTTCAATCATAAGTATTAATCATAGGTGGCATGGGTACCATATATCATGTCGCCATATATAGGTTTACAATCAAAACCGCAATGTCACGTAGTGGAAGTTGGATTTCCATCTATGAACCGAGGCATGGGATCATCCTCACCGCTTCGAGACTGTCTAGCCCGAATCTCAGGACCCAGACTTAGGTGGGCCCTTGGATCGTCAGGGCCGGTCCACCGATGTGGATTAAAATGCCTGAACACTGCATTTCCACGCCTTTGGGGCGTAAATGAGCCAACAAATGACTCCATCGGACCCGGATCGTCCGATCTAGCTGAGGCGCCTCGGAACAGCAACAACCACATAGGTGAAAAGTATATAAATGTCAGCCAGTTTTAAGCACTGACACCACCCTAGCTAGAAGGAAATGCATGCCCTCCCGGATGTCCTCTCTCGTTTCTGGTTCACAACCGGGGTGTGACGCTTGAGAATTAACGCTACACAAAGCTATGCCACAAAGGCCGTGCTTTGATCATCAACCACAAGACTTTGCTTTTCAACAGAAGCCTTGATCATTTGCATCTCAGCATGCCACATAGGCAATTCACGCTATGTAACTGATATCAATCACACAGAATGAAATCAGATGTCAGACACACATCCATTTACAAGTCCGTTCTGAGTCTGAACGAAACCGAACGCACCATGTACCTCGCATATCCATCGATCTCCACGTACATCTGGACAATCACCAACTGATTCCCTCCTCTTGGGTGTACAGCCCAATCAAGATCATCAGTAATTATCCAAACGATGTGAAGACCTCCGGTCTTCAACCACCGTCTTCGTCCTCGACTTATCGTCGTATCAGTTATTCAGAATGGGATAAACCCGGTCTTTCCGAATAACTCGCGTATATAATAAACAAGTGTTACACAAACACAACATACACCTCATTCCAATTCATCTGTCACTAACCGTAAATTAGTAAGAGAACAATTCCCCAAATATTAACTCAAAATGCCGAAACCAACTTCAGATCAATAACCAGGAAACCATTCATCTTAACTAACATTCAGTTAGTTGCTAAACTTCGCTTTCTTAGGGAAAGTTTCCCGTTAATTTTATCAAAGATAAATTATTTAATTTGTTCTTTAATCTTCTTTTGAAAAAAAATTCAAACCAAATAACAGTTTATCCAAACTAGTCGGGATTAACGAACCTTACCGAAGTAATCAATTGTTAAATTTCCCAACCCCAACCTATTCATCCCATGAAATAAAACTGGTAATACTTCATATCTAACACCACAGTGTTATCGGTAAATTCAGTTACCATTTCATGTTTAAATCTAATTAAGTATTTAACAATCGTCCGGAGTAAAACTGGTGGTACTCCATTCTCGATCATTTCTTGAATTTGATAATTTTAATTATCAAATTCACTTTTCAATCTATTTAAAGATTCATTAAAACTCCACTTTGTTTTTGTAACACCCCGTATTTTCTATGAACGTATAAGTAACAAATTAAAGTATACTTTATTTTGGAGAGGAATTAAGTGAAACGGGTTGTGCCATTGCGTTCGTCTCGAAATTCTTCTTGAGATAGAGTCCGAGTTTACGTAAAACGGATAACGTATGAAGAAGATATGGACGAACGAAGTTAGGCAGAAAAACCGGAAACAGCCAGAATACACTGGCGCACTTGTGAAGTGCGCCAGTACAAAAATACACTGGCGCACCTGCCAAGTGCGCCCATACTGATCCAGCACAAAATTCTGGAGTGTTATGTGATGACATGTCTTCTTCTGAGTGGCTAGATGACCTGTCTTCGAGCTGGGTGGTTCTGATGACTTCTGGACTGATCTGATGGCTCTAAATTACCCTATTCTCCTATTTAAACACCCCTAAACCTAGCTTTCTCTCCACACCAAACCATTGCAATGTTATGCTGCCTCCACCTTAATTAAAATAAATTAATGGCGTCTTTGCTCTGCTGAAACCTAAGCTAAGACTTGTGCTTCTTCTTCTTCTTCCAATTCTGATTTAGATTAAAAGAGAACAACTGTAACTCTTCTTCTAGAATCCAACCAAAGCATGTACAGTTATTTTCCGATATGAAATTTAATCATGATCTTGACATAATTATAAATCCGAATCTGAGATTATGCCCTTTTTCTATTTATCAGATATGTTCCTCTGTTGTATTGTTATTATTCTTTTTGTTCTGTATTTCTTCCTCCTTTCTTTCTTTTTGTTTGATAGTCAGGCTACCACGAGCTTGAGCCAAATCTCATAAGAGATGAACGCATAAATGCTAAATTTGGGAAGAATATTGAATGAGGCATATTTAGGAATAATTGATTTGTAACTGATTTAAGGAAACAACGCATGTTGTATTTCAGGACATAAGTTTGAGGCATATTGTGTAAGATGATTTATGACTTGGAAATAGAGGATTATTGTGTCTTAGAGCATAAAGAACATATGTTGTAAATTCAAGATCTAGACATGGGCAAATTAAAACTGATAGTCTATCATTTGGAAGTAGGAGAATTAATTTGCACATGACTTAGGTGTAAAAATCTATATTAAGATTTGATGACTATTAAGTGCGAATAAACTTTTGGATATGTGACATGCATTGAAATCAATGGCTATATTTGGTATAACTTATATGTGAACCATGATTGGGGTTTTTGGGAAATATTCCGTACCATGCAAAATTAACTAAATTTTGGGCATATGTTATATTATGAATCATGACCATGATTTAGGCATGTGAATTTAGACATAATTTATAATTGGTAAGATATGTCAATGAAACTTTATGGAATGTTTAAAATCTGTTATATTGCCTAATCTGCTAGATCTGTTATATTGCCTAATCTGCTAGATCTGTTATATTGTCTAATCTGCTAGATCTGTTATATTGCCTTGTAACGGCGCGATTTTCGACCTTCCGAAAACCGTGTCATTATTGAAAGAAATTAGAAGATGAGATAGAAAAGATAGAACTAATAGAATAGAAGAATAAGAAGTTATCAGAAATCTCACAGCGGAATTTAAAAATACAAATACATTACATCATAGGGTCTGATACATCATAATACATCAACAACTTACAACATCATAGTACATTCACATAATAATACATCATAATATGGAAATACAAATCTAACTGGATACATAGGTGTAGTTAAAACTACTAGACTTGTCCTGCAACTTGAACTTCGTAAGGTTCCATTGTCAACCTGAGTTACTTGACTACTCATAATAAATATTATGAGTACCCAAGAGTTTAGGGAAAACACAGAAAATAAACTCCGGGTCAGTCAGGGGACTGGTGTGAGTAAACACAGTTAAATAGATGTAAGCAGGGAAATAAGGAATAAGGTGTTCCGTTATTAATAGATTCAATTACTTTAGAAATCTTATGCCCAATCCATAACTAATATATGGAAAACGACCCTTGTATTTTAATATCAAAATGTTTGATATTTACGATAGTATTTATCAAATAAATAATCATCTAGTGAATCGCTTACATCTCACGTTCACGTACATAGAATAAAATTTAAAACCGTCGAGTGCTTATGGAAATTTGGTTTCTAACTGACAGGGTATGGGAGCACCCACCGATCAGTGTACTCTAGAGAAGATACACTGGGGTTCAACAAGAACATCCTGCAACCCGGCCACACATGACCGTCCACTCATTTAGCTTGAGTGTAACGAATATATTACCACCTCTACGGTTGGTACCAACATAACCGTTCCCGGGAGATGCAGAATTGAAAAGAAGTAACAAATATGAATATTCTCTAGATGGTGATAATATACCCAGCTTGGGTATGACCCAACTAGCCATGCTGCCTAGCCCAACTTTTGTTACTTACTGGTTGTGAGGTTTTGAGGTCACGTTTATTCTTCTGACAGATTCATTTCTTCAATTACTTTGAATGTCACATCGTCATATGCGTCAGAAACACTCATTCGATTTATCCAAATATATTGCAGGCAATAAAGCTAAGAGAAACGAATTTCTCCGCCACCAACGTAATATATTTACGTAAATACGATGTGTAGAATCTAATTGATATACGTTGTCAGACACTCGTCCATTCGGGTTTGTCCTGGGACTGAACAGACCGAAGGTACTATTTAAAATAGTCCTTGCATATCTCCGTCTTTAATATCTCTGACATGCGTCGTATACTTCGAGTCGAAGTGGAATCTTTATTCTGGACTCTTCGAAACGATGTACGAAATGTCTTTTATAGTCGATAAATAATTATCGGCTTAATCATGATTATTATTCAGTTTACACATTAATTATCATCACACAAACAATATAGTTTTATCTTGTTCGTATCTGGATAGAAGTAGTTAAAGTGTGTGCGTTGCACACGGTACTCTATTCAGTTTTGCTCATTATTTAGAAATGGATAAATGAAGCACGTGCTTCGCACACGGTATTTTGCTTAGTTCATCGTCGATGTTTAAAAGATGTTCAATACTCGATTTCTTCTGTTAAGTTATTTTATTACTTCTAATTTATCATAAATAAATTAGTTTAATAATTTATTTAAATTATTTTCTTTATATTTCTACATTCCAAACTCGTAGAACTTCTTCGATCAATTTCTGTACTCGATCTTCTTACCATTTTCTTCTTTCCACTCGCCTATATCAAATTAAATAAAAATTCTTTTTTTATTTAATTATTAATTTATTCTTTAATTTTATTTTATTTTCTTCTTTTAACTTCTGGAGCCGTGCTCTTTTTTTCTCTTCTTGTTTACATTTCCTTTAACCCAAAATGCACAACCGTGCATGGTGCACTAGTGCATCGGCGATCGGGCTACCTTATGACCAACGGATCCATACTGGCAGATCACGTTGCCAACCCAGTTCATCCATGTTCGGTCATCACCACCAAAAACCACTTCCTTCTCAAAAGTGCCTTCCCCGTCACTACTACCCGAAACCTTTAGTTCAAGGCTGACACCAAAACTCCATTCCCACACCCGACTCCGACCACTGGAGAGCGTTCAACCACCGCCACTTCGGTGCTCACGTCCATGCGCAACTCCCCACCAGAAAACTCCAGACTCGGTCCACTCGCCATCACGTACGGCTGATGCTTTCCTCTCTTTTGTTTTACATAACATGTTTCACCGTTTATACCCTATTGCTTGCGTTTCTTCTTTCTCCCCTGCTCTTTTCTTCCCCTCTGTTCTTTTGCCAACCGTCCCTTTTTCTTGTTTTCATTTTCAAACCATTCCAGTATCCAACGTGAAAGATTACTCTATACACGTCCCCTCCTTCTATTTCACGTAAGAAAATGAAACTCAACCTTTCCCTTTCTCTAGCCTATTACGCCCCCTTATTGGCAACACTTCACCAATCTTCATTAGCATGTATTGCGAACAGCACAAAGTGCATTACCATGACTTTTCATTTTGATGTTATTTGAAAGCTTTTTACTAACAGCTTGCATTTAATAACTTAACAAGCTTAATCCTAACGTGAATCATAAAAGTATTGGACTAGCCAACCAGTGTGCACTTTCCTACTGTAGAATTTCTTTTGCAAAGGAATTGCTAAGTCTCAATAATAAAAGATGTTGCGCACATGTGTATAACTGTTGCTTCCAAAATCTTGTATATATATTCAGTCAACTATCATGTATACCTACGTATATGTCTACATCACATTATCGTGAATCAGTAACATTTCTAATAGTAAAAGGTTTGCTCACCAAAAACAAAAGTCTTAGGTTTCGGTTTTACACGCATTAGTCCTCAACTGCTTTTCCATTTTTTACTATGATCTTACAGTTTGGCTACCGTTTTAATTCTAGTTTTGGTTTCAAATATTAATCTTAGGTTTCACATGAATGTAAAATGACTAATCTTCAACATATACATAGGTATGTGCGTCTATATCGGTGAGCATATAACACCACTTATGCAAATGCTTGTATTTCTACAGAGATTTAAACCAATGTATATAAAGGGAGCTTATTCACAGTATTGTTCTTTACTGTTCCTTACCAATTACAAGAATTCTATACTAGTCTGCTTTTTGCTATTCATTCAGTACTGGTTTTAAACAAAGGAAGGAAAATTTTACTTATATATACCACAGGGTATATTTATATAACCCCCTTTATGTATGAAATAAAATCCTTAAACCCATTGGAGTTTGTGGCCATATTCTTATGCAACAGAGTATAAGGTTACTTTGGTTTTATATTTTCATAATTGGTTCAATCATGTTTCAATGGATTTGGAACTTAGCAGCACAGTAATCATGTGTTTATACTGATGTGATTTGCATATTCATCTAAAGACCTAAACACTAGCATGGTTTATGAATGAAGACAAAAACATTAAAACAGAGGTTATAAAAATTCAGTTTACTCACTTGAAAAGCTTTCACAAATTTCTTGCCGTGGATGGTTTTTGTTTCTGCAAAGTGTTCTTGTGTTTGTGAAAGACGATTTGCATGGATATGATGGTGTATATATATAGGCCAACTCTTCTCTTTAAATAATAGTTTTTCCCTTATGCTTTTAACAGTAAAAACCCACGTCTTCTACCTACCCCTTTCTCTCTCATATGAATGGCCTAAACATTATACAGCATGTTTTTTTAAAGCACTTTCCACAAGAGATATTTCTACCAACGTCTCCTTGGTCTCTCCAAAGAACAAGACTCTATGCTTTCATTAAATGCTCCCCTTGCTTGCATTAAATGCTCTCAATACTTACCATCACAAAACTTAAGAGAAAATAGTTTTCCTCTTTGATATTTTGTTTGTCTTCATTATTAGTTCAGCCGCAAGTAATAGTGTAGGGATTAGGTGATGATTAAATTCAAATCTATTTCTAAATGATGGGGTTTTAGACTCGATTTTGTTTAAAGGTTGGACTATACTTCTTGCAAATGAACTTGGTGTATATATGTACTTATATATATACTTAGACCGTAGCATATGTATATAGAAATGTATATATATGTCTATACTTTTCATGCTATACTTATATATATAAATATAGAAATATATAGGTGTTAATCTCATTACTAGTTTGCTTAGTATATGACACTTATACATGTTAGTTGTAAAATAGGAATTTCCACACTTATTCCATGTTGCTAGCTTCCCTACACTTCCTAATGTTATAAAATGTGTCGCCATTATTTCTTAAGTTGTTAAAACATTTAGTTAATATATCCTGTGTATATTAAGTTATAGTGTAAATCATATATGTATATACATACATATAAGTGATTATACATATTTAAATTGGTCGAGTCTTCTAGATACATTTAAATTTCCTTATTAAAATGAATGTCAGAAGCTTAAGAAAATCCAGCCATTACAGACTACCCCACTTAAAAGAATTTCGCCCCGAAATTACATAAGAAAGATAGAAAGTTTCCAAAAGAAAATATTTCATAAACTGATTTCTTTAGTACACATACACATACGACTAGTTCTATATTATCACTAGTCTCGATACATACAATAATACTTGACTTGACTACTCAAGTTCTAAACTGCCCCAAAATATACATACGTAACTATCCTCCTCGAGTCCCTGTCCTACTACTCGTCATCAGAGATATCTATTATCTCTACGACCTCCTCGTCATCAGATATATTAAGGACCTCAACTACGTCCTCTGCATCAGTCTCCTCCTCGTCATCCTCTATATAAATCAGACCCACTGGTGGTATTAAATATAGCCTCACCACGGGATATCCATACTCACCGAATACTTGTACTCCTCCTCCTGCCATGCGAAACTCGACGAGAACTTGTTCCAATCTATTCCATATCGCTATCCTTTGGGCCACTTGCTCTTCTTGCTGGTTTCCCGTAGCCATGACTGGGGTTTCAGGTACAATGACTGGGTTTCCCGGAACAACTTGGTCTTCTTCCTCCTCATATTCTTCCTCATATTCCTCCTCATATTCTTCCTCATATTCTTCCTCATATTCTTCTTCTTCTTCTTCGCCACCCTCATCTCCTTCACCATACCCGTCAACACTTCCACCTTCTTCTATCGCTTCATCCTCATTAGTAAAGTCTTGGTGTCCTCCATTTTGTTCCATTGGTTCGTTCCTGCCCAGCACTGATCCTTCTGATGATATGTGTGTGTCCTCGTCGTCGATGGGTGATCTCTCTCGGTTGTTGTCGGAATCTCCTACCCTTTGCCTCTTTGTATGTAGCATAAGGAACTGGAGTGGTATCACCCTCTTTCTTGCTGTGTCCATCCATATTAGTGCCATCTAACAGTAAACAAGAAAATAGAACTCATCAGTGATGTAAACATACAAGAGAGTTCATAAGTCCTAATAAACTGAATCATAACACACATATGCAAATGCTCACAGAAATGTAGAAATCAAAACTTCCTTACATTTTACCCATACCATAGTAAATCATACCTAACTCGTAGGAAAATCTGGGTATAATTTCTTTATCTGCTTCTCGGTCTCCCACGTACAGTCTTTCGGGTTTTCGCTCCACTGGATCTTTAGTAGCCTCACCACTTTGTTGCGAAGTTGCTTTCCCTCTCGGTCAATAATACTGAATGGATGTCTAATCACTGTCAAGTCTGGCTCAATCTCTATTTCTTGCTGAACAGAGGGTTCCAAAATTAATGATGGATTGTGCATACATTTTCTCAAGTGTGATACGTGAAATACGTTGTGAATTCCAGCCATATATTCTGGTAATTCAAATTTATATGCTTGAAAACCAATTCTTTCTACGACGCGGAAAGGTCCAACATATCTTGGTGCTAACTTTCCATATTTTCCAAATCTTACTACTCCCTTCATTGGTGAGATCTTCACAAAAACTAGATCTTCTATTTCGAATACTAAATCTCTTCGTCTTTGATCGGCATAACTTTTCTGGCGATCCTGGGCTTCTTTCATTCTCAGTTTCACTAATTCCACTTTTGCTGTCGCTTCTAGTATCATATCCGGCCCAAGTACCAATTTGTTTCCGGACTCTACCCAACATGCTGGCGCTTTACAAGGTCTTCCATATAATGCTTCATATGGTGCCATCTGTATACTCGCCTGGTAACTGTTATTATATGAAAATTCTACTAGGCGTAAATGATCTTCCCACGACCCTCCAAAATCTAAAATACACGCTCTTAGAAGATCCTCCAATATACGATTAACTCTTTCCGTCTGACCGTCCGTTTGAGGATGGTAAGCTGTACTGAAATTTAATCTCGTTCCCAACGTCCTCTGCAAAGCTTCCCAAAATCTACTTGTGAAAATGGTATCTCTGTCGCTTACAATGCTCGTTGGAATACCGTGCAGTCGTACTATCTCTTTCATGAATACTTCGGCTAATGTTATGGCATTGCGCGTTGGTTTCACTGGAATAAAGTGCGCACTCTTAGTTAACCGATCTACGATTACCCAAATCCCTTCGTAGCCTCTCCTTGTTCTTGGCAAACCATCGATGAAGTCCATCGATATCATTTCCCACTTCCAGTTGGGAATCTCTAATGGTCGTAATAGTCCAGCAGTCTTTTGATGGTCTCCCTTGACTTGCTGACAACATAGACATTCATTTACGAAAGTAATGATATCCTTATTCATTCCTGACCACCAGAATACTCGTCTCATATCGTGATTCATTTTATGAATTCTTGGATGGATGCTCAACTTTGATGCATGGCATTCTTTTAGAACCTCCTGTCTTATCCCATCCACGTCAGGTACGCATAATCTGCCGTTTATTCTCAATACTCCTTGATTGTCCAACTCGAAGTCAGTCTCTTTTCCGTTTTTGACTCCTCGAATAATATTTTCTAGTTTGGCATCCCTTTCCTGATTACTCATTATCCTTTCTTGGAGAGTCGGTGTGACTTCCAAAAGTGATAATATCGCATTTCTACTCAAGGCATCTGCCACTACGTTCGCTTTTCCCGGTGTATAAATGATATCTAGGTCATATGATGCAAGAAATTCCAACCACCGCTGTTGTCTCAGATTTAAATCTCTTTGCGTGAACAGATACTTTAATGGTTTATGATCGGTGAAAAGTTCGAATTTCCCCCCTAGCAGGTAATGTCTCCACATCTTCAATGCGAAAACGACTGCCAATAACTCCAAGTCGTGAGTTGCGTAATTCTTCTCGTGAATCTTTAACTGCCTACTTGCATATGCAATCACTTGTCCCTTCTGCATTAACACCGCTCCTACTCCTCTTACACAAGCATCGGTGTATACTGCAAATCCGCTCGTTCCATCGGGAACAGCTAATACTGGTGCTTCTGTTAATCTATTCTTTAGTTCTTGAAACGATTTTTCACACTTTGGGTCGTACATAAACTTTTGGCCCTTCTTTGTTAACTTGGTCAAATGTGACGATATTTTGGAGTAGTCTCGGATAAATCTTCGATAGTATCCCGCCAGTCCTAGGAAATTACGAATATCTGTTGGTGTTTGAGGTTGTTTCCATAGTTGTACTGCATTTACTTTAACTGGGTCTACTGATATCCCATCTCCGTTTACTATGTGCCCCAAAAATCTCACCTCCGATTTCCAAAAGTGACATTTTGTAAACTTTGCCTTCAACACGTGCTTCCTTAGAGTTTCTAGCACTACCCTAAGATGACCACGGTGCTCTTCTTCGGTTTTTGAAAAGATTAAAATATCGTCAATGAAAACGAGAACGAATTTATTAAGAATTTTCCTAAAGATTCTGTTCATCAGATCTACAAAGAAAGCTGGTGCGTTGGTTAATCCGAACGGCATAACCAACCACTCATAAAAGAAATCTGGGCCTCTGAATGCTGTTAAAGGAATACAATCTTCAGAGATTCTCAGTTGGTGAAATCCTGTTGCTAAATCCATTTGGGAGAATACCGTTGCTCCATGCAATTGGTCGAAAAGGTCATCAATTCTAGGTAATGGATATCTATTTTGGATGGTTACTTTATTTAATTCTCGGTAGTCTACACACAGTCGTAAGGACCCGTCAGACTTTACTACAAAAACTACCGCAGAGCCCCAACTAGAAAAACTTGGTCGGATTAAGCCTTTACTCAGCAAATCCCGAGTTTGTTTCTCTAATTCCTGAACTTCCTTGGGAGCCATCCGTCTCTTTGGTTTAATCATTTGTCTAGCTCCTGGGACTAAATCAATTCGGAATTTGATCTCTCGATGCGGAGGTAAACTTCCGACTTCCTCGAATACATCCTTGAATTCTCTTACTACTTCCAAAGTGTCAAGACTTTCTTGAGGTGCTTCTAAAGCGTATAGAAACTACAGGTGTGAATTCCCGGTTTCCCACAAGTTATTCTAGCTTTTCGCTCTAAGCTAGTTATAAGGGTTATGATTTCTTTATCACATTTTATCTTGGCTTGGAACTTGCTTAACCAGTCTAATCCAAGTATAAAATCGAAACTTTTGAAGTCTAGAACATAGAAGTCAAATCGAAAAGAATGTGAGAGATATAAGAGAGTTATATCCTCACAACACATTATAAGCTCAGTTTTTTCCCCTATGGGGTTTGATACGCAAATGGGTTTCGGTGATATAATTGGTTTAAGGTCAAACTGATCTATGGTTTCGGCTGAAATAAAACTGTGTGAAGCGCCGGTATCAAATAAAACACGAAGGTAAATTCCATTAAACTGTAAAGTACCTTCCAGCACTCCCTTCCCTTTCACATTCTGAGAAGTAGACGGTTCATCTTTGATTGTAAAAACCCTAGGCTGTGGTGCCCTCTTCATCAATGGACAGTCTTTCACCATGTGTCCTGGTTGATGACAGTTGAAACACAGATTCTTCACTACCATCTCGTTCCTCTGATTCTGGTTCTGGTTCTGATTCTGTTGCTGAGGTTTCTGTTGCTGTCTCTGGTATTGCTGGGGTTTCTGTTGCAGTTGTGGGTATTGCTGGGGTTTCTGGTTCCCTTTTTGTTTACAGAATCGTGCAATGTGTCCCTTTTTCTTGCAGTTGTGACACACCACATTTTAAATTTACCTTCCACAGTCTGTTGCCCCGTCTTAGCTTGGCCCTGATTATCCTTCCAATCTTGGTTGACCTTTCTTTTCATGGCATTCGCCCCACTTGTCTCCCCAGTCTGGATCCTCGCTCTTGGTTTCTTTGCATCTAGTGCTTCATATCTGAGTGCTAGGTCTACTATTTCCACAAATGGATCCTTCAAATGTCCCATCATCCTTCCTTGCAGATTATCTCTAAGACCAGCAACAAACATCTCGTTCTTTTTCAAAAAAGTATTTATCAGCTCCGGTCCAAAGATTGAAAGTGCGTTGAACTGGTTTTCGTACTCAGCGACAGACATGCTTTCCTGTTTTAAGTCAATGAAGTCTCGGTACATCCTTGTCCTTCCAGTAGCAGGTAGATACTGACCTTCAAAAGCTTCTTTGAACATGGCCCAAGTAAAGTTTTCCTCAGGAGTGTTAGCAGTTTGGGCATCCCACCATATTGCTGCGGCTCCTTCCAGATTCCATGAAGCTAAGAGCCGCTTATGCTCGTCATCCAACCTCAGTCCTTTAAAAATCTTCTCACACGATCTAATCCATGCTTGGACTCCGACCAGTGATTCAGTACCTCTGAAAATATTTCCTCCCAGAGTCGTGTAATTCTTACAGACCATAGCAAAGTTAGGCTGAGTTGGTGCTCGGTTTACTTCAGTAGTATCCACTTGGGTCTGGTTAACAGTGTGTCCGTTTGTCGTAGTTGCTCCGCTTGCTCCTCGGCCTCTTCCTCCACGAGAACTCATTTTCAACTCCCTGAGTACACGGATTGAAAATAAATATATCATCAGAAAAATATGTCAAAGGATTTCCTAAGTAACTACGATCTACCTATATTAAAATATAGTCTTTAGTAACCATACGATCTCTCACTATTCCAAAGCCTAAACGTTTCCGAAGGTCATAGGCTCTGATACCAACTGTAACGGCGCGATTTTCGACCTTCCGAATACCGTGTCATTATTGAAAGAAATTAGAAGATGAGATAGAAAAGATAGAACTAATAGAATAGAAGAATAAGAAGTTATCAGAAATCTCACAACGGAATTTAAAAATACAAATACATTACATCATAGGGTCTGATACATCATAATACATCAACAACTTACAACATCATAGTACATTCACATAATAATACATCATGATATGGAAATACAAATCTAACTGGATACATAGGTGTAGTTAAAACTACTAGACTTGTCCTGCAACTTGAACTTCGTAAGGTTCCATTGCCAACCTGAGTTACTTGACTACTCACAATAAATATTATGAGTACCCAAGAGTTTAGGGAAAACACAGAAAATAAACTCCGGGTCAGTCAGGGGACTGGTGTGAGTAAACACAGTTAAATAGATGTAAGCAGGGAAATAAGGAATAAGGTGTTCCGTTATTAATAGATTCAATTACTTTAGAAATCTGATGCCCAATCCATAACTAATATATGGAAAACGACCCTTGTATTTTAATATCAAAATGTTTGATATTTACGATAGTATTTATCAAATAAATAATCATCTAGTGAATCGCTTACATCTCACGTTCACGTACATAGAAAAAAATCTAAAACCGTCGAGTGCTTATGGAAATTTGGTTTCAAACTGACAGGGTATGGGAGCACCCACCGATCAGTGTACTCTAGAGAAGATACACTGGGGTTAAACAAGAACATCCTGCAACCCGGCCACACATGACCGTCCACTCATTTAGCTTGAGTGTAACGAATATATTACCACCTCTACGGTTGGTACCAACATAACCTTTCCCGGGAGATACAGAATTGAAAAGAAGTAACAAATATGAATATTCTCTAGATGGTGATAATATACCCTGCTTGGGTATGACCCAACTAGCCATGCTGCCTAGCCCAACTTTTGTTACTTACTGGTTGTGAGGTTTTGAGGTCACGTTTATTCTTCTGACAGATTCATTTCTTCAATTACTTTGAATGTCACATCGTCATATGCGTCAGAAACACTCATTCGATTTACCCAAATATATTGCGGGCAATAAAGCTAAGAGAAACGAATTTCTCCGCCACCAACGTAATATATTTACGTAAATACGATGTGTAGATTCTAACTGATATACGTTGTCAGACACTCGTCCATTCGGGTTTGTCCTGGGACTGAACAGACCGAAGGTACTATTTAAAATAGTCCTTGCATATCTCCGTCTTTAATATCTCTGACATGCGTCGTATACATCGAATCGAAGTGGAATCTTTATTCCGGACTCTTCGAAACGATGTACGAAATGTCTTTTATAGTCGATAAATAATTATCGGCTTAATCATGATTATTATTCAGTTTACACATTAATTATCATCACACAAACAGTATAGTTTTATCTTGTTCGTATCTGGATAGAAGTAGTTAAAGTGTGTGCATTGCACACGGTACTCTATTCAGTTTTGCTCATTATTTAGAAATGGATAAATGAAGCACGTGCTTCGCACACGGTATTTTGCTTCGTTCATCGTCGATGTTTAAACGATGTTCAATACTCGATTTCTTCTGGTAAGTTATTTTATTACTTCTAATTTATCATAAATAAATTAGTTTAATAATTTATTTAAATTATTTTCTTTATATTTCTACATTTCAAACTCGTAGAACTTCTTCGATCAATTTCTGTACTCGATCTTCTTACCATTTTCTTCTTTCCACTCGCCTATATCAAATTAAATAAAAATTATTTTTTATTTAATTATTAATTTATTCTTTAATTTTATTTTATTTTCTTCTTTTAACTTCTGGAGCCGTGCTCTTTTTTTCTCTTCTTGTTTACATTTCCTTTAACCCAAAATGCACAACCGTGCATGGTGCACTAGTGCACCGGCGATCGGGCTACCTTATGACCAACGGATCCATACTGACAGATCACATTGCCAACCCAGTTCATCCAGGTTCGGTCATCACCACCAAAAACCACTTCCTTCTCAAAAGTGCCTTCCCCGTCACTACTACCCGAAACCTTTAGTTCAAGGCTGACACCAAAACTCCATTCCCACACCCGACTCCGACCACTGGAGAGCGTTCAACCACCGCCACTTCGATGCTCACGTCCATGCGCAACTCCCCACCAGAAAACTCCAGACTCGGTCCACTCGCCATCACGTACGGCTGATGCTTTCCTCTCTTTTGTTTTACATAACATGTTTCACCGTTTATACCCTATTGCTTGCGTTTCTTCTTTCTCCCCTGCTCTTTTCTTCCCCTCTGTTCTGTTGCCAACCGTCCCTTTTTCTTGTTTTCATTTTCAAACCATTCCAGTATCCAACGTGAAAGATTACTCTATACACGTCCCCTCCTTCTATTTCACGTAAGAAAATGAAACTCAACCTTTCCCTTTCTCTAGCCTATTACGCCCCCTTATTGGCAACACTTCACCAATCTTCATTAGCATGTATTGCGAATAGCACAAAGTGCATTACCATGACTTTTCATTTTGATGTTATTTGAAAGCTTTTTACTAACAGCTTGCATTTAATAACTTAACAAGCTTAATCCTAACGTGAATCATAAAATTATTGGACTAGCCAACCAGTGTGCACTTTCCTACTGTAGAATTTTTTTTGCAAAGGAATTGCTAAGTCTCAATAATAAAAGATGTTGCGCACATGTGTATAACTGTTGCTTCCAAAATCTTGTATATATATTCAGTCAACTATCATGTATACCTACGTATATGTCTACATCACATTATCGTGAATCAGTAACATTTCTAATAGTAAAAGGTTTGCTCACCAAAAACAAAAGTCTTAGGTTTCGGTTTTACACGCATTAGTCCTCAACTGCTTTTCCATTTTTTACTATGATCTTACAGTTTGGCTACCGTTTTAATTCTAGTTTTGGTTTCAAATATTAATCTTAGGTTTCACATGAAGGTAAAATGACTAATCTTCAATATATACATAGGTATGTGCGTCTATATCGGTGAGCATATAACACCACTTATGCAAATGCTTGTATTTCTACAGAGATTTAAACCAATGTATATAAAGGGAGCTTATTCACAGTATTGTTCTTTACTGTTCCTTACCAATTACAAGAATTCTATACTAGTCTGCTTTTTGCAATTCATTCAGTACTGGTTTTAAACAAAGGAAGGAAAATTTTACTTATATATACCACAGGGTATATTTATATAACCCCTTTATGTATGAAATAAAATCCTTAAACCCATTGGAGTTTGTGGCCATATTCTTATACAGCAGAGTATAAGGTTACTTTGGTTTTATATTTTCATAATTGGTTCAATCATGTTTCAATGGATTTGGAACTTAGCAGCACAGTAATCATGTGTTTATACTGATGTGATTCGCATATTCATCTAAAGACCTAAACACTAGCATGGTTTATGAATGAAGACAGAAACATTAAAACAGAGGTTACAAAAATTCAGTTTACTCACTTGAAAAGCTTTCACAAATTTCTTGCCGTGGATGGTTTTTGTTTCAGCAAAGTGTTCTTGTGTTTGTGAAAGACGGTTTGCATGGATATGATGGTGTATATATATAGGCCAACTCTTCTCTTTAAACAATAGTTTTTCCCTTATGCTTTTAACAGTAAAAACCCACGTCTTCTACCTACCCCTTTCTCTCTCATTTGAATGGCCTAAACATTATACAGCATGTTTTTTTAAAGCACTTTCCACAAGAGATATTTCTACCAACGTCTCCTTGGTCTCTCCAAAGTACAAGACTCTATGCTTTCATTAAATGCTCCCCTTGCTTGCATTAAATGCTCTCAATACTTACCATCAAAAAACTTAAGAGAAAATAGTTTTCCTCTTTGATATTTTGTTTGTCTTCATTATTAGTTCAACCGCAAGTAATAGTGTAGGGATTAGGTGATGATTAAATTCAAATCTATTTCTAAATGATGGGGTTTTGGACTTGATTTTATTTAAAGGTTGGACTATACTTCTTGCAAATGAACTTGGTGTATATATGTACTTATATATATACTTAGGCCGTAGCATATGTATATAGAAATGTATATATATGTCTATACTTTTCATGCTATACTTATATATATAAATATAGAAATATATAGGTGTTAATCTCATTACTAGTTTGCTTAGTATATGACACTTATACATGTTAGTTGTAAAATAGGAATTTCCACACTTATTCCATGTTGCTAGCTTCCCTACACTTCCTAATGTTATAAAATGTGTCGCCATTATTTCTTAAGTTGTTAAAACATTTAGTTAATATATCCTGTGTATATTAAGTTATAGTGTAAATCATATATTATATACATACATATAAGTGATTATACATATTTAAATTGGTTGAGTCTTCTAGATAAATTTAAATTTCCTTATTAAAATGAATGTCAGAAGCTTAAGAAAATCTAGCCATTACATGCCTAATCTGCTAGACCTGTTATATTGCCTAATCTGCTAGATCTGTTATATTGCCTAATCTGCTAGGTCTGTTATATTGCCTAATCTGTTAGATCTGTTATCTGTTAAATCTGTTGAATTGCTTAATCTATTGAAAGTTGAATAATTGTAATTTGGAGGCTCGATCTAAAATTGAGCAAAACATGTTAATAGAACTTTGGATAATCTGTCGTAACTTGTAAAGAAGTTAAATCTGCTAAATGGACATAATTAGTCTGATATTTTCTGTAATGGAATAAAGTGGCTATGACACGAGGTTAGACTCCGTTTTCGGTAGAAGCCTGCCTGGAACCAACCGGCTTAACCAGCGACTGCAAACTGTCAAACTAATGTGATAGGTCGTAGACATAACTAAAATATGCTTAGACACGAAGTTAGGTCTGGCTTGTGGCAGAAGTCTGCCCCGAACCGCCAGGCATATCCAGCAGCCACAAGTTACCGACCTAATGTGAGAGGTCTGTGCATTAATATTTAATTAATGCAAATCTGAGATAAATATGATGTCTAAAACGTGTTGGGTGGATAGGGTTTGTAACGACCCAGATTTTTGATTAATTTATTTTAAATATTTAATATTTGTTTTAAATATTTAGTTGATAATATAAATGATATTTTATATTGAATTATCAATTTAATATGACCGTTTATATTTACATTCGAATTTAAATTTCAATATCAAATCACAGAGTTCAAAATAACGTTGTAATATTGGAGATGTCGGTTGTCACGTTAAAATAGCGGTCCAGGGTTTTAAATTAAAGGACCGCCAGACAATTTAATTAAAGTAAAAATCAAATCAGAAATCAAATCAAATCAGAAATCAAATCAAATCTTTTAGCCACCCTAGTTTTTATCAGCCACCCTAAAGTATTAAGTAAAGCCGACCTTTGTTTTCATTTCATGTACGTTTTTGTCCCCTGTCTTCATTATCTAAGAAACAACAAATTAATGGCTTTTGTACGTGATACTTCCCTTCGCAACTATAAAACCAACTCCAAGCCTTCACATTTCATTCATTCTGAACCCACGAAAATCATTTCCTTCTTTCATTTTCCTTCCGGTCAAAGAAATCAAAATCCACTAAGTTAAAAAAAAAAGGGGCGAAATCGGAATCGCGATGGAAACCGCGTCGAAATCATCAACTCCTGGAAGCTTCAACTCCATACCCTTTTCTGTCAGTTCGATTTTGTTTCCCTGGTATTCGATTTTGGAGCAGCGCCTAGGGAGACTCGAAAGGGGATTTGGGAGGTGTCGGAGATTTGCAGGAAGGGATTCCAACATCGATTCTGGGTGCGACAGTATAGTGGATCAACGCATTTTGGAAGGACCGATGCTGATTTTAGGGGGGGGCAACTGGAATTCGAATTTCCTGGAGGGGTCTTCGTGACTTTATGTGATGCGATGGAAGAAGCAACAACAAAGGGTCAGTGCAATTTTTAAGTGGAGTTCGACTGTTGGTGGTTGGACCGTGTGACTGGGATGAACTGGAGAATCGAACTAATGATTATTGGCGTTGTAGAAAGGGGCGAATGTATTGATGGAGAATTTGGGTTCGACAAATAGCGTGGAGGTGCTGGGTGCATGCAAGGTAGATTATAGGAGCAGATTTTGGTGATGAAAGGATAGGAAGTGGTGAAGTGCTTGTTGATATGTCGAAGTGGAGCTATTTGTATTTTGTTCGTCAATTGATCGGGTAGTTTGCTGCCACCACGAGGCAAATAAATTCATTCAAGTGATTCATAAGCTGCGACGCTACGGGATCAAATGGGATATTCGCCAAATAAAAATCACGGTGAGTAAATCTCACTCACCTTTAGAATTATTTTTATTTCATTAAAAATAATTGTTTGTTGCTTGTGTTGTTTTCTGGTTGTTTATATATATTAGTTATTTAGGCTATATGTATATATATATATTGGGTTGATCGATTGGTTGGATTCCCGCAGTCTCATTAGCGGATGCCCGCAGTTTCATAGCGGATGATTACCCTATACGCCCCACGCTATGATTAGTGGATGACCTTCTATACCGCGATATTCTGCCACGAAGCAGAATAGGTATTATTTATGTGCTAACATCTGTGGATGCAGGAAAACAGGTTGGAGGAATCCAACTGGATTCCTCAAAAATATATTATTTGTTTGTTGTTTGTTTGATTTCATACATATTCATATATGATGTGTTAAAAACCAAATGATTGAAAATTTGGTGGTTTGATTGTTTTAAATATCACTGGGCCAATTAAAAGGATATTGGAGATTTAAAAGGGAAAAATTCTATTTTTAAATAGAATTTGAAATTTAAAAGGGAAATAAAAATATAAACTTGTTTTGAAAAATAAAACAAGTAGTTTCTTTTTTTAAACGAAGTTTATAAATAGTTCTTTTATAACGAAGTTATAAATGAAGTGAAAAGAATTATCATTTGATAATTCAGAAATAGAAATACAAGTGTTTTGAAAATATGATTCAAAGGGAAATTTAAATATAGAATTTGAATAATAGAAAAGGAAATGGAAATTTGAATTTAGAATTCAAATAGAAAATCCAAAGTGGATTTGGATATAGAACTTTCAAATGGTGTTTGAATATAGAGAATTTGAAATAGAATTTCCAAATAGAATTTGAAATAGAATTTCAAAATAGAATTTTCAAAAGAGAATTTGAAATAGACTTTGAAAATAGAATTTCAAAAATAGAATTGCAATGACATTTGAATTCAAATATAATTGAAAGAGAATTTGACTATAGAAATTCAAAAAGGAATTCAAATATAGAACTTGAATTCAAAGGAATTTAAATATGGGATTTGAATTCAAGGGAATTGAAATAGGATTTGAATTCAAAGGAATTCAAACGGGATTGGGATAAAGGAAATTCAAAAATGGAATTTTAAATAAAAGAAATGTAATTTGAAATATAGAATTTCAAAGAAGAATTGAACAGACTTTGAAATATAGAATTTCAAAGAAAAATCGAATAGAATTTGAAATATAGAATCTCAAAAGAAGAATTGAAATATGAAATTTGACTAGAGATTTGAAATGAAATTCAAATATGAAATTTGAATAGAGATTTGAATAGAAATTCAAGTATTGAATTTGAACATGGGATTGAATATAGAAATTCAAATAGAGATTTGAATATTGAATTTCAAAAATAGAATTTGAAATAAACTTTGAAAATAGGATTTCAAAGTAAGATTGGAATAGGATTTCAAAATAGGAAATCCAAATAGTTTTGAAATGGAATTTGAATTCAAAGGAGTTCAAATGGATTTGAAATAAGGAAAATTCAAATGGGATTTAAATAATGGGTTTTAATAAAGAGGATTTAAATATAAGAATTTAAATAGAATTCAAATGGTGTTAAATATAAGAATTCAAACAAAACTCAAATGGAGTTTAAATAAAAAGAATTTGAATAAGAGGAATTCAAAGAAATTTGAAACATGGTATTTGGATTCAAAGGAATTAAAATGTGATATTTGAAGTTCAAGTAGATTAAAAAATGGAGTTTAAATATTTGAAGTTCAATAGATTAAAAATGGAATTTGAATTCAATAGTTGAAATAGAATTTGAATATAGAATTTGAATTAGAATCGAATTGGAATTTGAATATAGATTTCAAATGTAAATGAAATAGAAGATCAGAAATATTTGTTGAGTTGGAAAAAATGGTTTGATATATATTTAAAATATATCAGTATAGAATTGAATTTATATAAACGAAGTTTTAAGAGTTCATATATATAAATATAAATAAAACGAACTCGCCCCAGCGCTGTAGTTCGTAAATTGGCGATTCGAACTTCAATCGAGTATACAGAACCCAATTGAAGTCGAAATTCTTTGAAACAAGAAACGTCAGGACCGGTTTGATAATAGTTTTCTAATGGAAGAGAAAAATATGAATTTCGTCGTATAGATTTTGAGTTATGTCAAAATCAAATTCTCAGAAAAACAGCGCCAGAACTATTTAAAAACCATAACGGTTTATTCCATTTTATAAAAGGATGTTAAACAAATAAAATCCGAATTTCTATTTAGAAGATTTCAGATTTGAGTTATAGAATATATGTGAACTCAAGTGAAGTAATGAATATGATTTTGAAACAGAAATCAGATTTTTGACTTTGAATAAAATTAACTAAATTGAATAGAAATTAGTTAATGAGTTTTCGAAGGGATATTGGGATTTGAATAAGTAAATTCGATTGGAAATTTATATTCGAAATAGAAAAGAGAACTAGAATTGAAATTGAAATTCAATTTGGTTATGAACGAGTTAAATATTTGTTTGAACATGTTATGTTCAACAAAGAAGTGAAATAGGCAAAAGGACTAATTAAAGAATAATTGAGCAAAACTGAATTCAAACGATTCAAAATTTAATTCAAACGATTAGATGGATTGAGTTGAATTGAGTTGGAAACAGGTGAACATGTGTTAAACAGATATGGGATGGAGTATATGAAGATTTTAATTTATGTGCTCGACAGTAAGGTACATGTTTAAATTCATATATGAGATTTTATGCGCCGTATCGGCAAGCCGCTTGGCTTTTCCTTTTTCTTTTGATTGAGGAAGATACCGGGAAGCTATTTGAAATTTCCCGATGCTCCCTATACAGGGGAGGTTATGGCGAAATTTTCCGGAAATTTAAGGAGTTAGAATATTTTTAAGAAATTTTGATAATTTGAAATCATTGTATCGACGTATTGAATTCGATAGGAAAGTGAATATAAAAATCGAATGTTGTAAACAAAAAGGGATAGAGATAAGTGATTGGAATTGTTTCCAATTGCAAATAGAGATTTTTCTAATATATAGAAAATAAAAGAAGTTAATATTTGGAAACGTTTTCCAAATGGCATAAGAGGCAAGATGATTATTGAAAATATTTGGTTAACAAATATTGATAGAGAAAATAGAGAAGTGGTTTAATTAATGAATATTAATTAAAGAGCCCAGTGATTTGTTTGATATGTTGGATGAACACTTGTTTTTATTCGATAGTTAAATCACAGACTATCGAAGTTTTGACCATCGTTGTCAATATGGAGAGACCGGTTGGATTATTATCCAAAGAACCACTCTGTATCGGCATTAGCGTTGCGAACCAAGTATGCTGAATATATATTGAAGACGGAGTAAAGTGCAAGGGCTTTCCTATTAAATAGAAATAGTGCCTTCGGTGTCGTTCAGTCCCAGAACGAACGTAAATGGACGAATGTCTGACAGAGTATTTCCAATGATCAAATGGGTTGGTCTGTATGAATGTATATGGTTGCAACGGATTTATTCCCTTAGCATAACATCCAGAATCTTTGTGCAAACTCAACTAGTGATTAACGGATCTGACAATGTGGCATTCAAAGTGATTGTGCTATCAATGAATGGTAAGTATTCGTAGCCTCAGGCCTCAACAACCGGGGAAGGACAAAAATCGGGCAGGCAGCATGGCTATGTGGGTCGCTCCCATTAGGGTGTATAATCACCTATCTAGAGAAATTCCTTTTGTTTCTAATCTATCGATTCTGCCCATTCGGGAAACGGTGGTTTGAGTCCAACCGTTGGTGGTATACATTCGATACACTCAAGCGAAATGAGTGGTCGGTCATGTGTGGGCCGGGTTGCAAGACGTTCTTGTTGAACCCAGGTGTATTTGCCTCTAGAGATACATCATCGGAAGGTGGTCCCATACCTTGTCATAGTTGGAATCCAATCTCCAATAAGCGCCATGCGGGTTTTGATTTTATACTATATATGTGGAGCGTGAGATGCAAGCGTTCTGCTATTTGGTTATTTACTTGATGTAGACATTATTATAATATCACTGGATTTTCGTATCAAAGTGTTTTGGGTTATAGTAAGGTAAAAACCGTCCATGTTTATGTGTGGGCTGGTCTTACTATTATCTTTTCTTTCGAAAAGGGTTTTGAAAGTTAAACAAGTGGTTGGAGTTTACTCACACCAGTCCCATGACTGACCCAGAGTTTATTTTGTTTTGTTTTTCCTAAACTCTTGGGTGCCCAAATTTGTACGGGCAGTCAAGTGTTTCAGGCTTTTACAAATACACTTGGAGGAGCTTGAAGCAGGAGGCTTCAACGTTAGTTATTTAGAGTTGCTTCTGCTGAATCAAATGTTATGTGTACTCTGATGATGGTATGTATATATGTACAAAACAGATTTGTATTTCAAAGCTTATGTTATATAATATATTTTATTCGTTCCGCTGTGAGTTGTGATCTTCGTTTTCTTCTATTCTAATATTTCTATCTTTCTAACTTCTTTCTAATAATGGTTCGTATTTCTGTGTTATTTGGGTTGGACGTGTAGTGTTATTAGTCAACTCAGATAGCACGGATTTGCGGGTCGTTTCAGTTGGTATCAGAGCTTAGGTTGAGCGAACACCTAGGCTTGTGTGGCATGTGCTCATTAGAGATAGGGTCAGTAGTACCCTAGAATGAGTTGAGTGTATATACGAGAGAGCGTATTTGTAAATTGATATAAAACTTGTTTTATATTGGGTTGACTAGTCTGTGAGTGGTTTATGAATTCTGGTCGAATCGTGGGACGCCACGAAGTCGATAGGAATTTCTAAACACTTGAACAGAGAAATTCAACACGATATTGTTTTAAAGTGGGTAAATGAAATAATTTTACTCAAAATTTCTATTTTTGATATAGAAAGAATAATTTTCTAGAATTATTATTATATGGATGTGTTGGATGTTGATTTTATAATCAAATGAGATTATAAAATTAGAATGGTTATTTATAACCAAATAGAATTTGTATAGAAATTAAATATATACAAATGAGATGAATTAGAATTTAATTCAAACCAGAATTAAGAATTTAAATCCTGGGGAGTTTGAAATATTTTTGAAAGTATATTAGAATAATATAGATTTGTTTTAAAGGATTTGAAAGAAAATCATGGATTTTGAAATAATAAGGCACTGAACTCACTTCAGTGGCTGGGAAATAATTCTGATAATGATTGCAACATCATCAGTGTTCATTTTCGAGTGTCTAAGTGATGAATTGCTACCTTAGAAAAAGTTTTGATGGAAATTTGTTTGAAAGAAAACAAATTGGTTTGAATATTCAAATGTTTTGAATTTGGGATGGAAATAAATATATATATTTGTGTGATTTCAAAAGGATTTGGGATAGAAACCCGGGAATTTGAATTCTAGAATTAAATTTAACTTGGACAAGTAAAACGAATCAAAGTGAATAAATTGGATCAGCATCAATTTGAATAGGTTTAATGAAATATAGATTGGATATAAGTGGATTGATCATAGATCATTCAAATCAAATGTGTGAAGACCAAAAGTTTTGGTTGGAGTTAATTTATTGAAATATGAGGAGTTGAGTTTCAACATAAGTGAGATGTTGAAAATAAATGGATTTGTACCCTTTTTCCTACCTTAGCAATTTCGAGGACGAAATTATTTTAAGGGGGGAAGAATGTAACGACCCAGATTTTTGAATAATTTATTTTAAATATTTAATATTTGTTTTAAATATTTAGTTGATAATATAAATGATATTTTATATTGAATTATCAATTTAATATGACCGTTTATATTTACATTCGAATTTAAATTTCAATATCAAATCACAGAGTTCAGAATAACGTTGTAATATTGGAGATGTCGGTTGTCACGTTAAAATAGCGGTCCGGGGTTTTAAATTAAAGGACCGCCAGACAATTTAATTAAAGTAAAAATCAAATCAAATCAGAAATCAAATCAGATCTTTTAGCCACCCTAGTTTTTATCAGCCACCCTAAAGTATTAAGTAAAGCCGACCTTTGTTTTCATTTCATGTACGTTTTTGTCCCCTGTCTTCATTATCTAAGAAACAACAAATTAATGGCTTTTGTACGTGATACTTCCCTTCGCAACTATAAAACCAACTCCAAGCCTTCACATTTCATTCATTCTGAACCCACGAAAATCATTTCCTTCTTTCATTTTCCTTCCGGTCAAAGAAATCAAAATCCACTAAGTTAAAAAAAAAAAAGGGGGGGGGCGAAATCGGAATCGCGATGGAAACCGCGTCGAAATCATCAACTCCTGGAAGCTTCAACTCCATACCCTTTTCTGTCAGTTCGATTTTGTTTCCCTGGTATTCGATTTTGGAGCAGCGCCTAGGGAGACTCGAAAGGGGATTTGGGAGGTGTCGGAGATTTGCAGGAAGGGATTCCAACATCGATTCTGGGTGCGACAGTATAGTGGATCAACGCATTTTGGAAGGACCGATGCTGATTTTAGGGGGGGCAACTGGAATTCGAATTTCCTGGAGGGGTCTCCGTGACTTTATGTGATGCGATGGAAGAAGCAACAACAAAGGGTCAGTGCAATTTTTAAGTGGAGTTCGACTGTTGGTGGTTGGACCGTGTGACTGGGATGAACTGGAGAATCGAACTAATGATTATTGGCGTTGTAGAAAGGGGCGAATGTATTGATGGAGAATTTGGGTTCGGCAAATAGCGTGGAGGTGCTGGGTGCATGCAAGGTAGATTATAGGAGCAGATTTTGGTGATGAAAGGATAGGAAGTGGTGAAGTGCTTGTTGATATGTCGAAGTGGAGCTATTTGTATTTTGTTCGTCAATTGATCGGGTAGTTTGCTGCCACCACGAGGCAAATAAATTCATTCAAGTGATTCATAAGCTGCGACGCTACGGGATCAAATGGGATATTCGCCAAATAAAAATCACGGTGAGTAAATCTCACTCACCTTTAGAATTATTTTTATTTCATTAAAAATAATTGTTTGCTGCTTGTGTTGTTTTCTGGTTGTTTATATATATTAGTTATTTACGCTATATATATATATATATATATATATATATATATATATATTGGGTTGATCGATTGGTTGGATTCCCGCAGTCTCATTAGCGGATGCCCGCAGTTTCATAGCGGATGATTACCCTATACGCCCCACGCTATGATTAGTGGATGACCTTCTATACCGCGATATTCTGCCACGAAGCAGAATAGGTATTATTTATGTGCTAACATCTGTGGATGCAGGAAAACAGGTTGGAGGAATCCAACTGGATTCCTCAAAAATATATTATTTGTTTGTTGTTTGTTTGATTTCATACATATTCATATATGATGTGTTAAAAACCAAATGATTGAAAATTTGGTGGTTTGATTGTTTTAAATATCACTGGGCCAATTAAAAGGATATTGGAGATTTAAAGGGAAAAATTCTATTTTTAAATAGAATTTGAAATTTAAAAGGGTAATAAAAATATAAACTTGTTTTGAAAAATAAAACAAGTAGTTTCTTTTTTTAAACAAAGTTTATAAATAGTTCTTTTATAACGAAGTTATAAATGAAGTGAAAAGAATTATCATTTGATAATTCAGAAATAGAAATACAAGTGTTTTGAAAATATGATTCAAAGGGAAATTTAAATATAGAATTTGAATAATAGAAAAGGAAATGGAAATTTGAATTTAGAATTCAAATAGAAAATCCAAAGTGGATTTGGATATAGAACTTTCAAATGGTGTTTGAATATAGAGAATTTGAAATAGAATTTCCAAATAGAATTTGAAATAGAATTTCAAAACAGAATTTTCAAAAGAGAATTTGAAATAGACTTTGAAAATAGAATTTCAAAAATAGAATTGCAATGACATTTGAATTCAAATATAATTGAAAGAGAATTTGACTATAGAAATTCAAAAAGGAATTCAAATATAGAACTTGAATTCAAAGGAATTTAAATATGGGATTTGAATTCAAGGGAATTGAAATAGGATTTGAATTCAAAGGAATTCAAACGGGATTGGGATAAAGGAAATTCAAAAATGGAATTTTAAATAAAAGAAATGTAATTTGAAATATAGAATTTCAAAGAAGAATTGAACAGACTTTGAAATATAGAATTTCAAAGAAAAATCGAATAGAATTTGAAATATAGAATCTCAAAAGAAGAATTGAAATATGAAATTTGACTAGAGATTTGAAATGAAATTCAAATATGAAATTTGAATAGAGATTTGAATAGAAATTCAAGTATTGAATTTGAACATGGGATTGAATATAGAAATTCAAATAGAGATTTGAATATTGAATTTCAAAATAGAATTTGAAATAAACTTTGAAAATAGGATTTCAAAGTAAGATTGGAATAGGATTTCAAAATAGGAAATCCAAATAGTTTTGAAATGGAATTTGAATTCAAAGGAGTTCAAATGGATTTGAAATAAGGAAAATTCAAATGGGATTTAAATAATGGGTTTTAATAAAGAGGATTTAAATATAAGAATTTAAATAGAATTCAAATGGTGTTAAATATAAGAATTCAAACAAAACTCAAATGGAGTTTAAATAAAAAGAATTTGAATAAGAGGAATTCAAAGAAATTTGAAACATGGTATTTGGATTCAAAGAAATTAAAATGTGATATTTGAAGTTCAAGTAGATTAAAAAATGGAGTTTAAATATTTGAAGTTCAATAGATTAAAAATGGAATTTGAATTCAATAGTTGAAATAGAATTTGAATATAGAATTTGAATTAGAATCGAATTGGAATTTGAATATAGATTTCAAATGTAAATGAAATAGAAGATCAGAAATATTTGTTGAGTTGGAAAAAATGGTTTGATATATATTTAAAATATATCAGTATAGAATTGAATTTATATAAACGAAGTTTTAAGAGTTCATATATATAAATATAAATAAAACGAACTCGCCGCAGCGCTGTAGTTCGTAAATTGGCGATTCGAACTTCAATCGAGTATACAGAACCCAATTGAAGTCGAAATTCTTTGAAACAAGAAACGTCAGGACCGGTTTGATAATAGTTTTCTAATGGAAGAGAAAAATATGAATTTCGTCGTATAGATTTTGAGTTATGTCAAAATCAAATTCTCAGAAAAACAGCGCCAGAACTATTTAAAAACCATAACGGTTTATTCCATTTTATAAAAGGATGTTAAACAAATAAAATCCGAATTTCTATTTAGAAGATTTCAGATTTGAGTTATAGAATATATGTGAACTCAAGTGAAGTAATGAATATGATTTTGAAACAGAAATCAGATTTTTGACTTTGAATAAAATTAACTAAATTGAATAGAAATTAGTTAATGAGTTTTCGAAGGGATATTGGGATTTGAATAAGTAAATTCGATTGGAAATTTATATTCGAAATAGAAAAGAGAACTAGAATTGAAATTGAAATTCAATTTGGTTATGAACGAGTTAAATATTTGTTTGAACATGTTATGTTCAACAAAGAAGTGAAATAGGCAAAAGGACTAATTAAAGAATAATTGAGCAAAACTGAATTCAAACGATTCAAAATTTAATTCAAACGATTAGATGGATTGAGTTGAATTGAGTTGGAAACAGGTGAACAGGTGTTAAACAGATATGGGATGGAGTATATGAAGATTTTAATTTATGTGCTCGACAGTAAGGTACATGTTTAAATTCATATATGAGATTTTATGCGCCGTATCGGCAAGCCGCTTGTCTTTTCCTTTTTCTTTTGATTGAGGAAGATACCGGGAAGCTATTTGAAATTTCCCGATGCTCCCGATACAGGGGAGGTTATGGCGAAATTTTCCGGAAATTTAAGGAGTTAGAATATTTTTAAGAAATTTTGATAATTTGAAATCATTGTATCGACGTATTGAATTCGATAGGAAAGTGAATATAAAAATCGAATGTTGTAAACAAAAAGGGATAGAGATAAGTGATTGGAATTGTTTCCAATTGCAAATAGAGATTTTTCTAATATATAGAAAATAAAAGAAGTTAATATTTGGAAACGTTTTCCAAATGGCATAAGAGGCAAGATGATTATTGAAAATATTTGGTTAACAAATATTAATAGAGAAAATAGAGAAGTGGTTTAATTAATGAATATTAATTAAAGAGCCCAGTGATTTGTTTGATATGTTGGATGAACACTTGTTTTTATTCGATAGTTAAATCACAGACTATCGAAGTTTTGACCATCGTTGTCAATATGGAGAGACTGGTTGGATTATTATCCAAAGAACCACTCTGTATCGGCATTAGCGTTGCGAACCAAGTATGCTGAATATATATTGAAGACGGAGTAAAGTGCAAGGGCTTTTCTATTAAATAGAAATAGTGCCTTCGGTGTCGTTCAGTCCCAGAACGAACGTAAATGGACGAATGTCTGACAGAGTATTTCCAATGATCAAATGGGTTGGTCTGTATGAATGTATATGGTTGCAACGGATTTATTCCCTTAGCATAACATCCAGAATATTTGTGCAAACTCAACTAGTGATTAACGGATCTGACAATGTGGCATTCAAAGTGATTGTGCTATCAATGAATGGTAAGTATTCGTAGCCTCAGGCCTCAACAACCGGGGAAGGACAAAAATCGGGCAGGCAGCATGGCTATGTGGGTCGCTCCCATTAGGGTGTATAATCACCTATCTAGAGAAATTCCTTTTGTTTCTAATCTATCGATTCTGCCCATTCGGGAAACGGTGGTTTGAGTCCAACCGTTGGTGGTATACATTCGGTACACTCAAGCGAAATGAGTGGTCGGTCATGTGTGGGCCGGGTTGCAAGATGTTCTTGTTGAACCCAGGTGTATTTGCCTCTAGAGATACATCATCGGAAGGTGGTCCCATACCTTGTCATAGTTGGAATCCAATCTCCAATAAGCGCCATGCGGGTTTTGATTTTATACTATATATGTGGAGCGTGAGATGCAAGCGTTCTGCTATTTGGTTATTTACTTGATGTAGACATTATTATAATATCACTGGATTTTCGTATCAAAGTGTTTTGGGTTATAGTAAGGTAAAAACCGTCCATGTTTATGTGTGGGCTGGTCTTACTATTATCTTTTCTTTCGAAAATGGTTTTGAAAGTTAAACAAGTGGTTGGAGTTTACTCACACCAGTCCCATGACTGACCCAGAGTTTATTTTGTTTTGTTTTTCCTAAACTCTTGGGTGCCCAAATTTGTACGGGCAGTCAAGTGTTTCAGGCTTTTACAGATACACTTGGAGGAGCTTGAAGCAGGAGGCTTCAACGTTAGTTATTTAGAGTTGCTTCCGCTGAATCAAATGTTATGTGTACTCTGATGATGGTATGTATATATGTACAAAACAGATTTGTATTTCAAAGCTTATGTTATATAATATATTTTATTCGTTCCGCTGTGAGTTGTGATCTTCGTTTTCTTCTATTCTAATATTTCTATCTTTCTAACTTATTTCTAATAATGGTTCGTATTTCTGTGTTATTTGGGTTGGACGTGTAGTGTTACTAGTCAACTCAGATAGCACGGATTTGCGGGTCGTTTCAGGGTTAAACCAACAGGACTGATGAATTTAACAAACCCGTTTCGTGAATCTGTAGGCCCAATACAAAGTTAGACAATCTGTAAGTCTGTTAAATCTGTACATATGATCCATTAGTCTGAAAACTTGTTAACTTAATTGTCTGATCTGTAAACTAGTAAATCTGAACTCTGTATGTCTGAAACTTGCAAACAAGTTAATCTGAAATATGTTAGTCTGGGGACACAAGGTTATGATGGGTAATTACATGTGTCATCTGTTGTGTGGGACCCATATTAGTCAGTAACCCTTTCTGGTATCAAAACTATGACCCAACAGTAGGTAGGGTCCGGGCACGCTTACTGAATTAATTATAAGCGGATCATTCTGATAATGGCGAGGGGTGTTGACGGTGCATTCCAACCGGGTCATGTTCGTGCATGGATCCCGGTCTGCCTCTGAGGATGTAAGACGCCGTGACATCTATAAATAGGTCTGTGTCATTCAAAGGTTGCCACTTTAGGGAATGATACACCCTTTTGTGGGGCTGGCACAGGGTATTTATGTATTAGGGAGCCGATCGTGTAGGGTAGGATTTAGGGTACACTTAGTTCTGTCTGTTCTGTGGGGTACCGTCTGTTTCTGTTGGGTGGTAACACCTGTCTGTTTCTGCGTGGTACTGTCTATTTGGGTGGTAAAGGCCCATTTACTAGTGTACACCTAATTCTAACATTCTGTTTCTGTAGGGATTATTCTGTTTCCGTTTCTGTCTCTGTTCGGGTGGTAAAGGCCCATTACTAGCATTCGTTTTCTACACTTTCTATTTGGGTGGTAAAGGCTCATTATTAGAATTATGTTTCTGTACCTTCTGTTAGGGTGGTAAAGGCCCATTATTCTGTTTCTGTTTTTGTTTAGACATTAGGGTAACACCTAATCCTGTTATACTAGTATTAGTGCAGAGAAGTGAAAAGTAATATCATCATGTTTCTTCTGTTTAACCTAAGTATATCTGTTATTCCTGTTTCCTATTATCTCTCATCCAGTTTTATTTGCATGCCATGACATTATTATCTGTTCATAACTGAAAGTCACTGGACTTACCAGACTTTATGTCTGACCCTTGTTGTTTCGCCTCTTTTCTTCCGTTCCCCCCCCCCCCAGGTTTTCAAGGAGGGAATACTCTAGCTTGATCCGGATCTTTCTTCCTGCTTGAAGTGCTTAAGTATGGCTTGTCTTTTTCTAGTATCTTCGGTGGGGATTATGATTTTAAAGTTTTGTACTCTAAGGGCTTTAGAACAAGGTTGATATATATGTACTTGAGTTTTTGGTAAAGTTGTAACCAAACTGATTTCTGTCCGCTGCAATAAAGTTATAAAGTTTTTCGAGTACTATTTTTATGTCTGTCTTGTAATATTCTGTTTTGTTTACTAAAATGCTCCATCAAAGGTAAGGCATTCCCTTTGTGAGTGACCTTAACAGACGTGGGGTGTTACACTTGGTATCAGAGCTGAAGGTTACCAGATTAGATAGAAGTTTTTGAAAACTGTTTTCAAAAAGGTTTTAAAAGTAAGTATTTTCAAAAGTAAAGTTTATTTTGAAAAGCATAATCCCCAAAAGCCAGATATCTTTCTTCCGATTTTTTGTTTCGAATCCCTTCCTCTTTCCCTTTTTAATCTCTTCTTCCGCGTATAGATGCTTTTTTCTAAGATATGTAAGAACTTCCGTACGGTGGGCGGAAAATCGCTTCATGGGACTGAGACGGTTATCAAAACTAGAAGGAAGGGGAGGACTTGTTGGTACCTTTGAGGTAGGAAAATTTCTGAGAAGGTTTAACTTCCTTATCTGATTAGTAAGAAGAACTCTTTCTGATTCTAGCATTTTGATTCTGTAGTTAAGTCTCTGCACTTTAATACTAGTCTTGTTTCTGATCATGCTATAGTCTCAAACCCCAAAAGGGTTATGACTCATTTGTTTGTGATAGGTTGGGTTTTGAGGGCATCTATGTTAGGCATTAAGATGACCGTGATGCATACATTTCGGGGTTTTTTGGGATATGGTTAGGCATTCTCATGCTTAGTTTCCTAAAAATCATTTGATAATCTGATCTGTACCAGTAGTCTGTAAGTATCTGGATATTTCTGAAAAGGTTAGGGGTTTTTACTCAAAGCGTGAAGTAGATTTCCAGTTTGGCATTGTTTAATAGGAGTAATTCATTGGGTGTCAATCTGATGTTGATTTCGATCTTCGGGGTTGATACTTAGGGAATTATTTTCTTAACCGATGTCTAATAGGAACAGAGCTCTTTTTTTAATCTTACTTGCTTCTATCACTCAATTGTATCCTATCGATCGAGTCTTCGAACTTTAGGTAGAAACTAATGCGTGTAAACATGTGTTTGAGACATGTTATGTTTGATGGTTGCAAGTAGGTGCAAGTGGTTGCTAGTGGTTGCTTGTGGATGCATATACACTAAGCACTAGATCGGCACAAAAACACTCTCATACTGCATATGGATGTGTGCGCATTTTTCAATTTTTGTGGATGCAAAATGATTGACTCATCAAATGGATGTTGCATTTGGATGACTGGTTATGCACACATATAGAAATGATGTGTATCAAATAGGATTTCTTGCATACATAATTGGACTCATGGCACCAACATGGTTCGCATTGAGGAGGTCAACTGAATCAGTAGACCGCCTGATCTTTGCATTAGATAAGAGACATATACACACACTTTTGCATATGTTCATACAACATTAGAAGTTTTCTAAGGACAATGGATGCTTGTGGATGATGGTTGAGTTGATGGATGATTAGATGGTAGGACACGTTCTTCTTAACTTGAAGATTTCAGGGACAAAATCTTATAAGGAGGGGAGAATGTAACACCCCGTATTTTCTGTGAACGTATAAGTAACAAATTAAAGTATACTTAATTTTTAGGAGAGGAATTAAGGGAAACGGGTTGCGCCATTGCATTCGTCTCGAAATTCTTCTTGAGATAGAGTCCGAGTTTGCGTAAAACGGATACCGTATGAAGAAGATATGGACGAACGAAGTAAGGCAGAAAAACCCGGAAACAGGCCAGAATACACTGGCGCATTTGTGAAGTGCGCCAGTACAAAAATACACTGGAGAACCTTCCAAGTGCGCCCATACTGATCCAGCACAGAAATCTGGAGTGTTCTGTGATGACGTGTCTTCTTCTGAGTGGCTGGATGACCTGTCTTCGAGCTGGGTGGTTCTGATGACTTCTGGACTGATCTGAAGGCTCTAAATTACCTTATTCTCCTATTTAAACACCCCTAAACCTAGCTTTCTTTCCACACCAAACCACCGCAATGTGATGCTGCCTCCACCTTAATTAAAATAAATTAATGGCGTCTTTGCTCTGTTGAAACCTAAGCTAAGACTTGTGCTTCTTCTTCTTCTTCCAATTCTGATTAAGATTAAAAGAGAACAACTGTAACTCTTCTTCTAGAATCCAACCAAGGCAAGTACAGTTATTTTCCAATATGAAATTTAATCATGATCTTGACATAATTATATATCTGAATCTGAGATTATGCCCTTTTTCTATTTATCAGATATGTTCCTCTGTTGTATTGTTATTATTCTGTTTGTTCTGTATTTCTTCCTCATTTCTTTCTTTTTGTTTGATAGCCAGGCTACCACGAGCTTGAGCCAAATCTCATAAGAGATGAACGCATAAATGCTAAATTTGGGAAGAATATTGAATGAGGCATAATTAGGCATAATTAATTTGTAACTGATTTAAGGACACAACGCATGTTGTACTTCAGGACATAAATTTGAGGCATATTGCGTAAGATGATTTATGACTTGGAAATAGAGGATTATTGTGTCTTAGAGCATAAAGAACATATGTTGTAAATTCAAGATCTAGACATGGGCAAATTAAATCTGATAGTCTGTCATTTGGAAGTAGGAGAATTAATTTGCGCATGACTTAGGTGTAAAAATCTATATTAAGATTTGATGACTATTTAGTGCGAATAAACTTTTGGATATGTGACATGCATTGAAATCAATGGCTATATTTGGCATAATTTATATGTGAACCATGATTGGGGTTTTGGGGAATATTCCGTACCATGCAAAATTAACTAAAATTTGGGCATATGTTATATTATGAATCATGACCATGATTTAGGCATGTGAATTTAGACATAATTTATAATTGGTAAGATATGTCAATGAAACTTTAAGGAATGTTTAAAATATGTTATATTGCCTAATCTGCTAGATCTGTTATATTGCCTAATCTGCTAGATCTTTTATATTGTCTAATCTGCTAGATCTGTTATATTGCCTAATCTGCTAGACCTGTTATATTGCCTAATCTGGTAGATCTGTTATATTGCCTAATCTGCTAGGTCTGTTATATTGCCTAATCTGTTAGATCTATTATCTGTTAAATCTGTTGAATTACTTAATCTATTGAAAGCTGAATAATTGTAATTTGGAGGCTCGATCTAAAATTGATCAAAACATGTTAATAGAACTTTGGATAATCTGCCGTAACTTGTAAAGAAGTTAAATCTGCTAAATGGACATAATTAGTCTGATATTTTCTGTAATGGAATAAAGTGGCTATGACACGAGGTTAGACTCCGTTTTCGGTAGAAGCCTGCCCGGAACCAACCGGCTTAACCAGCGACCGCAAACTGTCATTCTAATGTGATAGGTCGTAGACATAACTAAAATATGCTTAGACACGAAGTTAGGTCTGGCTTGTGGCAGAAGTCTGCCCGGAACCGCCAGGCATATCCAGCAGCCACAAGCTACCGACCTAGTGTGAGTGGTCTGTGCATTAATATTTAATTAATGCAAATCTGAGATAAATATGATGTCTAAAACGTGTTGGGTGGATAGGGTTAGACCAACTGGGCTGATGAATTTAACAAACCCGTTTCGTGAATCTATAGGCCCCATACAAAGTTAGACAATCTGTAAGTCTGTTAAATCTGTACATATGATCCGTTAGTCTGAAAACTTGTTAAATTGATTGTCTAATTTGTAAACTAGTAAATCTTAACTCTGTATGTCTGAAACTTGCAAACAAGTTAATCTGAAATTTGTTAGTCTGGGGACACAAGGTTAGGATGGGTAATTACATGTGTCATCGGTTGTGTGGGACCCATATTAGTCAGTAACCCTTTCTGGTATCAAAACTATGACCCAACAGTAGGTAGGGTCCGGGCACGCTTACTGAACTAATTATAAGCAGTTCATTCTGATAATGGCGAGGGGTGTTGATGGTGCATTCCAACCGGGTCATGTGCGTGCATGGATCCCCGTTTGCCTCTGAGGATGTAAGACGCCGTGACATCTATAAATAGGTCTGTGTCATTCAAAGGTTTCCACTTTAGGGAATGATACACCCTTTTGTGGGGTTGGCACAGGGTATTTATGTATTAGGGAGCCGATCGCGTGGGGTAGGATATAGGGTACACTTAGTTATGTCTGTTCTGTGGGGTACCGTCTGTTTCTGTTGGGTGGTAACACCTGTTTATTTCTGCATGGTACTGTCTGTTGGGGTGGTAAAGGCCCATTACTAGCATTCTGTTTCTGTACTTTCTGCTCGAGTGGTAAAGGCACATTATTAGCATTATGTTTCTATACCTTCTGTTAGGGTGGTAAAGGCCCATTATTCTGTTTTTGTTTTTGTTTAGACATTAGGGTAACACCTAATCCTGTTATACTAGTATTAGTGCAGAGAAGTGAAAAGTAATATCATCCTGTTACTTCTGTTTAACCTAAGTATATCTGTTATTCCTGTTTCCTGTTATCTCTCATCCAGTTTTATTTGCATGCCATGACATTATTATCTGTTCATAACTGAAAGTCACTGGACTTGCCAGACTTTATGTCTGACCCTTGTTGTTTGGCCTCTTTTCTTCCATTCCCCCCCCCCTAAGGTTTTCAAGGAGGGAATACTCTAGCTTGATCCGGATCTTTCTTCCTGCTTGGAGTTCTTGAAGTTCTTAAAGTATGGCTTGACTTTTGAACAAGGCTGATATATATGTACTTGAGTTTTTGGTAAAGTTGTAACCAAACTGATTTCTGTCCGCTGCAATAAAGTTATAAATTTTTTTCAAGTACTATTTTTATGTATGTCTTGTAATATTCTATTCTGTTTACTAAAATGCTCCTTCAAAGTTAAGGCATTCCCTTTATGAATGACCTTAACGGACGTGGGGTTTTACAGTTTTAATCTTTAACTGGGTTAAAGAACCAATGTCATTTAAAACACGGTTCACGATAAACCCAAAATCGCATTTCATTTCCACCAGCCTTTAACCGTAAATTAGCAAGTGAACAATTCCCTAAGTAACAACCCTGAAGGCCGAAACTAATATCAGAATAATACCCAAGAAACCATTCAACTTAAATAATCTCTAGTTAGTTTCTGATTTTCTTAACTCCGTTGGGTCTAAGAACAGTATTATTAAAGATACCATTCACGACAACCCAAATCACATTTCATTAATTATCGAGTTGAAGAACAAATATCATTTAAAACACTGTTCACGACAAACCCAAAATCGCATTTGATATTAAATACAAGGCTCTGAATAGAAAATATATCGGCTTATATTCAATATCAAATCCTATAACCAACAAATATCGTATTGGAAATAACGATATATATATATATATCTTTCAAATTCCCATAACAATATCTGTATAATCACAAAAACTTACATCGAAATATTCCGAAGACAATTTCGATTCAAATCCATTTCCAATCTATATACTGGAAACTCTGGTTATTTTTAAAACCATTTCAAATCCAATTTATATATTTTAAAAATAAATGAATTATAATTCTAGTTCAAAACTAGTTCATTTAGATAAAAAACTATTTTTATCTTTTCAAATATGGGGTTTTTCATCCCAATTCTTTCCAAATCATTTCTTATGATTCTACACAAATTATAACTTTTTTTTAATAATTTTTTCAAGGCCCGTACAGTCGATTTCCATCAACGGCCATCGAACTGCACTTACAACGACCTTTTCCAAATTTGATTTGGACATAATTCCAAATCCAACCGTTAGATTTCTAATTTCTGACATTCGTTAGAAATCTCTTTTCGATACGAACCCAACGGTTCTGGTTTTAGGAGAATCCGACGATCGGATCTCCCGTAATGTCCGTTCGAAGTCAATGGTCGAAATTCGCGAACTGCCACAGCGCGACGCATTCTATTCAGGCCATTATATTATATATATAATATATATTTCGTCGATTTTCTTTTAAAACGTATTTTATAAATCGTTTTAAATCCATTTTCAAAACGATTTCAACTTCCATCTCAAATTCAAATCAAAATTGAATCTTTCAATATAAATTTGTTTTAAATTCATTTCAAATTGATTTCAATTTAAATCGATTTCAATTCAATTTCAATTTGTTTTAAATTCAATTCAAAACGATTTCAATTCTGTTTCAATTTAATTCGAATTTCAGTTCATTTCAATTTAATTCGAATTTCAATTCATTTCACTTTAATTCGAATTTCAATTCATTTCAAATTAATTCGAATTTCAATTCATTTCAATTTAATTCGAATTTCAATTCATTTCAATTCATTTCAATTTAATTCGAATTTCAATTCATTTCAAAATATCATATTTTGAAATCACTTTCGATATTCATTGTAAAATGAATAAAATCGCCAAAATTCCCGTTCGTGTAAAAATGGCGTTTACTACTTAACACGGCTTTACATTTCAATATTCACCGAATATTATTTTAAAATATTCAATAATTCTGAACTGGAATCAGACACAGTCAATTACCATATAATGTTGATTGTATGGATTTCACATAACGAATGTGTATAACACAATGAAAACAGTAATCCATCATCCAAAGTGCATTCTACACTGTATAAGCATCAAATATAAATATTTAACACTTACACAGTATGTCAATCAATCAATCGACATACAACTAATTATTGGGATTAGTGTATGTCCAATTTCATCCCAATACCCGTATGGGGTTTCAATCAATCAAACACAGGTTTTATTTGTGCAGTTGAGAGATGTGTAAAATTTATCGTCCCAATCAATATCAGTCAAATGTGTGTATATAAACAAATCGTTCGATTTGTTTATAAATCTTTATTGTACATACACGTTAAAAATTATATTTTTAACTATAAAATATTTATTCCATCACACAATCAATTTTCACAACACGACAATAAAACAAACAAGTCATCCATGGTCTGTGGATGACGGGTGTCGGGTGCTACTAAACACCGTCTGCATCCTAGTATATATTTCAACTAGAAATAAAAATTTAAAGTGAGAAGTTCTCACTGAGAGCTAAACCAATTCACCGCGACTCTTCGTATGTAGGAAATCTTCGCCGTGCTTCTAACGAGATCTGTTTCACGCAGTACATGTTAAAAATCACATTTTTAACATCGCTACTTGTATAGAAAAGATTATATTTTTGCAACGCTATATATAGAAAAGATTATATTTTTACAACGCTATATATATAGCAAAGATTATATTTTTACAACGGTATATATATAGAAAAGTTTATATTTTTACATATCAAAACCATAGTTTTATTTGCTAAAAATCGAAGCTTTACAACAATAAAAATCAGTTTTTTTACACTATGAACACACTTTAAAAATTTTAGAAATACTAATCTATACATATATATATATATATATATAAACAGATTAAATCGTATGAATAAAAATAAATAGATATAAGTTTAAAAACTTACCTTTATAATTAGATGGGGCTTTCTGTTAATTAAAGTGGAAAGGAGGGGGTTTTCGGCGAAATAAGATGGAAAAAGGGGGGTTTCATCGTCGGTGGGAGGTCAGGGGGGTCTGGGTGCTCGAGATCGTCGGAGGGGGTTGGGAGAGTGGCGGCGTCGGCCTGGAGGGGGTGCGGTGGACTGTGGGATGGTGTGATTCTCGAGATGGGGCGTGGGGGGTTTCTCAAGTGGAGGAGGAGAGAGGGAGCGGAGAGAGGGGGGTTAGGGTGGCAACGGCCTCGCCGGCGATGGGCGGTGGGTGGCGGTGTAACGACCCGTATTCTACACATCATAGGATTGTAGAATATTTATTTCTTTCCCGTGTGAAGTCGTATGGTCATATAACTTTGGGAAACATTTATTTGAGTCATTTCCCCTGTTCATGATTTTTGTCGATTTTTAAATGACCATTTTGCCCCTAGTCAGTACTGTTTTGGCCATAACTTTTGATAGGGAAGGAATTTTGACCTGAAACCACTTCCATTAGATTCGTTTGATGGTTTCTCTTTCCGTAGAGTGGTCATAATAGCCAAACGGACTTACCGTTTGGGAGATATGGCTGAAACAAGGTTTGGAGGGTGAAAAACTGCATAATTGGGCTAAACCGGGTAGTTAGCAATTGGGCCCATAAGAGGATTTCGGGATTGGGGCTGTATAAGGGTTGATTAGGGTTAGAAAATATCCTTTTAGTCATTTTTCCAGCCACCACTTCATTTCATAGAACCCTATTAATGGCCTCTAACCTCTAAATCACTCCAAACCACTCCAAACTTGAAGAAAAGAGATTAGCAACGACAAATCAAGGCAAATCAACACCAAATCGGGATTAGAGCTGCTACAACACCTTGTTATCTTCACCAAATCAGAGATTTATTTCGGATCTTGTTTTATTTGTGGCTAAGGTGAGTGATTAGCTTGCTTTATGCACTAATTGGGGTTATTTGGGGTGATTAGTGCTAATTAGTGTTTTTAGACGAAAATAAATTCTGGAAAAATGTTTATAAAATCATAAATAATGTTTTAGACCTCTGATATGAGTTTGGGTTAATTTGAAGAAGTTTTGCTAATCATATGCTTAAACATGGTTAAGAGGGATTAAGGGAAAACATGGGGTTTTGGCTATGTTTGATCCATTTTATCATATCATATGGTTGTTTTGGTGTTTGAGGTCACTTGTATGTGTTGTTATGACTCTTTGGTATGCTTTATGATTGATTTCAATAGTTAGAATGGTCGAAAACGTCGTCGAGAGACGTGCAAACACTTGTTGGAAAGTCTCAGGAAAACTGCAGGTTTTCGGAGCGGATCGGAGGAGGGGCTCGGATCGGAAATGGCGATTGGGCAAAGACTCCGAACCGAACTGGAGATTGGCGCGACGCATTTGGCAAAAAGGAAGGCCATGTGTGTGGAACTGGATCGGATCGGCTGAAGGCAAGGTGAACGGATCGGAGTAGGACTAAGGGACCGGATCGGATTAGAATAGGGGACGGAACAGAACAAGGCAACAGGAATTGGGATCGGATCGGAGGGAAGCAACAGATCGGAATGTAGGAAATAGGATCGGATCGAATTGGCATAGGGGGACGGAACCATATAAGGTAACCAAAGCTGGAGCGAAGAATAGAAGGGTGAAGCAACTTGACCCGACCCGGAGTAGACGCTCGACCCGACCCGCTTGAAGGACTCGACCCGACCCGACGTACACTGGGGCGACCTGAAGGATTTCGACCCGAACTGGCGTAGCTTAGGATAACCGATCCGAACCGATGGCGATGAATGAGCATGGATCCGAACCGAATCCAAGAGCAAAGAAGGAGGAACCAAACCGACCAGTATTAACCAATAACCCGAGATGCAAAGGTAGTACAAAAGGAAGTTAGAACCACTTACCAATGGATTTGTGCTTAGCGTTGGTAATAAGTTCACTTCATGATTGGACTTTGCTGCGGGACGTGTGCTAAGGAGTTGTCGATGTCTATGACCTTGGATCACTAGGTGTTGGAGGTAGAGAGACAAACTCGGGCTTTGGATATGGTGCGACTAGGGAGCTACCTACAAATGGAGTGGGGTCATGGAAACGTTGGACGTGATCCCATAGGTATGGCGTTGGTGGTAGTAGGAATGTACATAGTTGTACAAAGTCGAGTTCTGTCGTTTTAGTAAAGTGATCTAGTGATCGAAGAAGTGGATGTCGTATGCTTTACGCACTGAGTGAGAGATGGGAGGATGGTTGCTATGCTTGATTGTTTGACATACACATCCCCACCCCCGTATATTTACACACCATATGTTAGTGATATCTTAGAGTATTGTACCGTGTAGTACTAACTCTTTGATTGCAGGTCCAGGTTCAGGTATGACTTAGTATACCTGTTATTATTCTGTTTATGCTTGCTACCACTCATACCAGACTGATGTCTGACCCAGAGTTTTATGTTTCTTCTTATTACTCTGGGTGCTCACACGAGCAGACTAGAGACAGGGATAGCTGGTAGTGCGCTTGGTAGATGGACTGAAGACGAGCAGGAGGCTCCACGTATGATATATAGTTATTCTCCCTATGTCGTGATCGGTATCTACTTTGGGCATTAGTAGCATACCTATTTTGCTTATCTTAGAGACAGTATTTTGAAGTTGTAATAAGCTGTATTTGATATTTCCGCTACTCTGATGATGTTAGTTCAAGTTTTCAGCTTATGCACTGTCTCATCTGTCTTATGTCAAGTATATGTTGGCTATTATATTTTATTCCATGCGCTGTGAGACATATTACAGGTTCTTTATTTGGTTCATCTTCTTTCTTTCTCATTCTTTGGCGACCGTCCCATGCCAATTGGACATGTGTACAGCGCACAATTGGAGTAAATGTCGGTTGGTGCGGGGCGGGCCGTCACATTTGGTATCAGAGCTCTAGGTTGCGTAATTCACCTAGGGAAAGACACTAGGGAGAGATAGTACGTATATGAGAGCGCGTATTTATGATTATTTTGGTTTTCAAAAGCTATATCTATATATAGTATTAGTATGTTTAAGAATGAAGTCGTATTGCACTGCACTGGCACCACTATGGAGATGGTTAATCGTTTTCTCTTTAACAGATTTGACGATGAGCCGAGGAAGAGGTGCTGGCAGAGGGGCCAATAATGGGAATCCCCCTGACATGAGGGCTATGTTTACCAACCTCATGAGAGAGATGCTTGTGGATATTCAGAGGGAGGCTCCTAATGTTGCCAATGCTGGAGGTGTAGCGGTGCAAGCGCCTAGGGTCGATTTCGCCAAGATGAGTAAGGATTACACCAATCTTGGTGGAAAGCCGTTTCACGGAACAGAGTCGGCCACGGATGTTCAAGATTGGTTGGATAGTTGTGACCGTATCTTCGATGACTTGGGTATCGAGGATGCGATGAAGAGAAGGCTAGCGTCTCGTCAGTTGCAAGGACGAGCGATGAATTGGTGGAATGCTATTAGGGCAGCCACACCAGAAGATCAAGTTACTTGGGATCAGTTTAAAGCTCGCTTTAGCGACAAGTATATCCCAGCTGCCCAGAAATCGGAACTGTTTAGGAAGTTCTTGGAGCTTAAGCAGAATGGAAGGGCAGTATCGGATTATGTTGCTGAGTTCGACACTTTGTCAAAGTATGGGTTATCTCTAATTGATTCTCCCGAAAAGAAAAATGAGAGGTTCATCACTGGTTTGGATGAATACTTAGGGGAGAGGCTGATTAATCACATCGATGAGACGTTTGAGTCGATCGTGGGAAAAGCTTTGAGGTCAGAAAGTCTTTACCCTAAGCCGAAGACTGGGGTTGTTGCTGCATCTGCTGAAGAGCCAAAGCCGCAAGCAAGCGGTGGAGGCAAGAATAACCCTCAGAATAAGAGGAAGCAGAACCAAGCTAAGGATGGCCAGAAGAAAAGTAGGAAAGAAGTCGAGTGCTTCAAATGTGGAAAGAAGGGCCATTATGCAAGGGAATGTAGGGCCAAGACAGTGGGAAAGAAGTGCTTTAACTGTGGCCAAGAGGGACATTTTAAGGATAAGTGCCCGCAACCTCTGAAGGAGAATCAGATGGTGAAAGCATATGCCATCAATGCTGTTCCTTCTTCGTCGAATGCCCCAACTGCGACGGAGAAAGGAAAAGGAGTCGTCATTCAAGGTATGCTTTCCATTTATGATCTTCCTGTTAGAGTTTTGTTCGATACCGTGGCTTCCCATTCCTTCATATCTAGTGACCTGGTAGATAGGTTGGGATTGGAACCCGAGTTAGTCGATAGACCATTAGCTGTGACGAACCCGATTGGTGGTTCAACAAACCTCAGTATGATCTGTCGTAATGTGGTCTTATCGAGTCATGGATGTATGTTTGTTTGTGATTGCTTTGTTTTGGGCTTTACTGGGTATGGCATTATTTTGGGAGTCGATTGGCTCCAAAGATACGGGGTGGTGGTAGACTGTGAGGACTTTTTGGTGACAGTTAGGGCGGATGATGGGCGGAGGGTAGTGTTTGGTAATCTACCCTGTGATGGGGTAATGGCTAGTTTTGTAAATTCCCTCGACATTCCGCATGATGAGTTATCAGGTTTGCCCGTGGTTGGCCAGTACCCGGACATCTTCGAGGAAGTGACCGGACTTCCACCACACCGAGAGATTGAGTTTCGTATTGATTTAGTGAAAGATGCCAGACCTATAGTGATGCCACTTCGTCGTATGGCACCACGAGAACAGCGAGAGCTCGAGGTGCAAGTTAGCGATCTTATGAAGAAGGGATTTATTAGAAGAAGTGTCTCCGAGTGGGGAGCACTAGTTGTGTTTGCTACTAAGGCAGATGGTTCCCTTCGATTGTGTGTGGACTATCGCGAGTTAAATAAGGCGACGAGGAAGAATAAGTATCCTCTACCACGGATAGATGATTTGTTTGATCAACTGGAAGGAGCGAGAGTGTTCTCCCAGTTGGACCTCGCGACAGGATTTCATCAGCTCCGTGTAGCAGCTGATAGTATAGCTAAAACGGCATTTAGGACGCCGTCTGGGTTCTATGAGTGGTTGGTCATGCCATTCGGGTTGACCAATGCACCAGCATACTTCGTGGATCTTATGAATAGAGTATTCAGAGACCAACTGAACAAGTTTGTTCTTTTGTTCGTAGACGATATCCTTGTTTACTCGAGGACAGAAGAGGAACACAAGGAACATTTGAGAATTGTGTTGGAGGTGTTGAGAAGACACCAATTGAAAGCGAAGTTTTCTAAGTGTCACTTCTGGAGGAGGGAAGTGAGGTTCTTGGGCCATGTTGTTTCAGAGAATGGTATTGCCGTGGACCCTGCGAAGGTGGCTACGGTATAAGATTGGTCTGCGCCCAAGAATGCAAAGGATGTAAGAAGCTTCTTGGGGTTAGCTGGATATTACCGTAAGTTTATCAAAGACTTCTCCAAGACAGCGGCACCGTTGACTCGGTTGACTAAGAAGAATCAAGCCTTCGTTTGGGACGGAGGGTGTGAAAATGCATTCAAGAGTCTAAAGGAAAAGTTGACGCGTGCGCCAGTGTTGGTCATTCCTAAGGGAAATGAAGAGATGACGGTATACACGGATGCTTGTGGTACCGGACTGGGTGCGGTATTGATGCAAGGAGGTAGGGTTGTAGCTTATGCTAGTCGACAGCTAAAGCCACATGAGAAGAAGTATCCTACCCATGATTTGGAATTAGCAGCGATTGTATTTGCGATGAAGATGTGGAGACATTACCTCTTGGGAGAAAGATTTGAGCTGTTTACCGATCATAAATCGTTGAAGTATCTCTTCTCTCAGAAAGATCTGAATCTCCGTCAGCAGAGATGGTTAGAGTTCTTGGCTTCGTATGATTTTGATATCGCGTATACACCTGGGAAGGGTAATGCGGTAGCCGATGCCTTGAGTAGGAGACATGCCAGCTTAGGGGCAATGTTCCTTGAATGGAAGCAGCTGGAGTATATTGCGGGGTTTGATTTCAGACCAAGGTGCGAATTGGATCCAGTTATACTATCTAGCTTGACGATCAGACCCACTTTGATTGAGAGGATTGGTTCCAGTCAAAGGAACGACCCTAATTTATTGGAAGTCATCTCCAAGTTGGAAATGAATATCGATGGGGAGATGGACAAGTATGGGCTTGATCGAGATGGATGGCTTCGGAAGAATGGAAAGCTTGTTGTACCCAATGTCGATGGATTGAGGGATGAAGTGCTTAGAGAATGTCATCACTCAAAGCTAACTATACACCCCGGTGGTAATAAGATGTATAGAGACATGAGACAGACTTACTACTGGGAAGGGATGAAAAGAGACGTTGGGAAGTTTATATCCAAATGCATGAATTGCCAGCTAGTTAAAGCCGAGCAGAAGAAGCCTAGTGGGTTGTTGCAACCATTAGAAATTCCCGAATGGAAGTGGGAACAAGTTTCGATGGATTTTATCGATGGTTTACCGAGGACCAGATCAGGACATGATAGCATTTGGGTAATTGTGGATCGACTGACCAAGAGTGCAAGATTTATACCAGTTAAGTCGACCAGAACGGCAACCAAGTTGGCAGAACTATATATGAAGTGGGTAGTGAGATTTCATGGAGTACCCAAAGGCATTGTGAGTGACCGAGATCCGTTGTTTACTAGTGGATTTTGGAAGAGCTTACAAGAGGCTTTAGGATCAGAATTACATCTCAGTACCGCGTATCATCCTCAGACCGACGGTCAGACGGAGAGGGTGAATCGGATATTGGAAGATCTCTTGAGGGCTTGTATATTGGATTTCGGTGGATCATGGGATGACCATTTGCATCTAATGGAGTTTGCATATAATAATAGCTACCAATCCAGTATTGGTATGGCTCCATATGAAGCTTTGTACGGAAGACCGTGCAACTCACCATCATGTTGGATAGAGACTGGCGAGAAGTTTGTGCTTGGACCAGATGTGGTGAGAGAAACTTCCGATAAGATCAAGATCATTCGGCAACGAATGAAAGCTGCTCAGGATAGGCAGAAAAGCTATGCTGATAAGAGGAGAAGAGACTTGAAATTCTCCGTTGGTGACTTGGTGTTTGTCAAGATCTCTCCGTTGAAAAGCGTGATACGATTTGGCAGGAGAGGCAAGTTGGCACCAAGATTTGTGGGTCCTTTCCAAGTTCTCGAGGAAGTTGGGAATTTGGCGTATAGAGTTGGCTTACCAGAGAAAATGGCAGGAGTTCACAATGTGTTTCATGTTTCCCAACTAAGGAAGTTCGTTCACGACTCAAATATGACTATTTCACCTGATCAGTTAGAGGACTTCGAAGTAGAACCTGAGGCGGTTGAGAACCGCAAGCCGATTCGTATTGTGGGGCATGATACGAAGCAACTTCGAAGAAAGTCGGTGAAGCTAGTCAAAGTTCAGTGGGGCGAGGACGAAAGTGATTGTGCTTGGGAGACAGAAGAGAGCATTAAAAAGGCTTATCCAGAACTCCTTGCCTGGTAAGATTTACTTTGCGATTTAGTTATTCCGCATGCTAGGATAGACTTGTTTTGCTTGTTTTGCATGTTTGATGGTTGTTTTATGATTGATAGGCATGCGGGACCCTTGTGTGTATTTGATTAGGGAATTTCGGGGGCGAAATTTCTTAAGGGGGGAAGAGTGTAACGACCCGTATTCTACACATCATAGGATTGTAGAATATTTATTTCTTTCCCGTGTGAAGTCGTATGGTCATATAACTTTGGGAAACATTTATTTGAGTCATTTCCCCTGTTCATGATTTTTGTCGATTTTTAAATGACCATTTTGCCCCTAGTCAGTACTGTTTTGGCCATAACTTTTGATAGGGAAGGAATTTTGACCTGAAACCACTTCCATTAGATTCGTTTGATGGTTTCTCTTTCCGTAGAGTGGTCATAATAGCCAAACGGACTTACCGTTTGGGAGATATGGCTGAAACAAGGTTTGGAGGCTGAAAAACTGCATAATTGGGCTAAACCGGGTAGTTAGCAATTGGGCCCATAAGAGGATTTCGGGATTGGGGCTGTATAAGGGTTGATTAGGGTTAGAAAATATCCTTTTAGTCATTTTTCCAGCCACCACTTCATTTCATAGAACCCTATTAATGGCCTCTAACCTCTAAATCACTCCAAACCACTCCAAACTTGAAGAAAAGAGATTAGCAACGACAAATCAAGGCAAATCAACACCAAATCGGGATTAGAGCTGCTACAACACCTTGTTATCTTCACCAAATCAGAGATTTATTTCGGATCTTGTTTTATTTGTGGCTAAGGTGAGTGATTAGCTTGCTTTATGCACTAATTGGAGTTATTTGGGGTGATTAGTGCTAATTAGTGTTTTTAGACGAAAATAAATTCTGGAAAAATGTTTATAAAATCATAAATAATGTTTTAGACCTCTGATATGAGTTTGGGTTAATTTGAAGAAGTTTTGCTAATCATATGCTTAAACATGGTTAAGAGGGATTAAGGGAAAACATGGGGTTTTGGCTATGTTTGATCCATTTTATCATATCATATGGTTGTTTTGGTGTTTGAGGTCACTTGTATGTGTTGTTATGACTCTTTGGTATGCTTTATGATTGATTTCAATAGTTAGAATGGTCGAAAACGTCATCGAGAGACGTACAAACACTTGTTGGAAAGTCTCAGGAAAACTGCAGGTTTTCGGAGCGGATCGGAGGAGGGGCTCGGATCGGAAATGGCGATTGGGCAAAGACTCCGAACCGAACTGGAGATTGGCGCGACGCATTTGGCAAAAAGGAAGGCCATGTGTGTGGAACTGGATCGGATTGGCTGAAGGCAAGGTGAACGGATCGGAGTAGGACTAAGGGACCGGATCGGATTAGAATAGGGGACGGAACAGAACAGGGCAACAGGAATTGGGATCGGATCGGAGGGAAGCAACGGATCGGAATGTAGGAAATAGGATCGGATCGAATTGGCATAGGGGGACGGAACCATATAAGGTAACCAAAGCTGGAGCGAAGAATAGAAGGGTGAAGCAACTTGACCCGACCCGGAGTAGACGCTCGACCCGACCCGCTTGAAGGACTCGACCCGACCCGACGTACACTGGGGCGACCTGAAGGATTTCGACCCGAACTGGCGTAGCTTAGGATAACCGATCCGAACCGATGGCGATGAATGAGCATGGATCCGAACCGAATCCAAGAGCAAAGAAGGAAGAACCGAACCGACCAGTATTAACCAATAACCCGAGATGCAAAGGTAGTACAAAAGGAAGTTAGAACCACTTACCAATGGATTTGTGCTTAGCGTTGGTAATAAGTTCACTTCATGATTGGACTTTGCTGCGGGACGTGTGCTAAGGAGTTGTCGATGTCTATGACCTTGGATCACTAGGTGTTGGAGGTAGAGAGACAAACTCGGGCTTTGGATATGGTGCGACTAGGGAGCTACCTACCAATGGAGTGGGGTCATGGAAACGTTGGACGTGATCCCATAGGTATGGCGTTGGTGGTAGTAGGAATGTACATAGTCGTACAAAGTCGAGTTCTGTCGTTTTAGTAAAGTGCTCTAGTGATCGAAGAAGTGGATGTCGTATGCTTTACGCACTGAGTGAGAGATGGGAGGATGGTTGCTATGCTTGATTGTTTGACATACACATCCCCACCCCCGTATATTTACACACCATATGTTAGTGATATCTTAGAGTATTGTACCGTGTAGTACTAACTCTTTGATTGCAGGTCCAGGTTCAGGTGTGACTTAGTATACCTGTTATTATTCTGTTTATGCTTGCTACCACTCATACCAGACTGATGTCTGACCCAGAGTTTTATGTTTCTTCTTATTACTCTGGGTGCTCACACGAGCAGACTAGAGACAGGGATAGCTGGTAGTGCGCTTGGTAGATGGACTGAAGACGAGCAGGAGGCTGCACGTATGATATATAGTTATTCTCCCTGTGTCGTGATCGGTATCTACTTTGGGCATTAGTAGCATACCTATTTTGCTTATCTTAGAGACAGTATTTTGAAGTTGTAATAAGCTGTATTTGATATTTCCGCTACTCTGATGATGTTAGTTCAAGTTTTCAGCTTATGCACTGTCTCATCTATCTTATGTCAAGTATATGTTGGCTATTATATTTTATTCCATGCGCTGTGAGACATATTACAGGTTCTTTATTTGGTTCATCTTCTTTCTTTCTCATTCTTTGGCGACCGTCCCATGCCAATTGGACATGTGTACAGCGCACAATTGGAGTAAATGTCGGTTGGTGCGGGGCGGGCCGTCACAGGCGGCGTCGGCCTGGAGGGGGGGAGGCGGGAAAAATTAAGGTTTGGTTTTTTTTCTTTTGACTGAAGTCAACGAGGGGGGGGGTAAGGAAAGGAGAAGGGATTTATATAATATAATTTAATTAAATTTTCCATATAAAGTACCCTTTACATTTGAATCCCGAATTGAAACCACCGACTGCCGTCCATAGCTAATAACCCCCATTCTGAACACAATGGGACATGTATCGTAGGCTAATTCGATCGTTTTGATCAGTTTTCGTTAAAATCAAAATATAACTCTATATATTGAATTTGAACGTGCATTTCAATTTACAGGGGCCACATACGAACTCTAAAAATTCCCGAAAAATATTTTCTAACTTCGTATTAACGATACGGTCCTAACAAAACTGATTTCGTCAAATTCTGAGATGGTTTGAAAAATGGCCATTTTCCAGTCGATTAAAATCAACTAAAACTGGTCAAACGCGTTTTCCTTTGCCATGCTCACATATTGATTCGAAAAATTACGAATTTTGAAACCTAGCAATAACTAGACATCATGGATCCAACAAAAGAGGTTTCGTCCAAAACCGAGGTCGTTTGCAAAATTTCTATTTTTAAGGGCCAGAATTCCATAGCGACTATTCTGAATTTTCAACTAGGCATATCTTTTTATTCCCGCTATGAAATTTTGATTTTTCGAAATCTTTGGAAAGATATTCTCAAATATATTCTAATATTTTTGGTTTCGCTAAAATCCGGTTTATTTTGAATCCTGTACATTCATTTGAACTTTGAAATCGAATTTTCGAACTACCACGCCATTTCCAATTCCTTTTATAATTAAAAATAAATATTTATATTCTAACGACGATCTATATAAATATATACGTTCTAATTCTATTCAAAATAAATTTCTCGTCGATATTATTTAAAATAATTCATTTTAAATACTCAAAATTCGCTAAAATTGCCAAAATAAAATTTTTAAATTGGCTCAGATTTCCGGGTTATTACATAATATTTATATATTTAGCTTATAGAATAATATCGATAAATTATTCAAATAAATCCCAAAACCAAAAATTTCAAAAACAAATAAATTATTATCGATAAATATGCCCGAATAGTATAACATGACAGATCTGATCGATATCAAATTATAACTCCGCATTAACCCGTTCGAGTCAACCAATATCGAAAATTTATATAGAAAACATTATTAAATTATTAAATAACACTATCGTTTATTCACGATTTCCATAGCGACTATTCTAAAATTCGAATTGGACATAACTAACAATCTATGAAATGACCCGAATGTAACAACCCGGAATTTTAGGACTAAATTAAAATATTATTTTTAATTAATTTAATGGGTTTTGGGCATTTAAAAGAGATTTCATTTTTTTATATATCAAGATTACACTATAAAGACATCATCTTTATTTTCATTTGTTTAAAATCAAAAGGATTAACAATAAGTAGATCACTTTTTGTTGTCATTTTTGTTCTAATTAAAACGTTTATAAACAAAAGTTTCATTTTGTTTACATGAATTGAAATGTACTATTTCATTTACATTAAAAGGTTTTGAAATAAAAGGTATTATTTTTGTTGCATTAAGAGTTTACAAAATAAAATATTCATGACACACAAAGTTTACATTTTTGTGAAATTAGTTTGACACAATACCACAAATAAGGATTAAACAATAAATCTACATTAGAATGTATTTATTTGGAATCTAAAAAGGAAATTGTTTAATAATGAAACAAATGAATTGAAATCGTTTATACACACGCATAAGGAAAATTTAGCAATGAGAACTAAATGGTTGTTATTATAAGTCTTAATTGTGTATTAACATCATTTATATTATTATTCAAATCCATTCTCAATTTTACATAAATGTGCATGCATTCATTTATCTCTTCCACATTTTAAAACATGGTTGCCTCATTTTACCTCTTTGTTTTCCAACCTTTTAAGTCAAATTAATAAAAACATATGATACATTTTAATGCATGCACTTACAAGTCTCTCTCTCTCATTTATATTTACTTTTGAAATTTGAACAAAATTGATAATGCTAAATTTGCAGGCTTTATGATCAATAAGTATTGATTTAAATGAAAATAAAAGAAACGCAAAAAAATTCCGAATATATTAAGAAACAAGATAATAATTTATCCCTATTGTGATTAGACATGGGAAATCAAGTGAAAAAGCGTAAGCAATTATTTATAATATGGAATTGCAATCATGTGTTGACACCATAATATAATTTTTGTCTTCATGTTTTGAAATACGATGTGGGAATTTACACAATATATTGACACTAAATTATAGGTTGTCGTATGTAATTTTATGAAAGATGGAAATAAAATTAGCATTATGTAATTATATGAAATATAATCATATTTTAGTGTCAAAAATTTATGAAATAAAAAGATTTGATTTTGTCATCATGTTTTATTTAAAAGAAATAAAAATTGGATTCTGTTATTGCATTTATTGTCATTATATTGAAGTAAAAAGAATATAAGTTATGTAAGCGAATTGATGTCAATGAGATTAGATTGGAATGTATGTGTAACTCAATATAACATTGTGCTGAAATTTGAAAATTCGAAATCTAAATTGATTGTCAAGTCAATAAATGAACATGCATTTCTTTCCTTTATGTTATCACTCTATTCTTTTCCTACTTTCCTCAAACACCTCCTTTCTTTCCACCCCCTCTGCATTTATTCCTTTCCATTAATTGCCTTTTCCTTAAATTAGAAAACCACTATTTAGACATTTGCTACTTTATTTATTTTGACCGTTTCCTCTCTCTTCACTCTCCACTCTCCAACAAACCGCTCCTCAAACCCATGGCCGCCTAAACTCATCCACCTTCTCTCCTCCTTAGCTACAAATCCACAAAAAAATAAACATATACTTCTTCTGATCTTTTTAAAGCCCTCGGCCTCCTCTACAATTCAATATAAGTTGCTCGATCTGAAACTCACCGTAGCTCGAGTTATGTTGATTCAAAGACTTGAACAAATCTGAGATAATAAAACAAAAATCATGACAACAAATAGAACGTGTTGGAAGAGATTGGATAGATTTCTGAATTCGTTTGGATTTCTTTTTATCTGCTTAAAGCAAGGTGAGGATTCTGAATTTTCAAAATTTAATAATTTAATTGTTTTGATGTTGATTTATTCTTATTTGTACCCATGTAATCTAGAGATGTGTTGTAATCATGTTCGTTTTATCAGATCCATATGTTTGGCGTTGTTATTTTACTTTTGTCGTCAGATCCAACGCATAAATCTGAATTCACGCTTTGATTCATTCATAATTCTAGATCTGACATTACGGATCCAATGTTGCGATACTATCTTTTATTTTGGCATTAGATCAATTATGTAGAATGGTCAATGCGAGGAAATCTCAACTTCTGGGATATGTTGTTTTTGATTTAATTGCGAATGGGAATCTATTATTTGGTTGCAATTTATGATCTTGATTTGATCTTGAATAAAAATCTCATTTTTATTTCTAAATATTTATTTTGTTTTTAATTTACAAATTCTATCTTTAACTTAGGAAGAGTATAGAAATCAAGTTTTCAAATAAAGTTTATATTTTATTTGTTGTTCATGGATTTGGGTTTTCATTAGATATGAGATTTGAATAAAATCACATTTTTCATGAATCACATGAAACTTGGAATTTATCAAATCAAGAGTTAGTAAAAAAAAGTAAAAAAAAAAATCTCATTTTTCCTAATCCACATTAAAATGGATTTTTATTAGGATTTGGATTTCCAACAAAATAATATCTTATTGACTTATATAAAAATTGGGTTTTGGTTGAATTTGGTTTTTTTTCAACAAAAAGAAAGAAAAACACAAATTTCGGATGTCATTTTCATTATAAATAAAAAGACAACATTTTGGTTAAAAAATAAAAAGACTTCATTTAGTTGATAATAAAAAAAATGACAATTTACACCGTCATTTAGTTGAATTAGAAGGAGAACATTTATTTCAGTTCCATGGAAATATTAAAAAGGACATTCCATATTATTTTCGTTTGTTAAACAGAAAGACATCATTTTGTTTGATAAAAAGAAGAATGACATTTATTTCACCTTATTTAGTTGGAATATAAAAACGACATTTTACATCGTCATTTAGTTGGATAATGAAAAATAGACATTGGTTACATTGTCAATTAGTTAGGAATGAAAAGTTGACATTGTTTACATTGTCAATTTGCTAGAAATTAAATGGACATTTTTACATTATTGCTAAAAAGAAATGACACAAAGTTATTCACTTTTGTGTAAGTAGAACGACACACAAAATTATCCTTTTTGCTTGCATTGGAAATGAACACACCCAACTTATTCATTTTTTGTAATTGAATGAACACACACAAATTATACATTTTTGTGCAATCAAATGTAAAAGAACGACAAAATATTCATTTTGTCAAATATAAAAAAAAGTGTGACAACCCGAATTTTAATAACATATTAAAATCATAAATCAAGGCAGAATTAAATTTTAAAATAAGAATCAAGGGAAATTGGTTGCGCCATTGCGTTCGTCTCGAAATTATACATGAAATAGAGTCTGAGTTTTCGAAAATCGGAGTCCGTATGACTAAGTTATGGCCTGTACAAGTTTCAGCAGACTTTCAGGCAGACTGACCCTAGGTCGACTGTAGTGTCGACTGCACTGTCGACTCCCCCCCTAAGGTCGATTGTAGTGTCGACCTCCCCCCTTTACAGGTCGACCTGGTCGGTCTGGTGTGGCCCAGAACCCATTTTTGAGGCTCGGGATGAGTTTTGCTGGTCCGGATTGACTCTAGGGATGATCTAAGGGCCTAAATGAGTTCCTACATCTATAAATACAACCTAAGGCCTAACCCTAATTCACTACAACATGTCTAGCCACTATTATACTACTAAAATCCCCCTTGGTCATGGCCGCCGTCTCTAATCTTCTTCTTAAGTTTTCATACGCAATCCAATGCAAAGATGAAGACTTCTACAACAATTCAAGGAGATGAATTAACAACTCTACAACGTTTTAACATTGATTTCAGTTCTTAAATTCGCTAGCCATGCTAAGTAAGTTCCGGTTACTTTTTCGATTAAAATACTTAATTTTAATATGGCTATGGAATAAAGTGTAATTGGATATAAGCATGTTTATCAATTCAGATCTATTCATGTTTATCTTTGAACCTTGAGTTTTGAGACTTGTTCACCTCCATTCTTATGTCTAGTTCATGCTCTATTCAGTCGTTGTAAATCAGTTTCTTGGATTCATGTTGATATTATTATCAAGATCTAATCTTTATGCCTATCATGATGATTTACGCTGTTTTCTCTCTGATCTTGTTTTATTGCAAAATTCTACCTTTCCCCTATTTATTTTCTTTTGATGAACCTAGATCAATTTCGGTTCGAGGCCTAAAACACAATTTTGCGTACGATTGAATACGGGGAAAAGTATGGGAAACTACCTATTTGGATATATGCGATTGGTGTAATTGATGGCATAACGTGAAAATTGGATATATGTGTATTATTGCCATTAATATGAAATTTGATAATTGGGGTATCGCCATTAAAATGGTAATTGCAAGAATTGGGATTGGCATATGTAATTTAGCTAGAACTTGATAGGTGTAAATTGGCATAAATTGGGCATACATATAAAATGGCATGAACTGAACATGTGTAAATTTGGTATGAATTAGGCATATGTAAAACGGACATGTAATCTAGAACTTGGGCATAAGTTGATTAGGTGAGATTTGTAGTTGAAACACATATGATAATTTATGTCTTGAAAATGGGTTAATATGAACACGCCTAAGTGGGTTTTGGGTAGTTGGAATGTAATAGCCTTAAAGGAGGGATAAATATAAATTGGGGTAAGTTGCCTTTAATGACATAAGATAAATTATGGTAAAATTGGTATGATTTTTGCATACCATTAATTGATGAACATAATTGAGTCAATTATGGACATCGTTAAATTAGAAATTAATTAATAATTTGAATAGGGAAATTATTAAGACTGGGGAATATGATTATAAGTGATAATCAGTGCTTAGGACACGAGGTTAGACTCATTTGTGACATAAAACTGCCCGGACCCGCCCGGCAAATCCAGTAGTCACAAATGGTAGCCCAATGTGAGAGGTCCTAGGCCCAAATTAAAAGTGTAACAGTTGTAAAGACACGAGGTTAGACTCTTTTATGGTGTAAGACTGCCCGGACCCGCCCGGCAAATCCAGCTCCCATAAATGTCAGTCTAATGTGAGAGGTCTTTATAGGGTTACGGCCTTAATGAATTAAGAAATACTTAACCAGATAAACATGTGGTGGGACATGGGGGTTAAGTGGGTGACATGTGGGTGACATGTGGAAATACGAATAGCAATACTTAACCAACATAACATGGTAATTAGACCAGTGGGTAGGGTTAAGTAAACTAAGAACACTTAACCAATATGGTATGAATGGGTGGGTTAAGTAATATGATTAGGCTAATGACACTTAACCAATATGGTATGAATGGGTGGGTTAAGTAATATGACCAGGCTAATGACACTTAACTGTTATGACATGAATGGTTGAGTTAAGTAAATCTTAATTAATGCCTAAGTGGGAATGATAACTTATGGAATAAAGTAAGTTAGGCGGAATAATAGATAAGATGAGATAACTTATGTAATAAGGAAAGATGTGATTCAATATAGATAAAGCAATATGTAAAGAGAAGAATGAATTTACAATTGAAGGCGACATAATTTATATTATAAAAAGGAACAAAACATTGGTTAGGTTGGATAATCCTCTGAGTATCAATCTGATGTTGATTCCGGTATTCGGGGTTGGTATTTAGGGAATTATTCTCTCTCCCCAGTGAGTTTGTAAGTTAAGGGGTACTTGGTTGTAAAGGTTGAATAAGAACATGTTATTATACCATAACGGGGGTTAATGTATGAATCATAGGAATAACATGTAGTGGGCTTATTAATGGACTTAATATAGTGCAAGTTAAGAATTGAACTAATAAGCAATGTTGAAGGATGGCATAAATGGAAATAACCAAGTTAAATAATAAGACTGATGAGGCAGCACAAGCACATAGTTAATGGATAAACATAGGGTCTAATGGCAGATAAAGCCAAGGCGCTTGACGTAGGGGGTAATATGAATGACATGTAAAATATAACTTATAAGCACTTAACCAAGATAAAGCATGTATTAAGACATGAGGATGATGTAGGGGTTAAGTAGGGGACATGTGTAACATGTAAGACATAACTAGGGTATACTTAACCAAAATTTAAGCATGTAAGTGGACATGAATAAGAAGGGGTTAAGTAAGAATTACTAGAGGGGACCAAGCATAGGAGGGAAGCTTGTGTCGAGGAAAGGGGACCCCTTTCAGACCAGTAGCCCATTACGTATCTTTGTGAGCTCGACCCATGTCGAGGACGGGACACGCATACTGGGTTTGATTGTAAGAGGTCAAAACGGGTTAGCGGTGGCAATGCAAGTCCAACGGGTTTCATATGCGTGTGTGGACCCGGGCTGGTAGGTAAGACGTTGTTGCATCGTGTAGGTATAAGTCGTGCATCTCTATTGTATCGGGTTGCCACTTTGGGGAGTGATACACCCCACTGTGGGGCCAGCACGGGTATCTACGAGTTACGGAGCCGATCGAATGGGAAGGGTAGTGGGTACGACTAGTGGAGATAGGAGCAGGCGGCACCTATGACAGCAGCTAGGAGTACAGCTACCATATTATGAATATTGTAATTAGAATGGGGAGGGTAGTGGGTACCACTAATGGAGATAGGAGCAGGCGGCACCTAGACAGCAGCTAGGGGTACACGAAACTACCACTATTATTATCATTAATGTTTAGTAGGCAGGATCACCTTGTTATATAACACGGGCTACTAGTTGGGACACTAGTAGGGGGTAAGGATCCTTGTTACATAGGACATTAGTTGGATTACTAGTAAGAATACGGATCATTCCTTGTAAGACACTTGTGAGGATGCTAGTTAGGTGGTGCAGAGCAAATAGATATCAAAAAAATCTTTTAATGGCGAAGCAGAGGAATCGTGATATGTTTGATAGGAATCTTATGAAATTATACTTAGTTTATCTTGAATGCGAACCTTGCGATGTTACTTGACAAAAATTACATCTTAGTTATCTTGCATGTTGCTTATCTTGTCATCATGCTTATGTTTACTTTCAGTTTACTCATGCCATATTATCCTTAACTATTTTTGTGCTGAAAGTCACTAGGACTTACTCAGTCTTTATGACTGACCCGTTTTGTTTCGCCTCTTTTTCTTCCGTACCCCCCCCAATAGGTTCGCAGGGTGGGAATACAGCTTAGTTCAGATCTTACCAAGCTCCAAGGCTCTTTCATGTATGGCTTGGATTTCTCTTGGCTATGGCTTGCTTTTCTTTATTGGGGAATACTACAATTTGTTTTTATGCTTCTTTGTTTTTGAGAAGGACAGATATTTTAACTATGTAATTGGGTATTGGAAGTTGATGGGCTTTTATTGTAAACAATCATATTCGATAAATGATTTTAAGTACTTCCACTTTACTCTCCGCTGTTTTATATATGTCTGTCTTGTAATATTTCTGTTCCAGTACCCATAATGCTCCATTGAAGTTAAGGCATTCCCTTTGTGGGTGACCTTAATGGATGTGGGGTGTTACAGAAAGATAAAAATATAAGAATGACAAAAGATTCATTTTGACAAATGTAAAAGAATGACAAGAATATGCATTAGAATGAAGTTACATTTTTATTAGAAAGGGTAGATTAAAATAAAATGAACATAACGATATTTTTGGCGTTATATTAAGAAAAGAACATAACGATATTTTTAGCGTCATAGTTAGAAAATGTATACAACATATTTTTTGTGTTGTGGTTAGAAATAAGGGACATAACATATTTTAGCACTGTAATTAAGATATGAGCATTACGGTTTTTTATTAGGTTGTTGAAAAAGTGAAATAAATATATTATAGTTTTAATGTTGCATAACATTGCATATGAAATAAAAGAGTTGCATTAAGTTGCATATGAAGAAAATTATTGTTAATGTCATACATTGCGTATGAAATGAAATATAGTTATTTGTTAATGTCATACATTGCATATGAAATGAAATATAATTATTGTTAATGTTATACATTGCATATGAAATAAAAGAGTTGCATTAAGTTGCATATGAAGAAAATTATTGTTAATGTCATACATTGCATATGAAATGAAATATAGTTATTTGTTAATGTCATACATTGCATATGAAATGAAATATAATTATTGTTAATGTCATACATTGCATATGAAATAAAAGAGCTGCATTAAGTTGCATGTGAAGAAAATTATTGTTAATGTCATACGTTGCATATGAAATGAAATATAGTTATTTGTTAATGTCATACATTGCATATGAAATGAAATATAGTTATTTATTAATGTCATACATTGCATATGAAATAAAAGAGTTGCATTAAGTTGCATATGAAGAAAATTATTGTTAATGTCATACATTGCATATGAAATGAAATATAGTTATTTGTTAATGTCATACATTGCATATGAAATGAAATTTACATATTTATTATGTAAACGAAAGTATGAACTTGCATTGTAAATGAAATTTACATTTTTATATGTAAACAAAAGTAGGAATGTGCATTGATAATAAAGATCGCATTTTTATTATGTAACTTAGAATGAGAACTTGCATTGCAAATAAAAATTACATTTCTATTTGAACTAAAGATATAATATTTGCTATGCAAATAAAAAAATATTATTACATTTTTATTTGAAACTATGATATGCAATTGGCGATGAAAATAAAAATTATATTTTTATTTGTAACTATGATATGAAATTTGACAAGCGAACAAAATTTACATTTCCCAATGTAGCTATGATATGGGATTTTCTATGCGAACAAAATTTACATTTTTATACGTAACTATAAATGAGAATTTGCACCGTAAATTAGAATTACATTTTTATTATGTAATTAAAGTGCGATATTACATTGTAAATTAAAATTATATCTTTATGATGTAACTTAAGATTGGAATTTACATTGCCATTATAAAAAGTCAAGATCATTTTGGTTTTGCCTTGAAAGAGATAAGAATTATTATTTTTGTTTGGCATTAAAAGAATAGCAAAATTATTATTTTTGTTACGTTGAAATTAAAAAAACAAAAATATATTCATTTGCATAGAAATGAAGTTGTCACCAAATTTATATTGCATTTTTGTTAGAAAATGAAGTGACACAAAAATACTCATTTTTGTTAAATTATAAATGACGTACAAAAAGATATATTCATGTTTGTCGTAATGAGAATGAAACACAAAAATACCTATTTTTGCTGAAATTGGAATGATAAACAAAATATATATTTTGTGTATAAGATATGTATGGAAATTGAAAAATAAAGGAAAACATGGTTGTGTGTGATGGTATATATCAATGTTGGAAATTAATAAGAAATTTGTTGTTAGCAAGATATAGTGTAATAAAATACATTTCATTACACATTATAAACATATCGACAGGTTGTGAAACAAAACATTTATTACTTGTTGTGTAAATTACATTAAGGAAATGGAATTTGATTATTTTTATATAAACAAAAATAAAGATTGATTGTTATAAATTAGAAATAACGATATGAAATGATTTCCAACTTATATATATACGAGAATTATTTGGAAAGTCCGAGTCTATCTCATTCCAAATAATTTGAACGACGTTTAAAATTCAAGAGTTGGAGACGGCGATCGAAGACCGACGATCTTCACATCAAATGGACAACGACTGCTGATGCCCGTGATTGGAGTAGCTACCTTGAAGCGGCTACAGTGGTGGTCATCCGGACGTAGTGTTGATTTGTACGGATTTGACTTTCGCTCAGACCCAGAGCATAAGCTTATAAATGGATTGTGTGTCTGACATCGTACTCCATTAAATATCATGTTATTAATCTTATGTCGAATGTATGGATGTTTGGTGACGGAGAATTTATTCTCTTGCTTAACACCCATTCATATATTTCGGCAAAGGATTGGTAGTGTGATATGGAGTGACGATGTGGCATGCTAAGATGCATATAATCAAGGCTTTGTTGAAAAGCAGGCCTTGTGGGATGATCAAAGCATAGTCTGTTAGGCATAGCTTTGTGTATAGCATGACATCGTGAGCCTCACACACCGACGGAGTCTAAAATGGGAGAAGGGAACGCAGGGAGAGCAGCACATTTCTTTCTAGCAAGAAGTGGTGTTTGGGCTTTAACACGGCCCGGCATTTTACTTATGTGGATGTTGGAATGAGGCGCCTCGGATGATAGGTTCTATAGGACTGGGAAACGTGTGTTCAGGAATAACTAATCCGCAACTTGTATGGTCCACCGGCCTTGCAGCTTTCCAAGGGTTCACTGCAGGGGATCCTGAGACATTAGCTAGAGTGTCTCGAAACAGTAGGAGCTCCTCCATAGCCTTGACTCATGATGGAAACCAATTTCCAATACGACCCTACGAATTTGATTGTATTACTAGTATGGAGGCATAGTAGTATGGGATACTATTCTTCCTAGGATTTATACATTTACTTTGAAATGTTTTGATATATAATAATAATAATAATATTAATCCCGTATTTGTCGTATTTAGCATGTTTAATCACTATAAGGTAAAACCCTATCCTTTGGTTTGTGTTGCATTGTGTGATGGGACCTGGTTCTTATGGTGATTCCATTTTTCTCAAAAGCATGACGTTGTTGTACGATTCACTTATTATTTGTTCTGACACTTTTATAAATGGCAATCCATTGGAATAAACCCGTTCCGCGTTAGCGGCGTGGTCTTTGGATTTGTCCTATTACTAGTGATTAATTAGTTAAGAATTCTCACACCAGTCCCATGACTGACCCATTGTTTGTTTCCACCTTTGCAAACTCGGGTGCCCTCTTTTCCACATGGGCAGTCGAGTAGTTTGTCTACAGGTTTATCTCTTTAGCAGGATCCTGGATTGAAGCTTAAAGCTGTGTCCAGAACATTGGAAGTCTTCCGCTGCCTAAGTTATTTTGTTTCCACTGCAATGTTTTATGATATTGTAATTTATCTTCCGCAATAATTTTATTCAATGTACTCTGATATTCTGTACTCTGATGTTACGCTATTATGATGTAATAAAAGTCTGTTGTTGTTGTTTTGATGTGTTGTATTTCCAAAGTTAACGTAGGCGGGATTTGAACGGTTTTGGTCGATTTTGCGATCGATTAAGGCCGGGAGAAATCTGACTTGTTACAGTTGGTATCAGAGCTTTGGTTAGCTCAAATCTTTGGGGTACAACTCGTTAGAACTAAACAAAAGACTCAACAGAGATTGGATTAGTAATATCCAATAAGAATAATCATTAGAGATAGGATCAGCAGTATCTTGGGATGAGAAAACTCATTAGAGATGGGGTTAGTAATGCTCTAGAATGAGTTGGGAGTATTACGTATACGAGAGAGCGTAACCGTGACAAAGTATACGAGCTTGCTGTCTTCTTTTCTTAGCTTCGTTTCTTTTCGAGGATGAAAAGATTTTAAGTAGGGGAGATTGTAACAACCCGGAATTTTAGGACTAACTTAAAATATTATTTTTAATTAATTTAATGGGTTTTGGGCATTTAAAAGAGATTTCATTTTTTTTATATCAAGATTACACTGTAAAGACATCATCTTTATTGTCATTTGTTTAAAATCAAAAGGATTAACAACAAGTATAACACTTTTTATTGTCATTTGTGTTTTAATTAAAAAGTTTATAAACAAAAGTTTCATTTTATTTACATGAATTGAAATGTACTATTTCATTTACATTAAAAGGTTTTGAAATAAAAGGTATTATTTTTGTTGCATTAAGAGTTTACAAAACAAAATATTCATGACACACAAAGTTTACATTTTTGTGAAATTAGTTTGACACAATACCACAAATAAGGATTAAACAATAAATCTACATTAGAATGTATTTATTTGGAATCTAAAAATGAAATTGTTTAATAATGAAACAAATGAATTGAAATCGTTTATACACACGCGTAAGGAAAATTTAGCAATGAGAACTAAATGGTTGTTATTATATGTCTTAATTGTGTATTAACATGATTTATATTATTATTCAAATCCATTCTCAATTTTACATAAATGTGCATGCATTCATTTATCTCTTCCACATTTTAAAACATGGTTGCGTCTTTTTACCTCTTTGTTTTCCAGCCTTTTAAGTCAAATTAATAAAAACATATGATACATTTTAACGCATGCACTTACAAGTCTCTCATTTATATTTACTTTTGAAATTTGAACAAAATTGATAATGCTACATTTGCAGGCTTTATGATCAATAAATGTTTATTTAATTGAAAAGAAAAGAAACGCAAAAAAATTCCGAATATATTAAGAAACAAGATATTAATTTATCCCTGTTGTGATTAGACATGGGAAATCAAGTGAAAAATCGTAAGCAATTATGTATAATACGGAATTGCAATCATGTGTTGACACCATAATATAATTTTTGTCTTCATGTTTTGAAATACGATGTGGGAATTTACATAATATATTGACACTAAATTATAGGTTGTCATATGTAATTTTATGAAAGATGAAAATAAAATTAGCATTATGTAATTATATGAAATATAATCATATTTTAGTGTCAAAAATTTATGAAATAAAAAGATTTGATTTTGTCATCATGTTTTATTTAAAAGATATAAAAATTGGATTTTGTTATTGCATTTATTGTCATTATAATGAAGTAAAAAAGAATATAAGTTATGTAAGCGAATTGATGTCAATGAGATTAGATTGGAATGTATGTGTAACTCAATATAACATTGTGTTGAAATTTGAAAATTCGAAATCTGAATTGATTGTCAAGTCAATAAATGAGCATGCATTTCTTTCCTTTATGTTATCACTCTATTATTTTCCTACTTTCCTCAAACACCTCCTTTCTTTCCACCCCCTCTGCATTTATTCCTTTCCATTAATTGCCTTTTTCTTAAATTAGAAAACCACTATTTAAATATTTGCTACTTTATTTATTTTGACCGTTTCCTCTCTCTTCACTCTCCACTCTCCAACAAACTGCTCCTCAAAACCATGGCCGCCTAAACTCATCCTCCTTCTCTCCTCCTTAGCTACAAATCCACAAAAGAATAAACATATACTTCTTCTAATCTTTTTAAAGCCCTCGGCCTCCTCTACTATTCAATATAAGTTTCTCGATCTGAAACTCACCGTAGCTCGAGTTATGTTGATTCAAAGACTTGAACAAATCTGAGATAATAAAATAAAGAACCATGACAACAAATTGAATGTGTTGGAAGAGATTGGATAGATTTCTGAATTCGTTTGGATTTCTTTTTATCTGCTCAAAGCAAGGTGAGGATTCTGAATTTTCAAAATTTAATAATTTAATTGTTTTGATGTTGATTTATTCTTGTTTGTACCCATGTAAACTAGAGATGTGTTGTAATCATGTTCATTTTATCAGATCCATATGTTTGGCGTTGTTATTTTACTTTTGTCGTCAGATCCAACGCATAAATCTGAATTCACGCTTTGATTCATTCATAATTCTAGATCCGATATTACGGATCCAGTGTTGCGATACTATCTTTTATTTTGGCGTTAGATCAATTATGTAGAATGGTCAATGCGAGGAAATCTCAACTTTTGAGATATGTTGTTTTTGATTTGATTGCGAATGGGAATCTATTATTGGGTTGCAATTTATGATCTTGAATAAAAATCTCATTTTTATTTCTAAATATTTATTTTGTTTTTAATTTATAGATTCTATCTTTAATTTAGGAAGAGTATAGAAATCAAGTTTTCAAATAAAGTTTATATTTTATTTGTTGTTCATGGATTTGGGTTTTCATTAGATATGAGATTCGAATAAAATCACATTTCTCATGAATCACATGAAACTTGGATTTTATCAAATCAAGAGTTAGTAAAAAAAAGTAAAAAATAAAATAAAAAAAATCTCATTTTTCCTAATCCACATTAAAATGGATTTTTATTAGGATTTGGATTTCCAACAAAATAATATTTTATTGGCTTATATAAAAATTGGGTTTTGGTTGAATTTGTTTTTTTTTTTTTAACGAAAAGAAAGAAAAACACAGATTTCGGATGTCATTTTCATTATAAATAAAAAGACACCATTTTGGTTAAAAAATAAAAAGACTTCATTTAGTTGATAATAAAAAAATGACAATTTACACCGTCATTTAGTTGAATTAGAAGGAGAACATTCATTTCAGTTCCATGGAAATATTAAAAAGGACAATCCATATTATTTTCGTTTGTTAAATAGAAAGACATCATTTTGTTTGATAAAAAGAAGAACGACATTTATTTCACCTTATTTAGTTGGAATATAAAAACGACATTTTACATCGTCATTTAGTTGGATAATGAAAAATAGACATTGGTTACATTGTCAATTAGTTAGGAATGAAAAGTAGACATTGTTTACATTGTCAATTTGCTAGAAATTAAATGGACATTATTACATTGTTGCTAGAAAAGAAATGACACAAAGTTATTCACTTTTGTGTAAGTAAAACGACACACAAAATTATCCTTTTTGCTTGCATTGGAAATGAACACACCCAACTTATTCATTTTTGTGTAATTGAATGAACACACACAAATTATACATTTTTGTGCAATCAAATGTAAAAGAATGACAAAATATTCATTTTGTCAAATATAAAAGAAAGATTAAAATATAAGAATGACAAAAGATTCATTTTGACAAATGTAAAAGAATGACAAGAATATGCATTAGAATGAAGTTACATTTTTATTAGAAAGGGTAGATTAAAATAAAATGAACATAACGATATTTTTGGCGCTATAGTAAGAAAAGAACATAACGATATTTTTAGCGTCATAGTTAGAAAATGTATACAACATGTTTTCAGTGTTGTGGTTTAAAATAAGGGACATAACATATTTTAGCACTGTAATTAAGATATGAGCATTACGGTTTTTTAGTAGGTAGTTGAAAATGTGAAATAAATATATTATAGTTTTAATGTTGCATAACATTGCATATGAAATAAAAGAGTTGCATTAAGTTGCATATGAAGAAAATTATTGTTAATGTCATACATTGCATATGAAATGAAATATAGTTGTTTGTTAATGTCGTACATTGCATATGAAATGAAATATAATTATTGTTAATGTCATACATTGCATATGAAAAAAAAGAGTTGCATTAAGTTGCATATGAAGAAAATTATTGTTAATGTCATACATTGCATATGAAATGAAATATAGTTATTTGTTAATGTCATACATTGCATATGAAATGAAATATAATTATTGTTAATGTCATACATTGCATATGAAATAAAAGAGTTGCATTAAGTTCCATATGAAGAAAATTATTGTTAATGTCATACATTGCATATGAAATGAATTATAGTTATTTGTAATGTCATACATTGCATATGAAATGAAATATAGTTATTTGTTAATGTCATACATTGCATATGAAATAAAAGAGTTGCATTAAGTTGCATATGAAAAAAATTATTGTTAATGTCATACATTGCATATGAAATGAAATATAGTTATTTGTTAATGTCATACATTGCATATGAAATGAAATTTACGTTTTTATTATGTAAACGAAAGTATGAACTTGCATTGTAAATGAAATTTACATTTTTATATGTAAACAAAAGTAGGAATGTGCATTGATAATAAAGATCACATTTTTATTATGTAACTTAGAATGAGAACGTGCATTGCAAATAAAAATTACATTTTTATTTGAACTAAAGATATAATATTTGCTATGCAAATAAAAAAATATTATTACATTTTTATTTGAAACTATGAAATGCAATTGGCGATGAAAATAAAAATTATATTTTTATTTGTAACTATGATATGAAATTTGGCAAGTGAACAAAATTTACATTTCCCAATGTAGCAATGATACGGTATTTTCTATGTGAACAAAATTTACATTTTTATACATAACTATAAATGAGAATTTGCACTGTAAATTAGAATTACATTTTTATTATGTAATTAAAGTACTATATTACATTGTAAATTAAAATTATATTTTTATGATGTAACTTAAGATTGGAATTTACATTGTCATTATAAAAAGTCAAGGTCATTTTGGTTTTGCATTGAAAGAGATAAGAATTATTATTTTTGTTTGGCATTAAAAGAATAGCAAAATTATTATTTTTGTTACATTGGAATTAAACAAACAAAAATATATTCATTTGTATAGAAATGAAGTTGACACCAAATTTATATTGCATTTTTGTTAGAAAATGAAGTGACACAAAAATACTCATTTTTGTTAAATTATAAATGACGTACAAAAAGATATATTCATGTTTGTCGTAATGAGAATGAAACACAAAAATACCTATTTTTGCTGAAACTGGAATGTTACACAAAACATATATTTTGTGTATAAGATATGTGTAACACCCCACATCCGCTACGGTCACTCACTAAGGGAATGCCATAACATCGGTGGAGTATTTTAAGTGAATATAGAATAGAAAAATTACAACAAGACAGATATAAGTAATACTTGAGAATTTAAAACATCATTTCATTGTAGCGGAAAGTAAAACATGTTTGGTTACACCAAAACCATAAACAAGAGTCACGTACATAATATCCATTCAGATAAAACAAAAGTACATAATCCCACTACATAACTTAATAGCCATAATAGAAAAGATAAACTGAGCTTTACATCCACGGTCCAAGCTCCAAAAGATAGATAAAGCAGTCTGGTCAAAGCCCACTAGTGCTAGTCCCACTCTGATAATCTGAGGGTTGGGAAAAAGATAAAAACAACGGGGTCAGACATAAGTCTGAGCGATTCCTATAGCTTTAACAATACAATCACTAAAGTAACCAGAGTAAGACATAAGCTTGATATACGGTAACGACTGGGGATAAATGGCTACACGAAGCAGCCAACTAGACTTAGGATGAACTAAGATAACCGTAAAGGCGCATTTACCCACCCAAGGATAATTACTACACTGCACCACCCCAGATCTACCCACCCAAGGGTAATTCCTACACTGCACCACACCAGTTCTACCCACCCAAGGGTAATTCCTACTTAAGGTTGATCCCACTAAGTGTACTTAGTAATTTTTAATAGTAGTTTCGTGTACCCCTAGCTGACTACATAGGTGTCGTCTGCCCCTATCTCCACTAGGTGTACCCACTACTCCCCAAGCGATCGGCTCCCTAACGTAGATACCCGTGTTGGCCCCACAGTGGGGTGCATCATTCCCCAAAGTGGCAACCTGATAATATCAACGATGCACGGCTTATACCTACACGATGCAACAACGTCTTACTTACCAGCCCGGGTCCACACACGCATATAAAACCCGTTGGACTTGCGTTGCCACCGCTAACCCGTTTTGGCCTCTTACAGTCAAGCCCAATATGCGTGTCCCGTCCTCGACTTGGGTCGAGCCCACAAAGATACGTTTGGTATATTGGTTGAAATGGGCCCCCACAAGCTACCCACCTAAGCTTGTCATTTCTAGTGAATCCCACTTAACCCTTTAACCATGTCCACTTACATGTTATAAATTTTGGTTAAGTCTTTTAATCATATTTTAATTGCCACTCAAGGCACCCACTAGATTTCCACATGCCACCCAAGACACTTACTTGATTCCCACATGCCACCCAAGGCACTTACTTAACCCTTTAATCATGCTTAATTACATGTTCCACTTTGGTTAAGTATTCTAATCGTATTTTCTATTGCCACCCAAGGCAACCCACTAGTTTCCTCATGCCACCCAAGGCACCCCCACTAGTTACTACATGCCACCCAAGGCACCCACTTAACCCCTCATGCCCCACTACATGCTAATTTGGTTAAGTGTTTCTTACTTAATTAAGATCGTAACCTTTGTAAAGACCTCTCACATTAGACTGTCTTTTATGGCAGCTGGATATGCCGGTTGGTTCCGGGCAGCCTTACACCATAACAGAGTCTAACCTCGTGTCTTTACACTTGTCACGTATTTAGTTTATGACTAAGACCTCTCACATTGGGCCCATCATTTGTAGCCGCTGGATTTGCCGGTCGGTTCCGGGCAGTCTTATGCTACAAAAGGGTCCAACCTCGTGTCTTAGTCGATTAATTACACCTAATTAATCACCCCCATAATTTGTATTAATTATCCCTAATTAATTACCAATTTCAAGAATATGGGTAGACCTAACTCAATAGGTAAATTCCCAATTCCATAATATGGGTAGACATAACTTAATAGGTAAATTCCCAATTATGTCCATTCACTTTATGTTATGCTTAAGCATACCCATTTCACACCATTTTATTAACATGCATATTAACCCCATCGTTCCCCACGTAATTCGTTCTCATAACATGACATAATAAAGGGAAGATTCATCACAAATGCCATGGGTTTAACCAACATAGCATATAACTTTATCATGGGTTTAAAAGGTGTCAACTTGCATATATGAGCATACATTAAACCCAACTAGCATTTAACCCAAACTTGCATGAAGCACATATGTCACAAAGGGGTAACTTGCATATGATTCTTATGTCATACAAAGGTGTGAACTTGCATAGCATGTCACATGTTAACTTGCATATAACCAAACACATAACTTGCCTAACATGTTACATATGAACTTGCATATAATCATGCACATAACTTGCATATAACCAAACACATAACTTGCATAACATGTTACATATGAACTTGCATATAATCTCACATATAGCTTGCATAACATGTTACATATGAACTTGCATATAATCTCACATATAGCTTGCATAACATGTTACATATGAACTTGCATATAATCTCACATATAGCTTGCATAACATGTTACATATGAACTTGCATATAATCTCACATATAGCTTGCATAACATGTTACATATGAACTTGCATATAATCTCACATATAGCTTGAATAACATGTTACATATGAACTTGCATATGTATGTATGACATACAAAGGTAAACTCGCATATGTTATGCATATCACTAATCCAACCAACTTGCATAGATTATGCATATTATAGATCCAAACTCATAGGTTAAACTTGCATGTCATGTCACTTATTTCACACATGATCCTAGCATAAAACCAAGCATTTAACTTGCATAAAACCAAACACTTAGCATGCATAAAACCAAATACTTAGCATGCATAAAACCCACCACTTAACATGCATAAACCCAAACACTTAGCATGCATAAAACCAAATACTTAGCATGCATAAAACCAACCACTTAACATGCATAAACCCAAACACTTAACTTGCATAAACATAGTGTCATCATGAATAAGTGTTAAACATAGTGATTAGCAAACTAGCATCATAACATATGACCTAAAACCCATTGATTCGCAAGCAAAACCATATGATCTCATCACATCTCATCTACTTAGTTTAGCAATTGGTTATTAAAGTGATAGAAACTCACCACTAAACTCCAATAAGCAAACCCTTGCCAAAAATCACCCAAAAACTCTAGCCTTGAAAATAAATCTTGCAACTTGATGATGAATGCAAGCTAATGATCACTCATACAACTTAAAAATGCTTGTATGAACATGAAAGCCTTCATAGAAATAGTTTAGAAAGAGGATGGAGGCTAGGGTATTGAGTGGAGGCCATGATCATAGAAAATTTTGGCATAGTTTAGTTAGAGGATAGGATTATGACCATTTAGGGCTAGCTTAGGGTCTTATTTATGGGATTAGGATGTGTTTTAGACCCTTAGATTAACCCTAGGTTAGTTTAGGTCCGTCAGATTTCGTCCCAATCCCTCCAACCCAGCCCAAAACTCAACCAGGTGCACCCAGGCCAGAATCAGCCGACAGGGCAAGTCGACAGCCTTGTCGACAGCCAAGTCGACAGGCATGTCGACAGGCAAGTCGACAGCCCTGTCGACAGCCAATTCGACTTGGCTGGGAGGGAGTTTTCCCGCCTGGCCCCCCATTTATGCATGTTTCGAAATTCAAATTTTCCCGAAAACTTCTTTGGGCCTTAACCGGGTCATACGGACTCCGATTTACAAAATTTCGGACTCTATTTCGTGTATTTTTCCGAGAAGAACACAATGACGTAACCCGTTTCCCCTAATTCTCACATCTGAGATTATTAATTCTGTAATTAGTGAATATTAGTATTAACTGAAATTCGGGGTGTTACATTCTCCCCTCCTTAAAGGATTTCGTCCCCGAAATCTCTAAGCTAAGGAGAATGCATATCCTACCATCCAAACAACCATCTACTCAACCCATCAAACACGGGAATCCATTGTCCTTAAAACAATTTCTAATGATGTATGAGCATATGCAAAAAGTGTGTGTATATGTTCCCTATCTAATGTATGAACATATGCAAACTATGATAGTGCCATGCATCCGATATGTATGCGAGAGAACCCTATCGACACATACTCTATCTATATGAGTGCACAATCATTCACCAAAATGCATCATCCATATGATAACACAACCATTATACATCCATCAATTTAGCTACCTACACACAATTATATGCAATATGCAATATGAAGTGACTGAGCCGATCTAGTGTCTAGAGTGTGTGTATATGCATCCACGAGCAACCACTAGCAAACACTTGCATCCACATGCATCCATCAATCATAACATGTCTCAAACACATGTTTCAACCATAGGTTTACCCTATCTAAAGGTCAAAGGTACTAACGAGAGGACATACTACAGATAAGATAAGTACTAGTCAAACGATAAAGGAGAAATTAAAAGGCATATCCTAAAAAGGAATGGGTATAATGAACGCATCTTCTCTTCCATCTCTAAAGTAGCGTTGCTCTCATCTTCTCCCCATTGCACTTTGACTAGTTGAACCTCTCGATTCCTCAACTACCTAGTCTCTGACCCAAGGATGCGAGTAGGAGCTCGTCGAATCGTCTCATCACGCTCTATCTCTACTTCTTCAAGCAAGCCCGGCTCTACCACCTCAGCGGTCTCATGTAGGCACTTCCTCAAATGTGACACATGGAATACATCATGTACACCACTAAGCCTGTCGGGCAACTCCACACTATGGGCCATCTGTCCAATCCTTTCCTTAATAGGAAACGGTCCAACAAACCTTGGTGCTAACTTCCCAACAGATCCAAAGCGAACCACATTCCGTAACGGAGATACTTTGAAAAAGACCATGTCCCCAACATCAAACTCAAGCTCTGTTCTCCCCTTGTCCGCATAAGATTTCTGTCTGTCTTAGGCCGCTTTCATCGTTCTTCGAATCAAACCAATCTTTTCCGAAGTCTCTCTAACCATATCGGGCCCAAGTAAGATCTTATCCGTAGATTCCCACCAACATGTAGGTGATCGACAAGGCCTTCCATAAAGAGCTTCGAAAGGAGCCATGCCAATACTAGACTGAAAGCTGTTATTATATGCGAACTCCACCAATGGAAGATGCTCTTCCCATATACTTCCAAAATCCAAGATACATAGCCTCAAAAGGTCTCCTAAAATACGATTCACCCTCCCGGTCTGGCCGTCCGTCTGAGGATGATATGCGGTACTCAAGCACAACTGAGTCCCTACCGCCTCTTGCAAACTCTTCCAAAACTCTCTAGTGAAGATAGGATCTCGATCGCTCACTATACTGGAAGGTACACCATGCAATCTAACAATCTCTAGAATGTAGATTGAAGCTAGCCATTGAGCTGTCCTCTTACTCTTCATGGGTATAAAATGGGCACTCTTAGTAAGTTTGTCTGCCCCAACCCAAATTCCCGTATTACCCTTCCTCGATCTTGGTAATCCATTGACGAAATCCATCGAGACACTATCCCACTTCCATAGCGGAACCTCCAATGGGTGAAGCAACCCACCGGGTTTCTTCTGTTCCGCTTTCACTTGCTAGCACACCAAGCATCTAGCGACATACTCGGCCACATCTTTCTTCATACCGGCCCAAAAGAAAACTCGCTTCATGTCTTGGTACATCTTGTCCCCACCGGGATGAATGGTCATCTTCGACCGATGTGCATCATCAAGTATAGCCTTCCTCAAACCCTCGTCTTGCGGTACACAAAGTCTACCGTCTCTACGCAACCACCCCTTACCATCTAGGGTGTACCTACTCAAATGGCTGGACGACTCCCCCCCTTATGAGCTTCTCTACTAACTCAACCAACTGTGGGTCGTCTCGCTGTGCCTCGCCAATCCGCCCCAAAAGAGTAGGCCTAACCTCCAAGGAGGCTAGCAAACCGGGTACAAAGTCAACTGAAGGTCTAAAGTCAAACATAGAAATAAACTCTAAGCTCCGTCGTTCAACGAACAATGAACTCAAGGACAACCTTTTTCTACTTAAGGCGTCCGCTACCAAGTTACCCTTGCCATGGGTATACGCTATCTCAAACTCATAGGATGCTAAGAATCCCATCCAAAATCATCACAACTGTCCATCTCTCACGCAGACCACCCTAGTCGAACACGACATCCCCCAAATGCAAGCCCCAAAGGCCTAAACCAATATCAGACAAACACCCAAGGGATACCTCTTTCGAATTCAGACGACCTACGTGAGATGATACTAGTAAAAACGGCTAAATAATTAAGCCCTTGTCCAACTCTGGATGTCCTCGCCAGTCTCGCTCCAAAACCACCGTTTATCCCACAACTGGCTTTGCTCAACCTATTGAGCACATACGAAAACTTATTTCGCTCCTAGAAAAGACCAAGATGTCATTTACAAAGACCATCACGAACTTATTTAGGTACTCCCTGAACACCCTTCTCATCAAATCAATAAAGTATGCGGGGGCGTTCGTCAAACCAAATGGCATCACCAGCCACTCATAAAAACCATCCGGAATCCTAAAGGTAGTCTTCTCTATACTATCCTCAGCCACTCTCAACTGATGAGACCCCGTGGCTAAGTCCAACTACGAAAATACTGAGGCGCCAACCAACTGGTCAAAGAGATCATCTATCCTCGGCAATGGGTGTCTATTCTTCTTTGTGAGTTTATTTAGTTCTCTTTAGCCTACACAAAGTCTGAGGGACCCATCCGCCTTCATGGCAAAAACTACTGGAGCACCCCACTCCGATATACTTCGTCTTATGAACCCCTTCTCAAGCAAATCGCCTACTTGCTTATGGAGTTCCCTCCTCTCACGAGGAGCCATGTGGCACACTGGCCAAGATACTGGTTTGGCATTGTCTACCAGATATATTCGGAAGTCAATCTCCCGCTCCGGAGGTAAGCCCTTCACCTCCTCAAACACATCCGAGTATTCCCGGACCACTCTAACAGATCGCAAACTCTCGACCGACGTGTCAAGCGATTCTAAATAACTTAGAATAACAGATTCCATGGGATTATAAGAGATCTCGAGAGTGTTACCCAAGCGGGTCATAAGCCTAACAACTCTCCCTTCAAAATCAAGAACGACACCACTACTGGATAACCAGTCCATGCCCAAAACTAACCCATAGCCCGTGAAGCCCAAAAAGCATCACATCTAAACTCAACGCTAAGTATAGAAACTTTCAAACCCAAACACATCATGGAGCCCCAATTGGGTTTGAAACAACTAAGGGATCATCTACTAAACTGGTGTCTAATTGCAGTGACTCAACTAACAATGATGAGATAAACGAACTCGATGCGTCAGAATCAAATAAAGTTCGAACCGGATAATAAAGAAATCCAAATTCCAACCTAGACGGTTCTTTCCCCATCTGGTACACTAGCCGTGAGGGAATACAACTGCCCTCCAGGAGATTCCGTACCTTGCCCTTGCCACTTTGGACAATCCTAATAAGGTGTCCTATTCCTCCCAAAAGGATAACTACTAGCCCTCTTCTTCCCATTCTCCACTCGTAACCTACCATCAAAATGAGGTTTCGCTCTTCATTAACCAAACAACTATTTGAGCCTTCCTCCCATCGTCTATCCAATAGGTACCTTCAAGTCCTCCTCCTTCTTGAACCAACTTCTAATCCGACTAACGTCTAAGTCCTTTGAAGTGGTTTTCCATTCTTATCTATCTTAGAAAGATCATCTATACACGGAGGGGAAACTCAAAACGAGAGAGGAAGGATTCAAAACGGAGAATTCGAAAGATAAAGATATGGCTATCGGGGATTATGCTTTTCTTTCAAAAACTTTTCTCTTAAAAGACTTGTTTTTGAAAATACTCCTTTTTAAAATATTCTTAGAAAATAGTTTTTCTAAAAAAATTATCTGTTCTGGTAAACTTAAGCTCCGATACCACGTGTAACACCCCACACCCGCTACGGTCACTCACTAAGGGAATGCCATAACATCGGTGGAGTATTTTAAGTGAATATAGAACAGAAAAATTACAACAAGATAGATATAAGTAATATTTGAGAATTTAAAACATCATTTCATTGCAGCGGAAAGTAAAACATATTTGGTTACACCAAAACCATAAACAAGAGTCACGTACATAATATCCATTCTGATAAAACAAAAGTACATAATCCCACTACATAACTTAATAGCCATAATAGAAAAGATAAACTGAGCTTTACATCCACGGTCCAAGCTCCAAAAGATAGATAAAGCAGTCTGATCAAAGCCCACTAGTGCTAGGCCCACTCTGATAACCTGAGGGTTGGGAAAAAGATAAAAACAACGGGGTCAGACATAAGTCTGAGCGAGTCCTATAACTTTAACAATACAATCACTAAAGTAACCAGAGTAAGACATAAGCTTGATATACGGTAACGACTGGGGATAAATGGCTACACGAAGCAGCCAACTAGACTTAGGATGAACTAAGATAACCGTAAAGACGCATTTACCCACCCAAGGATAATTACTACACTGCACCACCCCAGATCTACCCACCCAAGGGTAATTCCTACACTGCACCACACCAGTTCTACCCACCCAAGGGTAATTCCTACTTAAGGTTGATCCCACTAAGTGTACTTAGTAATTTTTAATAGTAGTTTCGTGTACCCCTAGCTGACTACATAGGTGCCGTCTGCCCCTATCTCCACTAGGTGTACCCACTACTCCCCAAGCGATCGGCTCCCTAACGTAGATACCCGTGTTGGCCCCACAGTGGGGTGCATCATTCCCCAAAGTGGCAACCTGATAATATCAACGATGCACGGCTTATACATACACGATGCAACAACGTCTTACTTACCAGCCCGGGTCCACACACGCATATAAAACCCGTTGGACTTGCGTTGCCACCGCTAACCCGTTTTGGCCTCTTACAGTCAAGCCCAATATGCGTGTCCCGTCCTCGACTTGGGTCGAGCCCACAAAGATACGTTTGGGATATTGGTTGAAATGGGCCCCCACAAGCTACCCACCTAAGCTTGTCATTTCTTGTAACACCCCACTCCCGCTATGATCACTCACTAAGGGAATGCCATAGCATCGGTGGAGTATTTTAGTGAATATAGAACAGAAAAATTTCAACAAGACAGATATAAATAGTACTTGAAATTTTAAAACATCATCTCATAACAGCGGAAGTAAAACATGTCTGGTTACATCATAAAACCACAATAAAGGTCAAGTACAATATCCATCAAAATAAAGAAGTACATAATCCCACTCTCATACAATAGCCAAACAAAAGAAAAGATAACTGGATAACTGGAGCTTTACATCTATCCAAGCTCCTAAAGACTGGAACAGCAATCCGATCAAGCTCCACTACTGCTAGGATCCACCGTAGGACCTGAGGGTTGGGAAAAAGATAAAAACAACAGGGTCAGACATAAGTCTGAGCGAGTCCTATAACTTTAACAATACAATCGTTAAAGTAACCAGAGAAGACATAAACTGATATACGGTAACATATAGGGATGAATGGCTACCCTAAGCAGTCAACTAAACGAAGGTAAAGGATAAAGACGCATCTACCCTCCCTAAGGTAAATTACTAAACTGCACCACACCAGTCGTTCCTAACTTAAAGGTTGATCCCACCCAAGGACTTATAAAATTTACTAATTAGTACCTGCGTACCCCTAGGTGACCAAGTAGGCGCCACGGGGCCCTACAATCCACTAGGTGTACACACTACTTCCCATTCGATCGGCTCCCTAACGTAGATACCCGTGCTGGCCCCACCGTGGGATGTATCATTCCCCAATGTGGCAACCTGATGAAACTAAAGGTGCACGGCTTATATCTACTCGATGCAACAACGGCTTACCTACCAGCCCGGGCCCACTCACGCATATGAAGCCCGTTGGACTTGCGTTGCCACCGCTAACCCGTTTGCCTCTTACAGTCAAGCCCAGTATGCGTGTCCCGTCCTCGACATGGGTCGAGCCCACAAAGATACGTATGGGTTACTGGTTGAAATGGGCCTCCACAAGCTACCCACCTAAGCTTGTCCCTTTTTCTAGTATATCCCACTTAACCCTTTAATCATGTTTTAATTACATGTTCCATTTTGGTTAAGTATTCTAATCGTATTTTCTATTGCCACCCAAGGCAACCACTAGATTTTCTCATGCCACCCGAGGCACCCACTTAACCCCTCATGTCCCTCTACATGCTAATGTGGTTAAGTGTTTCTTAATTAATTAATTAAGAACGTAACCTTTGTAAAGACCTCTCACATTAGACTGTCTTTTATGACCGCTGGTTAAGCCGGTTGGGTCCGGGCAGCCTTATGTCATAACAGAGTCTAACCTCGTGTCTTTACATTAATTACGTATTTAGTTTGTGCCTAAGACCTCTCACATTGGGCTAACATCTGTAGCAACTGGTTAAGCCGGTTGGGTCCGGGCAGTTTTACGCTACAACTGAGTCCAACCTCGTGTCTTAGTCAATTAATTACACCTAATTAATCACCCTCATAATTTTATATTAATTATCCCTAATTAATCAAGTTTTCTTAACATGGGTAGACCTAACTTAATAGGTAAATTCCCATGGGGTAGACCTAACTCAATAGGTAAATTCCCAACACATAGTATGGGTACACCTAACCAAATAGGCAAATTCCCATACTATGTTTATTTATTTTGTGTTATGCATAATTATATTAATTTCACACAATCTTATTAACTTATGCATTTAATTACCCCATCGTTCCCACGTAATTTCGTTCATGATATAACACATATAAAAGGTGTCAACTTGCATATGAATGAACATGTTTCAAAGGTGCCATCTTGCATATTAACAAACACATAACTTGCATATGAACTTGCATAACATGTCACATAACTTGCATATAATATGTCACATAACTTACATATTCATTTTGCATAACAAACTTGCATATTAGCTTATAGACTTGCATAATGTGTCATCATGAACTTGCATATTAATAAACATGTAACTTGCATATTTACATACATGTAACTCGCATATTAACAAACATGTAACTTGCATATAAAGAAACATGTAACTTGCATATTTACATACATGTAACTTGCATATTAACAAACATGTAACTTGCATATTAACAAACATGTAACTTGCATATTTACATACATGTAACTTGCATATTAACAAACATGTAACTTGCATATTTACATACATGTAACTTGCATAGCATATTACCATGAACTTGCATAACATGCATATGATTACATAGCCCACAACTTGCATATTTAGCATCATGCAAACATAACATACATCATATTAAACTTGCATAAGCTTACATACTCAACATGCATAAACATAAGATTAATGCTAACATCATATCATATGATTCAAAGCTCATTAACCCACATACAAAACCATAAATCTCATCACATCTCATCTAATTAGTTTACCAAAAGATCATCAAAGTGATAGAAACTCACAACTAGCAACTTTGAACACCAAATGAAGAAGATTAAGATGCTAAGAAGGGATTAGAAGTTGATTAGAGAGTGATTAGTATGCAACCCTCTTCATAAAATTAGTGGAGGCCATGAGAGCTAGCATTTTGCCATAGTTTAGTCACTAGGTTTAATTATGAATGAATTAGGGTAGGTTAGGGTCTTATTTATAGATTAGGCAAGTGTTTTAGGCCATAGGATTAACCCTAGATTCAATCCAAGCCATCAAAGCATGTCTTGGGGAAGAAGTCAAGTGTAGGAACCATCTAGGGCCTTTAGATTAAAGATGGACCATGAGAACCATTCAAATGCAAAATCTGCACTTGAGCGAATCGGCCCACGGGTTGACAGCCAAACACCCTGGATTAACCCCTAGTCGACCCAGCGGGCTTGGGTCGACTTCAAAAATCGGCCGGTTCGGTTATTCCCCTCTCCCAATTCGCTGTTTTGAGCATTTTTGCATATTTATTTATTAAATTTTCAATTATATATATATATATATATCAATATATATATATATATATATATATCTACACAACCCATTTCACTTAATTAAGTATACTTTAATTTGGGAATTTTCGTGAAACTTCGCGAGGCCATATCTTGGTCATACGGACTCCGATTTTCGAAAACTCGGACTCTATTTCGCGTATTTTTCCGAGACGAACGCAATGGCATAGCCCGTTTCCCTTGATTCCCATTTTAGAATTAAATTCTGCCTCGATTTATGTTATTACAGGTTATTGAAAATACGGGTTGTTACATTCTCCCCTCCTTAAAGGATTTCGTCCCCGAAATCTTCAAGTTAGGAAGAACGTATCCTACCATCCAATCATCCATCTACTCAAAGCATCATCCACGAGCAATCATTGTCCTTACAAGATTCTAAATGCTGGATGGATATATGCAAAAGTGTGTGTATATGTACTTACCTAATGCGAAAATCAGGCGGTTACTGATACAGTAAACCTCCTTAATGCAAACCATGATAGTGCCATGCATCCAATATGTATGCGAAACCCTATTGACACATACAAATTTCTACATGCGTGCACAACCATACACAAAAATGCATCATCCATATGATAACACAGCCATGATACATCCATCAATCTAACTACCACATCCATTTATGCAATATGCAACATGAAGTGACTGAGCCGATCTAGTGCCTAATGTGTGTGTATATGCATCCACGAGCAACCACTAGCAAACAATTGCATCCATATGCATCCATCAACCATAACATGTTTCAAACACATGTTTCAACCATAGGTTTTACCCTATCTAAAGGTCATAGGTATTAGCGAGAGGATATACTAAAGATAAGATAAGTACTAGACAAGCAATAAAGGAGAAGTTAAAAGACATACTCTCAAAAAGAAATGGATACAAAGAACGCATCTTTGCTTCCGTCTCCCAAGTAGCATTGCTTTCGTCATCTCCCCATTGCACTTTAACTAGCTGAACTTCTCTGTTCCTCAACTTCCTAGTTTCTGACCCAAGGATGCGAGTAGGAGCTCGTCGAATCGTCGCATCACGCTCTACCTCTACATCTCTAAGCAAGCTCGGCTCTACCACCTCCGCGGTCTCATGTAAGCACTTCCTCAAATGTGATACATGGAATACATCATGAACACCACTAAGTCTGTCGGGCAACTCCACCCTATATGCCATCCGTCCAATCCTTTCCTTAATAGGAAACGGCCCAACAAATCTCGGTGCTAACTTCCCTACGGACCCAAAGCGAACAACATTTCTCAATGGAGATACTTTGACAAAAACCATGTCCCCAACCTCAAACTCAAGATCCGTCCTTCTCCGATCCGCATAAGATTTCTGTCTATCTTGCGCTGCTTTCATCCTTTTTCGAATTAAATCAATCTTCTCTGAAGTCTCTCTAACCATATCCGGCCCAAGCAAGATCTTATCCGTAGATTCCCACCAACATGTAGGAGATCGACAAGGCCTTCCATAAAGAGCTTCGAAAGGAGCCATACCAATACTGGACTGAAAGCTGTTATTATATGCGAACTCCACCAAAGGAAGATGTTCTTCCCATGTACCTCCAAAATCCAAGATACAAAGCCTCAAAAGATCTTCTAAGATACGGTTCACCCTCTCAGTCTGACCGTCCGTCTGAGGATGATATGCGGTGCTCAAACACAACTGAGTCCCTACCGCCTCTTGCAAACTTCTCCAAAACTCACTAGTGAAAATAGGATCTCGATCACTCACAATGCTGGATGGTACGCCATGCAATCTAACAATCTCTCTAACATAGACTGAAGCAAGCCATGGAGCGGTCCTCTTACTCTTTACGGGTATAAAATGGGCACTCTTGGTAAGTCTGTCTACCACAACCCAAATTCCCGTATTGCCCTTCCTCGATCTCGGTAACCCGTCGATGAAATCCATCGAGACACTATCCCACTTCCACTGTGGAACTTCCAATGGGTGTAGCAACCCACCGGGTTTCCTTTGCTCCACTTTAACTTGTTGGCACACTAAGCATCTAGCCACATACTCGGCCACATCTTTCTTCATACCGGCCCAGAAGAAAACTCTCTTCATGTCTTGGTACATTTTGTCTCCACCGGGATGAATAGTCATTCTTGAACGATGTGCATCATCCAAAATAGCCTTCTTCAAACCCTCATCTTGCGGTACACAAAGTCTACCGTCTCTATGCAACCATCCCTTATCATCTATGGTGTATCTACCCAAATGGCTGGACGACTCCCCTCTTATAAGCTTCTCTACCAACACAACCAACTGTGGGTCGTCTCGCTGAGCCTCGCCAATCCGTCTCAAAAGAGTAGGTCTAACCTCCAAGGATGCCAACAAACCAGGTACAAAATCAACAGAAGGTCTGAAGTCAAACAAAGAAAGAAACTCCAAGCTTCGTCGTTCCACGAACAATGGACTCAAAGATAGCCTTTTTCTACTTAAGGCGTCTGCCACCACGTTACCCTTACCAGGGGTATACGCTATCTCGAAATCATAGGATGCTAAGAACTCCATCCACCTTTGCTGTCTTAGGTTTAAATCCTTCTGAGAGAATAAGTACTTCAATGATTTATGGTCGGTGAACAACTCGAATCTCTCACCAAGAAGATAATGGCGCCAAGACTTAAGTGCGAAAACAATCGCGGCCAACTCTAGATCATGGGTAGGGTAATTCTTCTCATGCACTCTCAATTGTCTCCCTCCATAGGCTATTACCCTTCCCTCCTGCATCAAGACTGCGCCTAATCCTGTTCCACAAGCATCGGTATAAACAACAAACGGCTTACTCCCGTCCGGGAGCACTAAAACTGGAGCGGTGGTCAAAGCTCTCTTTAACCGTCGGAAAGCATCATCACAATCTACATCCCACGAGAAAACCAGATTCTTTTTCGTCAAGCGGGTTAATGGGGCTGATATCTTCGCGAAGTCTTTGATGAACTTCCTATAATATCCTGCCAACCCCAAGAAACTTCTTACCTCGGTAGCATTTCTAGGAACTTTCCAATCCTGGATAGATACTATCTTTGCGGGATCCACAGCTATCCCTTCCTTAGAGACCACATGCCCTAAGAATCGCACTTCTCTTCTCCAAAAATGGCATTTAGAGAATTTAGCTTTAAGACTATGCGCTCGAAGAGTCTCCAACACTTCCTTGAGATGTAAGGCATGCTCTTCTTCATTCTTGGAAAAGACCAAGATGTCATCCACAAAAACTACTACAAACTTATTCAGATACTCTCTGAACACTCTACTCATGAGATCAACAAAGTATGCGGGGGCGTTTGTCAACCCAAATGGCATCACTAGCCACTCATAAAAACCATCCGGAGTCCGGAAAGCAGTCTTCTCTATACTGTCCTCCGCCACTCTTAACTGATGAAACCCTGTAGCTAAGTCCATCTGCGAAAATACTGACGCGCCAACCAACTGATCAAAGAGATCATCTATCCTCGGTAATGGGTGTCTATTCTTCTTCGTGAGCTTATTAAGTTCTCTATAATCCACACAAAGTCTGAGGGACCCATCCGCCTTCGTGGCAAACACTACTGGAGCTCCCCACTCCGATATACTTCGCCTTATGAACCCCTTCTCAAGCAACTCCCCTACTTGCTTATGAAGTTCTCTTCTCTCACGAGGAGCCATGTGGCGTACTGGCAAAGACACTGGTTTGGCATTATCCACCAAATAAATTCGGAAATCTATCTCCCGCTTCGGAGGCAAACCCTTTACTTCTTCAAACACATCCGGATATTCCCGGACTACTCTGACAGAACACAAACTCTCGACCGAAGCATCGAGCGATTCAAGATAACTTAGCAAAACAGATTCCATGGGATTGCAAGAGATCTCGAGAGTGTTACCCAAGCGGGTCATGAGCCTGACAACTCTCCTTTCGCAATCAAGAACGGCACCATTACTGGATAACCAGTCCATGCCCAAGATCAACCCATAGCCCGTGAAGCCCAATACAAAAGCATCACATCTAAACTCAACGCTAAGTATAGAAATCTTCAAACCCAAACATATCATAGACAGATATATGGAGCCCCCAATTGGGTTTGAGACAACCAAGGGATCATCAACTAGACTGGTGTCTAAGTGCAGTGACTCAACTAACGATGATGAGATAAAAGAATGCGATGCGCCAGAGTCAAACAAAGTACGAACTGGATGATCAAACAGAAAAACCAGACTTTCAACGGAAATAGTTCTACCTCTCTGCTGAATCGGTGGAACTGAGAGAACCTGAACTTGCCCCCCTGACTGAGGTGGTGCTATAAGAGCTTGCACCTGGCCTCCTGAGGTAGACCCCGTCTTCTGCCCCTTCTTTGGGCAGTTTTTCACAAGATGCCCTGCTTCACCACAATGAAAGCAACCGGTCTTCTTCTTTTTGCGACAATCCTTACTAAGGTGTCCTGGTGTTCCACAATTGAAGCACTTCTTCTTCGTCTTCTTTTTGTCACCATTGCCTTTTCCGCCCTTGCCTTGTTGTTGCTGTTGCGGTTTCTTCTGATCCCCCTTTTTCTCTGGTGCCTTAGAATTCTTATCATCCTCATGCATAAGTGCCATGTAGACAAGCTTCTCAAAAGTGGCCCCCATAGGAATGTGAGTCATAGCTATTCCTTGCAATGGTTCGTTCAAGCCTCTAACGAACCTCAAAGCCTTCTTCTCCGGTGTATTCACCAACTCTATGCCAAACCTTGCTAATTGATTGAATTTGTTGACATATTCTTTCACCGTGAGATTCCCTTGCTTCAAATTCAAGAACTTCTCCATAAACAGATTCTCTTCCGCCCTTGAGAGAAACTTAGCCCCAAACCTTTGCTTAAAATCTGCCCAAGAGTCAACAGGGCGTTCTCCATTAGTGACCTCCCACCAGAATGAGGCCTCTCCCTTCATTAACCAAGCCGCCAACTTGACTTTCTTTCCCTCTTCCACTTCAAAGATATCTAGCAACTCTTCCACTTCCTTAAGCCAATCTCTAGCCTCTACGAAAGTCTCTGAACCAAGAAAAGGTTTTCCTCCTATAGCCTTGAACTCCTTGCAAACCTTAGCAAAATTATCCACTCTAGGCTGAGGAGGAGGAGCGGTTGTCTCTGGTGTAGTAGCATTGGCCGGACCCGCAGCCGCGGCCCTAGCCTCTTGCAACCTCCTATACCATAGTGGTATAACTAAACCCTCCGGGATGTTAAGATCTTCAGCCATGCTGAAACGAAAGAGGAAAGATTCGAAAAGGAGATTCCGAAAGATAAAGATATGGCTATTGGGGATTATGCTTTTCTTTTTCAAAAACTTTTTCTCTTAGAAGACATGCTTTTAAAAATACTTTCTTCGAAAATACTCTTAGAAAGTAGTTTTTCTCAAAAATTTTATCTGTTCTGGTAACCTTAAGCTCTGATACCACGTGTAACACCCCACTCCCGCTATGATCACTCACTAAGGGAATGCCATAGCATCGGTGGAGTATTTTAGTGAATATAGAACAGAAAAATTTCAACAAGACAGATATAAATAGTACTTGAAATTTTAAAACATCATCTCATAACAGCGGAAGTAAAACATGTCTGGTTACATCATAAAACCACAATAAAGGTCAAGTACAATATCCATCAAAATAAAGAAGTACATAATCCCACTCTCATACAATAGCCAAACAAAAGAAAAGATAACTGGATAACTGGAGCTTTACATCTATCCAAGCTCCTAAAGACTGGAACAGCAATCCGATCAAGCTCCACTACTGCTAGGATCCACCGTAGGACCTGAGGGTTGGGAAAAAGATAAAAACAACAGGGTCAGACATAAGTCTGAGCGAGTCCTATAACTTTAACAATACAATCGTTAAAGTAACCAGAGAAGACATAAACTGATATACGGTAACATATAGGGATGAATGGCTACCCTAAGCAGTCAACTAAACGAAGGTAAAGGATAAAGACGCATCTACCCTCCCTAAGGTAAATTACTAAACTGCACCACACCAGTCGTTCCTAACTTAAAGGTTGATCCCACCCAAGGACTTATAAAATTTACTAATTAGTACCTGCGTACCCCTAGGTGACCAAGTAGGCGCCACGGGGCCCTACAATCCACTAGGTGTACACACTACTTCCCATTCGATCGGCTCCCTAACGTAGATACCCGTGCTGGCCCCACCGTGGGATGTATCATTCCCCAATGTGGCAACCTGATGAAACTAAAGGTGCACGGCTTATATCTACTCGATGCAACAACGGCTTACCTACCAGCCCGGGCCCACTCACGCATATGAAGCCCGTTGGACTTGCGTTGCCACCGCTAACCCGTTTGCCTCTTACAGTCAAGCCCAGTATGCGTGTCCCGTCCTCGACATGGGTCGAGCCCACAAAGATACGTATGGGTTACTGGTTGAAATGGGCCTCCACAAGCTACCCACCTAAGCTTGTCCCTTTTTCTAGTATATCCCACTTAACCCTTTAATCATGTTTTAATTACATGTTCCATTTTGGTTAAGTATTCTAATCGTATTTTCTATTGCCACCCAAGGCAACCACTAGATTTTCTCATGCCACCCGAGGCACCCACTTAACCCCTCATGTCCCTCTACATGCTAATGTGGTTAAGTGTTTCTTAATTAATTAATTAAGAACGTAACCTTTGTAAAGACCTCTCACATTAGACTGTCTTTTATGACCGCTGGTTAAGCCGGTTGGGTCCGGGCAGCCTTATGTCATAACAGAGTCTAACCTCGTGTCTTTACATTAATTACGTATTTAGTTTGTGCCTAAGACCTCTCACATTGGGCTAACATTTGTAGCAACTGGTTAAGCCGGTTGGGTCCGGGCAGTTTTACGCTACAACTGAGTCCAACCTCGTGTCTTAGTCAATTAATTACACCTAATTAATCACCCTCATAATTTTATATTAATTATCCCTAATTAATCAAGTTTTCTTAACATGGGTAGACCTAACTTAATAGGTAAATTCCCATGGGGTAGACCTAACTCAATAGGTAAATTCCCAACACATAGTATGGGTACACCTAACCAAATAGGCAAATTCCCATACTATGTTTATTTATTTTGTGTTATGCATAATTATATTAATTTCACACAATCTTATTAACTTATGCATTTAATTACCCCATCGTTCCCACGTAATTTCGTTCATGATATAACACATATAAAAGGTGTCAACTTGCATATGAATGAACATGTTTCAAAGGTGCCATCTTGCATATTAACAAACACATAACTTGCATATGAACTTGCATAACATGTCACATAACTTGCATATAATATGTCACATAACTTACATATTCATTTTGCATAACAAACTTGCATATTAGCTTATAGACTTGCATAATGTGTCATCATGAACTTGCATATTAATAAACATGTAACTTGCATATTTACATACATGTAACTCGCATATTAACAAACATGTAACTTGCATATAAAGAAACATGTAACTTGCATATTTACATACATGTAACTTGCATATTAACAAACATGTAACTTGCATATTAACAAACATGTAACTTGCATATTTACATACATGTAACTTGCATATTAACAAACATGTAACTTGCATATTTACATACATGTAACTTGCATAGCATATTACCATGAACTTGCATAACATGCATATGATTACATAGCCCACAACTTGCATATTTAGCATCATGCAAACATAACATACATCATATTAAACTTGCATAAGCTTACATACTCAACATGCATAAACATAAGATTAATGCTAACATCATATCATATGATTCAAAGCTCATTAACCCACATACAAAACCATAAATCTCATCACATCTCATCTAATTAGTTTACCAAAAGATCATCAAAGTGATAGAAACTCACAACTAGCAACTTTGAACACCAAATGAAGAAGATTAAGATGCTAAGAAGGGATTAGAAGTTGATTAGAGAGTGATTAGTATGCAACCCTCTTCATAAAATTAGTGGAGGCCATGAGAGCTAGCATTTTGCCATAGTTTAGTCACTAGGTTTAATTATGAATGAATTAGGGTAGGTTAGGGTCTTATTTATAGATTAGGCAAGTGTTTTAGGCCATAGGATTAACCCTAGATTCAATCCAAGCCATCAAAGCATGTCTTGGGGAAGAAGTCAAGTGTAGGAACCATCTAGGGCCTTTAGATTAAAGATGGACCATGAGAACCATTCAAATGCAAAATCTGCACTTGAGCGAATCGGCCCACGGGTTGACAGCCAAACACCCTGGATTAACCCCTAGTCGACCCAGCGGGCTCGGGTCGACTTCAAAAATCGGCCGGTTCGGTTATTCCCCTCTCCCAATTCGCTGTTTTGAGCATTTTTGCATATTTATTTATTAAATTTTCAATTATATATATATATATATCAATATATATATATATATATATCTACACAACCCATTTCACTTAATTAAGTATACTTTAATTTGGGAATTTTCGTGAAACTTCGCGAGGCCATATCTTGGTCATACGGACTCCGATTTTCGAAAACTCGGACTCTATTTCGCGTATTTTTCCGAGACGAACGCAATGGCATAGCCCGTTTCCCTTGATTCCCATTTTAGAATTAAATTCTGCCTCGATTTATGTTATTACAGGTTATTGAAAATACGGGTTGTTACATTTCTAGTGAATCCCACTTAACCCTTTAACCATGTCCACTTACATGTTATAAATTTTGGTTAAGTCTTTTAATCATATTTTAATTGCCACTCAAGGCACCCACTAGATTTCCCCATGCCACCCAAGGCACTTACTTGATTCCCACATGCCACCCAAGGCACTTACTTAACCCTTTAATCATGTTTAATTACATGTTCCACTTTGGTTAAGTATTCTAATCGTATTTTCTATTGCCACCCAAGGCAACCCACTAGTTTCCTCATGCCACCCAAGGCACCCCCACTAGTTACTACATGCCACCCAAGGCACCCACTTAACCCCTCATGCCCCACTACATGCTAATTTGGTTAAGTGTTTCTTACTTAATTAAGATCGTAACCTTTGTAAAGACCTCTCACATTAGACTGTCTTTTATGGCAGCTGGATATGCCGGTTGGTTCCGGGCAGCCTTACACCATAACAGAGTCTAACCTCGTGTCTTTACACTTGTCACGTATTTAGTTTATGACTAAGACCTCTCACATTGGGCCCATCATTTGTAGCCGCTGGATTTGCCGGTTGGTTCCGGGCAGTCTTATGCTACAAAAGGGTCCAACCTCGTGTCTTAGTCGATTAATTACACCTAATTAATCACCCCCATAATTTGTATTAATTATCCCTAATTAATCACCAATTTCAAGAATATGGGTAGACCTAACTCAATAGGTAAATTCCCAATTCCATAATATGGGTAGACCTAACTTAATAGGTAAATTCCCAATTATGTCCATTCACTTTATGTTATGCTTAAGCATACCCATTTCACACCATTTTATTAACATGCATATTAACCCCATCGTTCCCCACGTAATTCGTTCTCATAACATGACATAATAAAGTGAAGATTCATCACAAATGCCATGGGTTTAACCAACATAGCATATAACTTTATCATGGGTTTAAAAGGTGTCAACTTGCATATATGAGCATACATTAAACCCAACTAGCATTTAACCCAAACTTGCATGAAGCACATATGTCACAAAGGGGTAACTTGCATATGATTCTTATGTCATGCAAAGGTGTGAACTTGCATAGCATGTCACATGTTAACTTGCATATAACCAAACACATAACTTGCCTAACATGTTACATATGAACTTGCATATAATCATGCATATAACTTGCATATAACCAAACACATAACTTGCATAACATGTTACATATGAACTTGCATATAATCTCACATATAGCTCGCATTACATGTTACATATGAACTTGCATATAATCTCACATATAGCTTGCATAACATGTTACATATGAACTTGCATATAATCTCACATATAGCTTGCATAACATGTTACATATGAACTTGCATATAATCTCACATATAGCTTGCATAACATGTTACATATGAACTTGCATATGTATGTATGACATACAAACGTAAACTTGCATATGTTATGCATATCACTAATCCAACCAACTTGCATAGATTATGCATATTATAGATCCAAACTCATAGGTTAAACTTGCATGTCATGTCACTTATTTCACACATGGTCCTAGCATAAAACCAAGCATTTAACTTGCATAAAACCAAACACTTAGCATGCGTAAAACCAAATACTTAGCATGCATAAAACCCACCACTTAACATGCATAAACCCAAATACTTAGCATGCATAAAACCAAATACTTAGCATGCATAAAACCAACCACTTAACATGCATAAACCCAAACACTTAACTTGCATGAACATAGTGTCATCATGAATAAGTGTTAAACATAGTGATTAGCAAACTAGCATCATAACATATGACCTAAAACCCATTGATCCGCAAGCAAAACCATATGATCTCATCACATCTCATCTACTTAGTTTAGCAATTGGTTATTAAAGTGATAGAAACTCACCACTAAACTCCAATAAGCAAACCCTTGCCAAAAATCACCCAAAAACTCTAGCCTTGAAAATAAAGCTTGCAACTTGATGATGAATGCAAGCTAATGATCACTCATACAACTTAAAAATGCTTGTATGAACATGAAAGCCTTCATAGAAATAGTTTAGAAAGAGGATGGAGGCTAGGGTATTGAGTGGAGGCCATGATCATAGAAAATTTTGGCATAGTTTAGTTAGAGGATAGGATTATGACCATTTTGGGCTAGCTTAGGGTCTTATTTATAGAATTAGGATGTGTTTTAGACCCTTAAATTAACCCTAGGTTATTTTAGGTCCGTCAGATTTCGTCCCAAGCCCTCCAACCCAGCCCAAAACTCAACCAGGTGCACCCAGGCCAGAATCAGCCGACAGGGCAAGTCGACAGCCCTGTCGACAGCCAAGTCGACAGGCATGTCGACAGGCAAGTCGATAGCCCTATCGACAGCCAAGTCGACTTGGCTGGGCGGGAGTTTTCCCGCCTGGCCCCCCATTTCTGCATGTTTCGAAATTCAAATTTCCCGAAAACTTCTTTGGGCCTTAACCGGGTCATACGGACTCCGATTTACAAAATTTCGGACTCTATTTCGCGTATTTTTCCGAGACGAACACAATGTCGTAACCCGTTTCCCCTGATTCTCACATCTGAGATTATTAATTCTATAATTAGTGAATATTAGTATTAACTAAAATTCGGGGTGTTACAATATGTATGGAAATTGGAAAATAAAGGAAAACATGGTTGTGTGTGATGGTATATATCAATGTTGGAGATTAATAAGAAATATGTTGTTAGCAAGATTACATTTCATTACACATTATAAACATATCGACAGGTTGTGAAACAAAACATTTATTACTTGTTGTGTAAATTACGTTAAGGAAATGGAATTTGATTATTTTTATATAAACAAAAATAAAGATTGATCGTTATAAATTACAAATAACGATATGAAATGATTTCCAACTTTTATATATACAAGAATTATTTGGAAAGTCCGAGGCTATCTCATTCCAAATAATTTGAACGACGTTTAAAATTCAAGAGTTGAAGACGGCGATCGAAAACCGACGATCTTCACATCGAATGGACGACGACTGCTAATGCCCGTGATTGGAGTAGCTACCTTGAAGGGGCTACAGTGTTGGCCGTCCGAACGTAGTGTTGATTTGTACGGATTTGGCTTTCGCTCAGACCTAGAGCATAAGCTTGTAAATGGATTGTGTGTCTGACATCGTACTCAATTAAATATCATGTTATTAATCTTCTGTCGAATGTATGGATGTCTGGTGACGAAGAATTTATTCTCTTGCTTAACACCCGTTTATATATTTCGGAAAAGGATTGGTAGTGTGATATGGAGTGACGATGTGGCATGCTAAGATGCATATGATCAAGGCTTTGTTGAAAAGAAAGCCTTGTGGGATGATCAAAGCATAGTCTTTTTAGGCATAGCTTTGTGTATAGCGTGACTTCGTGAGCCTCACACACCGGCGGAGTCTAAATCGGGAGAAGGGAACGCAGGGAGAGCAGCACGTTTCTTTCTAGCAAGAAGTGGTGTTTGGGCTTTAACACGGCCCGACATTTTACTTATGTGGATGGTGGTATGAGGCGCCTCAGATGATAGGTCCTGTAGGACTGGGAAAAGTGTGTTCAGGAATAACTAATCTGCAACTCGTATGGTGGACCGGCCCTGCAGCTTTCCAAGGGTTCAATGCGGGGGATCCTGAGACATTAGCTAGAGTGTCTCGAATCGGTAGGAGCTCCTCCCTAGCCTTGACTCATGATGGAAACCAATTTCCAATACGACCCTACAAATTTGATTATATTACTAGTATGGAGGCATAATAGTATGAGATACTATTCTTCCTTGGATTTATACATTTACTTTGAAATGTTTTGATATATAATAATAATAATATTTAACCCGTATTTGCCGTATTTAGCATGTTTAATCACTATAAGGTAAAACCCTATCCTCTGGTTTGTGTTGCATTGTGTGACGGGACCTAGGTCTTATGGTGATTCCATTTTTCTCAAAAGCATGACGTTGTTGTACGATTCACTTATTATTTGTTCTGACACTTTTATGCATGGCAATCCATTGCAATAAACCCGTTCCGCGTTAGCGGCGTGGTCTTTGGATTTGTCCTATTAATAGTGATTAATTAGTTAAGAATTCTCACACCAGCCCCATGACTGACCCGTTGTTTGTTTCCACCTTTGCAAACTCGGGTACCCTCTTTTCCACACGGGCAGTCGAGCAGTTTGTCTATAGGTTTATCTCTTTAGCAGGATCCTGGATTGAAGCTTAAAGCTGTGTCCAGAACATTGGAAGTCTTCCGCTGCCTAATTTATTTTGTTTCCGCTGCAATGTATTATAATATTGTAATTTATCTTCCGCTATAATTTTATTCAATGTACTCTGATATTCTGTACTCTGATGTTACGCTATTATGATGTAATAAAAGTCTGCTGTTGTTGTTCTGATGTGTTGTATTTCCAAAGTTAACATAGGCGGGATTTGAACGGTTTTGGTCGATTTTGCGATCGATTAAGGCCAGGAGAAATCCGACTCGTTACACAGAACTTCCCCGTGAAGGAAAGCATGGATTGAGTAGAGGACAAGATGAATCAGAACACAAATAGAAGAACATTTCAATGTTAATTACAACAATTCCATCAGAATACAAGAATATACAGAGTATGAATAAATATTATACATCTGAAAAATATCAGAGATTTAAATTACATACATAGCAGCGGAAAAATAATACAAAACATAACTGAAAGAAATACACGAATACAGAGCTTTCCAGATATCATTCCAGCTATAAACCAGGTTCCTATGAATATAAATATGCAAAACCAAAACTACTAGCTGCCCGTGTGGAAAATAAGGGCACCCAGAGTTTAGGTTAAAACAATAAACTCCAGGTCAGTCATGTGACAGGTGTGAGAACTAAAACAGTTATTTAAAAACTTTACTTTAAAAACAAGGTAAATCAAGGGACCACGCCGTATTACACGGAACGGGTTTCCTCCCGAGAATATCAGTGCATAGAATAAACAACGCATTTCTTTTTCGAAAAATGAAGCTATTATAAGACCCAGGTCCCATCACACAATGCAACGCAAGTTGGAGGAGAGGGTTTTCCCTTATAATAGCCAAACATGCTTGGTACGTTTAAAACGGATCATTTGATACTATTATAAGTGTATAGTGTCAAAACAATTTCAATCATAAATATCAACCATAGACGGCATGGGTACCATATATCATGTCGCCATACTAGGCTCTACAAATAAAACCGAATTGTCATGTATTGGAAATTGGATTTCCGTCATGACTCGAGGATATGGGCAAGGTCCTCTCCGTTCGAGACACTCTAGCAAATGTCTCATGACCACACACAGCGATCCTTGGAATCGGTTGGGTCGGTTACTTTTGAGGATTAGTTATTCTTGAACACACATTTCCCGGTCCTATAGAACCTATATAGTGGTCTGTACATCGGCTCACATAGTGCCAATTATCGACCATATATTCGAGGCGCCTCGCATTCCAACAACAACACAGTTAAAAAGTATATAAATGTCAGGGCTGGTAGGTCACTAACATCACCCATAGCTAGAAAGAAACGTCGTGTTCTCCCAATGGTCCTTATCCCATTTTTGACTCATACTGAGATGTGAGGCTCGCGAATTAATGCTATACACAAAGCTATGCCGCACAGGTCGTGCTTTGATCATCAACCACAAGACTTTGCTTTTCAACACAAGCCTTGATCATTTGCCACTTAGGCATGCCACACAGACAATTCATGCCATGCGATTGATATCCATTAATATATAACATCTGAGCTCGTACGTCTTAGAGAAGGGCGTTAAGCAAGAGAATAAATTCTCTGCCGCCAAACAGATATATATTTAATAGAAATCAATCACATGGAATAAAATCCAATGTCAGACACACAGTCCATTTACAAGTTCGTTCGGGGTCTGAACGAAACTGGAGGAAACTTATTCCTCGCATATCCATCGATCTCCAAGTACGTCTGGATGATCACCAACTGATTCCCTCCTATTGGGTGTACAACCCAATCAAGATCATCAATAATCATCTAAACGATGTGAAGACCTCTGGTCTTCAACCACCGTCTTCATCTTTGACTTATCGTCGAATTGGTTATTCAGAATGGGTATAAACCCGGCCTTTCCAAATAACCCGCGTATATAATAAACAAGTGTTACACAAATGCAACACGCGCCTCATTCCAATTCAGAATATTCTTTTACTCAAACATTCACATTCTTAGGGAAAGCTTCCCATTAATTTTATCAAAGATAAATTCTTTTAAATTTATTCTTTAATCTTCCTTTGGATATCATTTCAAACCATATTATGGTTTTCCAAATTAGTCGGGATTAGCGAACCACACCGAAGTAATTATTTATTTTATTTCTCAATCCCAACCTATTCATCCCATGGAGCAAAACTGGTAATACTCCATATTTAATACCACGGTGCTATCGGTAAAATTAATCACCATTTCACGTTCAAATCTAATTAAAGATTTAATTATCGCTTTGGAGAAAAACTGGTGATACTCCATTCTCGATTATTTCAATCTAATTAAAGATTCAGTAAAACTCCACTTAGTTTTAATCTTCTCACAAATAAACATCCTGTCTTTAACTGGGTTAAAGAACCAATGTCATCTAAAAACACGGTTCACGAAAACCCAATATCCCAATCCATTGGTAATGGGGTTAAAGAACAGGTGTTATTCAAAACACCGCTCACAATAAACCCAAAAACCAATTTAAATTCAATTACAATTAAATACTAATTAACTGGACAATTTCACTAAATCTTAATTAAAAGATTTATTCTTTTCTAAACTCGGTTCAAGAAGAGTGTTATTTAAGACACCATTCACAATGAATCCAAAATCCCATTTGATATTAAATAAAAGGCTCTGAATAGAAAATATATCGGCTTATATTCAATATCAAATTCTGAAACCAACAAATATCGTATTGGGAATAACGATATATATATCTTCCAAATTCCTCTACAATATCCGTATAATCAGGGAATCCAATATCGAAATGTTCCGAAGATAATTTCGACTCCAATCCATTCCAATTCGTTTATTGGAAATTCTGATTATTTTTAAAACCACTTCAAATCCAATTTATTCCTTCAAAAATATTGGATTATAATTCTAGTTCATAACTAGTCCATTTCGATAAAAATATATTTTTATCCTTTTAAATGTGGAATTTTTCATTCCAGTTCTTTCCAATTCATATATTATGATTTTACACAATTTATTAATACTTTTGATATTTTTTATCAAGGCCCGTACAGTCGATTTTCCTAAACGGCCACCAAACTGCACTTACAACGACCTTTTCTGAATTTGATTTGGACATAATTCCAAATACAACCGTTAGATTTCAAATTTCTAATATTCCTTGGAAAGCTTTTTTTTATACGAACCCAAAGGTTCCGTTTTTAGGAGAATCCGACAGTCGTATCTCCCGCAACGTCCATTCGAAGTCAATGGTCGAAATTCGCGAACTACCACGGCGCGGCACGTTCTATTCAGGCCATTAATATATATATTATATATATTTCGTCGATTTCAATTCAAAACGTTATATTTTATAAATCGTTTTAACTTCGTTTTAAAAACGATTTCAACTTCCTATTCAATTTTAAATCAAAATTGAATATTCCATATCATTAATATATAAATGATAATATTTTCAAAACGTTATATTTTGAAATCACTTCCTTTTCTATATTCATTACAAAACGAATATAATCGATATAAATATCGTTCACATCAAAATGGCGCAAATCTAATCAACACGGCTTTGTATATTTCAATAACTTCGTTATTCTATTCAACAAATGAATATTTTCCTCAATACATGAATATTTATTTTATTCAACACATGAATAATTATTAATTCTTACTTACAATAAACATGTGAAATTTATTATATAAAATATTTTGTTCAACACATGAATAGTTTCAACACTTGAATATTCTCAACACATGAGTATCGTCAACACATGACTATTTTGTTTATTCAACACATGAATTTAATTTATTTTCCTGTTCTAAATATTATTTGAAAATATTCTTTATTTTCTAAATTGGAATGAGACCCAATCAATTACCATATAAGGTTATTTATATGGGTTCCATACAACACATGTATGTAATAGCGACGATAAATAATCAACCATCATCCAGAGTGCACCACACAACCGCATAAGCATCCCAACACCCGTGAGGTGTGTATGCCAAATATCATCCCAACACCCGTGAGGGGTTTCAAATCAACAAACACAGATATTTTATTTGTGTAGTTGGACAATGTGTAAAATTTATTGTCCCAATCAATATCAGTCATATCAGTGTACATAAAAAATCGTTTGATTTGTTTATAAATATTTTATTCACATATCTATTTAAAATTATATTTTTATCGACCAAACTATTTTATTCAACCTATGAATATTTTATTCAGTTCATTTATTCAATAAAATGATATTTTTATTTTTCTAACATATTTTAGAAAATTTCGGCGGCATAACGGCACGATACTAGAAACGGGACAGGGCCTAGCCTTATCCCCGGTGTAACACCATGTAATTCTGTAACACTAAGATTCACAAATCAAGGCAGAATTAAATTTTAATATAAATATCAAGGGAAACGGGCTACGCCATTGCGTTCGTCTCGGAATTCTGCATGAAAACGAGTCCGAGTTTGCATAAATCGGAGTCCGTATGAGGAAGATATGGCCTCCGGAAGTTTCAGCGAAGTTCAAATTTCAAAACAGACTCAGAAGCGCGCTGGGCGGGAAAATTCCCGCCCAGGACCCAGGTCGACCAGGGGGTTGACCTGGGGGTCGACCAGGGTGTCGACCTAGGGGTCGACCTTCCCCCCATAGGTCGACTTGGGGGTCGACCTCCCCGCTTTTTCCAGATCTGCAGCCTGGTTCGTTTTTCTGTATCCGGACGCCATTCTGACTAGATTCGTTGACTTCTACACTATATAAACAGCCCTAGTCTCCTTCTCTATTCACAATTCTTTTCAATCCTTATGTTGCCTCTAAGAAAATGTATAAATAAATAAAAATAAGAAAATAATACGAAGATCCAAGACAAGGTTATGATGCTAAAGTTTGTCAAGAAAAGATTCGAATCAAGATTAAAGCTTCAAGATAAGAATCAAAGGCTAACTCGAACGGTTTCGAGCAACATCGCACGAATCATAGCAACGCCATCTTTCTATTTTAGTCTAATCTCTGTAAGTCAGTTACATTTTAGATTTGAACGTTTTCTCTATTCATGACATGAAATTAAAGGAATAAAAAAAATGCCAAATCTTTCAATTCGAATCAGTGCTTATATCTTTGGACCTAATTAAGAACTGTTATGATTCAAGGACCAATAAGAATGTGACTATGTAACTATGGACCTTAAAACCATATTTCTCTTTGACTATGAACATTGCCTATGACTATGGACACTGCCTATGACTGTGACTCATGACAATGAGAATTATTTCCTTGACTATAAGCCTATGCCTTTGGTTAGGAAACATAAACTATTGCCTATGACATAACTAGAACAGCTGTGATTAAACACCTATGATTCATGACTAGGAAAGCGTTGCTTAAGTTTTGCGACTGTGAAATTGGGTCTAAACCTGATTATCTATTCTGTCTATTCTTGGTTTTCTTTGGTTTTAGATCTTGGGAATTTACCTATTAAGTTAGGTCTACCCATGTTCTTGAACCTACGTCGTTATTCAACCCTTTTTATGTCATAAGATTTTCAGACCTATAGGCCTTCGATGTTTTAGATCAATTTCAGTGAATTTCGTTAGGTCTGTAATTAGAAAATTATCATTTTATGCCAGTTATTATGTGTAACAACCCGTATTTTCAATAACCTATTATAACGTAAATCGAGGCAGAATTTAATTTATAAATCTGAATCAAGGGAAACATGCTGTGCCATTGCGTTCGTCTCGGAAAAATACATGAAATAGAGTCCGAGTTTTCGAAAATGGGAGTCCGTATGACCCGATTAAGGCCCAATGAAGTTTTCAGAAAATTTCAATTTCAAAACAGATTTGAATTTCAAGTTCAAATTTCGGATTTCGGGCCTGGAAGGCTAGGTGGGAAATTTCCCGCCAAGCCAACCAAGTCGATAGGCCTGTCGATTTGGCAGTCGACTTGGTTGGACCCAAGTCGACAGCCCTGTCGACTTGGCTGTCGACTTGGTTCAGCCAGGCAGTTTTTCCTGGTGCACCATTTTGGGGTCTTGGTTAGGTTTTGGGGCCAGATTCGGTTTTAAGGGCTGAGATTGGAATTAGGGTTTAATCCTAAGGTTGAAACTAATCCTAATCTCTATAAATAAGCCCCTAACCTAACCCTAAATCATCATTATTCATTCAAGTAACTAAACTATGGCAAAATCATTCCTCTCATGGCCTCCACTCTCTTCATAAAATTCTACGTTATTTCTATGAGAGATTTTCCATGCATACAAGTGTTTTCAAGCTTCTATGAGTGTCATTAACTTGCATTCAAGTCAAGTTTCCATATTTACATCATAAATCAAGGGTTTTGATCATTTTGGCTCAAGGGTTTTTCTATTGGAGCTTGCATTTTGGGTTTATTTGATTGCATAAGGGCTTTGTCTCAATCTATATATATTTTTGTGTCTTCATAAGCATTGTAAGCCCTTTTCTACTTTCATATTTGAACTCTAAAGTTAATGAATGATGCAAGTTGTGTTTGATCATTATGATATGCAAGTTTATCATGTTATGTTATGCAAGTATGCCATGTTATGATATGCAAGTTTACCATGTTATGCTATGCAAGTTTACCATGTTATGATATGCAAGTTTATCATGTTATGTTATGCAAGTTTGCCATGTTATGATATGCAAGTTTATCATGTTATGTTATGAAAGTTTGCTATGTTATGATATGCAAGTTTGCCATATGATATGCAAGTTATGTTATGGTTGATCATTTTGCTCATGTTATCATGTTATGCAAGCTTATCTTGGGTTTATGAGTTTAAAGCTTCAAGCTTTATGCTAAAGGTTGCATTTTGGCAACATGTAAGTTATCATATCCCTTATGATAACTTGCATGTGAGGCTAAATGCGAACTTATGGCAACTTCTACATGTCATTTATCACCATGTATCACCAATATGCTAAGTTTGGTTTTATGCATGCTTTTGAGGCCTAAAAATGTAATATGCAAGTATATGAACATATGTACATTTCATATGCCACCATGTTAAACTTGTGGCTTCAACACCTTTGTGTCATGATTATGCCAAGTTCCCTCTTTCTATCCTTTATGCGCTATTGCGATATGTAAGCGATGGGATTGCGTTTGGGGTTGGGTAAACTTAAAAGACATAAAAACATAAGATTGGGAATTTACCTATTAAGTTAGGTCTACCCAAATTCTTGAAAATTTGTAATGTGTTTTGGAAACATGATGGACATGACACTTAGAAAATATAAGTGTGACCAACTCGAGGTTGGGTTGAGATTGTAGCGTAAAACTACCCGGAACCGACCGGCTTAACTAGTTGCTACAAACAATAGGACCCAATGTGAGAAGTTGGTCATGTTGTACCTTGAACCCGAGGTTAGACCAAGTTGTGGTGTAAAGCTACCCGGACCCGCCCGGCTTAACTAGTAACCACAACAAGATCTAATGTGAGAGGTTAAGGCACATTAAATTAGTTAATGCCTCATGATTAGGGTTAAGTCATGGTCCACTTAATACTTAACCAATTTGGGCTTGGTAGATTAATCAGGGTTAAGTCGTGAACTCATCGTTACACTTAACCAAATTAATCCATGATTAGTAAAAGGGTTAAACCGTACTTAACCCACTAGAAAATCCTAGCAATGGGGGTCCACTCCAGCAGTAATCCCAAGTTTGTATCATTAAGACCCTAGGGACTAGGCTAGGGTGGGGCACGATTACTGGACTTGAGGTAAGTGACCAAAAACGACGGCAGAGTGGTACGCCGATGTAGTTACGGACGGACTATGGTCGTGCACGTAGTCCGTATTTGGAGAAGTCAAGCATGGGTACCAGTAGATCGAGACTGTGCACTTATGTTTATGGTCCAGGGGTTGACACCCTAGGGCTTGATACACCCGATGGGAGACCCGGCACAGTCCGACTACAATTATGTTTGGGCCGTATTGACACCAACACGTGACGAGTTAGGCTTAGGGAGCCGATCGATTAGACCGTTTGGTTGGACCTCGTATTAGGGTCATTTCATGTTATTGGGCCAAAGCTTGGGCCAAGGGATCAATACTTGTTCATTCAAGTCATGTTAACTTGCTAGTACACCTATGGTGCAAAAACCTTAAACCTGATTATGCGATGACACCTTTATCTACCTTGTTAGTTAATCATCATGATAGTATGTTGTTATCCTTATGTTCATCCCTGCTTCTCATGCCAGTTAACTTAATCAGTTTACATTGATTGTAGTAGGGCTTACTCAGTCTTTTTGACTGACCTATTTTTCTTTCGCCTCTTTTCTTCGGTTCCCTCCCCCCCAGGTTCTCAGGGTGGGAACGTTGGAGCTTAGCTTGGATTTCTGATTGCTTGCTTGTGCGATTTCAGCTCATGTACGGTTTCGACATGAAGCGAGCTATGGTTATCACTTATTTTGGGACAGTACTTATGTATTTCAGTTTTTCAGTTGATGTTGTTTTTATCTAGACTTGTTTATTTGGAAAGTTATGTTGTGCCAGACTTGTTTTGAAATAGTTTGAAATCTTCCGCTGTTTTACTTATCTTATTTACTCTGTTTACATATATACATATGTTCTTGTTCTGCCTTGATATATCATTATGCATGTTTACCCGGTACAACGCCCTTCCAAAGTCAGAGTGCTTGCAAGAGACACCCTGGCGGAGGTGGGGTGTTACATTTGGTATCAGAGCATATGGTTTACGAGATGGAACAAAAAGGTTTTTAGAAAAATTTTGGAAAACTATTTTCAAAACCAAGTATAAAGTATTTTCCAAAGAAAACTCTAGTTTATTTTAAAGGCTATTCCCCAAAAAGCCATTAGCAAAATTCCTTCGTTTTTCCCCATTCTGAATCTGTCTTTTTCTTCGTTTTCAGTATGGCCGATAACTTTGCTATTCCGGAGGGAGTACACGTACCTGTTTGGTATAGGAGACTTTTGGAGGCTAGGGCGACCGAAGCCGGCCCCGCAGATGTCCCTCCTCCTCCTCCTCCAGTAGTTAATGTTCCTCCTCCTCCTGTCGCTGAGGTTCCTCTTCCTCCTCCCCCTCAGCATCCTCAAGTTGACTTCGCAAAGACTTGCAAAGATTTCAAAGCAATGGGTGGCAAGAACTTTCAAGGCACTGAGACTTTTGTAGAGGCCAGAAATTGGTTTAAAGAGACCGAGGATTTATTTGCTATCTTTGGGTTAGACGATCAGAGGAAGATCTTGTTAGCGGTTTGGCTTATGAAGGATGAAGCCGCTTATTGGTGGGAAGTCACCAATGGTACTAGGCCTGTTGAGACTTGGGCCGATTTCAGGGCAAGGTTCGTGCTTAAGTTTCTATCTTCTGCTGAGGAGAATCTGCAAATGGAGAGGTTCATAACTTTGAAACAAGGAGATATGTCTGTCAAAGAATATGTGAACAAGTTCAATCAGTTAGCTTTTTTTGGCTTGGATATGGTGAGTACTCCTCAGAAGAAGGCTCTTCGTTTGCTAGAGGATTGAATGAGCCGTTGCAGGGATTGGCTATGTCACATATTCCCCGTGGGGCCACGTTTGAGAGCTTGGTTGATATGGCGTTACTTCAGGGAGATGTCAAGAAAGAGGTCAAGATGAATGATACTCAAGCCAAGAAGACTGATTCCCAGCGGAAATGAAATCAGGGTAATCCAAGTGGTCAGAGCAGTCAAGGCAATCAGAACAAGAACAAGAGTCAAGGCAACAAGGGGAACAACAACAAGGGCAATAACAACAAGGGGAAGTGCCATTATTGCGGTTCAGTTGGGCATCTTATTAAGGATTGTAAGAAGAGGAAAAGAAAGAATGGTGAATGCTTTTTCTGCGGTGAGACTGGACATTTCAGTAAGGATTGCCCGAAGAAGCAAGGGCAAGGCCAGGGTCAGACTCAGCGTGTTGGACCTTCAGGAGGGCAAGTTCATGCTCTCAATGCTGCTCCAGTACCCGATCGAGGTAGTATTTCTGTTGAGAGCCTTGTATACATTTCTGATTTTCCTGTTTGTACTTTGTTTGATTCTGGGACATCGCATAGTTTATTTCATCTGATCTAGTTGAAAGTTTGCACCTAAGTACTAGTCTAGTTAATGATCCCGTGGGTGTTTCAAATCAAATTAGGGTTTCCGCCCATTTGTCTATGATCTGCGTGGATTTGAAAATTTCTATCTTGAGTGTAGAATTCTCGTGTGATGCTTATATTCTCGGTTTCATGGGGTATGGGTTGATTTTGGGCATGGATTGGTTGTCCAGTTTTGGAGCCATTCTTGATTTTTGAGCATAGGGTTGTGAGGCTCATGACTCGCCTTGGTAATACCCTAAAAATTTCTAGTAACCCTATGAGTCCCGTCATGTTGTGTTATCTTGAATCCCTCAACTCGTCTATCGATAGTTTGCAATCGGTGAGGGTGGTCCGAGATTATCCTGATATATTGGGTGAAGTGAAGGGGGTTACCCCTAAACGAGAGATAGATTTCCGCATTTATCTGGTTAATAATGCCAAGATAGTTTCGTGGCCGGTTAGGCACATGGTCCCGCAAGATGAGAGTTAAGAAAGCAAGTCAATGAGTTGCTTGAGAAGAACTTCATACGATGAAGCATTTCCGAGGAGGGTGCTCTAGTAGTATGCGCTACTAATGTGGATAGTTCGCTTCGCCCGTGTGTTGATTATCGTGAGTAGAATAAGAAGAATAGACAAACATTACCAAGGATCGATGATTTGTTTGATCAGCTTGTAGGAACATCTGTTTTCTCTTGATCTTGCTTCTGGATTCCATCAGCTCAGAGTAGTTGAGGATAGTATAGGAAAAACTGCGTTCAGAACTCCAGATGGATTCTTAGAATGGCTGGTCATGCCATTCGGTTTAACTATTGCACCCGCCTACTTCGTGGACTTGATGCGTAGGGTGCCTAGGGAGTTCCTGAACAAGTTTGTGGTAATCTTTGTAGAAGATATCCTGACTTTCTTAAAGAACGAGGAAGAACATGCTAGACATCTCAAGGAGGTGATGGATACGCTTAGAGCACATCAGTTGAAAGCCAAGCCCTCCAAATGTCATTTTGGAGAAAAAGGAGTTAGATTTCTTGGCCACATAGTTTCTAAGCAAGGCTTAGTGGTGGATCCGGCTAAAGTGGTCGTGGTTCAAAACCGAAAAGCTCCGACGAGGACAATTGAAGTAAGAAGTTCTCTCATTTTAATTAGTCAGTTGGCGTCCCTTGAGTTTAGACCTACCCATCTGGATCAAGTAGGGACTTCAAAGAAAGAAGACCCGCAGTTAGTCGAGATCATGGACAAGTTGATTCGAGGCCAGATGGTAAGTCACCTCACTATAGATGACAAGGGATGGCTAAGACGCGATGAGAGAAAGAAGGTTCTTGAAGATGCACATCACCCGAGGAGGTGGCCGAGTTTGTCCCAAGGAGCATGTTGTGCCAACAGATTAAGGCCGAGTCATAAAAAGCCCGGTGGGCTATTACATCCATTGGAGGTCCCCGCAATGAAAGTGGGAAAGCGTCACGAAGGATTTTGTGGATGGACTGCCTAGATCAAGGAAAGGGAATACGAGCATGTGGGTCATGGTAGGTAGACTCACGAAGAGCGCTCATTTCACTCCGGTAAAGAGCGAAAGGACTGCATCATAGCTAGCAACGGATTAATTTCAAGAAATAAGGAGGTTGCACGGGGTTCCCTAAAGTATAGTTAGTAACCATGACTCAATCTTCACTAGCCAGTTTTGGGATAGTCTACGGGAAGTCATGGGCAAGCAATTGAATCTAAGGACGTCCTATCATTCACAAACAGATGGTTCATTTCGTTCAAGCATGAGTTATAGAAAATTACGTTAGTAAGAGCAATTGATAAACGTGGATTGGTATTTTCAAGAAAAGTTCTTCTGCGTGGAATACTTTATAGTAAGTAAACGAGATCCAGGATTCACTGGTGAATTTTGGAGAGCTTGCATGAAACCATGAGGTCATAGTTATGTTTAAGTCAAGTATGATAGAAGAGTAAGTGAAAGAGGAAGACGAGAGGCGACAATGAAATGGGTTCCAACCCATATTTTGAAATAAGAGTTAAGAAGCCAAGAAATCATGAAGTAAAAGACGGTCAAAGCACAGTGGAGTTAAGCTCAAGGAAACATGACTTAGAAGACTGAAGGGTAGATACGCGCATCATATCTCTTTTTAAGAGTATATTCTTGATCCTTGTTTTCCTGTGGAACTTACTTGCATGTTATCTTTTACATATATCCTCTCGGTCCCATTCTCGATCCAATTTCTGTTGTAAACTCCATAAGGGGGTATGACTCATCGGTTAGTAATACATGTCAGGGTTTGAAGGGGTCCGTTAGGTTGACTAAACCTTTTGGGTTTTTATAGAATATGGGTTGGGTTAGGAAGGGATTTCTTGTAATCCAAAAGGAGTATATCTTGCTTATCTTCCTGATCTCTTTGTAGCATTTATTTCTTTTTGCTATCTATATCGTGTTAATCTTTTCATGAGAACCTTAGGTAGAAACCCTTTGGATGAAACATGTGTTTGAAACATGTTATGCTTGATGTTTGCAAGTGGTTGCAAGTGTTTGCAAGTGGTTACTCGTGGATGCATTATACACGTTAGGCACTAGATCGGCTCACACACTCCTCATATTACATATGCATGAGTGTTTATGCTTATTCATGGATGAAAATTTTTGTGTTATCACATGGATGTTGCATATGGATGTATGTTATGTGCACACATATAGATGTTATACATTATGATAGGAATTGCATACATATGGATTCATTTCACTAACATAATTTGCATTGACGATATTTGCATTAGATAAGTACATATACACACACCTTTGCATATGTTCATACAACATTTAGAATCCTGTAAGGACAATGATTGCTCGTGGATGATGTTTTGAGTAGATGGATGTTGGATGGTAGGATATGTTCTTCCTAACTTGAAGATTTCGGGGACGAAATCCTTTAAAGAGGGAAGAATGTAGCAACCCGTATTTTCAATAACCTGTTATAACGTAAATCGAGGCAGAATTTAATTTATAAATCTGAATCAAGGGAAACGGGCTGTGCCATTGCGTTCGTCTCGGAAAAATACGCGAAATAGAGTCCGAGTTTTCGAAAATCGGAGTCCGTATGACCCGATTAAGGCCCAATGAAGTTTTCAGAAAATTTCAAGTTAAAAAAGATTTGAATTTCAAGTTCAAATTTTGGATTTCGGGCCTGGAAGGCTAGGCGAGAAATTTCCCGCCAAGCCAACCAAGTCGACAGGCCTATCGACTTGGCAGTCGACTTGGTTGGACCCAAGTCGACAGCCCTGTCGACTTGGCTGTCGACTTGGTTCAGCCGGGCAGTTTTGCCTGGTGCACCATTTTAGGGTCTTGGTTAGGTTTTGGGGCCAGATTCGGTTTTAAGGGCTGAGATTGGAATTAGGGTTTAATCCTAAGGTTGAAACTAATCCTAATCTCTATAAATAAGCCCCTAACCTAACCCTAAATCATCATTATTCATTCAAGTAACTAAACTATGGCAAAATCATTCCTCTCATGGCCTCCACTCTCTTCACAAAATTCTAAGTTATTGCTATGAGAGATTTTCCATGCATACAAGTGTTTTCAAGCTTGTATGAGTGTCATTAGCTTGCATTCAAGTCAAGTTTCCATATTTACATCATAGAGCAAGGGTTTTGATCATTTTGGCCTAAGGGTTTTTCTATTGGAGCTTGCATTTTGGGTTTATTTGATTGCATAAGGGCTTTGTCTCAATCTATATATATTTTTTTGTCTTCATAAGCATTGTAAGCCCTTTTCTACTTTCATATTTGAACTCTAAAGTTAATGAATGATGCAAGTTGTGTTTGATCATTATGATATGCAAGTTTATCATGTTATGTTATGCAAGTATGCCATGTTATGATATGCAAGTTTACCATGTTATGCTATGCAAGTTTGTCATGTTATGATATGCAAGTTTATCATGTTATGTTATGCAAGTCTGCCATGTTATGATATGCAAGTTTATCATGTTATGTTATGCAAGTTTGCTATGTTATGATATGCAAGTTTGCCATATGATATGCAAGTTATGTTATGGTTGATCATTTTGCTCATGTTATCATGTTATGCAAGCTTATCTTGGGTTTATGAGATTAAAGCTTCAAGCTTTATGCTAAAGGTTGCATTTTGGCAACATGTAAGTTATCATATCCCTTATGATAACTTGCATGTGAGGCTAAATGCGAACTTATGGCAACTTCTACATGTCATTTATCACCATGTATCACCAATATGCTAAGTTAGGTTTTATGCATGCTTTTAAGGCCTAAAAATGTAATATGCAAGTATATGAACATATGTACATTTCATATGCCACCATGTTAAACTTGTGGCTTCAACACCTTTATGTCATGATTATGCCAAGTTCCCTCTTTCTATCCTTTATGCGCTATTGCGATATGTAAGCGATGGGATTGCGTTTGGGGTTGGGTAAACTTAAAAGACATAAAAACATAAGATTGGGAATTTACGTATTAAGTTAGGTCTACCCAAATTCTTGAAAACTTGTAATGTGTTTTGGAAACATGATGGACATGACACTTAGAAAATATAAGTGTGACCAACTCGAGGTTGGGTTGAGATTGTAGCGTAAAACTACCCGGAACAGACCGGCTTAATTAGTTGCTACAAACAATAGGAACCAATGTGAGAAGTTGGTCATGTTGTACCTTGAACCCGAGGTTAGACCAAGTTGTGGTGTAAAGCTACCCGGACCCGCCCGGCTTATCTAGTAACCACAACAAGGTCTAATGTGAGAGGTTAAGGCACATTAAATTAGTTAATGCCTCATGATTAGGGTTAAGTCATGGTCCACTTAATACTTAACCAATTTGGGCTTGGTAGATTAATCAGGGTTAAGTCGTGAACTCATCGTTACACTTAACCAAGTTAATCCACGATTAGTAAAAGGGTTAAAACGTACTTAACCCACTAGAAAATCCTAGCAATGGGGGTCCACTCCAGCAGTAACCCCAAGTTTGTATCATTAAGACCCTAGGGACTAGGCTAGGGTGGGGCACGATTACTGGACTTGAGGTAAGTGACCAAAAACGACGGCAGAGTGGTACGCCGATGTAGTTCCGGACGGACTATGGTCGTGCACGTAGTCCGTATTTGGAGAAGTCAAGCATGGGTACCAGTAGATCGAGACTGTGCACTTATGTTTATGGTGTCCAGGGGTTGACACCCTAGGGCTTGATACACCCGACCGGAGACCCGGCACAGTCCGACTACAATTATGTTTGGGCCGTATTGACACCAACACGTGACGAGTTAGGCTTAGGGAGCCGATCGATTAGACCGTTTGGTTGGACCTCGTATTAGGGTCATTTCATGTTATTGGGCCAAAGCTTGGGCCAAGGGATCAATACTTGTTCATTCAAGTCATGTTAACTTGCTAGTACACCTGTGGTGCAAAAACCTTAAACCTGATTATGCGATGACACCTTTATCTACCTTGTTAGTTAATCATCATGCTAGTATGTTGTTATCCTTATGTTCATCCCTGCTTCTCATGCCAGTTAACTTTATCAGTTTACATTGATTGTAGTAGGGCTTACTCAGTCTTTTTGACTGACCTGTTTTTCTTTCGCCTCTTTTCTTCCGTTCCCCCCCCCCCAGGTTCTCAGGGTGGGAACGTTGGAGCTTAGCTTGGATTTCTGATTGCTTGCTTGTGGGATTTCAGCTCATGTACGATTTCGACATGAAGCTAGCTATGGTTATCAATTATTTTGGGGATAGTACTTATGTATTTCAGTTTTTCAGTTGATGTTGTTTTTATCTAGGCTTGTTTATTTGGAAAGTTATGTTGTACCAGACTTGTTTTGAAATAGTTTGAAATCTTCCGCTGTTTTACTTATCTTATTTACTCTGTTTACATGTATACATATGTTCCTGTTCTGCCTTGATATATCATTATGCATGTTTACCCGGTACAAACGCCCCTCCAAAGTCAGAGTGCTTGCAAGAGACACCCTGGCGGAGGTGGGGTGTTACATTATGTCTATCTTTTTCATAGCATCTTTGGTTCATCCCCTATTTTCTACGAATCTAGATTTATCTATAATCTAGATTGAATCTCGATTATAAGAACGGTGGGAATACGATTTGGGCAAAATAGGAAATTTACTAAAAACATAGTTATAAACTTGGAAATTGGAATAAATTGGGAACATGTATTATGGCATGTTCATAGAAATGCAAATTTGACAAATTTGACATGAATTATAGTATGTGTAATTTGAATCTAGGATTGACTTGTAAATCTAGCAGTTACATGAATTATGAACTAGAATAATAAGTCTAGTTTGACATGAACTGTAATTAGAATGTTAAATCAGAATTGGATTAGCTAATTTGGCATAATAAGTATATTGGCATAAATTTGAAATTGGCCATAACTGCGAGTAATTGTCATGTTTGGCAAAAATCATGGTTAGTGACACTTAATTTGGTATAGTTTACATACCAAAAAGCATAAATATGATATAGAGGGGAAAATGGGCCATAAGAATAAATGTTGACAATTTACATTAAAAGAGTAAATAGGAAATAAGTAAATTAGGAATGATTTACTTATAGAATTTGTCCTAAATGAGAAAATGTAAATTTAGACAAATTAAAGGTTTATTAATGACATCTCTTTTAATAATACAACAGAAAGTTCTAGGGTGACAGAGAGGATAGTGTCTAGGCTTGGGTTTGGAAAATACAAGTTTCCTGCTCTCCCTAGCAATCCCCAGCGGATCTGACGGACGGGATGGTTACTTTCAAAACCTGATTTGAAAATTAATCAAAAACCTTTGAACTTAGAAAACACGAATATGCCTAACCCGAGGTTAGACTGAGTTGCGATGTAAACCTGCCCGGAACCAACCGGCACATCCAGTAATCACAACAATATCTGTCAAATGTGAGTGGTCGCAGCTTTAATTTATCTAGTTAAAGCTAGAACAAGAATGGTAGAGTTAAGTTATCTAAGACACTTAACCAATTCAACATGATAACCAGACCGGTGGGTGGGGTTAGGTTCATACAGACACTTAACATAGTTAAGCTAGAATGGGAGGGTTAAGTCCATAGGAACACTTAACCAACTTAACACAGTTAAGCTAGAATGGGAGGGTTAAGTCCATAGGGACACTTAACCAAACTTAACGTTGTAACAACACAAGATTTGTAGGGGCTAAGTAACTAAGAAAACACTTAGCCAAATTAACATGTTCACTAGACTAGAAGGTGGGGTTAAGTAAAGTTAATACACTTAGCCAAATTAACATGTTAACTAGACTAGAGGTTGGAGTTAAGTAAAATTTAATACACTTAGCCAATTTGATATGTTAGCTGGACTAGATCGTAGGGTTAAGTAAACTTGAACACTTAACCATCAGATTGTGATAAAGGAATAGGGTTAAGTCTAAAACATGAAGGGATAATACTTAACCATTAATAACATGTTAGTTAATACAGACAGGCAAGGTTAAGTTAAAAAGGAACACTTAACCAATACAGGATGAATGGGTAGGGTTAAGTAATAAGAAATACTTAACCAATATAACTTGGTTTGTGGTAGGGTTAAGTCAACATGAATTACTGATAACACTTAACCAGTTTAACAGAATAAATGAAGAGGGTTAAGTTAGCTTGAATTGACTAATGACACTTAACCAATCCAAACTGACGGGAAAGAGAACTAAGTAGTAAACCTTAGTTAAAAGGAGCTAAGTAGTAAACCTTAGTTAAGAAAACAACGATTCTGGAAACTAAGTGGTAAACTTTAGTTAGCAAAACTAAGTAGTAATTCTTAGTATAACATGGGAAGAAGCGAACGTCCGTCTGATTAAAACGAAGGCTCCAACGAATTGGGTTACGAAGCCCGAGGCTTCGAGGGGACGTGAGGGTACTCTTGGTATCCCTCTGTGAGGCTGCAGATGGTCCTCCTGGGCTTACAGAGGTTAAGTTCTACGTTAGAAGTACCAGGGTTATGCCTTGGTTGCAGAATATGGCAACCTAAAGACTAGGATGGACCGGCGTGATTCGGCGAGAAACCGATAGCCCTGTGATAGCAACTCGTCATCTACCATCCATCTTGAGTCAATCGAGATACGTGAGCGGAAAGGCGGAGAACTCCAAAAGACCATATACTTGCTATATAGTTATGGGTGAGGATGGCCATAGGATAGTGGGGCATAGGGGGCCTGCGTATAGTTCTCATTTTTAAAGGTGTGTCTTTCATTTGTTGAGGGAGGGGTCAGGTGGGACCATAGCCACTGGAATAAAAACAGACCTTAGCATCTGCATCGACAAATATCTGAAAGCTCCTGACCGAGTTCTATGTTCCTTGATTTGCACTGCCACAGGACTCGGGTCGCACATTACAGGATATGTGCATCTAGACATGCGATAACGATTCACGATACATGCGTGGGGAAGTATAGGAACATATACCACTCTAGGTAGTGTGTCCTAGACTTGGGGGCATCGTTCGACAGGTATAATAATCCGTAGTTGGACTAGGTGGCATAAACCCTGAATCCGAGAAGCGTTCAGTAGATAGCGTAAACTCTAGTTGAATCTAGAAAGCACTTGATAGAAAACCCAAGATTAGATCTAGGTAATAAATAATAAATGTATGCCTGAAGGCAAATGGAAAATATAGGGATTGGGATCACGTTATCGTTACTTGTTGGGACACTAGTTAGGTGGTGCAGAGATATAGAAACCAGTATAACAAGGAAATAGCAGAAGCGGCGAAAGTATTAGAGCATATCCAGTTAATCTTATCTTAGCATATCTTGTGTTAATCTTGTCTAATCTTGTTGATCCTATCATCATGGTGTTATCTTATATTCAATCAATTCATGTCGTTTTGTTTTTCCATGTTCACATGCTAGAAGTTACTGAACTTACTCAGGCTTTATGTCCGACTCTGTTTTTCTTTCGTCTTCTTTTCTTCTGTCCTCCCCCCCCCCCCCCTCCAGGTTGTAAAGAGGGGAATATTATAGCTCAGGTTAAGTTGGATTGTCACTCTTTCCCAGCTTGAAGATTTGTCGAAGCTTTGCTTGGATTCTCTTTTCAGATGTTATGGCTGACTCTTGCTACATTGGGGAATGTAAATGTTGTTTTATGCTTCTTTATTTTGTAAGACAGATGATACTCTGATATTATAAAGAAATCGTTGTACAAACTATTTTATCAATAAAGCAAAGTTTTATTTTTCGCTGTTGTAATTTTTGTCTGTCTTATAATTTATCTGCATCTTTTACCCTAAATGCTCCACAGAACTTAGTGCATTCCCTTTGTGAGTGACACTAACGGATGTGGGGTGTTACACGTGGTATCAAAGCTGAAGGTTACCAGGTCAGATAAAGAATTTGAAAAATTATTTTCAAAATGGTTTTAAAAGAAGCATTTTTAAGAGAAAAGATTTGTTTTAAAGGCATATTCCCCAAAGCCATACGCACTATCTTCTCTTCCTCTGTTTGAATTCTTGCCTCCTTTCTAGAGTCTCTGGGGCTCCTGGCTTTCTGGGAGGTAACCTAATCGAAGGGCAAAGTAGTGCCCGACTTCCATCTATAGCCGTTGTAGTTTCACTTGCGGCCAGTTTTCTTTCAAGTTTTGAAGGGTTTTCAATACGATGGAGGCAGCTTTCGAGATATTTGTTAACATGACTGCACACGGAAGAGGATGAGGAATTCATGGATGTAGATTTAGCTAACAAAGGAGGAAGGAATTATAAAACATAAGACAAGAGGAAGTATCTTTACTATGGTGTAATAGGGCATGTAATTAAGGGCAAAGGACAAGATTTTCAGAAGGGCAAGTACCTACTTTCGTCACCAAGCATACCTAGGAGAATGGTAGTAAAGTTCTATTGGAAGAGTCTAGTTTTGCTGTTCGTACTCTTTCCTTTGGTTTTAGCGCTTCGCATTTGTTCATATCCACTTCCATAGTTGAATCTCTGCACCATAGTACTTGTATAGTAGAAAGATCCCACTAGAGTCTCAAATCCAATTGGTGGTCCGACCATTTATTTTTGGTTAGTAGGGATTTGAGAATAGCTATCGAGTTTACTTATATCATCTCACGTTGATCGTCTAAATTCGGAGGAGAAATTCCTTGGGTGCTTGTCTGATGTTGGTTTAGGCCTTCGGAGCTTGTACTTGAGGAATGTCGAGTTCGACTAGGATGGTTTGCGTGAGAGATGAATATTTGTGGCAGGCACAAAAAAAAGTACGTAGTGACCTTTCGAACCTTATAGTTATGGCATGGTGGATAAGAGGGAGACCTCTAATCATCTTAGTACATATACTTGGTACCGTGATTGACATCTGTTTATTTTGGAAATGGAGATCAGAAAGTTCACAATCGTGAAGTTAAATTAGTTAAGATACAGTGGAGTAAAGCTCAAGAAGGCTAGATACTAGCATCATACCCTTTTTCCTTAAGGGTGCATCCTTTATTTCTTTTTTTTAGGAGCATTACGCATAATTGTTTCTCTCTTTCCAAAGTATATCCTCTAGGTCGTATCTTCGATCCTTAGGTAGAAGCCAATGGATGTAAACAGGTATTTGAAACATGTTATGGTTGATGGTTGCAAGTGGTTGCTAATGGTTGCTCGTAAATGCATATGCATACGTATTAGGCACTAGATCAGTTCGGACGCTTTCATATTGCATTTACAAATATGTATTTGTATGTAAGTTGAACTTGATATGTTATCATATGGATGTTGCATATGGATGAATGGCTATGCACACATGTTGTATTTACATAACTAGGGATGCTTGCACACATGATTGGACGCATGGCAATGACATGATTCGCATTAAGGAGGTCAACTGAATCAGTAGACCGCCTGATCTTGCATTAGATAAAGGCATATACACACACTATGCATATGAACATGAAAGAATTAGAAATCTTTTAAGGACAATGAATGCCTGTGATTGAATGGTTGAGTAGATGGGTGATTGGATGGTAGGACACATTCTTCCTAACTTGAAGATTTCGGGGATGAAATCCTTTTAAGTGGGGGAGAATGTAACACCCTGTAATTCTGTAACACTAAGATTCACAAATCAAGGCAGAATTAAATTTTAAATTCAAAATCAAGGGAAACGGGCTGTGACGTTGCGTTCGTCTCCGAATTCTGCATGAAAAGGAGTCCGAGTTTGCGTAAATCGGAGTCCGTATGTGGAAGATATGGCCTCCGGAAGTTTCAGCGATGTTCAAATTTCAAAACAGACTCAGAAGCGGGCTGGGCGGGAAAATTCCCGTCCAGGACCCAGGTCGACCAAGGGGTCGACCTGGGGGTCGACCTGGGTACCCAGGTCGACCAGGGTGTCGACCTGGGTACCCAGGTCGACCAGGGTGTCGACCTGGGGATCGACCTACCCCCCCCCCCCCCCCCATAGGTCGACCTGGGGGTCGACCTCCCCGCTTTTTCCAGATCTGCAGCCTGGTTCGTTTTTCTGTATCCGAACGCCATTCTGACTAGATTCTTTGACTTCTACACTATATAAACAGCCCTAGTCTCCCTCTCTATTCACAATTCTTTTCTATCTTAATGCTGCCTCTGAGAAAATGTATAAATAATATAAAAAAAATACGAAGATCCAAGACAAGGTTATGCTGCTCAAGTTTGTCAAGAAGAGATTCGAATCAAGATTAAAGCTTCAAGATAAGAATCAAAGGCTAACTCAAACGGTTTCGAGCAACGTCGCATGAATCATAGCAACGCCATCTTTCTATTCTAATCTAATCTCTGTAAGTCGGTTACTTTTTAGATTTGAACGCTTTCTCTATTTGTGACATGAAATTAAAGGAATAAAAGAATATGCCAAATCTTTCTATTCGAATCAGTGCTTATATCTTTGGACCTAATTAAGAACTGTTATGATTCGAGGACCAGTAAGAATGTGACTATGAAACTATGGACCTTAAAACCATATGCCTCTTTGACTAGGAACATTGCCTATGACTATGGACACTGCCTATGACTGTGACTCATGACTATGAGAATTATTTCCTTGACTATAAGCCTATGCCTTTGGTTAGGAAACATAAACTATTGCCTATGACATAACTAGAACAGCTGTGATTAAACACCTATGATTCATGACTAGGAAAGCATTGCTTAAGTTTTGGGACTATGAAATTGGGTCTAAACCTGATTTTCTATTCTGTCTATTCTTGGTTTTATTTGGTTTTAGATCTTGGGAATTTACCTATTAAGTTAGGTCTACCCATGTTCTTGAACCTACGTCGTTATTCAACCCTTTTTATGTCATAAGATTTTCAGACCGATAGGCCTTCGATGTTTTAGATCAATTTCAGTGAAATTCGTTAGGTCTGTAATTAGTAAATTATCATTTTATGCCAGTTATTATGTCTATCTTTTTCATATCATCTTTGGTTCATTCCTTATTTTCTATGAATCAACATTTATCTATAATCTAGATTGAATCACGATTATACGAACGGTGGGAATACGATTTGGGCAAAATATGAAATTTACTAAAAACTTAGTTATAAACTTGTAAATCAGCATAAATTGGGAACATGTATTATGGCATGTTCATAGAAATGCAAATTTGATAAATTAGACATGAATTATAGGATGTGTAATTTGAATCTAGGATTGACTTGTAAATCTAGCATTTACATGAATTGTGAACTAGAATAATAAGTCTAGTTTGACATGAACTGTAATTAGAATGTTAAATCGGAATTGGATTAGCTAATTTGGCATAATAAGTATATTGGCATAAAGCCATAACTGCGAGTAATTGTCATGTTTAGCAAAAATCATGTTTAGTGACACTTAATTTGGTATAGTTTACATACCAAAAAGCATAAATATGATATAGAGGAGAAAATGGGCCATAAGAATAAATGTTGACAATTTACATTAAAAGAGTAATTAGGAAACAAGTAAATTAGGAATGATTTACTTATAGAATTTGTTCTAAATGAGAAAATGTAAATTTAGACAAATTAAAGGTTTATTAACGACATCTCTTTTAATAATACACCAGAAAGTTCAAGGGTGACAGAGAGGATAGTGTCTAGGCTTATGTTTGGAAAATACAAGTTTCCTGCTCTCCCTGGCTATCCCTAACTGATCCGACGGACCGGATGGTTACTTTCAAAACCTGATTTGAAAATTAATCAAAACCCTTTGAACTTAGAAAACACGAATATGCGTGACCCGAGGTTAGACTGAGTTGCGATGTAAACCTGCCCGGAACCAACCAGCACATCCAGTAATCGCAACAATATCTGTCTAATGTGAGTGGTCGCGGCTTTAATTTATTTAGTTGAAGCTAGAACAAGAATGGTAGGGTTAAGTTAACTAAGACACTTAACCAATTCAACATGATAACCAGACCGGTGGGTGGGGTTAGGTTCATACAGACACTTAACATAGTTAAGCTAGAATGGGAGGGTTAAGTCCATAGGAACACTTAACCAACTTAACACAGTTAAGCTAGAATGGGAGGGTTAAGTCCATAGGGACACTTAACCAAACTTAACGTCGTAACAAGACAAGATTTGTAGGGGCTAAGTAACTAAGAAAACACTTAGCCAAATTAACATGTTCACTAGACTAGAAGGTGGGGTTAAGTAAATTTAAAACACTTAGCCAAATTAACATGTTAACTAGACTAGAGGTTGGGGTTAAGTAAAATTTAATACACTTAGCCAATTTGATATGTTAGCTGGACTAGACCGTAGGCTTAAATAAACTTGCACACTTAACCATTAGATTGTGATAAAGGAATAGGGTTAAGTCTAAAACATGAAGGGATAATACTTAACCATTAATAACATGTTAGTTAAAACAGACAGGCAAGGTTAAGTTAAAAAGGAACACTTAAACAATATAGGATGAATGGGTAGGGTTAAGTAATAAGAAATACTTAACCAATATAACTTGGTTTGTGGTAGGGTTAAGTCAACATGAATTACTGATAACACTTAACCAGTTTAACAGAATAAATGAAGAGGGTTAAGTTAGCTTGAATTGACTAATGACACTTAACCAATCCGAACTGACGGGAAAGAGAACTAAGTAGTAAACCTTAGTTAAAAGGAGCTAAGTAGTTAACCTTAGTTAAGAAAACAACGATTCTGGAAACTAAGTGGTAAACCTTAGGTAGCAAAACTAAGTAGTAATTCTTAGTATTACATGGGAAGAAGCGAACGTCCGTCTGATTAAAACGAAGGCTCCAACGAATTGGGTTACGAAGCCCGAGGTTTCGAGGGGACATGAGGGTACTCTTGGTATCCCTCTGTGAGGCTGCAGATGATCCTCCTGGGCTTACAAAGGTTAAGGTCTGCGTTAGAAGAACCAGGGGTATGCCTTGGTTGTAGAATATGGCAACCTAAAGACTAGGATGGACTAGCGTCATTCGGCGAGAAACCGGTAGCCCTGTGATAGCAACTCGTCGTCTACCATCCATCTTGAGTCAATCGAGATACGTGAAGCGGAAAGGCGGAGAACTCCAAAAGACCATATACTTGCTATCTAGTTATGGGAGAGGATGGCCATAGGTTAGTGTGGGCATAGGGGGCCTGCGTATTGTTCTCATTTTTAAAGGTGCGTCTTTCATTAGTTGAGGGAGGGGTCAGGTGGGACCATAGCCATTGGAATAAAAACAGACCTTAGCATCTGCATCGGCAGATATCTGAAAGCTTCCGACCGAGTTCTGTGTTTCTTGATTTGCCCTGCCACAGGACTCGGGCCGCACATTACAAGACATGTGCATCTAGACAAGCGATAACGATTCGCGATACATGCGTTGGGAAGTATCGGAACATATACCACTCTAGGTAGTGTGTCCTAGACTTGGGGGCATCGTTCGACAGGTAGCATAATCCCCAGTTGGACTAGGTGGCATAAACCCTGAATCCGAGAAGCGTTAAGTAGATAGCGTAAAATCTAGTTGAATCTGGAAAGCACTTGATAGAAAACCCTAGATTAGATCTAGGTAATAAATAATAAATGTATGCTGAAGGCAAATGGAAAATACAGGGATTGGGATCATGTTATCTTTACTAGTTGGGACACTAGTTAGGTGGTGTAGAGATATAGAAACCAGTATAACAAGGAAATAGCAAAAGCGGCGAAAGTATTAAAGCATATCAAGTTAATCTTATCTTAGCATATCTTGTGTTAATCTTGTCTAATCTTGCTGATCCTATCATCGTGGTGTTATCTTGTATTCAGTTAATTCAAGTCGTTTTGTTTTTCCATGTTCACATGCTAGAAGTTACAGAACTTACTCAGGCTTTATGTCTGACTCTGTTTTTCTTTCGTCTTCTTTTCTTCCGTTCCCCCCTCCCCCAGCCCCAGGTCAAGTTGGATTGTCACTCTTTCCCAGCATGAAGATTTGTCGATGCTTTGCTTGGATTCTCTTTTCAGATGCTATGGCTGGCTCTTGCTACATTGGGGAATATAAATGTTGGATTATGCTTCTTTATTTTGCAAGATAGATGATACTCTAATATTATAAAGAAATCGTTGTACAAACTATTTTATCAATAAAGCAATGTTTTATTTTCCGCTGTTGTAATTTTTGTCTGTCTTGTAATTTATCTGCATCTTTTACCCTAAATGCTCCACAGAACTTAGTGCATTCCCTTTGTGAGTGACACTAACGGATGTGGGGTGTAACACCCGGTCTAATAATGGCCTATGCCATACACATACCAATCTAATCAATTCCATTTCATTTCCCAAACTAACCAAACAAATAAATCAACCACCAAACAATCAACTAAACAAACAAGTCATCCATGGTCTGTGGACGACGGGTGTCGGGTGCTACTAAGCACCGTCTGCATCCAAGTATATATTTTAACTAGAAAAGAAAATTTAAAGTGAGAAGTTCTCACCAAACCTAAACCAAACGCCACGACTCTTCGTATGTAAGAAACCTTCGCCGTTCTCGCCTTTTGTCACTTTCGTTGTCCATATCCACTACATATATAAAAATCGCATCTTTATTTTGTTGCTATCTATATAAAAATCACATTTTTATTACTACGCTACATGGATAAACATCACATTTTTATACTGCTACTATATAGATAAAAATTCTATTTTTATACTGATGTTCATATAATAAAGATCATATTTTTATCACGCTTACTTCATAATAAAAATTATATTTTTTTATCGCTCTTCTTCTAATAAAGATTATATTTTTATATTCCCTAGTATATAAAAATCATATTTTTACTTAACTAAAAATCGCATTTTTATACTTCTAAATATCACAACTTTATACTGTTAAAAATCAAATCTTTATACTGTTAAAAATCAAATCATTATACTTAAAGATCCTAGATTTATTATATTATACATATAATAAAAATCCTATTTTTGTCTTCATAAAAATGTTTTCTTTATACGATAAAAACCATATTTTTATGCAAATAAATATTATATTTTTATTGACTTAAAATACTTCTTACTTAGAATAAAAATCACATTTTTATGATAGCACTTTACATATAAAAATCGCATCTTTAAAATAATGCTTCTCCTATAAAAACCCGATTTTTATGCAATGTTAGTTAAATTAAAAATCTGATTTTTAAGCAATGTAACAAAATTAACATTTAATAAATTAATTTAAATTGCTTTTCTTTATAGTTTCACTCCAGGAAAGCTCAAAACTGTGCTCATATCGACTTCACCGTTGCTGCGCTATCCACAGCTCGCCTTTTTCTTTGTAAAAACTGAATTTTTATTGGAGGAAGGGTTCATGTTTGGAGATGGCGGCGGGGGTAAGTGGTGCGGGGGTGCTGATGGGTCGGGGGAAGCTCGGTGGCCGGCGGTAGGTGGTGGTTGGTGGAGGAATGGCAGCTTCATCGATTTGGGCGTGGCAGGTTTTCTAGGGGGAATAGGGGGCACGGTTAATTTAGAAGATGGGGAGGAGGAGAGAGGCAACGGGAGGAGGAGGAGGTGAGGGAGGTGGCGCGGTGGCCCACCTAGGCGGTGGCGGCGCTGAATCGACGGGGCTGCGACGCGATTTTTTGTTTGATTGAGAGAATAAAGGGGTAGGAGGGAGAAAGAGTATAGAGGGAGGGTTATATAATATAATTTATTTATTTATTTATTTCCTAAAAGCAACTTTTTATTTCGACCTCGAAATCGAACCCACCTACTGTTGCCCGTAGCTAATTACCCTCATTTCGAACACAATGGGATATGTATCGTAGGCTGATTCAACCGTTTCGATTAGTTTTCGGCAAAATCGAAATATAAATCTATATATTGAATTTGAATGCGCATTTCAATTTACTGGGGCCACAAACTAACACAAAAAATTCCCGAAAAATATTTTCTTGCTTCGTATTGACGATACGGTCCTAACGAAACTAATTTCCTCAAATTCCTAGACCATTTGAAAAATGGTCATTTTCCAGTCGATTAAATTCAACTAAAATTGGTCAAACGCGTTTAAGTGTGTCACGCTCACATATTGATTCGGAAAATTATGAAAATTGGTATCAAGCATTAATTCGACATTCCGGATCCAAAAAATGTGGTTTCGTCGAAAACAGAGGACGTTTGCAAAATTTCTATTTTTAAGGGCTAGAATTCCATAGCGATTGTTCTGAATTTCAACTGGGCATAACTTTTGATTCCCTCTATGAAATTTCAATTTTTCGGATTCGTTGGAAAGATATTTTGAAATAGATCCTAATATTTTTGGTTTCGCTAAAATCCAATTTATTTTGAATCATGTACATTCATTTGAAGTTTGAAATTGAATTTTCAAACTACCGCGCCATTTTCACCTCCTTTTATAATTAAAATAAAATATTTATATTCTAACGACGCTCTATATAACTATATACGTTGTAATTCTATTCAAAATAAATTTCTCATCGTTATTATTTAAAATAATTCATTTTAAATATTCGAAATTCATTAAATTCGCTAGAATAAAAATTTTAAATTAGCTCAGAATTTCTGGGTTATTACAATCTATAACAAGAAATCCCGATTTTTCTCTTTTATTAGAAAATTATAATCAAACAGGCTCAAATATTTCTTGTTTCATGAAATTTCGACTTATATCGGATCCTATATCTTCAATTGAAATTCAAGTTGAAAATTTCGAACTACCGCGTCGTTTTCGAGCTCGTTTTAATTATATTATAAAATATAACGTTTGAACTCAATTTTAAATATTAAAATCAATAAATATTCCAATTAAAATATTTAAACAAAATTAAATATTCAAATTAAAATGGCCGAAAAGTCTGTCGTTACATTCTTCCCCACTTAAAAATAATTTCGTCCTCGAAATTGCTAAGGTAAGAAAAATGTCACTACCCATATATTTTCTAAATCTAATTCATTTTAAATCAAAACTAATTCAATATAGTAAATAAAAATTTCCCAAAAATATCGAAAATTTTCAAAACGCTTTAAATTCCCAAAAAAATTGGGCAGAGTCTCCCCTGTATGGAGTGACTTCTGCGATATCACAGGAACAATATATATATATATATATATATATATATATATATATTCATCGACTATCATGGTCGGGAAACAAAATTAAAAACCAAAGATATTATTCCTGCATAGGCGTACCTTATGCGAGCGCGATCGAGTGTATTTACTCAACTTATTGTGATCTACTCAACCAAAATTTATCCTCATAGCTTTCTAGCACCTGTATTCAACTCAATTCAACATGTAAGTGACCATTACATGAAATTTTTAAATAATACTTTATTGGTCAAGTAGTATAATTTCACCAACTCCCAAGGTATTTTCAGAAAGGTATATGCAAATCCGGTTTAAATCCCCAGTTTTGACTCATAAGCAATTCCATACGAATTTTATTATTGTGGAACTTTGTTTTCAAATTATTCAACTTTTCATTAAGCTATTGATAAATTTATTTCAACCAGCTGTATATCCAAATAACAGCCAACACTCAACCAATTCAACCAAGTAAATTGAATTTATATTCAACGTTAATATTTACTTCACCAATTTAAGTTTATTCTCATATCCAATAGCTTACTTGATATTCTAATATTCCATTCTATAATTCCAATTCTGATTTTCAATTTCATTCTAAAATTCTCTTTCGCACTATATATGTTAAATTTTTGGTTATACTAACCATTCAAATTCAAATCCCTATTTGAATTTCCATTCAAATAAACCAAGCCACAACATCCCAATAATTTAATAAAATTATTTTCTTTATATAAAAATATAACTTAGGAAAAATTATTTCATTTACCCTAAAACAATATTGTGTGTATTCCCATTCCAATGCTTCTCAACACTTGAACCGATCAACAACACAATACAAAAAAATTTTATATAAAATCTACAAATACGCTCTCATATATAAACACTCAACTCGATCTAGGGTATTTAACCACATCTCTACCGAGTCACGCCACAGAGCCAAGGTTAACACTAAACCAATAGCTCTGATACCACTGTAACGACCCGATAGGAATTCGACGCCCGAATTCTGACAATAATACATAAAAACTGTATTACTTGCCAAAAATCAAGTATTGAAAACCACCAGATAGTTATTAGAAAGAATTTAGAGCGTGAGATAAGAAAAGAAAGAAATTTTAGAATAGAAGAAGAAGAAGAAGATCCAACAGAACACAGAGTCTCACATCGCAACGGAACAAAATATAATATAGAAATAAATCTTTATTGAGAGCCTTGAAAATATACTTACAATCATCAGAGTATATCACACATCTGGACAGTTATAAAAATCTGTTCTCATATATCACACACAGCGGAATAATATAACACCATACGTCTGAACCTCTCCAACACGTCTTTGGACTTCATAGCATTCTATGACTTGAACCTGCAGACCCGAGCTAACCCGAGCATTACAAATACCGGGTCAGTCTGGTGAACTAGAGTGAGAAATCCTCTTAAGTTTAAAAGTGTCACACAACTTGATTTTAAAGTTCAAATTCCTTTCTGAAAGAAAAGGATAATCGTAAGACCAATCCACACATAAACACGGACGGTTTTAACCTTACGATAACCCAAAACAGTTTTTGAAAATCAATACTGTTCTAATATTATAATAGTGTCTAGATACAAAATAAATAGAATCTAGCAGAACTCTTGCATCTCACGCTTCACATATATAGTATACAAACAAAATCGCGGCCGCTTATTGGAGAATGGATTCCGACTATGACAAGGTATGGGACAACATGTCGATCGTGTATCTCTAGAGACGAATGGTTCAACAAGAACGTCTTGCAACCCGGCCTACACATGACCAACCGCTCATTTCGCTTGAGTGTATCGAATGTATATCACCAACGGTTGGGAGCTACCCACCGTTTCCCAAAAAAGGGACAGCATCGATAGATTAAAGAAGCAAAAGGAATTTCTCTAGATAGGTGATTATACACCCTAATTGGAGCGACCCACATAGACATGCTGCCTGCCCAATTTTTGTCATTTCCTCGGTTGATGAGGGTTAAGGTTTGAATTTCTTTTTAGAACATCTGGCCACCATTCACTTTGAATGTCACATCTCAGATCCATCAGATATCACTAATTAACGTTCACAAAAATACCCAAGTTGGGAGCTAACCAACTATGATACGTTTGGAAAAATCAACGTACGTGGTACTTTGGAAATACTTTGTCAGACATTCGTCCATACAAGTCATTCTGGAACAGGATGAACCGAAGGCACCCTCCTACCACATCCTAGGAATCACCATATGGATCAGTAACGAGTGGTCCTTACAATCCATAGATTTCAACCACGACCGAATTACTATCAAAATATCTCTTGTTGCAACATCAGAGAAATTTATCAAGTAGCCCTTCCGCTTATGAAGATCCATTGTCAACCGCTCCATCTTCAATCATCATCCTTTCGTATTTGCTGGTTCGGAATGGTTTTCGAATATAAATTCGAACCCTGTCTTTCCGTACCAACAGCGTACTAGCCATGATTTTGATAGTCGGTTATTTAACTATCAAAATAAACAATCATAAAAACAAAATAAATCCATTGGTGGATTTCATAGCATCACTTGGCCATTAAAATAATATATCAGTAGTCATACCAAGGATAATATATAAGTTATAAATAATATTCTCAAATCATTTTATTTAAAATACTTCAAAGAAATATCTTAAAGTCCTGCCCAATTTCTCGTTACTATCTTTCAAAAAAATTCCACCACATTATTTATCATTTATACTTATGAGATCAATTCACTTACTATCGTAAACAATTGTTAAAAAAACTCCTTTTATTTTGTTACCACGTAAATATCATTTTCTATTCTCACGCCCCTCTTTATTTCCATTTATTTTGAAAACTCCTCATATATCGAAATTCTTCAAATAACGATTCACTATTATTTCCCAAAAATAATCTGCTTTAACAACTCCATTATCATGATTCATACCATCCTTTGACAATCCTGAAGTCGTTCATGTTGGGGTATTTAATTATCTCTCAGACCTTGATCAACAACGTTCTTATCTTAAGATAAATATGAATCGTAATTCAAAAACTCATATTCATTTTAACACTACTTCACTTATTAAAATATGGTTTTATAAAACCGTCTTGCTTTTGAAATCCCTTTTTTAATTCTTTAAATCATATTATTTAGGAAATCTCACTTCAATCTTATCCGTTATACTTAACGTTAATTTACAACTTAACACTCTAACGCCCCATCTCCTTATTCACAACTCGTTCACATTTCTGGTTAAATACAAATCCCTTTTCCATCTTGATTTCCTTTACTTAAAATATTAAGAACATTTATTTAAAGTTCGCCGTAATCGCTAAAAATCACTTTATAACTTTCTTTACTAAATTTGGTTTAAATATAAACCGTTCATAAACTTCCTTTGAAACTCAATCATATTCTAATTAATTTAATAACCATTAACTGATAACCAACTTGTTTTTTCATTTTAAATTAATAAATAACATTTATTAAATCTGAATAATCTCAATTACATCGATTACTATTTAATAAATAATAATCTATTGTTGAATAATCTCACTTTAATTGTTCTTAAAAACAATAAATCCTTGTTATTCATCATGAATTAATTCCCGCCTACTTGTTTCTCAAACTTATTAATATAAGAATCCACTTTATAAAATTATTTAGTAATTACGGTGAAGCACGTGCTTCGCACACGGTAGATCTTGGTATAAAAATAGCGGTTAAAACAACGATATATATATAGTTGGTTTATTTTCTTTTTAAAAATTTATTTAAAAATATATTTAAATTCTATATTCAGTTATAAACTGAATTTCATAATTTCATAATTATTTATTCACCTAACGGTAGATCGAACTGAATAAAACAATTTATAATTTGGCCATCCGCTATGAATTTCCCAACCAATATCACAATTGGTTGATAATCAAACAAAGGTTGAATTTTTGTTTCACAAACACCAACCAATTCTATAGGCCAATCATATGGGTTGCACGGTTTCATATCATGATCATATACAGATAAGTAACCAATCTAACGGATAATGGTCAACCAATAGTAATCCAAGCACCCAATACGTTTATATTATAATAAATGTAACCAACAAGGTAAGTTACCTTGTTTGGAAATCATCGTTAAAAATAACGATGTTATTTTATTTAAATTAACAATCGTTTAATTTAAATGATTGATAAAAATATTTAACACGCATTCAAACAACCATCAAACAACTAATTAGCAGTCATAGCAAACAAATAATAAACCCGACTTATAATTAATATAAGTGGGGAAACCGAGTGAGGTTAACTCACCTGGATCTGCATTGTAACCCAGCTTGTTTCAGATAACTTCCAACTTGTCTGATTCAATTCTTGTAATGTCGTTTCCCTCAATACGGTTCCAGTTCATCTGGAATCAGACAATTCTGATATAATATAAATATGTTGTCACTATTTAAAATTTTATTTTAATAACTGCTTAATTTAAATTAACGAACAGATTACTTGGTTTTAAAATATTACGGCTCGATTCCTTAATTCACCGGGTCGCCTATCCTCGACTTGTTCCAAATTGTGACTGCCAATTTCAGTACCTTAGCCCAATTGTTTTAAACCCTATTATGATTTAAAATATTATAACTAATAATAGTTAAAATAAAATTAGTTAACTTTCAATTTTATATTAATTTGCACTAATTATTAAGTAATAACCTTAATAGGCCATTTGCTTTCATAACCGAAGTTTGGTCTTCCTTGTGCTGCCAACCCAACACCCTTAAAGCCCATAATCCAAACATTATAATCCATGCCGTCCCTCCTTAAAACCCTATTCCACTTTAAGAATGAGCCGCCAGTCATTTATTTTATCCAGTTCTTCAATTTTCTCTCGTTTAAATTAAATAACTCCGCCGCCAGAAGAAAATCCCAGTGCCTCTTAACCCTCCATTGATCGGAGTTCCAGAGAATACCCCTAGAACAAGCATCGTCGTCATCTCCTTTTATGGTTTAAACCACGTCGCCCCACGCCATTCCCTTCACCCATGGAACATCACAAGTTAGCGACTTCTAGGCTAGATTTTGTCCTTCTCTCAATTTGACTTTCCACCCATCCAGGTTTGTGCCCAGATCAATTTTTCCATCGTTATTTTCTGTTTAGAATTTGGTGAATTCGTGTGTATAATTTTAGGGTTCTCTGGAGTAGAAAAAATCGAATTGGTTTACTTTTGTTTACATGAGTGGTTCTGGGATTTTTAGAAAAACACGTTGGGTGGATACGTCTTTATAGTGGTAGTTGTGGATGAGATTGATGTCCATCAAAGCTCTTCTTAGATATGTTCAGCTACTTAGAGTTTAGGCCATTGTGTCTTCCCTTTTCAGATCCGATTTGTACTAGTAATTGAACTGCATGATAGATTTCACAGAGATTTGATTAATCTGGTATTAATTTTCCAATGTGGTTGGTCAGTTCGAAATGGATACTGATAGAACTAGTGCATGTGTAGCTTAGGTAACTGTGAGATCATGCATTTGTTTATTCGATATGAGATTTTGAACTGACTTGTGTAGATTTATGTCTCATAAAAAAAAATACAAGGTGCAGATTTTCTTTTTATATAAATATGTATGTGGATTCGATTGTATAAATATAAATGAATATATAGGAGTTGTTCATTGTGCTGTTTAGCTATGTGTTGTCTATTTCATAGCTGTATATTGCCTACTTTTCTTATCTGTTCATTTTTGTTGTTTCTGATTTCTGTATTGTTTTCTCTTTCATTTTTTCTTCTTTACTTGATTTGGTTATTTAAATCTTTCTAACTGACAATGAGGTGGAAGGTGCAAATTGCACAAATGAGGTAAAGAAATTACCTAACCTAATAAACAAGTGGATGCTAGAAAGAAGACAATAGAGGGAAGAGATACTGATGATAACATGATGATGAATGGGATGCCAGCTTTCCATCATGCAAAGACTCCTTTAACGCATTGTTTAATTAGATTGAGAGATAGCTGTGAGGCTACCTTGAGCTATTTAATTTTTAAATTCAAAATGCAAAAAAATGTATATGTGTGTTGCTGTTCTCATGTCGTTCCTCAATGTATCCAACTCTTATTATATTTATGTAAGTTTTGTATATTTCCTTCTATTTAGTTTTACTGTTCTACTGACAAAAAAAATTGAAAAGGACAAGACGCCTTGCTGTTCTTGAATTTGCATTGAGTTGTTTGAGTAGTCTGCTTTATTGTTCAACGTGTAGTCATTCACATTGTGTTGAGTGTTTTTTCAAGCTTGTTCTCCAATGCATATATATGTACTACTTGTTTATCCTTATTATATACAATGGTCCACGTTAAGTAGTCGCATGTGTATATACATCCAAGTAGGGTCCGAATATTTATATATATATATATATATATAGCTTATAGAATAATATCGATAAATTATTCAAATAAATCCCAAAATCATATATTTCAAAAATAAATAAATTATTATCGATAAATATGCCCGAATAGTATAACACTTCAGATCTGGTCGATATCAAATTATAACTCCGCATTAACCCGTTCGAGTCAGCCAATATCGAAAATTTATATAGAAAACGTTATTAAATTATTAAATAACGCTATCGTTTATTCACGATTTCCATAGCGACTATTCTAAAATTTGAATTGGACGTAACTAACAATCTATAACACGAAATCCTGATTTTTCTCTTTTATTAGTAAATTATAATCAAACAGATTCAAACGTTTCTCGTTTTACGAAATTCCGACTTATATCGGATCATATATCTTCAATTGAAATTCAATTTGAAAATTTCGAACTACCGCGTCGTTTTCGAGCTATTTTTAATTATATTATAAATATAACGTTTGAACTCAATTTTAAATATTAAAATCAATAAATATTCTAATTAAAATATTTTAAAAAATTAAATATTCAAATTAAAGTGGCCGAAAAGTCTGGGTCGTTACAAATTCAAACCAAATGGATAAAATAATCAATTCCAATTAAATTAGTTGACTTTGTCAACTTAAAACATGATCATCTCGTTAATTAACTCCAATTAGCCCTTCTTTTAAATTAATAACATAATTAATTTAAATAATTCCATTTAATTGTCTCATTCAAACAATTTATCCAACGCTTAATCATTGCGTAATTTCTGTTTATCTTCTTATAAATGTTATTTACTTAATAATTTACTTTTACAAAAATCATTTAATAAGTATTTAAATAATACATATTAATTTTCTTTTATCTTTTTTCAAATATAAAGGTTTCAAACCATCTTCAGTTATTAACTATATTTTATACACTACTAATTTTGTGAATAGTAGAGGCCAAAAAATAAAGGCAAAATTAAGCTTTTGCCCTTAGTAGTGCTAAATTAGAGGCAAATTAATAACTAGCCCCCATTAATGTTAAACATGACCTACAGAACCACCTCTAAACAATTTCCCCAAAATTTTGGCGTTAGATGTAAATTTGCCGCCACATTTTTAACTGACGTTCTACCACCTTCCTTTCTGCCTTTTATTCGAAAAATGAAAATCCACCTTCTTCTCAGATGCAATAAAATCATCCACTCTAATTTCTGGGTGATTAAACCTTCTAATCTTTGGATTTATTCAATCGATCGGCTATAGATTTAATTGCACTCGTTAAGGTTTCTCTCTTCAAATTCGATTCAGGTATTTGTTTAGATTTTCAAACATTTCCTAAGATTTATGACTTGCTAATGAATTTAGTTTCATTTATATTCATATATTCATTAGATTGTTGTTCCTTTCAAAATTATTGCTTGTCCAGGGTTTGTAATTTTTAGAAGGATAATTTCCAATTTAGGGGTTTTGGTTATATGCTTCTTATATCTGTCAAGTTAATTGGTCATATCTACACCAACTGAAACTTTAACTAGATGATAATGAACTTTAATATCTTCAAAGGTAAATCTTGGCGGTATATAAGAATTCCAATTTCCACACAAGTGCGTACTGGGTTAGATTTATCTTGTTGTTAATTATTATTTTCTTGGTTCTATAATATCTGAATTGCTGGGTGGAATTTTGATCATGTGAACCTGTAGCTTAAGTAGTTTTACATGATATGTTTCCCTATATGTTATTTTGAATAAATAATTTCCTAAGAAGAGAATGCCACAAATTTCAATTTAATATACTGTAATAATTCAAATGCAGTTGAAGAAATTGATAATGAATAAGCATTAATCCAACAATGGATTGTCATTTTCATACTAAATGGTTATTCTTATCATGGCACTGAATTTGAAGTTTACACTCACCACGTAACATCAAAAACATATATTTTAATTTAGCTCTCACACTTATTGTGTGAAATAACCATTTAGTATGTATTGTTCTTAATTATACAGAACTTCGTATAAACTGAAACACACACATGACCCGATTGAGTGAGTTTCATATTTGCATATGGAGTACATTATGTTAAAGTACGATCGAATGGATAGTAATAAATATGCATTATTTGTCATGGGTACGGAAAGTTCAATGCAATATTTTGTGAATGAAGAGCTCGTATTATATATGTAAAGCAATTAGTTTGTTGTTTATGTGTACTAACAATTGACGAAAAAAGTTCCTCATGCGCTAGTGAACTGCTGAAAGAGCAATACTTATTATGTTATAATATTTTTCATATGCTGGTGAGAGAGAAAACGATGATGACTTTAGTGCGTTCAACTTTTTATAACCAGAATTATCGTCCACTTGCTTGTAGCGGGAAGTTAGCAGTGGCATCTATGCGGTCACGGAAAAAGAATTTGTCTGACGAGTCAGCGGTAGACACATATGCCCAAACCCTCCCAGTTATTGTTGCACCAACCAGTATCTTCTCTTTTGGATGAAATTGGGCGTATATCATTGCAGTTTTAACATTACCTCAAGATAAACATATTTAAATTTAGGTTATCTCGCTTTCAACTCCATTGAAGAACCAAAGGTGCATCTTAGTGTGAAAATTCTATAGATTGAGCAAGTAGTTCAAAGATAATTGTGAACTCAATACTATTTGTAACACCCCGTATTTCAGTTAATGTTAAATTCACTAATTGCAGAATAAATAATCTCAATTTTGAGAATTGGGGGAAACGGGCTACGTCATTGCGTTCGTCTCGGAAAAATACGCGAAATAGAGTCCGAAATTTTGTAAATCGGAGTCCTTATGGCCCAGTTATGGCCCAATGAAGTTTGCAGAAAATTTAAAGTTAAAAACAGATTTAAAATTCAAATTCAGATTTAGAAAATAGAACTAGCGGGGCAGGCGGGAAAGTTCCCGCCCTAGCCATGTCGACAGGGCTGTCGACAAGCCTGTCGACTAGGAGGTCGACTGCCCTGTCGACTTGCCTGTCGACACAGGGTGTCGAGCCAGATGGCATGGGTGCACCAGGTCTGGTTTTCTGGCTAGGGCTGGGCTGTGTTCTAGAGACTTCCTAAATCTGACGGACCTAATCTAGCCTAGGGTTAATCCTATGGTCTAAAACACACCCTAATCCTATAAATACACCCTAATGCAAGCCTAATCCATACTAAAAATAGAAATGATGGCCTCATGCTGCCAAAATCAAACTTAAGAGGAGCCTCCACTAGTTTATGAAGGAAGTTGCAAGCTAATCAACCTCTAATCATCATCTCCTTCAAATATTGCAACTAGTTCTACTTCATAAGTTTTCTAATATTGGTTTTGGTGAGTTCCTATGCCTTTAGCAAGTAATTGCTAAACTAATTAGGATAGGATATTAGGAGGCTATGGATGTAAATGTGGATTATGCAAGTTGTGGTTGTCATATGTTATAAGTTCATATGTAAACTTGCCTCTTTTTATGATATGATGTGTCATGTAAGTTCATATGCAAGTTTTATGCAAGTTTATATGCAAGATCATATGCAAGTTTGTCTCTTTTTATGATATGCATAATATATGCGAGTTTGCCTTTGTGATATGACATGATATGCAAGTTGATATGCAAGTTCATGTGCAAGTTAGTCTCTTTTTATGATATGCATAACATATGCAAGTTTGCCTTTGTGATATGACATGATATGCAAGTGGATATGCAAGTTCATGTGCAAGTTAGCCTCTTTCTATGATATGCATAACATATGCAAGTTTGCCTTTGTGATATGACATGGTATGCAAGTTCATATGCAAGTCTTATGCAAGTTTATATGCAAGTTCATATGCAAGTTTTATGCAAGTTTATATGCAAGTTCATATGCAAGTTTGTCTCTTTTTATGATGTGCATAACATATGCAAGGTTGCCCCTATGTATGGCATGTTATGTAAACGAATTACGTGGGAAACGATGGGGTTAATATGCATGATTATAAAAAGGCGTAAAGTTGTTATGATTAAGCACAACATAAAATGAATGGACATAATTGGGAATTTACCTATTAAGTTAGGTCTACCCATATTATGGAGTTGGGAATTTACCTATTAAGTTAGGTCTACCCATACTATGGAATTGGGAATTTACCTATTGAGTTAGGTCTACCCATATTCTTAAAAATGTGTAATTAATTAGGGATAATTAATTATGGGGGTGATTAATTAGGTGTAATTAATCAACTAAGACACGAGGTTGGACCCTTTTGTAGCGGAAGTCTGCCCGGAACCGACCAGCCATCCAGCGGCTACAAATGATTGGCCAATGTGAGAGGTCTTAGTCATAAATTAAATACGTGATTAAAGTAAAGACACGAGGTTAGACCCTTTTTATGACAGAAGTCTGCCCGGAACCAACCGGCATATCCAGTAGTCATAAAAGATGGTCTAATGTGAGAGGTCTTTATGAGGTCATGATCTTAATTAATTAATTAAGAAACACTTAACCATATTAGCATGTAGAGGGACATGAGGGGTTAAGTGGGTGCCTTGGGTGGCATGTGGAAATCTAGTGGTTGCCTTGGGTGGCAATAGAAAATACAATTAGAATACTTAACCTAAGTGGAACATGTAATTAAAACATGATTAAAGGGTTAAGTGGTATACACTAGAAATAAAAAGCTTAGGTGGTAGCTTGTGGGGGCCCATTTCAACCAATATCCCAAACATATCTTAGTGGGCTCGACTCTAGTCGAGTGACGGGACACGCATATTGGGCTTGACTATAAGAGGCCAAACCGGGGTAGCGGTGGCAACGCGAGTCCAACGGGTTTCATCTGCGTGTGTGGACCCGGGATGGTAGGTAAGACGTTGTTGCATCGTGTAGATATAACCCGTGCACCAATTGCTGTATCGGGCTAGCCACTTTGGGGAGTGATACACCCCTTTGTGGGGCCAGCACGGATATCTACGGTAAGGAGCCGATCGCTTGGGAGTAGTGGGTACACCTAGTGGAGATAGGGGCAGACGGCACCTATGTAGTGAGCTAGGGATACACAAAACTACTGGGTAAATTTTCTAAGTCCTTGGGAGGGATCTACCTTTAAGTAGGAATGACTGGTGTGGTGCAGTGTAGTAATTATCCTTGGGTGGGTGAATGCGTCTTTATCGTTATCTTAGTTCATTCTAAGTCTGATTGGCTACTGAGTGTAGTCATTTATCCCCAGTCACACCGTACCAAGTTATATCATACCCTAATTACTTTAATGATTGCATTGTTAAAGTTATAGGACTCGCTCAGACTTATGTCTGACCCCGTTGTTTTTATCTTTTTCCCAACCCTCAGGTTCTCAGAGTGGGCCCATCACGAGTGGGCATTGATCAGGCTGCTTTAATTACTCTCTTGGAGCTTGGACCCTAGATGTAGAGCTCAGCTTATCCTTTTTCTTTTATGGCTATCAGTTCATGTACTGGGATTATGTCTTTTTATTTATCAGGATGGATATTTTGTACTTAACTCTTATTATGGTTTTGTGATGTAACCAAACATGTTTTGCTTTCCGCTGAAATGAAATGATGTTTTAAATGCTCAAGTATTATTTATATCTGTCTTGTTGTAATTTTTCTGTTCTATATTCACTTAAAATACTCCACCGATGTTATGGCATTCCCTTAGTGAGTGACCGTAGCGGGTGTGGGGTGTTACACATGGTATCAGAGCAAAGGTTACCGGAACAGTTAAAATTTTTAGAAAACTATTTTTCTAAAAACATTTTTGGAAGAGATATTTTCAAAAACATGTCTTTTAAGAGAAAAGTTTTTGAAAGAAAAGCATAATCCCCAAATAGCCATATCTTTATCCTTCGAATTCTCCGTTTTGAATCTTTCTTTTTTTTCGTTTCAGCATGGCCGAGGATCATAACTTTCCGGAGGGAGTGACGATACCAGTATGGTATAGGAGATTTATGGAGGCTAGGGCCACCACTGCGGGTCCAACAAATGTTCCTCCACCAACCATAGCACCCGATCTTCCTCCTCCCCCTCCTCCTCGCACGGATACTTTTGCTAAGACTTGCCAGGAATTCAAAGCTATGGGAGGAAAACCTTTTCAAGGATCTGAAACTTTTGTGGAGGCTAGAGGTTGGCTTAAGGAGGTGGAAGAATTGATAGATATCTTTGAGATGGAAGAAGGAAAGAAAGTCAAGTTAGCTGCTTGGTTAATGAAGGGAGAGGCCTCATTCTGGTGGGAGGTCACTAATGGAGAACGCCCCGTTGACTCTTGGGCGGATTTTAGGCAAAGATTTGTGGCAAAGTTTCTCTTAAGGGCGGAGTAAAACTTGTATATGGAAAGATTCTTGACTCTAAAGCAAGGAAATCTCTCAGTGAAGGAATTTGTCAACAAGTTTAATCAATTGGCAAGATTTGGCCTAGACATGGTGAATACACCGGAGAAGAAGGCTTTGAGGTTCGTGAAAGGCTTGAATGAACCGATGCATGGGTTGGCTATGACTCATATCCCTATGGGGGCCACCTTCGAGAAGCTAGTTGACATGGCACTCATGCATGAAGAAGAGAAGGGTCCCAATGCTAATAAGGCACCCGAGAAGAAGGGAGATCAAAAGAGACCTCAGCAACAACAGCAAAACAAATGTGGGAAAGGCAACGGTGGCAAGGGGAAGAAGTGCTTCAATTGTGGGATACCAGGCCACATAAGTAAAGATTGTAGAAAGAAGAAGAAGACCGGTTGCTTTCACTGTGGCGAAGCAGGGCATATAGAGAAGAATTGCCCTAAGAAGGGGCAAAGGACGGGATCTACCTCAGGAGGACAGGTGCAAGCTCTTATGGCACCGGGTCTGGCTAGGGGGCAAGTACAGGCTCTCGCGGTCCCACCGATTCAGGAAAGAGGTAGAACTATTTCCGTTGAAAGTCTGGTTTTTCTATTTGATCATCCTGTTCGTACATTGTTTGATTCAGGCGCATCGCATTCGTTTATCTCATCATCATTAGTTGAGTCACTGCACTTAGACACCAGTCTAGTAGATGATCCCTTGGTTGTTTGAAACCCAATTGGGGGCTCCACTTATTTGTCCATGATATGTTTGGGTTTGAAGATTTCTATACTTAGCATTGAGTTTAGATGTGATGCTTTTGTTTTGGGCTTCACGGGCTATGGGTTAATTTTGGGCATGGACTGGTTATCCAGTAATGGTGCTGTTCTTGATTGCGAAAGGAGAGTTGTTAGGCTCATGACCCGCTTGGGTAACACTCTCGAGATCTCTTGTAATCCCATGGATTCTGTTATGCTAAGTTATCTTGAATCGCTTGACACTTCGGTCGAGAGTTTGCAATCTGTTAGAGTGGTCCGGGAATACTCGGATGTGTTTGAGGAGGTGAAGGGCTTACCTCCGAAGTGGGAGATTGACTTCCGAATATATCTGGTGGATAATGCTAAACCTGTATCTTTACCAGTGCGCCACATGGCTCCACGTGAGAGGAGGGAACTCCATAAGCAAGTAGGGGAGTTGCTTGAGAAGGGGTTCATAAGACGAAGTATATCGGAGTGGGGTGCTCCAGTAGTTTTTGCTAGGAAGGCGGATGGGTCCCTCAGACTTTGTGTAGACTATAGAGAACTCAACAAGCTCACAAAGAAGAATAGACACCCATTGCCAAGGATTGATGATCTTTTTGATCAGTTGGTTGGCGCTTCAGTATTTTCTCAGTTGGACTTAGCCACGGGGTTTCATCAGTTGAGGGTGGCTGAGGATAGCATAGACAAGTCTGCCTTTAGGACTCCGGATGGTTTCTATGAGTGGCTGATGATGCCATTTGGGTTGACGAACGCCCCTGCATACTTTGTTGACTTGATGAGTAGGGTGTTCAGGGAGTTCCTTAATAAGTTCGTGGTGGTCTTTGTGGATGATATCTTAGTATTTTCTAAGAGTGAAGAAGAGCATGCCTTACATCTTGGGGAGGTGTTGAAGACTCTTCGAGCACATAGCCTTAAGGCGAAATTCTCTAAATGTCACTTCTGGAGGAAGGAAGTGCGGTTCTTGGGGCACGTGGTCTCCAAGGAAGGGATAGCTGTGGATTCCGCAAAGGTAGTATCAGTTCAGGATTGGAAGGTTCCGAAGAATGCTAACGAAGTGAGAAGTTTCTTGGGTTTGGCGGGTTATTATAGGAAGTTTATCAAAGACTTCGCGAAGATATCAGCCCCATTAACCCGCTTAATGAAGAAGAATCTTGTTTTCGCATGGGACGTAGATTGTGATGATGCGTTCCGACGGTTAAAGAGAGCTTTAACCACTGCTCCAGTTTTAGTGTTGCCAAATGGGAGCAAGCCATTTGTTGTCTATACCGATGCTTGTGGGACAGGACTAGGCGCAGTCTTAATGCAGGAGGGAAGGGTAATAGCCTATGGTGGAAGGCAGTTGAGAGTGCATGAGAAAAATTACCCTACCCATGATTTAGAGTTGGCCGCTATTGTTTTTGCGCTTAAGATTTGGCACCATTATCTTCTTGGTGAGAGATTCGAATTGTTCACTGACCACAAATCATTGAAGTACTTGTTTTCTCAGAAGGATTTGAATTTGAGACAGCAAAGGTGGATGGAGTTCTTAGCATCCTATGATTTCGAGATAGCGTATACCCCTGGCAAGGGTAACGTGGTGGCGGACGCCTTGAGCAGAAAAAGGTTGTCCTTGAGTCCATTTTTCGTGGAACAACGAAGCTTGGAATTTATCTCGATGTTTGATTTCAGACCTTCCATTGATTATGTACCCGGTTTGATAGCATCCTTGGAGGTCAGACCTACTCTTCTGGGGTGGATTGGAGAAGCTCAGAGGGACGACCCACAGTTGGTTGAGTTGGTAGAGAAGCTCATAAAGGGGGAGTCGTCCAGCCATTTGAGTAGGTACACCCTAGACGATAGGGGATGCTTGCGTAGAGACGGTAGACTTTGTGTACCGCAAGACGAGGGTTTGAGGAAGGCTATTCTTGATGGTGCACACCGTTCTAGGATGACCATTCATCCCGGTGGGGACAAGATGTACCAAGACATGAAGCGGGTTTTCTTTTGGGCCGGTATGAAGAAAGATGTGGCCGAGTATGTCACTCAATGCTTGGTGTGCCAACAAGTGAAGGCGGAGCAAAAAAAACCTGGTGGGTTGCTTCACCCATTGGAAGTTCCGCAATGGATGTGGGATAGTGTCTCGATGGATTTTATTGACGGGTTACCCAGATCAAGGAAGGGTAATACGGGAATTTGGGTTGTGGTAGACAGACTTACTAAGAGCGCCCATTTCATACCTGTGAAGAGCAAGAGGACGGCTCCATGGCTAGCTTCAGTATATCTTCGAGAGATAGTTCGATTGCGTGGGGTACCCTCTAGCATAGTGAGTGATCGAGATCCTATCTTCACTAGCGAGTTCTGGAAAAGTTTGCAAGAAGCAGTGGGGACTCAATTGTGTCTGAGCACCGCATATCATCCTCAGACGGACGGCCAGACTGAGAGGGTGAATCGTGTCCTAGAAGACCTTTTGAGGCTTTGTATCTTAGATTTTGGAGGTACATGGGAAGAGCATCTTCCATTGGTGGAGTTCGCATATAATAACAGCTTTCAGTCCTGTATTGGTATGGCTCCTTTCGAAGCTCTCTATGGAAGGCCATGTCGATCACCTACATGTTGGTGGGAGTCTACGGACAAAATCTTGCTTGGGTCTGATATGGTTAGGGAGACTTCTGAGAAGATTGACTTGATTCGAAGAAGGATGAAAGCAGCGCAGGATAGGCAAAAATCTTATGCGGACAAGAGGAGGACGGACCTTGAGTTTGAAGTTGGGGACATGGTCTTTGTCAAAGTGTCTCCGTTACGGAATGTGGTTCGCTTTGGATCTGTTGGGAAGTTAGCACCAAGGTTCGTAGGGCCGTTTCCTATTAAGGAAAGGATTGGACGGATGGCATATAGAGTGGAGTTGCCCGACAGACTTAGTGGTGTACATGATGTATTCCATGTGTCACATTTGACGAAGTGCTTACATGAGACCGCAGAGGTGGTAGAGCCGAGCTTGCTTAAAGAAGTGGAAGTAGAGCGTGATGCGACTATTCGACGAGCTCCTACTCACATCCTTGGGTCAGAGACTAGGAAATTGAGGAATCGAGAGGTCCAACTAGTCAAAGTACAATGGGGAGAAGACGAGGGCAACGCTACTTGGGAGATGGAAGCAAAGATGCGTTCATTGTACCCATTCCTTTTTGAGGGTATGTCTTTTAACTTCTCCTTTAACGTTTGTCTAGTACTTATCTTATCTTTAGTATGTCCTCTCATTAGTACCTTTGACCTTTAGATAGGGTAAACCTATGGTTGAAACATGTGTTTGAGACATGTTATGTTTGATGGATGCATGTGGATGCAAGTGGTTGCTAGTGGTTGCTCGTGGATGCATATATACACACTCTAGGCACTAGATCGGCTCAATCACTTCATATTGCATATTGCATAAAATTGTGTGTATCAAGCTATATTTATGGATGTATAATGATTGTGTTATCATATGGATGATGCATTTTGGTGAATGATTGTGCACTCATGTAGATATTGTATGTGTCGATAGGGTTCTCTCGCATACATAATGATGCATGGCACTATCATGGTTTGCATATGTTCATACATTAGAAGGGAACATATACACACACTTTTTGCATATGCTCATACATCATTAGAAATTGTTTTAAGGACAATGGATGCCCGTGTTTGATGGATTGAGTAGATGGTTGTTTGGATGGTAGGATATGCATTCTCCTTAGCTTAGAGATTTCGGGGACGAAATCCTTTAAGGAGGGGAGAATGTAACACCCCGTATTTTAGTTAATGCTAAAATTCACTAATTGCAGAATAAATAATCTCAAATGTGAGAATTGGGGAAAACGGGCTGCGTCATTGCGTTCGTCTCGGAAAAATACGCGAAATAGAGTCCGAAATTTTGTAAATCGGAGTCCGTATGGCCCAGTTATGGCCCAATGAAGTTTGCAGAAAATTTAAAGTTAAAAACAGATTTAAAATTCAAATTCAGATTTAGAAAATAGAACTAGCGGGGCAGGCGGGAAAGTTCCCGCCCTAGCCATGTCGACAGGGCTGTCGACAGGCCTGTCGACTAGGAGATCGACTGCCCTGTCGACTTGCCTGTCGACACAGGGTGTCGAGCCAGATGGCCTGGGTGCACCAGGTCTGGTTTTCTGGCTAGGGCTGGGCTGTGTTCTAGAGACTTCCTAAATCTGACGGACCTAATCTAGCCTAGGGTTAATCCTATGGTCTAAAACACACCCTAGTCCTATAAATACACCCTAATGCAAGCCTAATCCATACTAAAAATAGAAATGATGGCCTCATGTCGCCAAAATCAAACTTAAGAGGAGCCTCCACTAGTTTATGAAGGAAGTTGCAAGCTAATCAACCTCTAATCATCATCTCCTTCAAATATTGCAACTATTTCTACTTCATAAGTTTGCTAATCTTGGTTTTGGTGAGTTCCTATGCCTTTAGCAAGTAATTGCTAAACTAATTAGGATAGGATATTAGGAGGCTATGGATGTAAATGTGGATTATGCAAGTTGTGGTTGTCATATGTTTTAAGTTCATATGTAAACTTGCCTCTTTTTATGATATGATGTGTCATGTAAGTTCATATGCAAGTTTTATGCAAGTTTATATGCAAGATCATATGCAAGTTAGTCTCTTTTTAAGATATGCATAACATATGCGAGTTTGCCTTTGTGATATGACATGATATGCAAGTTGATATGCAAGTTCATGTGCAAGTTAGTCTCTTTTTATGATATGCATAACATATGCAAGTTTGCCTTTGTGATATGACATGATATGCAAGTTGATATGCAAGTTCATGTGCAAGTTAGCCTCTTTCTATGATATGCATAACATATGCAAGTTTGCCTTTGTGATATGACATGGTATGCAAGTTCATATGCAAGTCTTATGCAAGTTTATATGCAAGTTCATATGCAAGTTTTATGCAAGTTTATATGCAAGTTCATATGCAAGTTTGTCTCTTTTTATGATGTGCATAACATATGCAAGGTTGCCCCTATGTATGGCATGTTATGTAAACGAATTACGTGGGAAACGATGGGGTTAATATGCATGATTATAAAAAGGTGTAAAGTTGTTATGATTAAGCACAACATAAAATGAATGGACATAATTGGAAATTTACCTATTAAGTTAGGTCTACCCATATTATGGAGTTGGGAATTTACCTATTAAGTTAGGTCTACCCATACTATGGAATTGGGAATTTACCTATTGAGTTAGTTCTATCCATATTCTTAAAATGTATAATTAATTAGGGATAATTAATTATGGGGGTGATTAATTAGGTGTAATTAATCAACTAAAACACGAGGTTGGACCCTTTTGTAGCGGAAGTCTGCCCGGAACCGACCGGCCATCCAGCAGCTACAAATGATTGGCCCAATGTGAGAGGTCTTAGTCATAAATTAAATACGTGATTAAAGTAAAGACATGAGGTTAGACCCTTTTTATGGCAGAAGTCTGCCCGGAACCAACCGGCATATCTAGCAGTCATAAAAGATGGTCTAATGTGAGAGGTCTTTATGAGGTCATGATCTTAATTAATTAATTAAGAAACACTTAACCATATTAACATGTAGAGGGACATGAGGGGTTAAGTGGGTGCCTTGGGTGGCATGTGGAAATCTAGTGGTTGCCTTGGATGGAAATAGAAAATACGATTAGAATACTTAACCAAAGTGGAACATGTAATTAAAACATGATTAAAGGGTTAAGTGGTATACACTAGAAATAACAAGCTTAGGTGGTAGCTTGTGGGGGCCCATTTCAACCAATATCCCAAACGTATCTTAGTGGGCTCGACTCTAGTCGAGTGACGGGACACGCATATTGGGCTTGACTATAAGAGGCCAAACCGGGGTAGCGGTGGCAACGCGAGTCCAACGGGTTTCATCTACGTGTGTGGACCCGGGATGGTAGGTAAGACGTTGTTGCATCGTGTAGATATAACCCGTGCACCATTTGCTGTATCGGGCTAGCCACTTTGGGGAGTGATACACCCCATTGTGGGGCCAGCACGGATATCTACGGTAGGGAGCCGATCGCTTGGGAGTAGTGGGTACACCTAGTGGAGATAGGGGCAGATGGCACCTATGTAGTGAGCTAGGGGTACACAAAACTACTGGGTAAATTTTCTAAGTCCTTGGGAGGGATCTACCTTTAAGTAGGAATGACTGGTGTGGTGCAGTGTAGTAATTATCCTTGGGTGGGTGAATGCGTCTTTATCGTTATCTTAGTTCATTCTAAGTCTGATTGGCTACTGAGTGTAGTCATTTATCCCCAGTCACACCGTACCAAGTTATATCATACCCTAATTACTTTAATGATTGCATTGTTAAAGTTATAGGACTCGCTCAGACTTATGTCTGACCCCGTTGTTTTTATCTTTTTCTCAACCCTCAGGTTCTCAGAGTGGGCCCAGCACGAGTGGGCATTGATCAGGCTGCTTTTATTACTCTCTTGGAGCTTGGACCCTAGATGTAGAGCTCAGCTTATCCTTTTTCTTTTATGGCTATCAGTTCATGTACTGGGATTATGTCTTTTTATTTATCAGGATGGATATTTTGTACTTAACTCTTATTATGGTTTTGTGATGTAACCAAACATGTTTTGCTTTCCGCTGAAATGAAATGCTGTTTTAAATGCTCAAGTATTATTTATATCTGTCTTGTTGTAATTATTCTGTTCTATATTCACTTAAAATACTCCACCGATGTTATGGCATTCCCTTAGTGAGTGACCGTAGCGGGTGTGGGGTGTTACACTATTGGCCAACATCAGAAAGGAACGTACAGTCTTCAATGCAGAAGGAATCAAAGGAAAGGTTTTCAACAATTCGAACGCCTTCCCTTTCATGACAATTCACCGGCCGTGTCCTTATAACGACCTTGACGGAGGAATTAGGGTGGGAACTACTTAATGCATCATCATCAGCAGCTGCTTCACTGCAAAAGCTGCTGCCTTTACATAGTTTATCTGTAACATTGTTGTTTTCGCCGCTACTTTTCTTTTTCTTAATACTAGTAGGAGGTGTAGCAATTGAAGGCAGGATGTTGAGATTTGAATGGACGTTCTCTTGCTGCAAACTTGGTTCCATAATGCTTGTTTCCAAATTTTAAGAGGGTCACAGATCTGATGGAGCACGAGGTTGCAAGCAGATTTGGATTTCTTGACCTCAAAAGAGCGAACAGAGATAAAAGATGATGCCGAAAATTCAATTCAAATACAAGAAGACGCGTAAGTCACTAAGCTAGCTGTTTAAACCATGCTACAATAGGTCGATGTGTCAATCTTATATCTTTATTCTTCTTCTGATGATACATTATCAGATTAGAGCGAAGGCTAAAACGGATGACTTATTATGGTGGTATTATATTCTTAGTCCGCTTGTTTTAGGAAAAACCAAAATATTATCTCCAACACAACTAAACCGGAGGCTATTATGCCTAAAACTCAAGTTGGTGTTGTTGCACTCACCTTTAATTACTTTGTTTATTACCTGTGTTGTAAATACACTTATGAACTAATATGTTGTTTATTTATTCTATCCAGTAACTAACACACGCATGCACGTGCACACTCGGGTATAACTAAAATCTAGACCTTTACATTTTTACACAAAAGTTATGCTATTAATGTGACAATTCACAGTTCTAATACTTTTTGGCTGTAGTGTAGCAGTCTCCTTTGCAAGGGACGTGGACTTCAAGATCCTGTTTGTTGATCTCCATGTTGAAACAACTTGAAGATCCCATCTTTCATTGTTGATCATGGGCAGGAAGGAGCCACGTTATTGTTGGTGAGGTCACGTGACCTCACCAAAAAACCATATTTTATTTTAAAAAAATTCAAAGAATCACGATGCATCTTCCCTCTCGCATCCACTTCCTACGGCAGCTTCAAATGTTAATCATGCAGCAAATTTGCATCCCGCAACAATGGATTTCGCCCTCCTCTTGCATTCTCTTCCTGCTTTCTTCGCACGCTGACTATAAACGGTAATCTTACTGATTTGAGCGTAGTTATTCAGGGTTTACTTTGATTATTTGAATTCAGCTACGATCTTTTTGCTGATTAAACGAATTGAATCTATCAAATTGGAAAGTTCATCTTCATGGCAGACTTGAGGACTAAAGATTTTTGTTTTTCCATTAAATTAAACTAGCAACAGTTCATCTTCATATTGAATTGAATTAAAATGGAAACAGTTCATCTGTACGTTTTTTTTCTTTCGTTATTTCCAATGAATTGCAATGCATAATTTGTTGAAATGTTTGCCAAATGAAATGGTATTGAATTAATTTGTGTTGAAATTATAATGAATTAATTTGTTTATTTCAAATTTATGATTTTTTTTTCAAAATATCGTTTGACATTTTTTCAAATGAAATTGGTTCTTCAACAGTTTTTACAGCTACCAGTAACGTCTCAAAGAATGATAGTCAAAACTTTTCAAACGAAATTGGTTCTTCAACAGTTTTTACACCTACCGGTAATGTCTCAAAGAATGATGGTCAAAGCATTATTTTGACCTAGTAACCTGAAATCGGCTTAAGGAGGGAAGTGGTCGCCGGACACAACAACATTTTTTATATCAATTTTCCTAAACTTCGATAGTTCAACAAATCATGCTAACTGTTGACAAATATTTTTCCTTTTTCTTCGCTCTGAAACAAAACTATATAAAATAGGTACAAGTTGGAATGCATATTATATTTCACTGTAATCCACACACACAAGCACAAGTAGTTAATAATAATAATTGACATTTTGATCTCCATCAAAATATGTTTGGTTAAAAACATTTCAATTCATAATACTATAGTCCCGAATCAGCAAAGCCCACCATTAGTTCATACTTCTTTAGTCGGAAGCTAGCGTAAAGAGAGAGGCAAAGCCAAATTTATTTTCAAGGTAGCTGATTTTAGAAATGTTTCCTTGTTGTCAGATACCATTATGTGTCATTACTACACTACACTTACGGAAAAGAGTTGTGGCTAGAAAATGCATGTTACTACAACAGCTAAAAACCTAAACAAAATGATAGAGAAACATGTTGCGGCTAGAAAATGCATGTTATATTACTGCAAATGCAAATCCAGAATGAACTTCTACCTATACATTCAAAAATATTTGTTCTTTTCTTATTCTACCTCCAAGATGAAACTGTTGCGACAAGAGTATAATTAACAGAGGCTTGAATGCATGTTATATTTCATTTTCATTCATTCACGTACGGATGCCATACAAATCACTGAACACTTTTTTTGCTCTTTAAGATTAATTTTCACATGAAGCAAAGTTGTTCAAATTGCAGGAATCATCATGCTTGGTTTCTATTGTCAGTGTACTGAATTTTACTAATGATTGATTGCTGAATGCACCTATTCGTGCAAGAGGTAATCCTAAGAAGAGATCTTCCTCTGCAAAATGTATCCTTTCGTTCTTCAGAAACCAAAAGGCAAGTGAGTAAAAATATTTATTTTGCACACTCTTGTACCAGTCCACTTATAAAACGCACATGTCATATTCTAATTTATTAAGATGTACTAAACATAAATGCACTTCCTATGCTGTTATGTACATTTGTTGGCTTGCACGAAGTATTACATCGAAGACTTAACAATGACTAAATATAATTATGATTAGCATAAATCACATGTAAATTATTTTCTCTTGTTCCCAACTAATCAAATTTATCCATTTATGTTCTATTGATAAAAATGATGAAATCATTTGATTGACTGTATGTATGAACAGAGGACGTAAATTGAGAATAAGTGAAAAAATATGGAGTGAAGCTAGAAACGTATTCGAAGTAAAAAAGCTTAAGTTTTTCGGTATCGTAAGCCATTGACGAATCCTTCATATGAATTCATAAATGTAAAAAATAAAAAAGAAAAACAAAAGGAAAATCTTCCCTGTTGTTTCCTTATCCATCAATGAGTCAAAAATCAATAGTTGTTATCGAAATTAGATTGAGGTAACTTTGAAAATAAGGAAATAAAGAGTTCCTAGAAAGTAATAAAAATGAATGTTCCTTCTGAATGCATGAAATAACTTCCAAAACGTGAACCAACCATACATGCACAAATTAATATACGCTTGCATTACCTTTGGGCTGGACATGATTACTCCAGTCCTAAACTTATTTTTTAGATTGAAAAGCATGGATAGGGCTAGCTTTGCCTTAAGGTATAGGGAAGTTACAGGTTAATGTATGCAACACCATCGCTATGGCTGATAGACGATGCTAAGCATAGTTAAAATATACATTTTTGATAAAGAACAATAGAACGAATTGAGATATTTTCCCAGAGAAAGCAGAACGAAAATAAGAACCAAAAATGGTAAGATCTTGTGGGTAGAAGGCTTTGTTTTATACAGACTAGCTATAATTCAAATTGGACATATTTTTAGTTTGCATATCAATGGGTTAATTCATAACAGATCAAATAAGTAAATTCATAATGTATTTTTACTTTGTAAATATGGTGGAATGGTTTTTATTATATATATATATATATATATATATATATATATATATATATATTTGAACTTTTTTTGTGGACAAGTGTGATTAGTACGTACAAGCAACGTTCATGGCTCTTGTACTTGATCAATTACAGTTCCATTATCAAGAAACATGTGTTTCCATTCTAATTCAAAATTTTATATCTATATTTCTCACTTTAAGATTAGTTTGTGCGCACTATTATTAAGTTTAAACTGTAAAAACTTGTTTTGTATTTGAACTTAAGTATGAGATATTTAATTGTGGATTTGTAGTAAATAGTGAGATTTGAGAATTTATGCACATGTCTTAATAGATTGTTTTTATATCCTCTCCGAATTATGTGGCCTTTGGAAATGCATGTGCATATCAGCTGCATAACTTCGTTTACAATATAAGATAACATATGATGTTTTCTTTCGTATGCATACATGATAATTCCTTGTGCTAGAAATTCATAGTGGTATCTAGTAAATAAATTTTAATTACTCCCGATTTGGCAATACCTGATTATTATGTTGATATTATTGTCAAAGACCGTGAGAAACAAATTACTTACCTAGTGCTCCCAAGATTGTCATTTTCCAATTACTGTTATTTTCTATCGTCAACTGATGTACATTTTATAATTGATGCTATTGTTTTGAATATAACATGGTCCCGCAAATTTGACAGAATGGGCTTCCAAGCATTGTCCTGCTCCTTTTCTAGCTCTATGTTATTGAATTGGACGATCAAGCTGATATTGATGCAGGATATAATTTTGTTTTTTAGGATATACATATATGCCAAGGTATATTTTTTGTTGGTTTATTAAAATGATGATTTGTTTTGTCGTGTGAATTTAAGGTTTATAAAGTAAAAATAAACTTGCTAATAAAAGATTAAATCGGACTATCCGAAACGTAATATAGTAAAACATCTTCTCTTTTGGTTTTTTCGATGTACTCAACGGTCTTAATGAATCAAGTCTAGGTGAAAATTAAAGTGCAAGCTCTTTAATTCCAAAACCCAATCTAATTTGATGCTTAAAACAATAAAATGTGAAGATGTGAAGTGCTGCCTATAAAAACTATATCACTTTAATGTAGCATCACTTCCAACTGTGGAAGTAGTTTGCACGATTTTTCTGCTCGTATTTCACAAATAAGTTATATGTGAAACCAAGTTTTTTTTTGTGTATGCAAGTTTTTTGTCTTCATGTTCAAGACTCTGACATAATATCTGGTCAAATTTATTTATTATTCTGGCTATGTGCATTTGTGAGAATGTTGAATGTTGTTCCAAATGACAATGTTGACTGTTGATATTTATTGTTGGAACCATAAAGCACCTCGTTTTGTCTGGATACTTGATTATGTATTCCTGTTGATGCAATTATAATTTGTGTATTCTGATTTTGATTCAATTGTGTATTCTGATTTTGGTTCAGTTTTATAATTCGCATATTGGCATGACATTATGTGTTGTAATTATTGCTGCAATTTGTGCATTCTGATTTTGATTCAATTTTATAGTACACTTCATATAATAATCAATTTGATAAATCTGCTGCAGATTTGCATATTAGTTATGTTAGACAACTTAGTAGAGGCGTATGTTAAAGCCATTATTGCTGCAGTTTTAACTAAAATATCCTATGTGGCAAAGGAATTAGCAGAGGCATTTTTAGTGACAAATAGGCCCCTGAATGTTATTAGCGGCTGGATCTTTAGAGGTTGTTCTTCTTCTGCCTCCCATTCATTTAGAGGCAGTTTTAACAAATTATCAGCCTCTATTTATAATATTAAAGGCATTTGAAGCTGCCTCTAAAAATTTCAATTTTGGTAGTGATAACTTCATTACCGTCGATCCACCCGATGGTAAATCAATATTTATAAAATGATATATTTTTGGGCCAACTGCTACCAACTACTCAACCAATACTATTTATTGGTTAAAAACAGAACAAACGTTGAATTTAGATTCAACAATCAATGATCCAATACATCATTCAATCATATGGGTAAAACCGTTCATGAAATTGTAATATGAAACAAACAATAAATTTGAGGAATCAAGTTGGATCCCTCCAACCTATTTTCCCTGCATCCAAATATGTTATCTCAACAATATCATTTTATTTCAATAAAAATATAATATTTAACCATCAACTAATAACTGCAATCCAAACATCCATCAACCAATTAACAGTCATAGCACACAAATATTTAAAACCCAACTTATATAAAATATAAGTGAGATAAAAATGAGTGAGTTGAACTCACATTGATTCCATTCGATGTTGAGATAGTTCGTTTTTAATAACCCATAGTTGCGCCCAGCTCTTCTCAAACCAGCTCCGAACTATTGCGCTCGTCGGTACGGACCCGACATCACCTGTTCCATTCGATCCCGTTGCTGTATAACACAATTTATAATTTTACTACGGTATTTAACCATTGAAATTAATATGTTTTTTCCAAAACTTAAATAATATTTTACATTTCTAGTTTTTTTTTTTTTAACTTACGTTATAGATAAACGGGCATTTTCGAATAAATAGTTTTCCAGGCACGTTCTCATACCCCCATACATATAAATATATTTGGCACATTAATAATATTGTTTACACGTTAAAAAGAATTAGGCACATTAGAACTAAGGTCACATTAACTGTCCATGCAATGTTATAAAATTAATTTTGATTTAAAATAAAACGTCATTAGGACATAAAAAGCTACCGGCTATGATCTGTATAAATCAATAAAAAGTATTATTAGCCTCATTACTTTAGTTAAAGTAATAAGCAATCAATGAATAATTATTACAGTGTTGCTGTATCCAGTATAAGGTATCAAATCGCCTCCACGAACCCTTGCACACAAAGCATTCTGTACATTTGTCTTTGTCAACATTTAACATAAATAAACCAAGTCATTGTTTTTATTTATTTATTATATATTAGATTTGTCAATGACAATTGCAATTTTAGAGATCAAACTTGATTCACTGACTCCAGTTTTACCTATACACAAGGGCGGACACAGCCCTGGGCTCAGCTGGGCTGCAGCCCAGGGCAAAAAAATAGCCTAAGCCCAAATTGAAGGATGCCGATTCACGTTTCTTTCTTTCGTTCTTCTGGCTTCGAAATACAGCGATTGGAAGGTAGAAAAACATCAGTCTTAGGTTCCAAGGCTTTATCTTCTTTTCCAAGCATCTTCTATTTTTCTGCAAAGATTTCCACTCATAACCATCCAGGTTTGTGTTTGTGACCTTAATGAACAGGGTACACTTTTCAACTAATATCTTGTTACCATGATTTTTGCCTTTTTGGTATAGATAATTTTTGTCATAATTCATTCAATGAAGTTTCAAGATCATTTTTTTAGTTTATTCTGTTTTGATGTTGAAATTCTTATCTTAGTTATGCAGCCTAGGTGCTTGTAAAAATGTCCAGCACAACAATGTCATGTTTCACTTCCTCTGTATTATTTTCAAGTCTGTACATACGGTAAGTGAATTAGAAAATTTGTTAGAAAGTTCATGTCATTTTCTTATCGTTACATTATGTGTTATTTTTAAATTTAGTGTTTTTAATTCAGTAAATGATATGATATGTTGAAAGGATAATCATTTCTGTAGATTTTGTATTTTTGTGTTCCATGTAGTTACCAACCAGTTTATGATTGCATAATTTCAAACTATTTATCGTGATTTTCCTTTTTTCCTTCAATTTTTTTTCCATTTGTAGTATTTTTATCAGTTCTAAATCCTTTTCAAATGTATTAACAACGCAAAATATGAAACTAACATTAAATTTTAATTTTTAACTGCTAGATATATACTTCGTTATGTATCTCTTAATAAAACAATATTGGCATCGAGCGATATTCAACATACTTGCATTTTCAAATAGGAGAAAATACAATTTATAATTATAAATAAACTTTTATTTTGTACCATCAAGCAATATTCAACAAAAGGGCATCATTTAGAAATTCGCACTTGGCATTAAAAATCTCAGAACCGGCTCTGCACAGACTTAAGGAATTTAACTATGTAGATATTCATCGAGCACAATAAAGCTTAAATGTTATGTATCGAATGTGAAACATGGGCTTATTTATTTTTGTTATGATTATTGTTTTGTAGTAGCAATTGAAATTTCATTATAATGAAAGAACTGTCATTAAAATCAGCCCACCCTAGTCTTGATTTCTAGGTCCGCCCTTGCCTATACATAAAATATGCTGCATCTTTCGGACTCGACCTATTAAATGTTATTACCTCGGTTGAGGAAGTGATCAAAATAGTGATGCATGCTAATTAATGTTAAAAGAATATAGTTAGATAACAATCGATATTTGTAAGCAACGTACGTTGTATGTACGTTATACATGTTACTTAAATATTATATTATAAACAACTTACTATCAATGATATTTATCACCCACGTTAGGCCTTGTTCTCACTTCGTTCTTTCCTCCATGAGGCTTTGATCGTCAATTTTTTTTTCTCGAAATAAGCCCAGCTACTGTTAACTTCACTCACGTATATAAAACATGGATTAGGCCTCGGTTAAGCACAAGTAGGATTTTATTAGGCAAATTAAACTCTTATCCTACCTGCTGTAATATTTTAAGGAAACTTTGCTATTTAGATTAGTCATCTAGGATTTGGCAAAATAACTATGTAAATAAACAGGTTCGAATTTTACCTTGTTCGTCTTCTTTGATTCAGCTACCCTCTCCTTGGGTCTTCGAGCTTCCTAGTCTTATATTTTATTTTACTTATTTTTAACAGTCCAACTACTCATGTCCCTCTCCCATGCCCACAGAACCGAAGAACTAAACTCCCCATGCCGTTGCCACCCTGAAACCGATCTCCTGCATGAGCTCCCACCTCCGACCGCCTGCATAACTCTACTGTTTTCGACATGCTACGCCTCCTCCGATGCAGTACGGCCCGCTTCCCTAGCTTCGATCTTCCTGTTGACGCCGTTCGTAAATATAAATGGGTTCAAGAGCTTGGGTTTCTCCTGTAATGACACAAGCGTTGGTTCAAAAAAATATAAAAAAGCCTTGCATGACAGAGAGAGGTTTTGGTCCGTAGTTTCAATTGGTGAGGAGAAAATGTTTGGTTTTCATCGTTGTGGCTTCAGAATGGAAGGCTCATGTATTTATACGGAAGAAAACGTGGTGGCCACGACTAATATATCTATATCTATATATATTATATATGTAAACATAGGTCCTTGCTATTTGTAATAGATTAGCATGGCACCAGTGATGTCGTTTTCAACTTTATATACTTGGTCGGCAAGGCTGGGTAGGGTAGTATGTGTATAGATACAGTAGCATGTGCGTTTGGACAGACATTGCATTCTTATCTGCGTTGATGTGTTGATGGCCTCAGGAAATGGATATGTATTTTTGTGGTTCGGAATAAAAGCATGTGTACAAATCTTGGGTTTTCATTTTCACTTGACTGTGTGATTTTAAGTTGCATGATATTCGCTATTGAAGAGGACGTAAGCAAATAAAAGAATAGGCTATACTGGTGTGGTGATAGGATGGCCTCGTTTTATTTATATATTGTGGTCATCACACGCATGCTTTCGTATATACATTTTATTTTATTGTCTTGATGTTTAATTTTTAACAGTAGGAACAACCATTACCCACTAGTAAAGAACAGTCGGACCCTTTTTACGAGCTGAGATAGAAGTGGAGTTTGCCATTTTTATAGGGGAAGACGTAAGATAAGAATGATGTTACTTCCGTAGGCATGGGTAGCGGGTGAATACCTTCTGCTCTGCGCTGTGTTTTCATTTTGATGGACGTTGATCAGTGCAGGGTAGGTTGTCTGTGTTTTCACTATCAGATGGGAAGGGTGTACCTGGGAAATGAAAAGAACTAGAGTAGCTGTTTATCCTTTTTAGTTTAGCCTTGTACTATTATTTACTTACGCATGAAGTGTTTGTTTCATCAACGGGTTTTTGGTTTGTTCAAATTTGAGTAGGCTATTCTAATTTAGTTCGATGGAACGGCATATGGGATAGGAGGATAAGGTGCGTTAGGCAGAACAGGTTTCGATAGGATATAGTAGAAACTTCTCAATTGAGACATGTACATTTACTTATTTTGGTAGGTATCAATTTTAATCGTTATTAACGTCACACGCAAAATATATGCACCATCACATATCAACTTCAAACGCAGCGAAATTAAACACTTTGCTATGTATTGTCGGTCCAGATCCAATGAAATAAATTTCATTGAATTTTGATTCCGCTTGCACAACATCGTTATTTTAATTATCGGTTCACCTTTAAATTGTACACATCGATAAAACAACTCTGATTGACTCCAAACTGATAATATAGCAATAACTAATTGTACGTTTTTCAATAAAACTCGTTTCATCGAAAACGGAGGTTGTTTGAAAAATAGTCATTTCTAACGCCTATATAATACCGAACAATTTTCCGTGTGCGGAGCACGTGCCTCATCACACGGTATGCAACACATTGATTTGAACGTTTTATTTTATACCATTATTTAATTTCATCATCAATCGTTGTTGAGCGTTTTATATTTGTATTGATATACATGAATTTCAAATCGTAAATAACGAAATACCGCAATATTTACGAGTTGAATTATATAAATATCCGTTCAAACTTCGAATTATATATTATAAATCCATTTATAATACCGAATTAATATTTCAAATAATAAATTAAATTAAATATTTAACTACTAAAAATGCGGGACGTTACATCCCTACTCCCTTAAAAGAATTTCGTCCTCGAAATTACTCAAGAAAGAGAAGTGTTTAATCCCAATTATTTTCAAAATATTTATTTCAAAATTATCATAAAAAAAATTTAAGTTATATAATTTACAAAAAATTCGCTAGTATTTCCACTGCACTGTTCAATCGAATCAACTACAAGTGCCACTCCGGCCCTCACATATATCAAAAGAGAACAACACCAAATGACTACCCGATTCTGGGTATAAAATCAATCATTATCCAACAATATTAAGGTTTACCTATTTGTTGGGCAACCAAACTCTGATTCCAAAGCAAATCAACTATCCTCTCTTCGTCTTCCAATTTATATCCAAATATTTGTAACCGAAACAATTACATATCCTTCTGGATTCTGCGCTTAACTCAGCTTAGAATACAAGTAATAATCTAGGTAAATCAGTTTTATTTCATAATTGTATTTTGTTCGACTTCATTATACTGGAATTTAGTTTTTCAATTCATTCAATCCTATTATCAAGCTATTCATGAATTTTACCCAATAGATCTAACAAACAATCAATACACAACCATGATCAATACACAACCAACCAATCAACTTATATTTTTCCCAATTTCCAATTTCCCAACTCGAGTTCCATTTAACTCCAAAATTCCATCTTAACCCAACTTGACTTAACTAATTTAAGTTCCAATTCCTTATTTAATTATCTATTTAATTTCTATTTTACTCACCTTAATTTTAAATTCAAATTGTGATTATATTTCAAAATCTTCCAGTCTGTTTTATTTAACTTATTTCCTAGTTAAATTTTGATCAACACATTTCTATTTAACTTTTATACGTTAAATTCTAATTCATACAATTTCATATTTAATTACCTTTTATATATTAAGTCGTTTCTAATTTCCAATTCGATTTGAATTCCATTCAACCAAACAAACCAACATCTCAAAAATTTGAGAAAAAATATTTCTTTTCTATATAAAAATTATATTTTGGATGAAATTATTTCATTTACCCCATTTAGAAAACAATATCACATCAGTTGCCAGTCCAATGCTTTCCAACACTTGAACCGATCAAACAACACAATACAAAACAATTCTATATAGAATTTACAAATACGCTCTCTCATATTTATACACCCAACCTCAATCTAGGGTATTACTAACCCCATCTCTATCGAGTTACGCCAAAGAGCCAAGGTTACTACTCAACCTTCAGCTCTGATACCAAGTGCGACGAACCGGATTTCCGGTACCCTTTGAGCTGACCAAACAACACCAGTCCAACCCAAATTGTACTGAAAACCCAGATGCCAATAGAAAGAAATTAGAGAGTGATATAAAAAAGAAAGAAATACTAGAATAGAAGAAGAAAAAGACAACATAGGATCTCACATTGCAGCGGAAAAAAATATAACATAGAAATAACTTTTATTGAGAGCATGTAAAATGCTTACAATCATCAAAGTACATCAATTTATCTGGACAGTTATAATAATCTGTCCTTATATACAATTACACAACGGAGTAAACAATAGATATCATACTTCTGAACATCTCCAGCTCGTCTCTGGATTTCGCAGCATCGGATAACCTAGAACTGTACAACCCGGTCTAACCCGAGCATTTCAAATACCGGGTCAGTCTGGTGAACTAGAGTGAGAACAACTCGCAAAGTTTAAAGGGAATCATCCGACTTGGTTTTAAAGTTCAAAAATCTTTTCTAAAGAAAAGGGATATCGTAAGACCAAATCCACACATAAATACGGACAGTTTTTACCATACGATAACCCAATTGAAATCAATATCTTGTCTGATATTATAATAGTGTCTAGATACAAATAAATATCAATTTAGCGGAACTATTGCATCTCACGCTCCACATATATAGTATACAATCAAAATCGTGGGCGCTTATTAGAGACTGGATTCCGACTATGACAAGGTATGGAACCACCTGCCGATAGTGTATCTCTAGAGGCGAATACACTGGGTTCAACAAGAACGTCTTGCAACTCGACCCACACATGACCGACCACTCATTACGCTTGATTGTATCGAATGTATATCACCAACGGTTGGGATCAGCAACCGTTTCCCAAAAAGGAATAGCATCGATATATTAAAGAAGCAAAAAGGAATTTCTCTAGATAGGTGATTATGTAACCTAATGGGTGCGACCCACATAGCCATGCTGCCTGCCCGATTTTTGTCATTTCCCAGTTGTGAGGCTTGAGGTTAAAATCTTCTTTTCCATAACATCTGGCCACCATTCACTTTGAATGCCACATTATCAGATCTGTCAAATCGCTAATTGACGTCCACAAAAATACTCTGCAGCTGACAGAAGTACGTTTGTAAAAATCAATGTACGTGCTTCTTAAGAAATACTCTGTCAAACATTCGTCCATACAAGTCATCCAGGAACAGGATGAACCGAAGGTACCCTGCTACCACATCATAGGAACCACCCTACAGATTGGTAGCGAGTAGTCCTTTCAAATCCGTCGATTTCAACCACGACAGAGTCACAGTATATCTCTGGCCGCAAAACGAGAGATTATAAGTAATTTTACCGTTTTATGAAGATCCACGGTCTTCCATTGCTCCGTCTTGATCAACATCTTATATCTTCAACATTTTGTATTTGCTAGACAGAATGGTTTTCGAATATAAATTCGATCCTGGTCTTTCCGTACCATCAATCGTATTGGCCAGGTTTGATAGTCGGTGATTCAACTATCAAATAATAATTGTGTGAATATAATGAGTTCATTACTTCAGTACTCAGCATTACTTGACCCTTTTATTTATAAATAATTAACGAATGGTTAATTAAACTTCTAAAACATTTCATATTTTAAACATGGTATTAAATTCTCATTACGATAAATTAATCTTTTGAAAACCCTTTCAATCTGATATTTAGAAAAATATTTAATAACCATGTCCAATTTCTATTTTACTTATTTCAAAACATTATTTACAACACCATTTAGTATTTATCATCGATTTAACTCGTCATTTGTAAAACAATCGTTACGACCTCTCCTTTGGTTTCCTCATTTGAACACGATTCCTGTCACTTTTCTTTTTAGAATAAACCCATTCTAAATCTTATCCTCTTATTTTGAAAACATCGTTATATCCTCACAAATCTCCTTTATTTCCTTTTCTATGGAAATATCATTTCATATTCTCAAGATTGTTTTAATTTCCATTTATTTTGGATTCTATTATATATATTCCACATTCTTCAAATTACGATACATTATTATTTGTCAAACTAAACTCCTTTTAACATCTTCGCCACTATAACTCATATCATCTCTCGATAATCCTGAAGTCGATCGAGTTGGGGTATTTTAAATTACCTCTCAGACCTTGATCCACAAAGTTCTTATCTTAAGATAGGATTAGTTGTAATACCAAAACCCATATTCATCCCCAATATCAAACCAAATCCCACTTTAGTTATAACAGATGAAACTTCATCTCTCATTTAATATAGCGAATTTAGATCGCATCTATAATTATAGAGTTAAGTAACGTTAAACTAATCTTAACGTTTAGCCTCACACTCCTTTTATACATGGTTTATAAAACTCAGGTTTAATATAAAAATCCCTTTGTATATTGCTTTTCTTTCCTTAATTCAAATACTTACTTTAAGCGATTGTCTTGGCTTAAAATCACCTTTATAACTTAGTTATAAATTAATATAAAACCATTAATCAATACTTTTCAAAAATCCAATTGTGTTCCAATATCAACTTTGATTACTTACCATAAAGAATCTCGTTTATGAATTGATCACTTAAATTATTAACAATAACAATTTACATCATCATTAACTATTATAGAAATAGTTAACTTCTTATTTAACTTAATTAAATAGTAATTTCTTTTTAAATCTCTTATTAAACTAAAACAAATATTCATTAATCTATTTCATTAGATTAATTCAAAACAAATGGATCAATTAATCAATTCCAATTAAATTAGTTGACTTTGTCAACTTAAAACATGATCATCTCGTTAATCAACTCCAATTAGCCCTTCTTTTAAATTAATAACATAATTAATTTAAATAATTCCATTTAATTGTCTCTTTCAAATAATTTATCCAACACTTAATCATTGCATAATTTCTGTTTGTCTTCTTATAAATGTTATTAACGTAATAATTTACTTTTACAAAAATCATTTAATAAGTATTTAAATATTTAAATAATACATATTAGTTTCCTTTTATCTTTATTCAAATATAACGGTTTCAAACCATCTTTAGTTATTAACTGTATTTTATAATTTCTGTGACGGCAAAGAATTTCGCTCGATCTGAATCGGTCGTTAAACCGACCAAGACCGTTCGAAACCACTGATCGTATGATAACAGGACAAAATAGAACGCAGACAGAAGAACATTTCATTGTTAATTATAATAATTCCATCAGATACAAGAATATACTAAGTATGAATGAATAAAATACATTCGCCAAATATCAGAGATTACAATAAATTACATAGCAGCGGAAAAACAATGCAAAACACACCTGAAAGTAATACACGGATACAGAGCTTTCCGAGCATCGTTCCAGCTGTAAATCAGGATCTTGTGAATATAAATCTGCAAAACCAAAACTACTAGCTGCCCGTGCGGAAATAAGGGCACCCAGAGTTCAGGTTAAAACAATAAACTCCTGGTCAGTCATGTGACTGGTGTGAGAACTAAAACAGTTATTAATTAAATTTTAAAAGAGAGTAATTCAAGGGACCACGCCGTATAACACGGAACGGGTTTCCACCCAAGAATACTAGTGCATATAATAAAACAACGCAATGCTTTTTCGAAAAATGAAGCTATTATAAGACCCAAGTCCCATTACACAATGTAACACAAGCCGGAGGATAGGGTTTTCCCTTATAATAGCCAAATAATGCTTGATACGTTTAAAAACATATTATTTTGATATTACCATAAGTGTATAGTGTCAAAACAATTTCAATCATAAATATCAATCCTAGGCGGCATGGGTACCATCTATCATGTCGCCATACTAGGTTCTACAAATAAAACCGAAATATCACGTACTAGAAATTGGATTCCATCATGAGTCGAGGAAAGGGGCAAGATCCACACCGCTTCGAGACACTCTAGTTAATGCCTCAGGGCTACTCTCTTGGGCAACAACTTGGAATCGGCTGGGTCGGTCCTCCCTAATGTTTGAGGATTAGTTATTCCTGAACACACGTTTCCCGGTCCTTATAGACCTAATATCGAGGCGCCTCGCATCCAACAACCACATAGGTGAAAATAATATAAATGTCAGGGCTGGTAAGTCACTGACACCGCCAAAGCTAGAAAGAAACATCGTGTTCTCCCAGCGGTCCGTATCCCGTTTTTCACTCATACCGAGGTGTGAGGCTCGCGAATTAACGTTATACACAAAGCTACGCCACGTAGGTCGTGCTTTGATCATCAACCACAAGACTCTTCTTTTCAACAAAAGCCTTGATCATTGCATCTCAGCGTGCCACACAGGCAATTCATGCCATGCGATTGATATCTGTCGATATATAACCTCTGAGCTCGTACGTCTCAGAGAAGGGCGTTAAGCAAGAGAATAAATTCTCTGCCGCAAAACTGATATATATTTAACAGAAATCAATCAACACAGAATAAAATCCAATGTCGGACACACAATCCATTTACACGTCCGTTCTGGGTCTGAACGAAACTGGAGGCACTTTCCTCGCATATCCATCGATCTCCAAATACATCTGGACGACCACCAACTATTTCCATCCTCTTGGGTGTACAACCCAATCAGGATTATCAGTAATTATCCAAACGATGTGAAGACTTCCGGTCTTCGACCACCATCTTCATCTTCGACTTATCGTCGAATCAGTTATTCAGAATGGGTATATACCCGGTCTTTCTAAATAACCCGCGTATATAACAAAAACTGTGCTAGAAATCATAACATACGCCTCATTCCAATTCTGAATATTCTTTTATTCAAATATTCACATCTTTAGGGAAAGGTTCCCATTAATTTTATCAAAGATAAATTCTTCAAAATTTATTCTTTAATCTTCCTTTGGATGTCATTTCACACCAAATTATGGTTTTCCAAACTAGTCGGGATTAGCGAACCATACAGAAGTAATTATTTATTTTATTCCCCAATCCCAACCTATTCATCCCATGGAGAAAAACTGTTATTAACCCATAACTAACACCATGGTGTTATCGGTAAATTTAATTACCATTTCACGTTCAAATCTAATTAAAGATTTAACTATCGATCAGAGCAAAACTGGCGATACTCCATTCTAGATCATTTCCTATTGTTAGATCAAAATTTGGACCTAACACCCAAATTGTTCTGAATGTTATAGAATTTCAAATGAAGAACGAGGAAAAAGAAAATAACACACAGAATTTATAGTGGTTCGGCGTTAACGAGCCTACGTAAACTTTTTATATTATTGATTATGCTTTGAAAGCTAATACAACAAGGATTTCTCTCAATATTTCAGTAGTTTGACAACAATGGCGGATTCAGTACTCAATATTGCCAAAAAGATCCCAAAAAATGCCAAGCTCTGGGCTATTTATAGCTGATTTTGTCAGGCGGGTCGTGATAACACGTGGCACAGATCCCGAGAACATCGGATCGCATCGCCTCCGTTGAAGAAATAGTCAAATTAGCCGTTGTGGACAGGTGTCGCGATCTGCTTGAAAATCGGATCGTGCAGATGGGGAGAACTGGTCCAGGTGACGGTTAGGGACACGTGTCGCCAGATCCGTGCGATTCGGATCGCTGAAGACTAGCTCGCGCTTGAACGGGTCAGAGGGTTCGCCATGCACCACTGGATCGGATCGGTTCGCTCTGGGCAACAATATAAGTTTGGATCGGATCGCCTGGATGCGTCGTTCGCTGATGAGATGGGGGCGATCCGTCGAGACGCGATCCTCGGTGGGCGATCCGTCGAGACGCGATCCTCCGTGGGCGAGCCGATAGAGTGCGATCCGTTCCTTCATATTCTTGGAGAACGTGGTTTCATGCTTTCCTCTTACGAATGATCCTGGGTGGCTTGGTCAAAAAGCGAGCCAACATTTTGCCCCCTCGAAATATGTTTTATCGATGATGGAACATGCTTCGAAGATTCTGATCTACCTTTTCCTGAAGGGATGCAAATCAACAGTCGCATTGGTTCAAATCAACATATGCATGAATCGGATCGCAATAGAGCGCCGCGGTCCGAGTGGTCATGTGCTCGTCTCGAGCTGAGTATCTGGGTTTTGTGCGAGACGCGGCGGACTTTTCTTCGAGCCGTGTCGGGCTTCGAGCTTGGTGGGCCATCGTTTGAGGCGGTCCGTGGGCTTCCACGCGATACAAGCTTTGGATCGTGGCCTGTATGGTGTTTCGTGGACCAAATAGGACAAAGAATGGGAGACAAACGGTCGCCCTCTTTGCCTATATAAGCCGACCCTCTCCTCTTCATTCTCCTTCCTCTTTCTTTCTGCCAAATCGTTTCGCCTGCACTATCGAAGAACGAACCCAAGTTTTTCAAACCTTCGAAAATCCGAGAATTCTCTCAATTTTTAGAAAGGTAACTCCACAAAAAGTATTCTTATTCGTGAACGCCGCTCTTTCATGAACTTTCTCGACTAGAAATGATGGAAATTTGTGCTTGATTCTGACGAAATCATCAAAACACCATGGCTGACTGACGGAGAGCTCGGAGTTCGAGGATGGAAAGGAGAGGAGGAAAACGAAGGAGGAAGAAGAAAAGGGAAGGCCGGTTCGGGTCGTGGTCAAGAAGAGAAGACGAAAGCGAGTGGCGAGACGAAAGATCGTTATGGCAGCAAAGGGACATATCGTGGGGGTCGCAACGGTTCGTGAAGGAGCGATCCCTTCGCCCGGCGATTCGATGGGGGGCGATTCCTCTGCCCTGCGATCCGAAAAGGGGCGATCCATCTGCCATGCGATCCAAAAGGGGGCGATCCCTCTGCCTTGCGATCCGACTCATAGCTGACGATACAAAGAAATTTCAGACTTTAATCAACGCCTTGTCACCATAAAACTCTGAACAGTTAGGATAGAGCCTTGACATTGGACTTTCTGGACTAAATGACCACACAATCTGACTACATATGATGACTAATTTTTCTGATGATCTTGATTGCTTTCACGCTTTATTTTTAATGCGCACACACAAGCACACACACCGGCACTTGCACACATGGGGGACAGGTAGCGTTAATCTTATTGTTCATATTTTCTCGTCCTAGCAGCAATGTCGAATGATCACTCTTCTTCAAGATCCGTGACAGAAGCGGAATCCGAGATTCCTGAACAGTACAACCCTGAAATTCCTCCAATCAATCTGGGAGGTGAAGATTCTGGATCTGAGTACGAAGCCACAGAATCAGATCCGGCAGAAAGTACTTCATCCAGCAACGATTCTGAGATAGATGGACGAGCTCCCGACAAGATTCCCGGCGTGCTCGGAATAGATAAATTCTCTGATTCTTTAGCATCTAAGCTCGATGATGTAAAGCTTAAACGAATCTGCTTGAGGCACGGAATTCCTTGGGATGATGTTTTGACGCCCGGAAGCGAAGATAGACCCCATCTAGCGCCAGAAGGATATATGGCGATTAGCCGAACCATGTGTTTGGTAGGAGCCATCCCTCCTTTCCCTCCGATTGCCATCGAAACTTTAAGACGACTGGGAATCGCTCCGATGCAACTCCATCCGAACGCCTACGCATCGCTATATACCCTATACATTGCATATGCGGAGATCCTACATGCCGAACTTAAATTCAGAGATTTGACATTCTTCTTTCTTTTCAACCACCGTTCTTCGGCAACTCCAAATTTTTCTTTCTTTGAATCAGTGGCGAATAGGAAGGTTCTGTACGATGGGTATAGCAATATAGGAGACCCTAAATCTGATTGGTTTTATATAAGGAAACAGGCCGGATGCTCACGAAGATGGCTCAAATCAAGTAAACTTTTAAGCTTCTAATCGAATATCTTGTTCAAGAAGTTTAGGCGTTAACACTCTCCCTCCTTTTTCTTTGTTTCAAACAGAACATGTCTTCCCGAAAACAGAGGGTCCACTATACAACAACCGGTTGTCCATTCTTTTACAAAGCAGATCCGACTTTTTAAGGATCAAAAAATGCATTACTGATGACAATCTTCATAAGCATCGTCTTCTAGACAGAAGATTTGGACTTGGGACCGGCGACAAACCTTATAAGTACGTGCCCCCAACCGAGGGAGAGAGAACTTCACAAGCGATAGAAACAACTAAATTTCGCAAGAGTCCTTCTCCGATTGTCTTCCAAGATGATGAAGACTTGAACATATACAGAGGGGATGAGGCCCGCGGTGACGTGTCCAAGGAAATTCCTATTTCTGCTCCAATCGAAATCGTTGCTGCCGATGACTTGACGGAAGAGCAGTTATTTGACGAGCTGAATAAAATCCCTTTACCCGATCTTGTATATACAGAAAAGGACTTTGAAGAGGGGCCTTTCTTCCTTGCTCCTGAAGAGACCAGTGCTCCAACTAGAGGACGAGAAACTGGTCAGATGAGCCTGTCTTCAGGCCCGGGTCTGTTAGGGGGAATCATATGGGATGCACACATCACACACACTATCTGACCCTGCACTCTTATATCGTGGGTATTCAAAGTTTTAATATGCTCTTTTTTTTTCAGGAACGATGTCCCGCAGGAAATCTTACTCGTATCGTTCTCTTCGCGAGGGCACACCCAGCCTTCACCCGGATACTGAGCGCTCTCGCGGTCCTTCTCATAGGCCGAGTTCCTCGCAATCTCGATCTCCACCAAAATCAACCTCTACCAGGCCTTCAAGTCATCCGACAATTCCGACGGGGGGAAAGAAACTTCCAAAAGAGTTGACTCCTCCAAAGAGTGAACCTTCCCACAGTCGGTCTTCCAAAAGGCATCACGAATCTAAAGATAGGGACAAAGATTCATCCAAAGAGATTGAGAAGGAAAGAAGTGACATTGTCCCCACCAGCCAACCAGAGTTAGCTGCCCCCGAGTCAAGGGATTACGTCCATGGTCCCGAGATCCAAGGTAGGCAGGAAAAGCTGCGGGAACAATTTCCAGGCATATTCTTTGACAGGATGGTATTTGTTCCTCCCTTGGAACCGGTCCCTAAAAATTGGGATAATGAAGTTATTTGGCACATCCAGCACGCAGCCAGGCAATATGAGATGATGAAAAAACACGCAGTTAACCTTTCGGAAGTCATCCGAACACTCGAAATAGAAGCACACAGATCCAAAGAAAAACTTAAAAATAACGAAAGGGCTAGGACAAAATTGGAGAAGGACCTGGAAGACGCTCAGTCCCAGCTTGCTTTAGCACGGAGGGACGTTGAAAATTATAAGACTGAATTAGAGAATGCCAAGCAGCGCTTTCATTCAGAACTGGACTCCAATAGCCAAGAGAAAATGGCCTTAAAGAAGGAGGTTGAAGATCTCAAAATGGCCAACATCGAGTTGAAAACAGCACAAGGCCATTTTGAAGCTGAGAAGGCTACTTGGGAGGCAGAAAAAGCGAGTTTAAAAGAAAGTTTGGCTCTGGCTAAAGCAGAAAAGGTGATTTTGAATGACCAGGTCTCGGATGCGGAGAGAAGGGCATCCCTTGCCGAAAAGAACGTTGAAAGTGCCATTGAATTGGCCACTGCTTCTAACAACAAGCTCCTCGAAAGAGAGAAAGAGATCGAGGGGTTTGAAGAGATGATTTTCGATTTCCTTGGCCTGGTTCTCAAGACTCGCAACATCTCGTGGATCCCGGGTTACCATGTTACTTTGGCCAATTTATGGGATGCCATTGTGGAGGGTGAAAAACATAGATTGAGAGTCGAAGAAATCGATGAGGATGAACTGATGAAGAGCATCCTAAGAGACAATGAACCTGAGGACCTGGCAGAGGGTCATCGCCTGATTCTGGCGGAGATGGAAAAGGAGAAAACCTTGGCTAAAGGTAAAAGCAAAATTGATGAAGGTTCCAGTTCCGCCATTGGGCCTAAAACCTCCGGAGTTGAGGAGTATCATCCTGATGATCCGCTAATCCCTTTGGGCCTAACTCCCGCTATTGTTGGAGCTCCTACGACTATTAAAGAAGGAGGGTCTGCGGAAGGTATCTCCCTTTTCTCCCCGCAATTTTTCAAAGCAATTGTGAATTGCCGTAGTTTGGTGGAACAACCACTTGAGTTAGTAACATGTGCTCCTCGTAATATAGGTGGCGAGCCCGTTGACATGGGTGCTGAAAAAGAAAAGGAAGTGGAGAAGGAGGCTGTCTTGCCAGGTGCTGGTATTGATGTACCAAAGCAGGCCGAGGTCACAACAGCAGAAAAAAGCATCCCGGCACCTAGCACTGATGCGCCCAAAGATGCTGAGACCATCGAAGTCTTGAGAGACATGGATGGGCGCCATGTAGATGACGAAGAAGACACTATCGGCGCCAAAAAGGCCGATGATGATGATGAGGAAACCTTGGCCAGCCGAAAAGCCAGGCAGGAGAAAGAGTTGGATTCGAGGAAGGTGGGAGATGAGGCTTTGGATGTAGTCCCTCTTGCAGAATTCGATCCCAAAACTGGGATGATTGTGAAGATTCAGCCCAAATCCATCAGTCGACAGCTTCACTTTGCAAACCCCGATGACTTCCCGGCTTCTCTTTTTTGATAGGAGGAAGAGAAAAGAGGTGGAAGAGGAATCTTCAGAGGAGTCGGACGTTCCTCTTATTGACAAAAGGAAGAGGAAGAAAGGGGATCCGTCTGATACCGACAAGGCGAAGCTGGAGAGGCAGAAGCAAGAGAAGAGGTCAAAGCGTAAATAGGATATTTGTTGTTTGTTGATGTTTTGTCCTTAGGCTTTCCACTGGTCAAGAAATGTAATTGTGAGACTGGCCCTCACTTTCTTTTCTAGGTTATCTTTCACTTTGTTGGTTCGCAGTACATAAATAAAAGTTTATCTCTTTTTGCATCCTTATTTACCTGTATTCAAGTAAACTTTCCATGCTTAGTCATAGGCCATCTAATAATAATTAAAAATCAGTCAAACAACAGAAAGAAGGATTTTCATGCTATGTTGCACTGCTGTATCAAAGTTCAGTGTATGTATATGAGTGCATGTGCCCCCCAATCAGTTGTTACTGTAGCATCTGACTGGGGTTTACTAAGGATTGATTAGTACTGTCGGCAAGTTGTCCCCTATTTCTGAATATGGGGACATAGGAGATTTCATGGGATAACAGTAGTTCAGTCAACCCTTGTTCCTTTAGCGGGGAATAAGTTCTTTCTCAGCGCTCAATCGGAGACGCTTTTATACTCTCTCTACCTCTCTCTGGAGAGTTAGAGTTTTGCGCTCGGCGATTCATCCGCTCCCCGATCCTTCAGCGGGGAAGGAGCTATTTCTCAGCGCTCAATCGGAGACGCTTTTATACTCTCTCTCTCTCTCTGGAGAGTTAGAGTTCATGCTCAGCGACTTATTCGCTCCCCGATCCTTCAGCGGGGAAGGAGCTATTTCTCAGCGCTCAATCAGAGACGCTTTAAACTCTCTCTCTGGAGAGTTAGAGTTAATGCTCAGCGACTTATTCGCTCCCCGATCCTTCAGCGGGGAAGGAGCTATTTCTCAGCGCTCAATCAGAGACGCTTTTATACTCTCTCTCTCTCTCTCTGGAGAGTTAGAGTTATGGATCAAGCGGTCTGCAATCATGCACGCTCATCAGTCTCATTCTTTGTTTACATTTTAACCCAAGCTCCGAGGATTAAAACCAGTCGGACAAGCAGTTAGGGCATTTGCCAAGGCTTTGAGTTCCTCCGAACAGTCTACGGGAGGAATGGTTGGCACCGGACTTCGGGAACCTGCATTATTCACCTTGATTTTCATAAAAAGAAACAGGCAGATAAATAAAGATGCAATAAAGGCAAATGACACACAGTATTTTTATAGTGGTTCGGTCGAATCATGACCTACGTCCACTTTATAATCTCTTGCTTTAAGGAATCAGACTATTCTAGGCAAGTCATGCCCTGTACATAGTTTTTTAACAAAGCAAAAGAATAAATTTGAAACTCTCATGTTAAATATGGCCGTAAATGTTGGGCATTCCACACTCTGGGGATTTCCTTTCCATCTACGGTTGCCAGCTTGAAGGTTCCATTATCAAGCTTGCTCAGAATAGAGTACGGTCCTTCCCACTTCGCTCCCATATGAGTTGGGGGTGGAAAGACACGTTTCAGGACCAAGTCTCCGGGTTCCCAGGTTCGGGCTCGGACCTTTTTGTTGTAATATCGGGCGACCAGTTGTTTGCATCTCAGGGCACGCAGGTCTGCTTCATCCCTCTTTTCTTCGATCATATCCAGGGACTCAAGGAGCAATTCATTATTGGTCATTGGATCATAATAAGTCACCCGATGAGAAGGTACCTTTATCTCAACCGGGATGACTGCTTCCGTTCCAAAAGCAAGGGAGAACGGGGTATGTCCTGTTGCCGATTTATATGTTGTTCTGTAGGCCCATAGTGCCAAGGGCAATTCATCAGCCCACATGGCTCTAGCCCGCTTCATTCTTCTTTTCAGAATGGACTTAATTACTTTATTTGCTACTTCGACTTGTCCGTTCGATTGTGGGTGCGCCACAGAGGTGTACCAATTCTCGATGTGGTATTTTTGGCTGAAGTTTCTGAATTCAGCACTATCGAACTGAGTTCCGTTGTCTGTTATTACAATCTTTGGAATCCCAAATCGACAGATGATGTTTCTCACGATGAAGTTGATCACTCGTTTGGTTGTGATTGTAGTTAGTGGTTCAGCCTCGACCCACTTAGTGAAATAATCTACGGCCACAATAGCGAACTCTGCTCCGCCCCTTGCTATGGGGAGACTTCCTATGATATCAATTCCCCACATGGCGAAAGGCCATGGACTCATCATTGTTTTTAACTGACTAGGAGGCGCTCTAGGTATCTTTGAAAATCTCTGGCACGCATCACATCGTCATGCATATCTTACTGCATCCTTGTTTATGGTAGGCCATAAATAACCATGCCGCAATACCTTTTTTGCCAAAGTTTGCCCTCCAGTGTGGTCGCCACATTCGCCTTCGTGGACTTCTTGCAGCACGCGTTTGATGTCATCGTGGGCTACACACCGAAGGTGGGGCATTGAAAACCCTTGTCTGTAAAGAACTCCGCCTTGCAGAACGTATTGGGCGGCTTTACAAATCACTTTACGCCTCTCGCTTTTCTTGGTCGGAAGCGTTCCATCCATCAGGAAATTCTTTAGAGGGGTCATCTAGGACTCCCTTTCTGGTTCCGTCTCTAGTACTAGATCGATTTCCATCTGATCTATGCTAGGGGACCGAAGTACTTCAACGGGGGCTAGCTCAGTCACTTCAGGATCGTCAGAACTAGCCATCTTTGCCAACTTGTCTGCCTGCTGATTCTCTCACCGCGGAATATGAGATATGCTGTAGTGATCAAAATCATTCAGCAGTTCTTTCACTTTCTTTAAGTATAAAATCAATCTTGCACTTTTAGCTTAGAATCTTCCAGTGACTTGATTGACAACTAACTTGGAGTCGCAGAAGATGTTCAGCTTTGTGACTTCTAGTTCCTTTGCAATCTTTAATCCGGCTATCAGAGCTTCATATTCGGAATCGTTGTTAGTGGCATGAAACTCCATTTGGATTGCATAGGTTATCAATCGTTTCTCTGGGGTTTCAAGCACTATTCCAGCGCCGGATCTTTCGTCGTTCCTAGCGCCATCAGTATACAATCTCCAGGCATTAGGATCGAAAAGTAACTTTGAAGGATCAACTTCCTCGTTTGTTATATCTTCCTCGGGGACAGTGAACTCTGCTATGAAGTCGGCTATCACTTGCCCCCGAATTGACCGTCTGGGCTGAAAGTTCAAATCAAATTGACTTAACTCAATATTCCATTTGAGTAACCTTCCAGATGCCTCCGGTCTCTGTAGAACTTGCTTGAGTGGATGATCGGTGTATATCGTGATAGGATGTGCCTAAAAATAGTGCCGAAGTTTTCTAGAGGCGATCAGTAAACTGTACGCCAACTTTTCTATCCGTGGATAATTACGCTCTGCTGCTGTCAATTTTTTGCTCACATAATACACAGGACTTTGGACCTTATCCTCTTCCCTTACCAATGCTGAGCTGATCGCGTGGGATGACACTGCCAAATACACGAATAAATCCTCGTAATCTATTGGCTTAGATAAAATCGGAGGTTTCTCCAAGTGCCTGAGCAAATTCTGAAACGCTTCTACGCAGTCAGGTGTCCATTTAAAGTGGCGTTTTCCTCGCTTTATTAATTCAAAGAATGGGATGCACTTATCCGTAGCCCTGGAGATAAATCTGCTTAGTGCGGCCACTTTTCCGGCAAGGCTTTGCACATCCCTAATCTGCCTAGGTTCCTGAATGTTTCTGATTGCCGCGATCTGGTCCGGATTAATCTCAATACCACGGGAACTGACAATGAATCCCAAGAATTTTCCAGAAGCAACACTGAACGAACATTTGGTTGGGTTGAGTTTCACTCCGTATTTTCGAAGAATGCTGAACATCTCTGCCAAGTCAGTGGTGTGTTGAGAAGATTGCTTGGACTTAACCAACATATCGTCGACGTATACTTCCATTGTTCTCCCGATCTGGTTATAAAAAATTCTATTGACTAAGCGCTGATATGTAGCGCCCGCATTCTTCAAGCCAAAGGGCATCACCACATAACAATATAATCCCAGATCAGTGATAAAACTAGTGTGCTCTTGATCTGGAACATGCATCGGAATCTGGTTGTATCCTGAATAAGCATCCATAAATGAGAGAAGCTCGTGACCTGCCGTCGAGTCTACCAACTGGTCAATCCGAGGTAACGGGAAACTATCTTTTGGACAGGCTTTGTTTAAATCCGAGAAGTCGATACATGTTCGCCACTTCCCGTTGGCCTTCTTTACCAGGACTGGATTCGAAATCCAGTCTGGGTAGGTCGAATCTCTGATAAATCCATTACTCTTTAGCTTTCCAACCTCTTCTTTCAAGGCAGCGGACCTCTCTGGGCCCAGCATTCGCCTTTTTTGCTTTACTGGAGGATGTTTAGGGTCGATGCTCAAGGAGTGGCTCATGATTGATGGGAATATCCCACACATGTCCGCGTGGGTCCAAGAAAATACATCCAAATTGTTTTTTAAGAAATCCGTCAATTCTTTAGCAAGATTCGGACTTAACTGGGATCCAATCTTAAGGACCTTCTCCGGGTCACTGTCATCGATCGGTACATCCACAGTTGTCTCGTTGGGAGTCGCCATTCTGCCCCCGGGTTCTTGATCCTCTCTGGGATCTATATCCTCGGGCATCTCTCTGGGCGACTCTCCAACGACTATCCTCTTTGGTTGCTATAAGGTCTCCGCCCCCGAAGGGGGAGAGGTGCCTTTAATTTCGATATCCCCTCCATTGCGAAGTAACTTTAGTTCGGCAACATAACATGCTCGTGTAGCAACTTGATCCCCTCTGACGATACCAATGCCAGCTTCTGTGGGGAATTTCAATAACAAGCACCAGAGGGCTATACAGGCTCTGAACTTTGCGAGGGCCGGTCGGCCCAAGAAGGCATTGTAGGGCGATTCAACGTCCAAAACCACAAAGGGAAGGATTCTCACTCTCTGGCGTTCTCCTTCCCCAAGTGTAACTGGTAACTCTACATAACCCATTGGAGCGGTGGATGCTCCGTTGAATCCACGGATCCATCCTTGGCAGGGCTTCAAGTCTTTTATTTCGAGATTCATCTGGTCAAAGGCCTTTTTGAAAAGAATATTGACGGAACTCCCGCTGTCCACCAGAACCTTATGAACAGTGGCTGGCCCAATGGGTACTGTAATTACAAGTGGATCTTCAGTTGGAGCATGGACTCCGATGCTTTCTCGTTCTCGGAAAACAACATCATCAGTCATCATCTTCTGCTGCTTCACTGGGGTACTGTCCTCGGGGTTGCTACATTCCCCTACCTCGAGGTGTTGTTTGGCCGCATTGACGTATTGATCCAATGCTTTAGAACTGTGCCCAACGAGATAAAGTCCTCCGATCACGGTATTGATAACAATATTCTTTCCTTTTTGCTGAGCAGTCGGCCTAGCAGCAAGTTGATTTTGGTTCTGATTCGGGGCCTGCACTACTTGCCCCCTGTCCCTGGGCATTACTCTGTATTCATCTAACTTTCCTTCTCGAAGCAACCTTTCGACTACATCCCTTAGGTGACGACATTCATTCGTCGAATGGTCGTGAATCTGATGAAAGAGACAAAACTTCCTTGTTTCACGCTCTTTCTCCGTCGACTCTCTGGGAGGTGGCCTCTTATTCTGGAGGACTTCGTATGCATCCATGAAGATATTTTCCAGAGTATCACTTATTGGTGTATAACTTTCAAAGGCCCTGGGACGAGTCCTTCTCTGGGAGTCGTTCCCTCGGTTCCTCTTCCGGTTGTTGCCTTTACCATTATTATTGTTGTTACCTGGCTGGCGACCACCCAAATTCTGATTTCCGACGTTAACTTCAACTTTCCCCGAGCTGTCTCCCGTTTGTTTGATGGCGACATTGCTCTGAATTTTTCCTTATCAGTTGTTTTAGCCTTTCGATTCGCATATACCTATTCCCGGCGTAAATGTACGTTGGCTTTCTCGTAGAATAACTCTCTAGTGTGGGGCGGTTTGCCTGCCAGGTACCTCCCGAATTCAGTGTCCTTATCTACTCCGTCAATCAGTGCTGCGACAACGGTCGGTTCATGGGGATCTTTAACCTCAGTAGCGGCCAAATTGAAACGATCCAGGTACACCTTTAAACTCTCGCCTGGTCGCTGCTTGACAAGGAACAAATCGATCACACTTTTTGTCTTCTGTGCGTAGATACGGAATTGTTCTACAAACTTCTCGCTCAGCTCGCTGAAGCTAGAAATCGACCTCGCCGGTAGGCGAGTAAACCATAACAAAGCCACGTCCTCCAGGAATATGGGAAACGCTTTGCACTTAACAGCGTCAGAGGCTGCGGCAGCGGTCATCGACCAAGAGTATCTCATTAGGTGCTGGACAGGATCAGATCTTCCCGCATATCGGTTCATTTGTGGCATGTTGAAACGCCTTGGAAAAGTCGCATCCAAAATATCATCAGTGAAAGGGGTGTGACTGCGGCCGATCCCCCAATCTTCGTTCCGTTGTCCACGACTATCTGCCAGAATCTGGTGGACCATGGCTGCAACATTTGCATTGGTCAAAGGAGGTTCAGGGTCAGTGCCTCTGGCCCGGCGAGGTTCTCTGATCTCTCTTCGGGGAGCAGTCACAAAATCCGGGGCTCGGACAGGGCTTCGCTGCCCCCTGTTATCACGAGTATGTGTGCGGCGACGGGGCTGAGGTGGTCTGTTATGCACAGGACTGTTCACATCTCGAGTCCTAAGAGCCGTAGCTTGATCATTCATATTACGGTTTGAGGGCCCCGCCCCTAGCGCTTCTTCTTCCTGTGATGGCAGGGTTCCGAACCGAAGCTGTTCTATGTTTTCGGCTCTCTCATACGGTCGTCGTGGAGGTCTCGGCGATTCTTCAGACGAAGAAGAATATACTGGGGTGAGTGGACGAACCGACGATGTTCTTTGCCTTGCTAGCTCATCAAGTCTTCTATCCATAGCCGTCAAATTTTGCCGCAGGATGGAACTTTCCTGCCTTTGGGCAGCCAACTCATCAAACAATCTATCCCACATTTCGGCGAAGCAAGAGAGATCCCCCTCAGTGACAGGAGCGGCAGGATCATATTGGTCATCATCACTCTCTCTTATGCGCAAAGAGCTCGAACCGGGTCGAGCAGAGGTTCCAGGACGATAGGAGCGGGTCATAGGTTCCTTTCCAGGTCGAGTTGTAGTTTGATCATCAATTCGGATAGCTGCGGTTCTTGGATGGCGACTCGCTGCGCCCCCCTGAGGTCGACTCGTGGTCGTGGTACGCGGAGGCTGCGAGGTGTTACCTCGGGATCGAGTAACAACCCCTTCAGCGCCCGGATCGTCTCGTTCTCATCGACTCGGAACATGGTGTCTTCATCGGATCGGTTCGCCCCCTGCACTCCGCGATCCGGAGTTTCTTCGTTGCCCAGTTCGTGTACACTCTACTCAATCGTTTCGTTGGTCTGTGAAGCTCGCACCTCCTTAGATCTTTTTCTAGCCATGATATCTGAGTCGCTGGAATCTTCAAAGAACCGAATAGTGAAACTTTAGGACTGAGTTTCTCAGTGAAAGCACCAAAAATGTTCGATCAAAATTTGGACCTAACACCCAAATTGTTCTGAATGTTATAGAATTTCAAATGAAGAACGAGGAAAAAGAAAATAAAACACAGAATTTATAGTGGTTCGGCGTTAACGAGCCTACGTCCACTTTTTATATTATTGATTATGCTTTGAAAGCTAATACAACAAGGATTTCTCTCAATATTTCAGTAGTTTGACAACAATGGCGGATTCAGTACTCAATATTGCCAAAAAGATCCCAAAAAATGCCAAGCTCTGGGCTATTTATAGCTGATTTTGTCAGGCGGGTCGTGATAACACGTGGCACAGATCCCGAGAACATCGGATCGCATCGCCTCCGTTGAAGAAATAGTCAAATTAGCCGTTGTGGACAGGTGTCGCGATCTGCTTGAAAATCGGATCGTGCAGATGGGGAGAACTGGTCTAGTGACGGTTAGGGACACGTGTCGCCAGATCCGTGCGATTTGGATCGCTGAAGACTAGCTCGCGCTTGAACGGGTCAGAGGGTTCGCCATGCACCAAGGGATCGGATCGGTTCTCTCTGGGCAACAATATAAGTTTGGATCGGATCGCCTGGATGCGTCGTTCGCTGATGAGATGTGGGCGATCCGTCGAGACGCGATCCTCGGTGGGCGATCCGTCGAGACGCGATCCTCCATGGGCGAGCCGATAGAGTGCGATCCGTTCCTTCATATTCTTGGATAACGTGGTTTCATGCTTTCCTCTTACGAATGATCCTGGGTGGCTTGATCAAAAAGCGAGCCAACACCTATATTTGATAATTTATATTATCAATTCCCATTTCAATCTAATTAAAGATTCATTAAAACTCCTCTTAGTTTTAACCTTTAACTGGGTTAAAGATCCAATGTCATTTAAAACACGGTTCACGATAAACCCACATAACATTCCATTCTATTGGTCTCTAACCGTAAATTAGTAAGAGAATTGTTCCCTAAATATTAACCCCGAAAGCCGAAACCAACATCAGATTAATATCCAAGAAACCATTCAACTTAACTGATTCCTAGTTAGTTCCTAATTTTCTTAACTCCATTTGGGTTTAAGAATAGTATTATTAAAGATAACATTCACGACAAACCAAAATACCATTTGATATTAAATACAAGGCTCTGAATAGAAAATATATCGGATTATATTCAATATCAAATTCTGAAACCAACAAATATCGTATTGGAAATAACGATATAAATATATCTTTCAAATTTCCATAACAATATCTGTATAATCACGAAATCCAACATCGAACTACTCCGAAAATGATTTTGATTCAAATCCATTCCAATTCATATATTGGAGATACTGGTTATTTTTAAAACCATTTCAAATCTTGTTTATTTATTTTAAAAATATTGAATTTATAATTCTAGTTCAAAACTAGTTCATTTTGATAAAAATACATTTTTACCTTTTTCCAATATGGGATTTTTCATCCTTGCACTTTCCAAATCATTTATTTTCATTTTACACAAATTATTAATATTTTTAATAATTTTAGCAAGGCCCGTACAGTCGATTTCCTACAACGGCCATCGAACTGCACTTACAGCGACCTTTTCCAAATTTGATTTGGACTTATCTCCAAATCCACCTGTTAGATTTTTAATTTCTAATATTCATTGGAAATCTCTTTTCGATACGAACCCAACGGTTCCGGTTTCAGGAGAATCCGACGGTCCGAACTCCCGTAAAGTCCGTCCGAAGTCAATGTTCGAAATTTTCAAACTACCGCAGCGCGGCGCGTTCTATTCAGGCCATTATATTATATATATAATATATATTTCGTCGATTTCTATTTAAAATTAATTTTATAAATCGTTTTAAGTTCGCTTCAAAAACAGTTTCAACTTCCACTTCAATTTTATATCAAAACTGAATATTCACTTCTAAATTCGTTTTAAATTCATTTCAAATTGATTTCAATTCAAATCGATTTTAATTCAATCCTAATTCGTTTTCAATTCAAATTCAATTCAATTCAATTCAATTCAATTCTGATTTGAATTTCAATTCGAATTCAATTCGATTCAATTTCAATTCGAATTTATTTTCAATCCATTTTAATTCGAATTCATTTTATATTCAATTCAAATTCATTTTATTTTCAATTCATTTCAAATTCTAATTCGCTCAATTCAATTTCGATTCCAATTTGAATTTCAATTTAATTTAATTCGAATTTCATTTCAAAATATTCGATTTTGAAATCACTTTTCGATATTCATTATAAAACGAATAAAATCGATAAAAAGATCGATCGCATCAAAATAACGCGTCTCTAATCAACACAGCTTTATATTTTCCAAAAAAACTTCGTTATTCTATTCAACAAATGAATATTTTTTCTTTAACACATGACTAATCTCAACCAATGAGTACTGTCAACATGCGACTTATTTTGTTATTTACTATATTTTATAAAATTTTGATTTCTATTGTTAAATTTCAAATCAGACTCCAACCGTAAAGTAGTAAGAGAACGATTCCCTAAGCATTAACCCCGAAGGCCGAAACCAACATCAGATCAATAACCAGGAAACCACTCATCTTATCTATTTTCCAGTTAGTTTCTAATTTTATATCTATGATAAAGATGTAAATTTTATTATTAAAATATTTCGTTCAACACATGACTAATCTCAACGATTGAGTATGGTCAACACATGAACCTTTATTTTATAATATTCTTTATTTCCCAATTTGAATGAGGCCCAATCAATTACTATATAATATTAATTATATGGATTCCATACAACACATGTATATAATAGCAACGATAAATAATCAACCATCATCCAAAGTGCGTAACACAACTGTATAAGCATTAAATATAAATAATTAACGCTTACACAGTCTGTCGACTGATCAATCGACATACAACAAAATAATTGGGATTAGTGTACGCCAAATATCATCCCAATATCCGTGTGGGGTTTCAATCAATCAAACACAGATTTTATTGGTGTAGTTGGGCGATGTGTAAAATTTATCGTCCCAATCAATATCAGTCAAATGTGTGTACATAAACAAATCGTTCGATTTGTTTATAAATATCCATTTCATTTTATATACATATTATAAATTCTATTTTTAACTATACAATATTTATTTTCTATTTAAATATTTTATTTCATATCACACAATCAACTACACAACAATATCCAACAAACAAACAAACAAGCCGTCCATGGTCTGTGGGCGACGGGTGTCGGGTGCTACTAAACACCGTCTACATCCTAGTATATATTATTAACTAGAAAAATAAAATTAAAAAGGTGTTCCACTCCGCTGTGCTTTGCTGCTGAACCGCCTGGATTGGTTTGAAATTGCCGATTGCAGTCCTTTTCACGCTGTTCAAATAAAAATTATATTTTCATCCTTCCTATGTTATAAAAATTATATTTTTATCATCTACATTATATAAAAATCGAATCTTTATCCTCACTATTTCATGATAAAAATAAAGTTCATATTTTTATTACTCTAACTAAACAAAAATCATATTTTTATATTTGAGAAATATAAAACCCATATTTTTAATACTTTATATAAGTAAAAATCATATCTTTATTCTCACTACTATATAAAGATTAAATTTTCATATTATCTATTATATAAAAATCATATTTTTTTTACTTCTACTTTATAAAAATTATATTTTTATTATCTATATTATATAAAAATTGTATTTTTATTCTTTCCATAATATAAAAATTATATTTTTATTCAAATCGAAATCATAACTTTATATAAATTTAAAATCAAAGCTTTTTATAAATAAAAATCTCAACTTTGCTAAACTAAAAATCATAGCCTTTCTTGTTTTTAAAAATATCGCCTTTTACCTATTAAAAATCCGTTCTTTTATATAAATAAAAATCAGAATTTTATACTGTAAAAATCAGATTTTAAATGCTAAATATAAACGAAAATAAAAGCTTACATCGAATCGTAGGAGGAGGGGGCTTCAGTGCTTCGCTGAGACTGGTTTGGGTTGTGGGCTCAATTTATTGGAGGAAGGGGCTGCGGCTAGGGCATTAGGGGGGGGGGGGAACTGGGCTCGCAATAGGAAGGGGGAAGGGGTTTAGTGGTGCTCCATTTGTCGGAAGCGCGGCGCATTGGGTTTTCCGGCGATGGGTTTTAAATTGAAGAAAAAAGGGGGTGGAGGGGAGGGGCGCAACAGCCTGAAGAGGGGGGGAGAAGGTCAGGAGGCGGCGCATCGGAGGTCGGGTGGGGCCAACGTGGCGGTGGACTGCGGTTTCAGATCGGTGCGAGCAGGAGGAGGAACGGTCGGCTTTGGGGGTCTCGTCTTGGGGAGGAGAGAGGGAGGAGGTTGGAGGGAGGCGCGGCCTAGGGTGGCGCGACGTACGGTGGGGCGGTGCTCCCCTCCGATCCGTTCTTTCTCCCTTTTTTTTATTTAATCGGGTTTTGACTGGGGTAATGGAAGAGAGAGAACATGGAGGATAGGGTGAGTGTATATATATTTATATAATTTAATTTTTATATTAAATCCATAAAGTAACTTTTTTATTTTGACCTCGAAATCGAACCCACCACCGGTCGTCCATAGCTAATTACCCCCATTCCGAACACAATGGGATATGTATCGTAAGCTGATTCGATCGTTTCGATCAGTTTTCATCAAAATCAACATATAACTCTATACATTGAATTTGAACGTGTATTTCAATTTACCGGGTCACGTACTTACTCGAAAAATTCTAGAAAAATATTTTCTAGCTTCATATTGACGATACAGTCCTAACAAAACTAGTTTCGTCAAATTCTGAGACCATTTGAAAAATGGCCAATTTCCAGTCGATTAAAATCAACTAAAACGGGTCAAACGCGTTTTCCTTTGGCACGCTCGCATACTGATTCGAAAAATCACAAAAATTGGAATCTAGCAATAACTTGACATCACAGATCCAAGAAAAGTGGTTTCATCGAAATCCGAGGTCGTTTGCAAAATGGCTATTTTTAAGGGCTATAATTCCATAGCGACTATTCTGAAAATTCATTTGGACATAACTTTTGATTCACGCTATGAAATTTCAATTTTTCAGATTCGTTGGAAAGGTATTCTCAATTAGATTCTATTACTTTTGGTTTCGCTAAATTTTGGTTTATTTTGAATCCTGTACATTCATTTTAAGTTTGAAATCGAATTATCGAACTACCGCGCCATTTTCAATTCCTTTTATAATTTAAAATAATTATTTATATTCTAACGACGATCTATATAAATAAATTCGTTCGAATTATATTCAAAATAAATTTCCCATCATTATTATTCAAAATAATTCATTTTAAATATTCAAATTTCATTAATATTGCTAAAATAAAAAATTTTAAACTGGCCTAGATTTTCGGGTTATTACAATCTCCCCCACTTAAAACTTTTCGTCCCCAAAAAGGAACGAAGTCACAAGTTGTTTTAAAAAACAAACTCAAATTTCTTTATTTTCGCTACGGCTTAAGTTCTTCAACTTTTCAGTTTCTATTTCAAAAATTTGGCTAACACCCTAAATTTTCGAAAAATTTCGCCATAACCTCCCCTGCACGGGGACTTCGGGATATTTCATATAGCCTCCCATGGCCTTCTTCAATCCAAAAGAAAAATAAAAAGCCAATCGGCTCACAAAATCACCCAAAACTCAAGAAATACAATAAACATGTACCTATTTGTCGGGAAAACAATTTTATTCCTCTTCTCTAGCCTCCTTGTTATGACCTGTTCAATGGATTTACATGTATATGCATGCAATTGTAATCATTTTTCAATACAGCTCAATATTTGATTTATTAGGCATAATGGTTCAAAATATCAAACAACATAACCATCAATCAATTAGTGGATTAACGTTTCAAATTCATAATTTTTATATATATATACAGAAAATCATGTTTTTGATGCCAAATCACAACAAATAACCCTATATAAGTTTTGGTTCTCACACCAGTCTAATGGAAATATATAGATATCACACTTTTGAAACTCGAATATAAATTCTGATGATGCACTTACTATAGCGATCATTAGAACCATCCCTGGGCGACTAGAATGAGATTCTATATCTACCCAGTATATTAAAACTTCGAATATACGTTCATGACGCGTATATGCAAAATCTGTATATACTGGATTATCCAAATTGAATACAAATAAATATTCAAATACGTTGAATAAGGTTTAAATTTTGAAAACAAAATTTGGTTTCATTTTAAAATATACTCTTCACGCTCGTTCTAGGATACTACTGATCCTATCTCTAACGAGTCATTCTTATTGGATATTGCTAATCCAATTTCTGATGAATTCTTTCGTATGGTTCTAATGTGTCTTGTTCTCTGAGCTTTGTAAACCAAAGCTCCGATACCAAATGTGACGGCAAGGAATTTCGCTCGATCCGAATCGGTCGTTAAACCGACCAAGACCGTTCGAAACCCCTGATCGTATGAGAACAGGACAAAATAGAACGCAGACAGAAGAACATTTCATTGTTAATTATAACAATTCAATCAGATACAAGAATATATAGAGTATGAATGAATAAAATACATTCGATAAATATCAGAGATTACAATAAATTACATAGCAGCGGAAAAACAATACAAAACACAACTGAAAGTAATACACGGATACAGAGCTTTCCGAGCATCGTTCCAGCTGTAAATCAGGATCCTATGAATATAAATCTGCAAAACCAAAACTACTAGCTGCCCGCATGGAAATAAGGGCACCCAGAGATTAGGTTAAAACAATAAACTCCAGGTCAGTCATGTGACTGGTGTGAGTACTAAAACAGTTATTAATTCAATTTTAAAAGAGAGTAATTCAAGGGACCATGTCGTATAACACAGAACGGGTTTTCTCCCAAGAATACTAGTGCATATAACAAAACAGCGCAATGCTTTTTTGAAAAATGAAGCTATTATAAGACCGAGGTCCCATCACACAATGCAATGCAAGCCGGAGGATAGGGTTTTCCCTTATAATAGCCAAATAATGCTTGATACATTTAAAAACAGATTATTTAGATATTACCATAAGTGTATAGTGTCAAAATAATTTCAATCATAAATATCAATCCTAGGCGGCATGGGTACCATCTATCATGTCGCCATACTAGGCTCTACAAATAAAACTGAAATATCACGTATTGGAAATTGGATTCCATCATGAGTCGAGGCAAGGGGCAAGATCCTCACCGCTTCGAGACACTCTAGCAAATAACTCAGGGCTACTCTCTTGGGAAACCATTTGGAATCGGCTGGGCCGGTCCTCCCTTACGTTTGAGGATTAGTTATTCCTGAACACACGTTTCCCGGTCTTTACAGACCTAATATCGAGGTGCCTCGCATCCAACAACCACATAGGTGAAAATAATATTAATGTCAGGGCTGGTAAGTCACTGACACCACCAAAGCTAGAAAGAAACGTCGTGTTCTCCCAGCGATCCGTATCCCGTTTTTAACTCATACCGAGGTGTGAGGCTCGCGAATTAACGTTATACACAAAGCTATGCCACGTAGGCCGTGCTTTGATCATCAACCACAAGACTCTGCTTTTCAAAAAAAGCATTGATCATTGCATCTCAGCGTGCCACACAGGCAATTCATGCCCTGCGATTAATATCTATCGATATATAACCTCTGTGCTCGTACGTCTCAGAGAAGGGCGTTAAGCAAGAGAATAAACTCTCCGCCGCTAAACAGATATATATTTAACAAAAATCAATCAACACAGAATAAAATCCAATGTCGGACACACAATCCATTTACACATCCGTTCTGGGTCCGAACGAAACCGGAGGCACTTTCCTCGCATATCCATCGATCTCCAAATACGTCTGGACGACCACCAACTATTTCCATCCTGTTGGGTGTATCGCCCAATCAGGATTATCAGTAATTATCCAAACGATGTGAAGACTTCCGGTCTTCGACCACCGTCTTCATCTTTGACTTATCGTCGAATCGGCTATTCAGAATGGGTATATACCCGGTCTTTCTAAAAAACCCGCGTATATAATAAAAACAGTGCTAGAAATCACAACATACACCTCATTCCAATTCTGAATATTCTTTTATTCAAATATTCACATCTTTAGGGAAAGGTTCCCATTAATTTTATCAAAGATAAATTCTTTAAAATTTATTCTTTAATCTTCCTTTGGATGTCATTTCACACCAAATTATGGTTTTTCAAACTAGTTAGGATTAGCGAACCACACCAAAGTAATTATTTATTTTATTCCCCAGTCCCAACCTATTCATCCCATGGAGCAAAACTGTTATTACCCCATAACTAACACCACGGTGTTATCGGTAAATTTAATTACCATTTCACGTTCAAATCTAATTAAAGATTTAACTATCGTTCGGAGTAAAACTGGCGATACTCCATTCTCGATCATTTCCTATATTTGATAATTTATATTATCAATTCCCATTTCAATCTAATTAAAGATTCATTAAACTCCTCTTAGTTTTTTAACCTTTAACTGGGTTAAAGAACCAATGTCATTTAAAACACGGTTCACGATAAACCCACATCACATTCCATTCTATTAGTCTATAACCGTAAATTAGTAAGAGAATAGTTCCCTAAATATTACCCCCGAAAGCCGAAACCAACATCAGATTAATATCCAAGAAACCATTCAACTTAACTGATTCCTAGTTAGTTCCTAATTTTCTTAACTCCATTTGGGTTTAAGAGCCCAGTATTATTAAAGATACCATTCACGACAAACCAAAATCCCATTTGATATTAAATACAAGGCTCTGAATAAAAAATATATCGGTTTATATTCAATATCAAATTCTAAAACCACAAATATCGTATTGGAAATAACGATATAAATATATCTTTCAAATTTCCATAACAATATCTGTATAATCACGAAATCCAACATCGAACTATTTCGAAGATGATTTTGATTCAAATCCATTCCAATTCATATATTGGAGATATTGGTTATTTTTAAAACCATTTCAAATCTAGTTTATTTATTTTAAAAATATTGAATTTATAATTCTAGTTCAAAACTAGTTCATTTTGATAAAAATACATTTTTACCTTTTTCCAATATGGGATTTTTCATCCCAGCTCTTTCCAAATCATTTATTTTGATTTTACACAAATTATTAATATTTTTAATAATTTTATCAAGGCCCGTACAGTCGATTTCCTACAACGGCCATCGAACTACACTTACAACGACCTTTTCCAAATCTGATTTGGACCTATCTCCAAATCCAACCGTTAGATTTTTAATTTCTAATATTCATTGGAAAGCTCTTTTCGATACGAACCCAACGGTTCCGGTTTTAGGAGAATCCGATGGTCGGATCTCCCGTAATGTCCGTCCGAAGTCAATGGTCGAAATTTTTGAACTGCCGCAGCTCGGCGCATTTTATTCAGGCCATTATATTATATATATATAATATATATTTCGTCGATTTATATTTAAAATGAATTTTATAAATCGTTTTAAGTTCGTTTCAAAAACAGTTTCAACTTCCATTTCAATTTTATATCAAAATTGAATATTCACTTTTAAATTCGTTTTAAATTCATTTCAAATTGATTTAAATTCAAATCGATTTTAATTCAATCCTAATTCGTTTTCAATTCAATATCAATTCGAATTCAATTCTATTCAATTCAATTTTGATTTGAATTTCTTCAATTTCAATTCAAATTCAATTCGATTCAATTTCAATTCGAATTTATTTTCAATCCATTTTAATTCGAATTCATTTTATATTCAATTCAAATTCATTTTTTTTCAAATCAATTCAAATTATAATTCGCTCAATTCAATTTCGATTCCAATTTGAATTTCAGTTTAATTTAATTCGAATTTCATTTCAAAATATTCGATTTTGAAATCACTTTTCAATGTTCATTATAAAACGAATAAAATTGATAAAAAGATCGATCGCATCAAAATAACGCATCTCTAATCAACACGGCTTTATACTTTCCAAAAAAACTTCGTTATTCTATTCAAAAAATGAATATTTTTTCTTTAACACATGACTAATCTCAACAAATGAGTTCTGTCAACATGCGACTATTTTTGTTATTTACTATATTTTTTAAAATTATGATTTCTATCGTCAAATTTCAAATCAAACTCCAACCGTAAAGTAGTAAGAGAACGATTCCCTAAGCATTAACCCCGAAGGCCGAAACCAACATCAGATCAATACCCAGGAAACCACTCATCTTATCTATTTTCCAGTTAGTTTCTAATTTTATATATATGATAAAGATGTAAATTTTGTTATTAAAATATTTCGTTCAACACATGACTAATCTCAACGAATGAGTACGGTCAACACATGAACCTTTATTTTATAATATTCTTTATTTTCCCAATTGGAATGAGGCCCAATCATTTACCATATAATGTTAATTATATGGATTCCATACAACACATGTATATAATAGCAACGATAAATAATCGACCATCATCCAAAGTGCATAACACAACTGTATAGGCATTAAATATTCTATTTCAAATATTCTATTTCAAATATTTCTTTTTCAAAATAGTTGTTATTATCAAAATATTTCGTTCAACACATGACCAATCTCAATGGATGAGTAATGTCAACACATGAACCTTTATTTTATATTGATAAAGATGTAAATTTTATTACTAAAATGTTTCGCTCAACACATGACCAATCTCAATGGATGAAACTGTCAACACATGAACCTTTATTTTATATTATTCTTTATTTTTCAAATTGGAATGAGGCCCAATCAATTACCATATAAAGTTAATTATATGGATTTCCATACAACACATGTATATAATAGCATTGAAAAATAATCAACCATCAACCAAAGTGCACTACACTGTATAAGCATCAAATATAGATATTCAACGCTTATAACAGCCTGTCAATCAATCGATCGACATATTTCGTCAATCAGGATGAGTGAATTTCAAATTTCATCCCAACACCCGTGTGGGGTTTCAAACTATCAAACATAGATTTCATTTGTGCAGTTGGGCGATGTGTAAAATTTATCGATCAATGTCCTTCAAATAGGTGTACATAAACAAACCGTCCGGTTTGTAAATGAATATTTTATTTTATTCACTTCCACGTTAAAAATTATATTTTTAACGATAAAAACATTTTATTTCAACATATGAATTTTATCCAGTTCATTCCTTAAATAAAATGATATTTTTGTTTTTCTAACATATTTTAGCAAATTTCGGCGGCATAACGGCACGATACTAGAAACGGGATGAGGCCTAGCCTTATCCCCGGTCTAGTGAAGGCCCACGCCATTCACACATCAATCATATCAATTTTATTCCACCAAACAATTCAAATCAACCCAAACAATCTAACTAACAACACAGCCAAACAAACAAGTCCATGGTCTGTGGACGATTTTGTCGGGTGCTACTAAGCACCGTCTGCATCCTAGTATATATATATATGTAACTAGAGAAGAAATTGAAAGGTGAGAAGTTCTCACCGATAGCTATCCAACCCTCTTGACTCTTCTTTGATATAAATCTTCTTCGTTCTCGCCTTTTTGTTACCTTCGTTGTCCGCTTTCACTACCTATGTAAAAATCGAATTTTTACTTCGCTATTCCATATATAAAAATCATATTTTTATTTCGAAGTTCAATATATAAAAATCATGTTTTTATTTCGAAGTTCAATATATAAAAATCCTATTTTTATTTCGAAGTTCAATATATAAAAATCCTATTTTTATTTCGAAGTTCAACATATAAAAATCCTATTTTTATTTCGAAGTTCAATATATAAAAATCATATTTTTATTTCGAAGTTCAACATATAAAAATCCTATTTTTATTTCGAAGTTCAACATATAAAAATCCTATTTTTATTTCGAAGTTCAATATATAAAAATCATATTTTTATTTCGAAGTTCAACATATAAAAATCCTATTTTTATTTCGAAGTTCAACATATAAAAATCCTATTTTTATTTTGCTTCGATGTAAAAATCTTTTTCTTTTTGAAGTTCAAAACCTTTTTCTTTTTGAAGTTCAAACCCTTTTTCTTAAATCAGAATTAAATCTTTTTCTAAAATCAGAATTAAATCTTTTTCTATTCAGTTTCTTTTTAAAATCAAAATCAGTTTTAAATCTTTTAAAATCGAAATCAGTTTTAAATTCTAAAATCGAAATTAGTTTTAAATCTTAAAAATCAAAATCATATTTTTAAAACTGAAAATAAAGCAATGCTAATTTTATTTGAAAAACAATTCTAATCTCATTTTAAAACAATGGTAATTTTATTTTTATCACTACCATTTTTAAATTTAAGTTAATTACACTGAATAAATTATAATAAATAACCGAATAAAATATAATTAAAACTTACAGTTGTTTGGAGGAGGGGGTTTGCAGCGGCTTCTGGCGGAGATGGGGGAGAGACCGACGACGGCTGGTGGTCCTCCGGTGAGGCGGCGTCGTCTTCAGCATCGCGAGGCTAGGGGGTTCGGGCGTCGCTCGTGAGGAGGGGCATCGGCGGGGGAGTTCGTCGGCGGTGGCATCGATCTGGGGAGGGAGGCGGCGGCTCGAGTTCGGGGTTAGGGCAGAGGCGCGTGTTTTTTTCCTTCTTCTCTTTTTTTTTCTTTTTTTTTCTTTTTTTTCTTATCTTCTGTTTGAATCGGGGGGGGGGGGCCTGGGAGGAGATAAGGGGAGGGAATATTTTTTTTTATTTATTTAATTTAATTTCTCCCTCCTAAGTTGACTTTTCATACGCTCTCGAAATCGAACCCACCGCCTGTCGTCCATAGCGTTTTACCCCCATTCCGAATCCAATGGGATATGTATCGCAAGCTGGTTCGATTGTTTTGATCAGTTTCCGTTGAATTTTCATTTAAATCATTATATTGAATTTTAAACGTACATTTCAAATTACCGGGGCCACATACTAACCAGAAAAATTTCAGAAAAATATTTTCTAGCTTCGTATTGACGATATGGTCCTAACAAAACTAGTTTCGTCGAATTCCGAGGCCGTTTGAAAAATGGCCAATTTCCAGTCGATTAAAATCAACTGAAAATGGTCAATCGCGTTTTCCTTTGCCACGCTCACATATTGATTCGGAAAATTATGAAATTTGATACTTAGCAATAACTTAACATCACAGACCCAACAAAACTGGTTTCGTCGAAATCCGAGGTCGTTTGCAAAATGTCCATTTTTAAGGGCCTGAATTCCATAGCGACTATTCCGAATTTTCAACTGGACATATCTTTTGATTCCCGCTATGAAATTTCGATTATTCGGATTCGTTGGAAAGATACTATCAATTAGATCCTATGATTTTTGGTTTCACTAAAATCCGGATTGTTTTGCACCCGGTACATTCAATTGAAGTTTGAAATCGAATTATCGTACTACCGCGCCATTTTCAATTCTATTTATAATTATATATAAATATTTATATTCTAACGACGACGCGTATAATATATACGTTCTAATATATTCAAAATAAATTTCTCGTCGATATTATTTAAAATAATTCATTTTAAATAATCAAAATTCGCTAAAATTGCCAAAACAAAAATTTTAAACTGGCCCAGATTTTCGGGTTATTACAATCTCCCCCACTTAAAACTTTTCGTCCCCGAAAAGGAACAAAGTCGAAAGTGGTTTGATTATTCAGCTCTACGTTCGGTCTGGCTTCCATTCTCCAACTTTTCAGTTTCTGAGAATTTTCAAAATCTCAAAAATTTGGCTAACACCCTAAATTTTCGAAAAATTTCGCCATAACCTCCCCTGCACCGGGAGCATCGGGGAATTTCAAATAGCTTCCCCGGTCCTTCAGATCTCAAAAAGAAAAAGAAAAAGCCAAGCGGCTAGCCAATAGGCTGATAAAATCATCATCACTCAAACAAAACAGTAAATTACGTAGTAAACATGTACCTATTTGTCGGGCAAACAAATTTTATTCTCTGCTCTAGCCTCCTTGCTATGACCTGTTCAATGTAAGTATATGTATATGCAAGCAAATGCGACCAATTTTCAATATACTTCAATATGTGATTCAATTAGGCTAATTGGCTAAAAATTAGCAAACAAATAAACGAACAACACAAACATCAATCAATTAGTGAATTAGAGTTTCAAATTCATAATTTTGATACATAGTCAAAAATCAGATTTTTGATGCCAAATCACCACAAATAGCCCTATCTAGTTTTGGTTCTCACACCAGTCAAATGGAAATATATAGAAAATCACACCTTCGAAACTCGAACATAAATGTTGATGATGCGATCGCTATCATCAATATCATCTTCGGGCGACTAGAGTGTGATGCTATATCTATCCAATATATTAAAACTTCGAATACACGCGGATCAGACGTATACGCAAAATCTTTATATACTGGACTGTCCAACTCAATATAAATAGATAATCAGATACGAATAATTGATTTAAATTTTCAAAATAAAAATTGTTTTCATTTGAAAAATATACTCTTCACACTCGTCCTAGGATACTACTGATCCCATCTCTAACGAGTCATTCTCGTTGGATATTACTAATCCAATTTCTGATGAATTCTTTCGTATGGTTCTAATGTGCCTTGTTCTCTGAGCTTTGTAAACCAAAGCTCTGATACCAACTGTGAAAACCCGTAACTTCCCCGTAAAGGAAAGTGTCGGATAGTTCGAGAACAAGCCGCAACAGAACGCATACAAAAGAACATTTCATTGTATTTTACAACAATGCATCAGATTACAAGAATATACAGAGTATGAATGAATAAATATTACACAGAAATATCAGAGATTTAAATTACATTTAAATACATCGCAGCGGAAAATAATAAAATACACAACTAGAAGAGATATACGGATACAAAGCTTTCCGGATATCATTCCAGCTGTAAACCAGGATCCTGTGAATATAAATCTGCAAAACCAAAACTACTAGCTGCCCGTGTCAAAATAAGGGCACCCAGAGTTTAGGTTAAAACAATAAACTCCAGGTCAGTCATGTGACTGGTGTGAGAACTAAAACAGTTATTATTCTTTATTTTAAAAGTTAGGTAAATCAAGGGACCACGCCGTATAACACGGAACGGGTTTCCTCCCAAGAATACCAGTGCAAAAACAACAGCGCAATGCTAAATAAAGAAAAATTAAGCTATTATAAGACCCAGGTTCCATCACACAATGCAATCGCAAGCCGGAGGATATGGTTTTTACCTTATAATAGCCAAGAATGCTTGATACGTTGAAAACAAATCATTTGATACTATTATAAGTGCATAGTATATAAAACAACTTCAAATCATAAGTATCAATCATAGGCGGCATAAGTGCCCCATCCCACTATGTCGCCATACTAGGCTCTACAAATAAAACCGCAAATGTCACGTATTTGGAAATTGGATTTCCGTCTATGAACCGAGGCAAAAGATAGTTGTAACACCCCACGTCCATTAATGTCACTCACAAAGGGAATGCATTAACTTCCATGGAGGTTTTAAGTGAATATAGCACAGTAAAATTACAACATGACAGATATAAAATAGTACTTGGAAATTCAAAAAAACTTTATTTCATTGTAGCAGAAGTCAAAACATGTTTGATTACATCATAACACCATATTCAATGTCAAGTACAATATCTATCTTGATAAAACAAGTACATAATCCCATTACATGAATAGCCATTAAAAAGAAAGATAACAAGCTGGACTTTACTTCAGCAGTCCAAGCTTTCCAGAAGATAAGCGATCCAACTAGACTCCACTAGAACTTGGCCCAACCTGCGGACCTGAAGGGAGAAAAAGGATGGAAAAGAGGGGGTCAGACATAAAGTCTGGTGAATATGATAATTCTACAATACTATTACCAAAATAACTGGACTAAGGCATAAGCTGGAAAACAAGAAAATGTCTATGAAGAGCAGATTAAGGACATAGACAATCGCTAAAGGCAACGTTATAGGCGCTCCTAAATACTAAAGGATAAACACTATACTGCACCACACCAGTCACCCTAAAGATTCATCCCACTTAGCTTCACTTAGAAACTTTCCCAATGGCTTTACGTACCCCTAGCTGACTACATAGGTGCCGCCTTCCCCTATCTCCACTAGGTGTACCCTACTTCCCATTATTCGATCGGCTCCCTAACTCGTAGATACCCGTGCTGGCCCCACAGTGGGGTGTATCACTCCCCTAAAGTGGCAACCTGATACAACGGACATGCACGACTTATACCTACACGATGCAACAACGTCTTACCTACCAGCCCGGGTCCACACACGCATATGAAACCCGTTGGACTTGCGTTGCCACCGCTCCCTGTTTTGGCCTCTTATAGTCAAACCCAGTATGCGTGTCCCGTCCTCGACTTGGGTCGAGCCCACAAAGATACGTTTTGGGATACTGGTTGAAATGGGCCCCCACTATTTACCACAAGCATTCCACCTAAGCTTGTCCCCATTAGTCCATCCCACTTAACCCACTTAGTCATGTTCATTTACATGTGTGTTTTGTTAAGTCTAATCGTATTTCAAATGCCTCTAAAGGCAACCACCAGATTCCTCATGCCACCCAAGGCACCTACTTAACCCCCATGTCCCACCTTACATGATTATCTGGTTAAGTATTTCTTAGTTCATTAAGGCCATAACCTCATAAAGACCTCTCACATTAGACTGGCATTTATGGCAGCTGGATTTGCCGGGCGGGTCCGGGCAGTCTTACACCATAAAAGAGTCTAACCTCGTGTCTTTACAACTGTTATGCTTTAGTTTGGGCCTAGGACCTCTCACATTGGGCCAACATTTGTGACTACTGGATTTGCCGGGCGGGTCCGGGCAGGTTTACATCACAAACGGGTCCAACCTCGTGTCCTAAGCATTGATTATTAATAATAATCCACTTTCCCCCAATTTTAATAATTCCCTACTTGAATTATTAATTACTTCCAATTTTTAACAATGTCCATAATTGACTCAATTATGGACATCCATTCATGGTATGCAAAATCTTACAAAATTGCACCCAATTTATTAATTCCTAATATTACCCCTACCCCACGTTTGAACGTTTATTCGCAAAATATATGTTAGACTCGAATAGCCTAACTCATAGCATAAAAGAGATTATCATAATAACAACATGTATATGTGGCCAAATGAATCATAATAAGGGGTGAAACTTGCATATGTCCAACTTGCATAGATTATACATGTCATGGACCTAAAGGTGTCAACTTGTTCAAAATTCACCTAATATAATCTCAATCAATTTTCATAAACTTACATATGAACATGTGTGAATCAACATCATCTAATTTTTTAACAACATGGTTTTATATGGGTACACCTAACTCAATAGGAAAATTCCCATAATCAAGTTTTATTTAATTATAGTTTCAAGTTTATGGGTACACCTAACCTAATAGGCAAATTCCCATAAACAAGATCCATTTAAATTAAGAAAGAAAAAAAAAACATAACTTTAAGCATGATCCAACAACATTATGATTTTTCAACATAATATAGCATGATTTATAACATGGCATAGTATGATAGTATAACATAGCTTGACATGATTCTCAACATAGCACGACATAGCATAAGAGAATTTACAACATAGCATGACATAGCATATATAATTTACATCATACGACAACATAATAACATAATAAGAGATCCACAATATATAGAATTTACAATTACAAATCACATCACTTTCTTGTGATCCATTCATAACTGAGTCAAATTAGTTTGTAATAGTCTTGTGAGAATCATCATACTCACCAACAAAAGAAAAGAATTAGAGAAAGAGAGATCTTTTGATTTGATTTGTGTAGATTTAGTTGTAGATGATTAGGCTTCCTCTTCTTAGTTTGTGACGGCTATGCTGAACTCCATGGCAGCAGCATGACGGTAGCTTCTCTAATTTTACAAGTGATTTAGGTCTAGGGTCTACCCACTTAATTATAGATTTTAGAATTCATTTAGGCCATTAGATTTAACCTAGAAATAACCGCAGCCGTTCAGACAAGATGGGGTTTATCTTGTTGACTCAGCAATGAGTCAGAAGTGACTCAGCAAACACTCAACATATTAATAAACTTCTATTCATGTCATAAATATATATATATTTTCTACAATGTACATATTAGATACATCCCCCTTTACTTATTATTGTTTTTATATACATATTAGATACATCCCCTCTCTCGCACACTTATTAATATTTTTATATTCATATTAGATACATCCCCTCTCTTACACACTTATTAATATTTTTATATTCATATTAGATACATCCCCTCTCTTACACACTTATTAATATTTTTATATTCATATTAGATACATCCCCTCTCTTACACACTTATTATTATTTTTATATTCATATTAGATACATCCCCTCTCTTACACACTTATTATTATTTTTATATTCATATTAGATACATCCCCTCTCTTACACACTTATTAATATTTTAGCAACTTTAGTGTTAATAGAAAATTCGGGGTGTTACATTCTCCCCTCCTTTTAGGATTTCGTCCCCGAAATCTTCAAGTCTGGAAGAATGTATATCCTACCATCCAAATGTCCATCTACTCATCCATCATACACAGGCATCCATTGTCCTTAAAAGACTTCTAATGCTTTATGATCATATGCAAGTGTGTGTACATGTCCTTACCTAATGCGAAATCAGGCGGTCTACTGATTCAGTTGACTTCCTTAATGCAAATTATGTAAGTGTCATGAATCCATTATGTATGCAAAAGATCCTAATTGCTTACATACTACTTCTATATGCGTGCACACCCATTCAACCGAATGCAGCATCCATATGATGGTACAACCATTATACATCCATTATACTAAATACGTCCATATATATGCAATATGCAATATGAAGTGACTGAGCCGATCTAGTGCCTAAAGTGTGTGTATATATGCATCCACGAGCAACCACTAGCAAACACTTGCATCCATTTTGCATCCATCATACATAACATGTCTCAAACACATGTTTCAACCATAGGATTATCCTAACTAAAGGTCAAAGATACTAATGAGAGGACATACTAAAGATAAGATAAGATAAGCTAAGCAATAAAGGAGAAATTAAAAGACATACCCTCAAAAAGAAAAGGGTACAACGAACGCATCTTCTCTTCTGTCTCCCAAGTTGCGTTGCTCTCATCATCTCCCCATTGCACTTTAACCAGTCTGACCTCTCGATTCCTCAACTTTTTGATCTCCGACCCAAGAATGCATGTAGGAGCTCGTCTAATTGTTGCATCACGCTCTATTTCCGCCTCTTTAAGCAAGCTCGGCTCTACCACCTCCGCGGTCTTGTGCAAACACTTCCTCAAATGTGATACATGGAATACGTCGTGTACTCCCCTAAGTTTCTCAGGCAACTCCACCCTATATGCCATCTTCCCAATCCTGTTTTTTTACAGGAAACGGCCCTACAAACCTTGGTGCTAATTTCCCCACGGACCCAAAGCGAACAACATTCTGTAACGGAGATACTTTGATAAAAACCATGTCCCCAATGTCAAACTCAAGATCTGTCCTCCTCTTATCAGCATACGATTTTTGCCTATCTTGTGCTGCTTTCATCCTCCTTCGAATCAACTCAATCTTCTCCGAGGTTTCCCTAACCATATCGGGCCCAAGTAGGATTTTATCGGTAGATTCCCACCAACATGTAGGCGAACGGCAAGGCCTTCCATAAAGAGCTTCGAAAGGTGCCATGCCAATACTAGACTGAAAGCTATCGTTATATGCGAATTCTACTAACGGAAGGTGCTCTTCCCATGTACCCCCAAAGTCTAGGATACAAAGCCTTAAAAGATCCTCTAGAATGTGATTCACCCTCTCGGTCTGGCCGTCTGTCTGAGGATGATATGCGGTGCTCAAACATAGCTGAGTCCCTACCGCCTCTTGTAAACTCTTCCAAAATTCGCTAGTAAAGATGGGGTCACGGTCGCTTACTATACTAGAAGGAATACCGTGCAAACGAACTCTCTCCTTAATGTATACAGAAGCCAACCATGGAGCAGTCCTCTTACTTTTCACGGGAATAAAATGGGCGCTTTTAGTAAGTCTATCTACTATAACCCAAATCCCCGTGTTACCCTTCCTTGATCTTGGTAATCCATCCACAAAATCCATTGAGATGCTTTCCCATTTCCATAGTGGAACTTCTAATGGGTGAAGCAACCCACCGGGTTTCTTTTGTTCTGCTTTAACTCGTTGGCACACCAAGCATCTAGCGACGTACTCGGCCACATCCTTTTTCATACCCGCCCAAAAGAAAACCCGCTTCATATCTTTGTACATCTTATCCCCGCCGGGATGAATGGTCATTTTTGAGCGATGAGCTTCATCAAGAATGGCCTTCCTTAAGTCTTCGTCTTGTGGTACACAAAGTCTATTATCACTTCGTAACCAACCCTTATCGTCTAGGGTATACCTACGAAGATGGCTTGACGACTCCCCCCCTTTGAGCTTTTCTACTATCTCAACCAACCGTGGGTCGTCTCGCTGTGCCTCACCAACCCGTCCTAGAAGTGTAGGTCTAACCTCCAAGGACGCTAACAGACCGGGTACTAAGTCAACGGAGGGTCTAAAGTCAAACATAGAGATGAATTCTAAGCTTTGTCGTTCAACAAACAACGGACTCAAGGACAACCTTTTCCTACTTAAGGCGTCTGCCACCACGTTACCCTTGCCCGGGGTATATGCTATTTCGAAATCGTAGGAGGCTAAGAATTCCATCCACCGTTGCTGCCTTAAATTCAAATCCTTCTGAGAAAATAAGTATTTTAATGATTTGTGGTCAGTGAACAGTTCGAATTTCTCACCAAGAAGATAGTGACGCCAAGACTTAAGCGCGAAAACAATTGCGGCTAGCTCTAAGTCATGCGTGGGGTAATTCTTTTCATGAACCCTCAACTGCCTTCCACCATAGGCTATTACTCTTCCCTCTTGCATGAGGACCGCGCCAAGTCCCGTCCCACAAGCATCAGTATAGATGGTAAACGGTTTATTCCCGTCTGGCAGCACTAAGACTGGGGCTGAAGTTAAGGCTCTCTTTAAACGTTGGAACGCATCATCGTAATCTTTGTCCCACGTAAAAACCAGGTTCTTCTTCGTTAACCGTGTTAATGGAGCTGATATTTTTGCGAAGTCTTTGATAAACTTCCTATAATAGCCAGCCAACCCCAAGAAACTTCTTACTTCGGTTGCATTTCTAGGGACTTTCCAATCTTGGATGGCCACCACCTTTGCGGGATCCACTGCTATCCCTTCTTTGGAAACCACGTGCCCTAAGAACCGTACTTCCTTCCTCCAGAAGTGACACTTAGAAAATTTTGCCTTAAGGTTATGCGCTCGAAGGGTTTCCAACACTTCCCTAAGATGTAGGGAGTGCTCTTCTTTATTCTTAGAAAAGACTAAGATGTCATCCACAAAGACTACCAAGAATTTGTTAAGGTATTCCCTAAACACCCTACTCATCAAATCAACAAAATATGCAGGGGCGTTTGTCAAACCAAAGGGCATCACTAGACATTCATAGAATCCGTCAGGAGTCCTAAAAGCAGTCTTATCTATACTATCCTCAGCCACTCTCAGTTGATGAAAGCCAGTGGCTAAGTCCAACCGCGAAAACACTGAGGCGCCAACTAACTGATCAAAGAGATCGTCAATCCTCGGCAGTGGGTGTCGGTTCTTTTTAGTAAGCTTGTTTAGTTCTCTATAGTCCATACAAAGTCTAAGAGACCCATCCGCCTTTGTGGCAAAAACTACTGGAGCACCCCACTCCGATATACTACGTCTTATGAACCCCTTCTCAAGCAACTCCTTTACTTGCTTATTGAGTTCCCTCCTTTCACGAGGAGCCATGTGGCGCACTGGCAAAGATACGGGTTTAGCATTATCCACAAGATAAATTCGAAAGTCTATCTCCCGCTTTGGAGGTAAGCCCTTCACCTCCTCAAACACATCCGGATATTCCCGGACCACTTCTACCGATCGCAGGTTCTCTACAGACGCGTCAAGCGATTCAAGATAACTTAGCATAACGGAATTTATGGGATTACAAAAGATGTCGAGAGCATTACCAAGGCGAGTCACAAGCCTAACTACTCTCCTTTCACAATCAAGAATGGCCCTATTTCTAGACAACCAATCCATTCCTAAAATTAGCCCATAGCCCGTGAAGCCCAATACATAAGCATCACATCTAAATTCAACGCTAAGTATAGAGATTTTCAAATCCAAACATATCATGGTCAAATGAGCCGAACCCCCAATTGGATTTGAAACGACCAAGGGATCCTCTACTAAACTGGTGTTCAAGTGCAGTGATTCAACTAATGATGCAGAGATAAACGAATGAGATGCGCCAGAATCGAATAAGGTACGGACAGGATGATCAAACAGAAAAACTAAGCTTTCAACAGAAATTGTTCTACCTCTTTCTTGCAGCGGTGGGGCCGCAATAGCCTGAACTTGCCCCCTTGCCTGCCCTGGTGCCATAAGAGCCTGCACCTGTCCTCCCGAGGTAGACCCTGCCCTCTGGCCCTTCTTTGGACAGTCCTTCACTAAATGTCCCGCATCTCCACAATGAAAACAACCAGTCTTCTTTTTCTTTCTACAATCTTTGCTGAGATGGTCAGGCGTCCCACAATTGAAGCATTTCTTCTTCCCTTTGCCATTATTGTTTTTACCACCCTTCTTATTTTGCTGTTGGGGTTTCTTCTGATCCCCTTTCTTTTCAACTTCCTTATCCTCATGCATAAGTGCCATTTCTACTAGCTTTTCAAAGGTGGCTCCCATAGGGATGTGGGTCATAGCCAACCCTTGCAACGGTTCATTCAAGCCTCTAACGAACCTCAAAGCTTTCTTCTCTGGCGTGTTCACCAACTCCAAGCCAAACCTTGCTAACTGATTAAATTTATTGACATATTCCTTTACTGATGAGCTCCCTTGCTTTAGTGCCAGGAATTTTTCCATATTTAAGTTCTCCTCTGCCCTTGAAAGAAACTTTGCCTCAAACCTTCGTCTGAAATCCGCCCATGAATCAACTGGACGTTCCCCGTTAGTGACCTCCCACCAAAACGAGGCCTCTCCCTTCATTAACCAAGCAGCTAAACGGACTTTCCTCCCATCTTCCACTTCAAAGATATCCAACAATTCCTCAGTCTCCTTAAGCCAATCTCTGGCCTCCACAAACGTCTCAGTCCCTTGAAAAGTTTTTCCTCCCATAGCCTTGAATTCCTTGCACGTCTTTGCAAAAGTGTCAACACGAGGAGGAGGAGGAGGAGGAATGGGTGCAACTAGGGGTGGAGGAGTATCCGCTGGGCCTGCAGTGGTGGCCCTAGCCTCCAAGTATCTCCTAAACCACCCTGGAATCGTCACACCTTCTGGGAGATTAAGATCTTCAGCCATGCTGAAACGAAAAAGGAAAGATTCAAAATGGAGAATTCGAAAGATAAAGATAAGGATATGGCTATTTGGGATTATGTTTTTCATAAAAACTCTCTTTAAATAACATGTTATTTTTTTTGGAAGCACTTCTTCCAAAAATACTTTAGAAAAAAAATATTTTTCTAAAAAAAAAAATTTATCTGTTCTGGTAACCTTATGCTCCGATACCACGTGTAACACCCCACGTCCATTAATGTCACTCACAAAGGGAATGCATTAACTTCCATGGAGGTTTTAAGTGAATATAGAGCAGTAAAATTACAACAAGACAGATATAAAATAGTACTTGGAAATTCAAAAAAACTTTATTTCATTGTAGCAGAAGTCAAAACATGTTTGATTACATCATAACACCATATTCAATGTCAAGTACAATATCTATCTTGATAAAACAAGTACATAATCCCATTACATGAATAGCCATTAAAAAGAAAGATAACAAGCTGGACTTTACTTCAGCAGTCCAAGCTTTCCAGAAGATAAGCGATCCAACTAGACTCCAGTAGAACTTGGCCCAACCTGCGGACCTGAAGGGAGAAAAAGGATGGAAAAGAGGGGGTCAGACATAAAGTCTGGTGAATATGATAATTCTACAATACTATTACCAAAATAACTGGACTAAGGCATAAGCTGGAAAACAAGAAAATGTCTATGAAGAGCAGATTAAGGACATAGACAATCGCTAAAGGCAACGTTATAGGCGCTCCTAAATACTAAAGGATAAACACTATACTGCACCACACCAGTCACCCTAAAGATTCATCCCACTTAGCTTCACTTAGAAACTTTCCCAATGGCTTTACGTACCCCTAGCTGACTACATAGGTGCCGCCTTCCCCTATCTCCACTAGGTGTACCCTACTTCCCATTATTCGATCGGCTCCCTAACTCGTAGATACCCGTGCTGGCCCCACAGTGGGGTGTATCACTCCCCTAAAGTGGCAACCTGATACAACGGACATGCACGGCTTATACCTACACGATGCAACAACGTCTTACCTACCAGCCCGGGTCCACACACGCATATGAAACCCGTTGGACTTGCGTTGCCACCGCTCCCTGTTTTGGCCTCTTATAGTCAAACCCAGTATGCGTGTCCCGTCCTCGACTTGGGTCGAGCCCACAAAGATACGTTTTGGGATACTGGTTGAAATGGGCCCCCACTATTTACCACAAGCATTCCACCTAAGCTTGTCCCCATTAGTCCATCCCACTTAACCCACTTAGTCATGGTCATTTACATGTGTGTTTGGTTAAGTCTAATCGTATTTCAAATGCCTCTAAAGGCAACCACCAGATTCCTCATGCCACCCAAGGCACCTACTTAACCCCCATGTCCCACCTTACATGATTATCTGGTTAAGTATTTCTTAGTTCATTAAGGCCATAACCTCATAAAGAACTCTCACATTAGACTGGCATTTATGGCAGCTGGATTTGCCGGGCGGGTCCGGGCAGTCTTACACCATAAAAGAGTCTAACCTCGTGTCTTTACAACTGTTATGCTTTAGTTTGGGCCTAGGACCTCTCACGTTGGGCCGACATTTGTGACTACTGGATTTGCCGGGCGGGTCCGGGCAGGTTTACATCACAAACGGGTCCAACCTCGTGTCCTAAGCATTGATTATTAATAATAATCCACTTTCCCCCAATTTTAATAATTCCCTACTTGAATTATTAATTACTTCCAATTTTTAACAATGTCCATAATTGACTCAATTATGGACATCCATTCATGGTATGCAAAATCTTACAAAATTGCACCCAATTTATTAATTCCTAATATTACCCCTACCCCACGTTAGAACGTTTATTCGCAAAATATATGTTAGACTCGAATAGCCTAACTCATAGCATAAAAGAGATTATCATAATAACAACATGTATATGTGGCCAAATGAATCATAATAAGGGGTGAAACTTGCATATGTCCAACTTGCATAGATTATACATGTCATGGACCTAAAGGTGTCAACTTGTTCAAAATTCACCTAATATAATCTCAATCAATTTTCATAAACTTACATATGAACATGTGTGAATCAACATCATCTAATTTTTTAACAACATGGTTTTATATGGGTACACCTAACTCAATAGGCAAATTCCCATAATCAAGTTTTATTTAATTATAGTTTCAAGTTTATGGGTACACCTAACCTAATAGGCAAATTCCCATAAACAAGATCCATTTAAATTAAGAAAGAAAAAAAAAACATAACTTTAAGCATGATCCAACAACATCATGATTTTTCAACATAATATAGCATGGTTTATAACATGGCATAGTATGATAGTATCACATAGCTTGACATGATTCTCAACATAGCACGACATAGCATAAGAGAATTTACAACATAGCATGACATAGCATATATAATTTACATCATACGACAACATAATAACATAATAAGAGATCCACAATATATAGAATTTACAATTACAAATCACATCACTTTCTTGTGATCCATTCATAACTGAGTCAAATTAGTTTGTAATAGTCTTGTGAGAATCATCATACTCACCAACAAAAGAAAAGAATTAGAGAAAGAGAGATCTTTTGATTTGATTTGTGTAGATTTAGTTGTAGATGATTAGGCTTCCTGTTCTTAGTTTGTGACGGCTATGCTGAACTCCATGGCAGCAGCATGACGGTAGCTTCTCTAATTTTACAAGTGATTTAGGTCTAGGGTCTACCCACTTATTTATAGATTTTAGAATTCATTTAGGCCATTAGATTTAACCTAGAAATAACCGCAGCCGTTCAGACAAGATGGGGTTTATCTTGTTGACTCAGCAATGAGTCAGAAGTGACTCAGCAAACACTGAGCATATTAATAAACTTCTATTCATGTCATAAATATATATATATTTTCTACAATGTACATATTAGATACATCCCCCTTTACTTATTATTGTTTTTATATACATATTAGATACATCCCCTCTCTCACACACTTATTAATATTTTTATATTCATATTAGATACATCCCCTCTCTTACACACTTATTAATATTTTTATATTCATATTTGATACATCCCCTCTCTTACACACTTATTAATATTTTTATATTCATATTAGATACATCCCCTCTCTTACACACTTATTATTATTTTTATATTCATATTAGGTACATCCCCTCTCTTACACACTTATTATTATTTTTATATTCATATTAGATACATCCCCTCTCTTACACACTTATTAATATTTTAGCAACTTTAGTGTTAATAGAAAATTCGGGGTGTTACAATAGTCCTCAACCGATTCGAGACTGTCTAGCCCGAGTCTCAGGATCAGAGCTCGAGTGACCCTTGGATCGTCAGCGCCGGTCCACCGATGTGGATTAAAATGCCTGAACACTAAGTTTCCCCGCCCTTTGGGGCGTAAATGAGCCAACTAAATGACTCCATCGGTTCGAGAACGACCGATCAATCCGAGGCGCCTCGCAACAGCAACAACCACATAAGTCAAACTCGTCAGGGCGTGTAAAACCACTGACGCCACATTTTAGCTAGAAGGAAACGCATGCCCTCCCTGAGGTCCGTCTCCCGTTTTTGGTTCATACCGGGTGTGAAACTCGCGAAGTAAACGTTACACAAAGCTACGCCACAAAGGCCGTGCTTTGATCATCAACCACAAGACTTTGCTTTTCAACAGAAGCCTTGATCAATTGCCACTTAGGCATGCCACACAGGCAATTCACTCCATGCGTTTGATATCCATCAATATATAACCCCTGAGCTCGTACGTCTCAGAGAAGGGCGTTAAGCAAGAGAATAAATTCTCCACCGCCAAACAGATATATATTTAATATAGATCAATCACACAGACTAAAATCCAATGTCAGGCACACAGTCCATTTACAAGTCCGTTCTGGGTCTGAACGAAACCGGAGGCACCTAGTACCCCGCATATCCATCGATCTCCAAGTACGTCTGGACGATCACCAACTGTTTCCATCTTCTTGGGTGTACAACCCAATCAAGATCATCAGTAATCACCCAAACGACGTGAAGACTTCCGGTCTTCGACCACCGTCTTCATCTTCGACTTATCGTCGTATCAGTTATTCAGAATGGGATAAACCCGGTCTTTCCGAATAACTCGCGTATATTTAAAATAAGTGTTACACAAACACAACATACGCCTCATTCCAATTCATCAGTCACTAACCGTAAATTAATCAAGAGAATAATTCCCCAAATATTAACCCCGAAGGCCGAAACCAACATCAGATCAATATCCAGAAAACCATTCTGCTTAGCTAACCGACAGTTAGTTTCTGATTTCACATTCATAGGGAAAGGTTCCCATTAATTTTATCCAAGATAATTTCTTGAATTTATTCTCTAATCTTCCTTTGAATTTCGATTCAACTAGTCGGAATTAGCGAACCTTACCGAAGTAATCATTTGTTTTAATTTCCCAATCCCAACCTATTCATCCCATGAAGTAAAACTGGTAGTACTTCATATCTAACACCACGGTGTTATCGGTAAATTCAATTACCATTTCACGTTCAAATCTAATTAAAGATTTAACTATCGCCTGGAGCAAAACTGGGGATACTCCATTCTCGATCTTTTCAATCTAATTAAAGATTCATTAAAACTCCACTTAGTTTTAATCGTTAACTGGGTTAAAGAATCAGTGTCATTTAAAACACGATTCACGATAAACCCAAAGTCACCTTCCATTAATTATCGGGTTAAAGAACGAGTGTTATTTAAAACACTATCCACGATAAACCCAAAAATCAATATCAATCCAATTCCAATTAAATATTAATTAATTGGTACACTTCATTAAATCTAAATAAAAAGATTTAATCTTTTCTCAACTGGGTTCAAGAACAGTGTTAGTGAAGACACCATTCACGACAAACCCAAATCACATTTGATATTCAATATAAGGCTCTGAATAGAAAATATATCGGCTTATATTCAATATCAAATTCTACGATTAACAAATGTCGTATTGGAAATAACGATATAAATATATATCTTTCAAATTTCCATAACAACATCTGTATAATCATGAATTCCAACATCGAAATATTCCGAAGACAATTTCGATTCAAATCCCCTCCAATGCAATCATTGGAAATTCTGGTTATTTCTAAAACCCTTTTCAAATTCAATTTATTTATTTAAAAATAAATAGAATTATAATTCTAGTTCAAAACTAGTTCACTTCGATAAAAATCTATTTTTATTTTTTCAAATATGGAGTTTTTCACCCCAATTCTTCTCAAATCATTTCTTATGATTTTACACAAATTATTACTATTTTTAATAATTTTATCAAGGCCCGTACCGTCGATTTCCATCAATGGCCATCTAACTGCACTTACAGCGACCTTTTTCAAATTTGATTTGGACGTATCTCCAAATCCAACCGTTAGATTTCAAATTTCTAATATTCGTTAGAAACCTCTTTTCGATACGAACCCAACAGTTCCGGTTTTAGGAGAATCCGACGGTCGGAGCTCCCGTAATGTCCGTTTGAAATAAATGGTCGAAATTCACGAACTGCCGCGGCGCGGCGCGTTCTATTCAGGCCATTATATTATATATATAATATAAATAATATATATTTCGTCGATTTCTATTTAAAACGAATTATATAAATAGTTTTAAATTCGTTTCAAAAGCAATTTCAACTTCCATTTCAATTCAAATCAAAATTGAATTCTTCTTTATAAATTCGTTTTAAAATTCATTTCTATTCAATTCAAATTTCAATTCAATTTGAATTCATTTCAATTCGCTTTCAATTCAATTTGAATTTGTTTTCAATTTATTACATTTCGAAATCGTTTTCAATTCATTTCATTTCGAAATCGTTTTCAATTCATTTCATTTCGAAATTTTTTTCAATTCATTTCATTTCGAAATCGTTTTCAATTCATTTCATTTCGAAATCGTTTTCAATTCATTTCATTTCGAAATCGTTTTTTTTATTCAATTCATTTCGAAATCGTTTTCAATTCATTTCATTTCGAATTCGTTTTCCATTCCATTCATTTCGAAATCGTTTTCTATTCATTTCATTTCGAAATCGTTTTCAATTCATTTCGAAATCGTTTTCACTTCATTTCATTTCGAAATCGTTTTTTTTATTTCAATTCATTTCGAAATCGTTTTCCATTCCATTCATTTCGAAATCGTTTTCAATTCATTTCATTTTGAAATCGTTTTCAATTCATTTCATTTCGAAATCGTTTTCAATTCATTTCATTTCGAAATGAATAAAATCGATATAAATATCGTTTACGTCAAAATGGCGTCAATCTAATCAACACGGCTTCATAAATTTCTATTTTCAAATATTCTATTTCAAACATTTCTTTTTCAAAATAGTTGTTATTATCAAAATATTTCGTTCAACACATGACCAATCTCAATGGATGAGTACTGTCAACACATGAACCTTTATTTTATATTGATAAAGATGTAAATTTTATTACTAAAATGTTTCGTTCAACACATGACCAATCTCAATGGATGAAACTGTCAACACATGAACCTTTATTTTATATTATTCTTTATTTTTCAAATTGGCATGAGGCCCAACAAATTACCATATAAAGTTAATTATATGGATTTCCATACAACACATGTATATAATAGCATTGAAAATAATCAACCATCAACCAAAGTGCACTACACTGTATAAGCATCAAATATAGATATTCAACGCTTATAACAGCCTGTCAATCAATCGATCGACATATTTCATCAATCAGGATGAGTGAATTTCAAATTTCATCCCAACACCCGTGTGGGGTTTCAAACTATCAAACATAGATTTCATTTGTGCAGTTGGGCGATGTGTAAAATTTATCGACCCAATCAATGTCCTTCAAATAGGTGTATATAAACAAACCGTCCGGTTTGTAAATGAATATTTTATTTTATTCACTTCCACGTTAAAAATTATATTTTTAACGATAAAAACATTTTATTTCAACATATGAATTTTATTCAGTTCATTCCTTAAATAAAATGATATTTTTATTTTTCTAACATATTTTAGCAAATTTCGGCGGCATAATGGCACGATACTAGAAACGGGACGAGGCCTAGCCTTATCCCCGGTCTAGTGAAGGCCCACGCCATTCACACATCAATCATATCAATTTTATTCCACCAAACAATTAAAATAAACCGAAACAATCTAGCTAACAACACAGCCAAACAAACAAGTCCATGGTCTGTGGACGATTGTGTCGGGTGCTACTAAGCACCGTCTGCATCCTAGTGTATATATATATATATATAACTAGAGAAGAAATTGAAAGGTGAGAAGTTCTCACCGATAGCTATCCAACCCTCTTGACTCTTCTTTGATATAAATCTTCTTCGTTCTCGCCTTTTTGTTACCTTCGTTGTCCGCTTTCACTACCTATGTAAAAATCGAATTTTTACTTCGCTATTCCATATATAAAAATCATATTTTTATTTCGAAGTTCAATATATAAAAATCATATTTTTATTTCGAAGTTCAATATATAAAAATCCTATTTTTATTTCGAAGTTCAATATATAAAAATCCTATTTTTATTTCGAAGTTCAACATATAAAAATCCTATTTTTATTTCGAAGTTCAATATATAAAAATCATATTTTTATTTCGAAGTTCAACATATAAAAATCCTATTTTTATTTCGAAGTTCAACATATAAAAATCCTATTTTTATTTCGAAGTTCAATATATAAAAATCATATTTTTATTTCGAAGTTCAACATATAAAAATCCTATTTTTATTTTGAAGTTCAACATATAAAAATCCTATTTTTATTTCGCTTCGATGTAAAAATCTTTTTCTTTTTGAAGTTCAAAACCTTTTTCTTTTTGAAGTTCAAACCCTTTTTCTTAAATCAGAATTAAATCTTTTTCTAAAATTAGAATTAAATCTTTTTCTAATCAGTTTCTTTTTAAAATCGAAATCAGTTTTAAATCTTTTAAAATCGAAATCAGTTTTAAATTCTAAAATCGAAATTAGTTTTAAATCTTAAAAATCAAAATCATATTTTTAAAACTGAAAATAAAGCAATGCTAATTTTATTTGAAAAACAATTCTAATCTCATTTTAAAACAATGGTAATTTTATTTTTATCACTACCATTTTTAAATTTAAGTTAATTACACTGAATAAATTAAAATAAATAACCGAATAAAATATAATTAAAACTTACAGTTGTTTGGAGGAGGGGGTTTGCAGCGACTTCTGGCGGAGATGGGGGACAGACCGACGACGGCTGGTGGTCCTCCGGTGAGGCGTCGTCGTCTTCAGCATCGCGAGGCTAGGGGGGTTCGGGCGTCGCTCGTGAGGAGGGGCATCGGCGGGGGAGTTCGTCGGCGGTGGCATCGATCTGGGGAGGGAGGCGGCGACTCGAGATCGGGGTTAGGGCAGAGGCGTATGATTTTTTCCTTCTTCTCTTTTTTTTTTTTGTTTTTTTTTCTTATCTTCTGTTTGAATCGGGGGGGGGGGGGGGGGGGGCCTGGGAGGAGATAAGGGGAGGGAATATTTTTTTTTATTTAATTAATTTAATTTCTCCCTCCTAAGTTGACTTTTCATACGCTCTCGAAATCGAACCCACCGCCTGTCGTCCATAGCGTTTTACTCCCATTCCGAATCCAATGGGATATGAATCGCAAGCTGGTTCGATTATTTTGATCAGTTTTCGTTGAATTTTCATTTAAACCATTATATTGAATTTTAAACATACATTTCAAATTACCGGGGCCACATACTAAGCAGAAAAATTTCAGAAAAATATTTTCTAGCTTCGTATTGACGATATGGTCCTAACAAAACTAGTTTCGTCGAATTCGAGACTGTTTGAAAAATGGCCAATTTCCAGTCGATCAAAATCAACTGAAAATGGTCAATCTCGTTTTCCTTTGCCACGCTCACATATTGATTCGGAAAATTATGAAATTTGAAACCTAGCAATAACTTAACATCACGGACCCAACAAAACTGGTTTCGTCGAAATCCGAGGTCGTTTGCAAAATGTCCATTTTTAAGGGCCTGAATTCCAAAGCGACTATTCCGAATTTTCAACTGGACATATCTTTTGATTCCCGCTATGAAATTTCGATTATTCGGATTCGTTGGAAAGATACTATCAATTAGATCCTATGATTTTTGGTTTCACTAAAATCCGGATTGTTTTGCACCCGGTACATTCAATTGAAGTTTGAAATCGAATTATCGTACTACCGCGCCATTTTCAATTCTATTTATAATTATATGTAAATATTTATATTCTAACGACGACGCGTATAATATATACGTTCTAATATATTCAAAATAAATTTCTTGTCGATATTATTTAAAATAATTCATTTTAAATAATCAAAATTCGCTAAAATTGCCAAAATAAAAATTTTAAACTGGCCCAGATTTTCGGGTTGTTACAATCTTCCCCACTTGAAACTTTTCGTCCCCGAAAAGGAACAAAGTCGAAAGTGGTTTGATTATTCAGCTCTACGTTCGGTCTGGCTTCCATTCTCCAACTTTTCAGTTTCTGAGAATTTTCAAAATCTCAAAAATTTGTCTAACACCCTAAATTTTCGAAAAATTTCGCCATAACCTCCCCTGCACTGGGAGCATCGGGGAATTTCAAATAGCTTCCCCGGTCCTTCAGATCTCAAAAAGAAAAAGCCAAGCGGCTAGCCAATAGGCTCATAAAATCATCATCACCCAAACAAAACAGTAAATTACGTAGTAAACATGTACCTATTTGTCGGGCAAACAAATTTTATTCTCTGCTCTAGCCTCCTTGCTATGACCTGTTCAATGTAAGTATATGTATATGCAAGCAAATGCGACCAATTTTCAATATACTTCAATATGTGATTCAATTAGGATAATTGGCTAAAAATTAGCAAACAAATAAACAAACAACACAAACATCAATCAATTTGTGAATTAGAGTTTCAAATTCATAATTTTGATACATAGTCAAAAATCAGATTTTTGATGCCAAATCACGACAAATAGCCCTATCTAGTTTTGGTTCTCACACCAGTCAAATGGAAATATATAGAAAATCACACCTTCGAAACTCGAACATAAATGTTGATGATGCGATCGCTATCATCAATATCATCTTCGGGCGACTAGAGTGTGATGCTATATCTATCCAATATATTAAAACTTCGAATACACGCGGATCAGACGTATACGCAAAATCTTTATATACTGGACTGTCCAACTCAATATAAATAGATAATCAGATACGAATAATTGATTTAAATTTTCAAAACAAAAATTGTTTTCATTTGAAAAATATACTCTTCACACTCGTCCTAGGATACTACTGATCCCATCTCTAACGAGTCATTCTCGTTGGATATTACTAATCCAATTTCTGATGAATTCTTTCGTATGGTTCTAATGTGCCTTGTTCTCTGAGCTTTTGTAACAACCCGTAAAATGCGAGCCAGTTTGAAATTTTTATTTTGGCAATTTTGGCGAATTTTGATTATTTAAAATGAATTATTTTAAATAATATCGACGTGAAATTTATTTTGAATATAATTCGAACGTATATATTATACGCGTCGTCGTTAGAATATAAATATTTATATATAATTATAAATAGAATTGAAAATGGCGCGGTAGTTCGATAATTCGATTTCAAAATTCAATTGAACATACCGAGTGAAAAACAATCCGGATTTTAGTGAAACCAAAAATAATGAGATCTAATTGATGATATCTTTCCAACGAAGTTGAGAAACTGAGATTTCATCTTACAAATGATAAGATATGTCCAGTTTAAAATTAGAAATAGTCGCTGTGGAATTTATATATATTTTATATAATATATAGCCCTTAAAAATGGACATTTTGCAAACGACCTCGGATTTTGACGAAACCAGTTTTGTTAGGTCCGCAATGTCAAGTTATTGCTAGGTTTCAAATTTCGTAATTTTTCGAATCAATATGTGGGCGTGGCAAAGGAAAATGCGTTTGACCGGTTTCAGTTGATTTTAATCGACTGGAAATTGACCATTTTTCAAACGGTCTCAGAATTCGACGAAATTAGTTTTGTTAGGACCGTATCGTCAATACGAAGCTAGATATAATTTTTCTGGAATTTTTTCGGGTCTGTATGTGGTCCTGGTAAATTGAAATGTGCGTTCAAACTGAATATATACTGATTTACATTTTGGTTTTGATGAAAACTAATCGAAACAAGCGAATTGGCCTACGATACGTATCCCATTGTGTTCGGAATGGGGGTAATACGCTAGGGACGATTGTCGGTGGGCCTCGATTCGAGTTCGAATGTAAAGTCAACCCTTTTGGATAATTAATTAATTATTAAAATAATATAAACCTTTAAAAATCTCTAAACCTAAATTCATTCAGTAAAGCCGCCCCCTTTTTTCTCAGTGAAACCCGACGCCCTCCACATCTCATCTGCCGCCGCCTGAGGAGGCGCCTCACTCCGACCAAGCTCCGGCGAGCTCCCCCCTTCTTCAATCCACCCCCCTCCGTTCGGCCTCCTCCTCCTCCACCGGCTCCGCTCCCTCATCTCCTCTTCCAACCGAACGCAAAGACCCCCAAAACCCAGTCGACGACGCCGACTTCGAGACCTCCACCACCTCCGTCGCGAGCAGCTGCCGCACCGCCACCTCCTTCTGACGCCGACGCCACCCTCCGACAAACAGCAGTAAACCCCCCCCCTCTCCTCTCGGTAATGTAAGTCTTCTTCTTTTTCTTTCTTTATTTATTTTTACTGAATCCTTTTCTTCTCAGTTGTTTATGTATGTAAGTAAAATAAGGAAATTAGTTTAGTAAAATTAAAATAAGGACTAACACTGTTTTTTTTTATATATATAAAACTGATTTTTATTTTAATAAAGTTGAAAACTGAATTTTAATAAGATAGTAAAACTGATTTTCTTTTTAGCAAGGTATTAAAAACTGTTTTGCATTTTAAAGTTAAAAACTGATTTATATTTTAAAGTTTGAAAACTGATTTTTATTTTAAAATTTTAAAGGAAAGAAGATTTGAAACTTTAAAATAGAAAAGATTTAAACTTAAAAAGTAAAAGAAAAGATTTGATCTTTACTATGAAAAAGGTTCGATATTTGATATGAAAAGGATTTGGTCTTTAGTTTAGAAAAGATTATATTTTTAAATATAAAAAAAAAAAATTCGATTTTTATTTATTGAACTTCGAACTAAAAAAATTCGATTTTTATTTATTGAACTTCGAACTAAAAATTCGATTTTTATTTATTGAACTTCGAACTAAAAATTCGATTTTTATTTATTGAACTTCGAACTAAAAATTCGATTTTTATTTATTGAACTTCGAACTAAAAATTCGATTTTTATTTATTGAACTTCGAACTAAAAATTCGATTTTTATCTATTGAACTTCGAACTAAAAATTCGATTTTTATATATTGAACTTTGAACTAAAAATTCGATTTTTATATATTAAACTTTGAAATAAAAATTCGATTTTTATATATTGAACTTTGAAGTAAAAAATTCGATTTTTATATATATAGTGACTACGGGCAACGAAGATGACGAAGAGGCGATAACGAGGAAGACTTCTGCAAATGAAGAGCCGTGGAGCTGGATAGCTATAATGTGAGAACTTCTCACTCAAATTCTATTTTTCTAGTTATATATATATACTAGGATGCAGACGGTGCTTATTAGAAGCACCCGACACCCGTCCACAGACCATGGACTTGTTTGTTTAGTTGAATGATTGGGTGATTGATTTATTCGTTTGGTTGAATTGGAAATTGATTGAAATTGATTTGTGAATGGCGTGGGCCTTCACTAGACCGGGGATAAGGCTAGGCCTTGTCCCGTTTCTAGTATCGTGCCGTTATGCCGCCGAAATTTTCTAAAATATGTTAGAAAAATGAAAATATCATTTTATTTAAATAATGAACTGAATAGAAATTCATATGTTAGAATAAAATGTTTTGTCGTTAAAAATATAATTTTTAACGTGAATGTGAATAAATAAATATTCATTTACAAACCAGACGGTTTGTTTATGTACACTTATTTGAATGGCATTGATTGGGACGATAAATTTTACACATCGCCCAACTGCACAACTAAAAATCAGTGTTTGATTGTTTGAAACCCCACACGGGTGTTAGGATGAAATTTGAAGTTCACACATCCTAATTGATTAAACATGTCGATCGATTGATTGACAGGCTGTTATAAGCGTTGAATATCTATATTTGATGCTTATACAGTGTAGTGCACTTTGGTTGATGGTTGATTATTTTCAATGCTATTATATACATGTGTTGTATGCAAATCCATATAATTAATTTTATATGGTAATTGATTGGGCCTCATTCCAGTTTTAAAATAGAAATATTCGAAATAGAATATTTAAAAATAGAAATTTATGAAGCCGTGTTGATTAGATTGACGCCATTTTGACGTGAACGATATTTATATCGATTTTAAAACGATTTCGAAATGAATTGAATTGAAAACGATTTCGAAATGAATTGAATTGAAAACGATTTCGAAATGAATTGAATTGAAAACGATTTCGAAATGAATTGAATTGAAAACGATTTCGAAATGAAATGAATTGAAAACGATTTCGAAATGAATTGAATTGAAAACGATTTCGAAATGAATTGAATTGAAAACGATTTCGAAATGAATTGAATTGAAAACGATTTCGAAATGAATTGAATTGAAAACGATTTCGAAATGAATTGAATTGAAAACGATTTCGAAATGAATTGAATTGAAAACGATTTCGAAATGAATTGAATTGAAAACGATTTCGAAATGAATTGAATTGAAAACGATTTCGAAATGAATTGAATTGAAAACGATTTCGAAATGAATTGAATTGAAAACGATTTCGAAATGAATTGAATTGAAAACGATTTCGAAATGAATTGAATTGAAAACGATTTCGAAATGAATTGAATTGAAAACGATTTCGAAATGAATTGAATTGAAAACGATTTCGAAATGAATTGAATTGAAAACGATTTCGAAATGAATTGAATTGAAAACGATTTCGAAATGAATTGAATTGAAAACGATTTCGAAATGAATTGAATTGAAAACGATTTCGAAATGAAATGAATTGAAAACGATTTCGAAATGAATTGAATTGAAAACGATTTCGAAATGAATTGAATTGAAAACGATTTCGAAATGAATTGAATTGAAAACGATTTCGAAATGAATTGAATTGAAAACGATTTCGAAATGAATTGAATTGAAAACGATTTCGAAATGAATTGAATTGAAAACGATTTCGAAATGAATTGAATTGAAAACGATTTCGAAATGAATTGAATTGAAAACGATTTCGAAATGAATTGAATTGAAAACGATTTCGAAATGAATTGAATTGAAAACGATTTCGAAATGAATTGAATTGAAAACGATTTCGAAATGAATTGAATTGAAAACGATTTCGAAATGAATTGAATTGAAAACGATTTCGAAATGAATTGAATTGAAAACGATTTCGAAATGAATTGAATTGAAAACGATTTCGAAATGAATTGAATTGAAAACGATTTCGAAATGAATTGAATTGAAAACGATTTCGAAATGAATTGAATTGAAAACGAATTTGAATTGAATTGAAAACGAATTCGAATTGAATTGAAAACAAATTGAAATGAATTCAAATTGAATTGAAATTTGAATTGAATAGAAATGAATTTTGAAACGAATTTATAAAGAAGAATTCAATTTTGCTTTGAATTGAAATGGAAGTTGAAATAGCTTTTGAAACGAATTTAAAACTATTTATATAATCCGTTTTAAATAGGAATCGACGAAATATATATTATATATATTATATATATAATATAATGGCCTGAATAGAACGCGCCGCGCCGCGGTAGTTCGCGAATTTCGACCATTTATTTCAAACGAACATTGCGGGAGATCCGACCGTCGGATTCTCCTAAAACCGGAACCGTTGGGTTCGTATCGAAAAGAGCTTTCTAATGAAAATTAGAAATTTGAAATCTAACGGTTGGATTTGGAATTATGTCCAAATCAAATTCGAAAAAGGTCGCTGTAAGTGCAGTTCGATGGCCATTGATGGAAATCGACTGTACGGGCCTTGATAAAATTATTAAAAATAGTAATAATTTGTGTAAAATCATAAGAAATGATTTAGAAAGAATTGGGATGAAAAACTCCCTATTTGAAAAGATAAAAGTAGATTTTTATCGAATTGAACTAGTTTTGAACTAGAATTATAATTCTATTTATTTTTAAAATAAATAAATTGAATTCGAAAAGGGTTTTAAAAACAACCAAAATTTCCAATGATTGCATTGGAATGGATTTGAATCGAAATTGTCTTCGGAATATTTCGATGTTGGAATTCGCGATTATACAGATGTTGTTACGGAAATTTGAAAGATATATATTTATATCGTTATTTCCAATACGACATTTGTTAGTCGTAGAATTCGATATTGAATATAAGCCGATATATTTTCTATTCAGAGCCTTGTATTGAATATCGAATGTGATTTGGGTTTGTCGTGAATGGTGTCTTCACTAACACTGTTCTTGAACCCAGTTGAGAAAAGATTAAATCTTTTTATTTAGATTTAATGAAGTGTACCAATTAAATAATATTTAATTGGAATTGAATTGATATTGATTTTTGGGTTTATCGTGAACAGTGTTTTAAATAACACTTGTTCTTTAACCCGATAATTAATGAATGTGATTTGGGTTTGTCGTGAATGGTGTCTTCACTAACACTGTTCTTGAACCCAGTTGAGAAAAGATTAAATCTTTTTATTTAGATTTAATGAAGTGTACCAATTAAATGATATTTAATTGGAATTGAATGGATATTTATTTTTGGGTTTATCGTGAACAGTGTTTTAAATAACACTCGTTCTTTAACCCGATAATTAATGGAATGATTTTTTTGGGTTTATCGTGAACAGTGTTTTAAATAACACTCGTTCTTTAACCCGATAATTAATGGAATGATTTTTGGGTTTATCGTGAACAGTGTTTTTAAATAACGCTCGTTCTTTAACCCGATAATTAATGGAATGTGACTTTGGGTTTATCGCGAACCGTGTTTTTAGATGACACTGATTCTTTAACCCAGTCACAGATTAAAACTAAGTGGAGTTTTAATGAATCTTTAATTAGATTGAAAAGATCGAGAATGGAGTATCACCAGTTTTGCTCCAGGCGATAGTTAAATCTTTAATTAGATTTGAACGTGAAATTTAGAAACTAACTGTCGGTTAGCCAAGCAGAATGGTTTTCTGGATATTGATCTGATGTTGGTTTCGGCCTTCGGGGTTAATATTTGGGGAATTATTCTCTTGATTAATTTACGGTTAGTGACTAATGAATTGGAATGAGGCGTATGTTGTGTTTGTGTAACACTTATTTAAATATACGCGAGTTGTTCGGAAAGACCGGGTTTATCCCATTCTGAACAACTGATACGACGATAAGTCGAAGATGAAGACGATGGTCGAAGACCGGAAGTCTTCACGTCGTTTGGGGGATAACTGATGATCTTGATTGGGCTGTACACCCAAGAAGATGGAAACAGTTAGTGATCGTCCAGACGTACTTGGAGATCGATGGATATGCGGGGTACTAGGTGCCTCCGGTTTCGTTCAGACCCAGAACGGACTTGTAAATGGACTGTGTGTCTGACATCGGATTTCATTCTGTGTGACTGATATCGGTGGCATAGGATGGCTTGCCTGTGTGGCATGCTAAGATGCAAATGATCAAGGCTTCTGTTGAAAAGCAAAGTCTTGTGGTTGATGATCAAAGCACGGCCTTTGTGGCGTAGCTTTGTGTAACGTTTGCTTCGCGAGTTTCACGCCCGGTATGAACCAAAAACGGGAGGGGACATCAGGGAGGACATGCGTTTCTTCCTAGTTAGAAGTGGCGTCAGTGGTTTTACACGCCCTGACGAGTTTGACTTATGTGGTTGTTGCTGTTGCGAGGCGCCTCGGATTGATCGGTCGTTCTCGAACCGATGGAGTCATTTAGTTGGCTCATTTACGCCCCATAGGGCGGAGAAACGCATGTTCAGGCATTTTAATCCACTCCGTGTGGACCGGCCCTGACGATCCAAGGGTCACTCGAGCTCTGATCCTGAGACTCGGACTAGGCAGTCTCGAATCGGTTGAGGACTATCTTTTGCCTCGGTTCATAGATGGAAATCCAATTTCCAAATACGTGACATTTGCGGTTTTATTTGTAAACCTATATATGGCGACATGATATATGGTACCCATGCCGCCTATGATTGATACTTATGATTTGAAGTTGTTATATACACTATGCACTTATAATAGTATCAAATGATTTGTTTTAAACGTATCAAGCATTCTTTGGCTGTTATAAGGGAAAACCCTATCCCCCGGCTTGCGTTGCATTGTGTGATAGGACCTGGGTCTTATAACAGCTTCATTTTTCTTTATTTAGCAATGCGCTGTTTGTTTTATGCACTGGTATTCTTGGGAGGAAACCCGTTCCGTGTTATACGGCGTGGTCCCTTGATTTACCTAACATTGAAATAAAGATTAACTGTTTTAGTTCTCACACCAGTCACATGACTGACCTGGAGTTTATTGTTTTAACCTAAACTCTGGGTGCCCCTATTTTGACACGGGCAGCTAGTAGTTTTGGTTTTGCAGATTTATATTCACAGGATCCTGGTTTACAGCTGGAACGATATCCGGAAAGCTTTGTATCCGTATATCTACTTCTAGTTGTGTATAGTATTATTTTCCGCTGCGATGTATTTAAATGTAATTTAAATCTCTGATATTTCTGTGTAATTTTCATTTATACTCTGTATATTCTTGTAATCTGATGCATTGTTGTTATATACAATGAAATGTTCTTTTATATGCGTTCTGTTGTGGTTTGTTCTCGAACTATCCGACGCTTTCCTTTACGGGGAAGTTACGGGTCTTCACAGTTGGTATCAGAGCTTTGGTTTACAAAGCTCAGAGAACAAGGCACATTAGAACCGTACGAAAGAATTCATCAGATATTGGATTAGCAATATCCAATGAGAATGACTCGTTAGAGATGGGATCAGTAGTATCCTAGAACGAGTGTGAAGAGTATATTTTTAAAGTGAAAACAAATTTTGGTTTGAAAATTTAAATCAATTATTCGTAGTTGATTATTTATTTATATTGATTTGGACAGTCCAGTATATAAAGAATTTGCATATACGCCTTGCAAACGTATATTCGAAGTTTTAATATACCGGGTAGATATAGAACCGCACTCTAGTAGCCCGACAATGTTCTGATGGTGGTTCGAAACATCATCAGCATTTATTTTCGAGTGACGAAGGTGTGATTTCTATATATTTCCATTAGACTGGTGTGAGAACCAAAACTTATATATAGTTAGAACACATTGTTGTGAATTGACATCAAAAACATGATTTTTTGTATATGTATCAAAATTATGAATTTGAAACTCTAATTCACTAATTGATTGATGTTTGTGTTGTTTGTTTATTTGTTTGCTAATTTTGAACCATTATGCCTAATAGCATCAAATATTGAGTTATATTGAAAATTGGTCGCATGTGCTTGCATATACATACTTACATTGAACAGGTCATGGCAAGGAGGCTAGAGCCAGAGAATAAAATTTGTTTGCCCGACAAATAGGTACATGTTTACTACATAATTTCCTGTTTTGTTTGGGTGATGATGATTTTGTGAGCCTATTGGCTAGCCGCTTGGCTTTTTCTTTTTCTTTTTGAGATCTGAAGGACCGGGGAAGCTATTTGAAATTCCCCGATGCTCCCATTGCAGGGGAGGTTATGGCGAAATTTTTCAAAAATTTAGGGTGTTAGCCAAATTTTTGAAATTTTGAAAATTCTCAGAAACTAAAGGGTTGGAGAATGGAAGCCTGATCGAGCGTAGTGTTGAATAATCAAACCACTTTCGACTTTGTTCCTTTTCGGGGACGAAAAGTTTTAAGTGGGGGAGATTGTAACAACCCGTAAAATGCGAGCCAGTTTGAAATTTTTATTTTGGCAATTTTGGCGAATTTTGATTATTTAAAATGAATTATTTTAAATAATATCGACGTGAAATTTATTTTGAATATAATTCGAACGTATATATTATACGCGTCGTCGTTAGAATATAAATATTTATATATAATTATAAATAGAATTGAAAATGGCGCGGTAGTTCGATAATTCGATTTCAAAATTCAATTGAACATACCGAGTGAAAAACAATCCGGATTTTAGTGAAACCAAAAATAATGAGATCTAATTGATGATATCTTTCCAACGAAGTTGAGAAACTGAGATTTCATCTTACAAATGATAAGATATGTCCAGTTTAAAATTAGAAATAGTCGCTGTGGAATTTATATATATTTTATATAATATATAGCCCTTAAAAATGGACATTTTGCAAACGACCTCGGATTTTGACGAAACCAGTTTTGTTAGGTCCGCAATGTCAAGTTATTGCTAGGTTTCAAATTTCGTAATTTTTCGAATCAATATGTGGGCGTGGCAAAGGAAAATGCGTTTGACCGGTTTCAGTTGATTTTAATCGACTGGAAATTGACCATTTTTCAAACGGTCTCAGAATTCGACGAAATTAGTTTTGTTAGGACCGTATCGTCAATACGAAGCTAGATATAATTTTTCTGGAATTTTTTCGGGTCTGTATGTGGTCCTGGTAAATTGAAATGTGCGTTCAAACTGAATATATACTGATTTACATTTTGGTTTTGATGAAAACTAATCGAAACAAGCGAATTGGCCTACGATACGTATCCCATTGTGTTCGGAATGGGGGTAATACGCTAGGGACGATTGTCGGTGGGCCTCGATTCGAGTTCGAATGTAAAGTCAACCCTTTTGGATAATTAATTAATTATTAAAATAATATAAACCTTTAAAAATCTCTAAACCTAAATTCATTCAGTAAAGCCGCCCCCTTTTTTCTCAGTGAAACCCGACGCCCTCCACATCTCATCTGCCGCCGCCTGAGGAGGCGCCTCACTCCGACCAAGCTCCGGCGAGCTCCCCCCTTCTTCAATCCACCCCCCTCCGTTCGGCCTCCTCCTCCTCCACCGGCTCCGCTCCCTCATCTCCTCTTCCAACCGAACGCAAAGACCCCCAAAACCCAGTCGACGACGCCGACTTCGAGACCTCCACCACCTCCGTCGCGAGCAGCTGCCGCACCGCCACCTCCTTCTGACGCCGACGCCACCCTCCGACAAACAGCAGTAAACCCCCCCCCTCTCCTCTCGGTAATGTAAGTCTTCTTCTTTTTCTTTCTTTATTTATTTTTACTGAATCCTTTTCTTCTCAGTTGTTTATGTATGTAAGTAAAATAAGGAAATTAGTTTAGTAAAATTAAAATAAGGACTAACACTGTTTTTTTTTATATATATAAAACTGATTTTTATTTTAATAAAGTTGAAAACTGAATTTTAATAAGATAGTAAAACTGATTTTCTTTTTAGCAAGGTATTAAAAACTGTTTTGCATTTTAAAGTTAAAAACTGATTTATATTTTAAAGTTTGAAAACTGATTTTTATTTTAAAATTTTAAAGGAAAGAAGATTTGAAACTTTAAAATAGAAAAGATTTAAACTTAAAAAGTAAAAGAAAAGATTTGATCTTTACTATGAAAAAGGTTCGATATTTGATATGAAAAGGATTTGGTCTTTAGTTTAGAAAAGATTATATTTTTAAATATAAAAAAAAAAAATTCGATTTTTATTTATTGAACTTCGAACTAAAAAAATTCGATTTTTATTTATTGAACTTCGAACTAAAAATTCGATTTTTATTTATTGAACTTCGAACTAAAAATTCGATTTTTATTTATTGAACTTCGAACTAAAAATTCGATTTTTATTTATTGAACTTCGAACTAAAAATTCGATTTTTATTTATTGAACTTCGAACTAAAAATTCGATTTTTATCTATTGAACTTCGAACTAAAAATTCGATTTTTATATATTGAACTTTGAACTAAAAATTCGATTTTTATATATTAAACTTTGAAATAAAAATTCGATTTTTATATATTGAACTTTGAAGTAAAAAATTCGATTTTTATATATATAGTGACTACGGGCAACGAAGATGACGAAGAGGCGATAACGAGGAAGACTTCTGCAAATGAAGAGCCGTGGAGCTGGATAGCTATAATGTGAGAACTTCTCACTCAAATTCTATTTTTCTAGTTATATATATATACTAGGATGCAGACGGTGCTTATTAGAAGCACCCGACACCCGTCCACAGACCATGGACTTGTTTGTTTAGTTGAATGATTGGGTGATTGATTTATTCGTTTGGTTGAATTGGAAATTGATTGAAATTGATTTGTGAATGGCGTGGGCCTTCACTAGACCGGGGATAAGGCTAGGCCTTGTCCCGTTTCTAGTATCGTGCCGTTATGCCGCCGAAATTTTCTAAAATATGTTAGAAAAATGAAAATATCATTTTATTTAAATAATGAACTGAATAGAAATTCATATGTTAGAATAAAATGTTTTGTCGTTAAAAATATAATTTTTAACGTGAATGTGAATAAATAAATATTCATTTACAAACCAGACGGTTTGTTTATGTACACTTATTTGAATGGCATTGATTGGGACGATAAATTTTACACATCGCCCAACTGCACAACTAAAAATCAGTGTTTGATTGTTTGAAACCCCACACGGGTGTTAGGATGAAATTTGAAGTTCACACATCCTAATTGATTAAACATGTCGATCGATTGATTGACAGGCTGTTATAAGCGTTGAATATCTATATTTGATGCTTATACAGTGTAGTGCACTTTGGTTGATGGTTGATTATTTTCAATGCTATTATATACATGTGTTGTATGCAAATCCATATAATTAATTTTATATGGTAATTGATTGGGCCTCATTCCAGTTTTAAAATAGAAATATTCGAAATAGAATATTTAAAAATAGAAATTTATGAAGCCGTGTTGATTAGATTGACGCCATTTTGACGTGAACGATATTTATATCGATTTTAAAACGATTTCGAAATGAATTGAATTGAAAACGATTTCGAAATGAATTGAATTGAAAACGATTTCGAAATGAATTGAATTGAAAACGATTTCGAAATGAAATGAATTGAAAACGATTTCGAAATGAATTGAATTGAAAACGATTTCGAAATGAATTGAATTGAAAACGATTTCGAAATGAATTGAATTGAAAACGATTTCGAAATGAATTGAATTGAAAACGATTTCGAAATGAATTGAATTGAAAACGATTTCGAAATGAATTGAATTGAAAACGATTTCGAAATGAATTGAATTGAAAACGATTTCGAAATGAATTGAATTGAAAACGATTTCGAAATGAATTGAATTGAAAACGATTTCGAAATGAATTGAATTGAAAACGATTTCGAAATGAATTGAATTGAAAACGATTTCGAAATGAATTGAATTGAAAACGATTTCGAAATGAATTGAATTGAAAACGATTTCGAAATGAATTGAATTGAAAACGATTTCGAAATGAATTGAATTGAAAACGATTTCGAAATGAAATGAATTGAAAACGATTTCGAAATGAATTGAATTGAAAACGATTTCGAAATGAATTGAATTGAAAACGATTTCGAAATGAATTGAATTGAAAACGATTTCGAAATGAATTGAATTGAAAACGATTTCGAAATGAATTGAATTGAAAACGATTTCGAAATGAATTGAATTGAAAACGATTTCGAAATGAATTGAATTGAAAACGATTTCGAAATGAATTGAATTGAAAACGATTTCGAAATGAATTGAATTGAAAACGATTTCGAAATGAATTGAATTGAAAACGATTTCGAAATGAATTGAATTGAAAACGATTTCGAAATGAATTGAATTGAAAACGATTTCGAAATGAATTGAATTGAAAACGATTTCGAAATGAATTGAATTGAAAACGATTTCGAAATGAATTGAATTGAAAACGATTTCGAAATGAATTGAATTGAAAACGATTTCGAAATGAATTGAATTGAAAACGATTTCGAAATGAATTGAATTGAAAACGAATTTGAATTGAATTGAAAACGAATTCGAATTGAATTGAAAACAAATTGAAATGAATTCAAATTGAATTGAAATTTGAATTGAATAGAAATGAATTTTGAAACGAATTTATAAAGAAGAATTCAATTTTGCTTTGAATTGAAATGGAAGTTGAAATAGCTTTTGAAACGAATTTAAAACTATTTATATAATCCGTTTTAAATAGGAATCGACGAAATATATATTATATATATTATATATATAATATAATGGCCTGAATAGAACGCGCCGCGCCGCGGTAGTTCGCGAATTTCGACCATTTATTTCAAACGAACATTGCGGGAGATCCGACCGTCGGATTCTCCTAAAACCGGAACCGTTGGGTTCGTATCGAAAAGAGCTTTCTAATGAAAATTAGAAATTTGAAATCTAACGGTTGGATTTGGAATTATGTCCAAATCAAATTCGAAAAAGGTCGCTGTAAGTGCAGTTCGATGGCCATTGATGGAAATCGACTGTACGGGCCTTGATAAAATTATTAAAAATAGTAATAATTTGTGTAAAATCATAAGAAATGATTTAGAAAGAATTGGGATGAAAAACTCCCTATTTGAAAAGATAAAAGTAGATTTTTATCGAATTGAACTAGTTTTGAACTAGAATTATAATTCTATTTATTTTTAAAATAAATAAATTGAATTCGAAAAGGGTTTTAAAAACAACCAAAATTTCCAATGATTGCATTGGAATGGATTTGAATCGAAATTGTCTTCGGAATATTTCGATGTTGGAATTCGCGATTATACAGATGTTGTTACGGAAATTTGAAAGATATATATTTATATCGTTATTTCCAATACGACATTTGTTAGTCGTAGAATTCGATATTGAATATAAGCCGATATATTTTCTATTCAGAGCCTTGTATTGAATATCGAATGTGATTTGGGTTTGTCGTGAATGGTGTCTTCACTAACACTGTTCTTGAACCCAGTTGAGAAAAGATTAAATCTTTTTATTTAGATTTAATGAAGTGTACCAATTAAATAATATTTAATTGGAATTGAATTGATATTGATTTTTGGGTTTATCGTGAACAGTGTTTTAAATAACACTTGTTCTTTAACCCGATAATTAATGAATGTGATTTGGGTTTGTCGTGAATGGTGTCTTCACTAACACTGTTCTTGAACCCAGTTGAGAAAAGATTAAATCTTTTTATTTAGATTTAATGAAGTGTACCAATTAAATGATATTTAATTGGAATTGAATGGATATTGATTTTTGGGTTTATCGTGAACAGTGTTTTAAATAACACTCGTTCTTTAACCCGATAATTAATGGAATGATTTTTTTGGGTTTATCGTGAACAGTGTTTTAAATAACACTCGTTCTTTAACCCGATAATTAATGGAATGATTTTTGGGTTTATCGTGAACAGTGTTTTTAAATAACGCTCGTTCTTTAACCCGATAATTAATGGAATGTGACTTTGGGTTTATCGCGAACCGTGTTTTTAGATGACACTGATTCTTTAACCCAGTCACAGATTAAAACTAAGTGGAGTTTTAATGAATCTTTAATTAGATTGAAAAGATCGAGAATGGAGTATCACCAGTTTTGCTCCAGGCGATAGTTAAATCTTTAATTAGATTTGAACGTGAAATTTAGAAACTAACTGTCGGTTAGCCAAGCAGAATGGTTTTCTGGATATTGATCTGATGTTGGTTTCGGCCTTCGGGGTTAATATTTGGGGAATTATTCTCTTGATTAATTTACGGTTAGTGACTAATGAATTGGAATGAGGCGTATGTTGTGTTTGTGTAACACTTATTTAAATATACGCGAGTTGTTCGGAAAGACCGGGTTTATCCCATTCTGAACAACTGATACGACGATAAGTCGAAGATGAAGACGATGGTCGAAGACCGGAAGTCTTCACGTCGTTTGGGGGATAACTGATGATCTTGATTGGGCTGTACACCCAAGAAGATGGAAACAGTTAGTGATCGTCCAGACGTACTTGGAGATCGATGGATATGCGGGGTACTAGGTGCCTCCGGTTTCGTTCAGACCCAGAACGGACTTGTAAATGGACTGTGTGTCTGACATCGGATTTCATTCTGTGTGACTGATATCGGTGGCATAGGATGGCTTGCCTGTGTGGCATGCTAAGATGCAAATGATCAAGGCTTCTGTTGAAAAGCAAAGTCTTGTGGTTGATGATCAAAGCACGGCCTTTGTGGCGTAGCTTTGTGTAACGTTTGCTTCGCGAGTTTCACGCCCGGTATGAACCAAAAACGGGAGGGGACATCAGGGAGGACATGCGTTTCTTCCTAGTTAGAAGTGGCGTCAGTGGTTTTACACGCCCTGACGAGTTTGACTTATGTGGTTGTTGCTGTTGCGAGGCGCCTCGGATTGATCGGTCGTTCTCGAACCGATGGAGTCATTTAGTTGGCTCATTTACGCCCCATAGGGCGGAGAAACGCATGTTCAGGCATTTTAATCCACTCCGTGTGGACCGGCCCTGACGATCCAAGGGTCACTCGAGCTCTGATCCTGAGACTCGGACTAGGCAGTCTCGAATCGGTTGAGGACTATCTTTTGCCTCGGTTCATAGATGGAAATCCAATTTCCAAATACGTGACATTTGCGGTTTTATTTGTAAACCTATATATGGCGACATGATATATGGTACCCATGCCGCCTATGATTGATACTTATGATTTGAAGTTGTTATATACACTATGCACTTATAATAGTATCAAATGATTTGTTTTAAACGTATCAAGCATTCTTTGGCTGTTATAAGGGAAAACCCTATCCCCCGGCTTGCGTTGCATTGTGTGATAGGACCTGGGTCTTATAACAGCTTCATTTTTCTTTATTTAGCATTGCGCTGTTTGTTTTATGCACTGGTATTCTTGGGAGGAAACCCGTTCCGTGTTATACGGCGTGGTCCCTTGATTTACCTAACTTTGAAATAAAGATTAACTGTTTTAGTTCTCACACCAGTCACATGACTGACCTGGAGTTTATTGTTTTAACCTAAACTCTGGGTGCCCCTATTTTGACACGGGCAGCTAGTAGTTTTGGTTTTGCAGATTTATATTCACAGGATCCTGGTTTACAGCTGGAACGATATCCGGAAAGCTTTGTATCCGTATATCTACTTCTAGTTGTGTATAGTATTATTTTCCGCTGCGATGTATTTAAATGTAATTTAAATCTCTGATATTTCTGTGTAATTTTCATTTATACTCTGTATATTCTTGTAATCTGATGCATTGTTGTTATATACAATGAAATGTTCTTTTATATGCGTTCTGTTGTGGTTTGTTCTCGAACTATCCGACGCTTTCCTTTACGGGGAAGTTACGGGTCTTCACAGCTTTGTAAACCAAAGCTCTGATACCAACTGTGAAAACCCGTAACTTCCCCATAAAGGAAAGTGTCGGATAGTTCGAGAACAAGCCGCAACAGAACGCATACAAAAGAACATTTCATTGTATTTTACAACAATGCATCAGATTACAAGAATATACAGAGTATGAATGAATAAATATTACACAGAAATATCAGAGATTTAAATTACATTTAAATACATCGCAGCGGAAAATAATAAAATACACAACTAGAAGAGATATACGGATACAAAGCTTTCCGGATATCATTCCAGCTGTAAACCAGGATCCTGTGAATATAAATCTGCAAAACCAAAACTACTAGCTGCCCGTGTCAAAATAAGGGCACCCAGAGTTTAGGTTAAAACAATAAACTCCAAGTCAGTCATGTGACTGGTGTGAGAACTAAAACAGTTATTATTCTTTATTTTAAAAGTTAGGTAAATCAAGGGACCACGCCGTATAACACGGAACGGGATTCCTCCCAAGAATACCAGTGCAAAAACAACAGCGCAATGCTAAATAAAGAAAAATGAAGCTATTATAAGACCCAGGTCCCATCACACAATGCAATCGCAAGCCGGAGGATAGGGTTTTTACCTTATAATAGCCAAGAATGCTTGATACGTTGAAAACAAATCATTTGATACTATTATAAGTGCATAGTATATAAAACAACTTCAAATCATAAGTATCAATCATAGGCGGCATAAGTGCCCCATCCCACTATGTCGCCATACTAGGCTCTACAAATAAAACCGCAAATGTCACGTATTTGGAAATTGGATTTCCGTCTATGAACCGAGGCAAAAGATAGTCCTCAACCGATTCGAGACTGTCTAGCCCGAGTCTCAGGATCAGAGCTCGAGTGACCCTTGGATCGTCAGGGCCGGTCCACCGATGTGGATTAAAATGCCTGAACACTATGTTTCCCCGCCCTTTGGGGCGTAAATGAGCCAACTAAATGATTCCATCGGTTCGAGAACGACCGATCAATCCGAGGCGCCTCGCAACAGCAACAACCACATAAGTCAAACTCGTCAGGGCGTGTAAAACCACTGACGCCACTTTTTAGCTAGAAGGAAACGCATGCCCTCCCTGAGGTCCGTCTCCCGTTTTTGGTTCATACCGGGTGTGAAACTCGCGAAGTAAACGTTACACAAAGCTACGCCACAAAGGCCGTGCTTCGATCATCAACCACAAGACTTTGCTTTTCAACAGAAGCCTTGATCAATTGCCACTTAGGCATGCCACACAGGCAATTCACTCCATGCGTTTGATATCCATCAATATATAACCCCTGAGCTCGTACGTCTCAGAGAAGGGCGTTAAGCAAGAGAATAAATTCTCCGCCGCCAAACAGATATATATTTAATAGAGATCAATCACACAGACTAAAATCCAATGTCAGGCACACAGTCCATTTACAAGTCCGTTCTGGGTCTGAACGAAACCGGAGGCACCTAGTACCCCGCATATCCATCGATCTCCAAGTACGTCTGGACGATCACCAACTGTTTCCATCTTCTTGGGTGTACAGCCCAATCAAGATCTTCAGTAATCACCCAAACGACGTGAAGACTTCCGGTCTTCGACCACCGTCTTCATCTTCGACTTATCGTCGTATCAGTTATTCAGAATGGGATAAACCCGGTCTTTCCGAATAACTCGCGTATATTTAAAATAAGTGTTACACAAACACAACATACGCCTCATTCCAATTCATCAGTCACTAACCGTAAATTAATCAAGAGAATAATTCCCCAAATATTAACCCCGAAGGCCGAAACCAACATCAGATCAATATCCAGAAAACCATTCTGCTTAGCTAACCGACAGTTAGTTTCTGATTTCACATTCATAGGGAAAGGTTCCCATTAATTTTATCCAAGATGATTTCTTGAATTTATTCTCTAATCTTCCTTTGAATTTCGATTCAACTAGTCGGAATTAGCAAACCTTACAGAAGTAATCATTTGTTTTAATTTCCCAATCCCAACCTATTCATCCCATGAAGTAAAACTGGTAGTACTTCATATCTAACAACACGGTGTTATTGGTAAATTCAATTACCATTTCACGTTCAAATCTAATTAAAGATTTAACTATCGCCTGGAGCAAAACTGGGGATACTCCATTCTCGATCTTTTCAATCTAATTAAAGATTCATTAAAACTCCACTTAGTTTTAATCGTTAACTGGGTTAAAGAATCAGTGTCATTTAAACACGATTCACGATAAACCCAAAGTCACCTTCCATTAATTATCGGGTTAAAGAATGAGTGTTATTTAAAACACTGTCCACGATAAACCCAAAAATCAATATCAATCCAATTCCAATTAAATATTAATTAATTTGTACACTTCATTAAATCTAAATAAAAAGATTTAATCTTTTCTCAACTGGGTTCAAGAACAGTGTTAGTGAAGACACCATTCACGACAAACCCAAATCACATTTGATATTCAATATAAGGCTCTGAATAGAAAATATATCGGCTTATATTCAATATCAAATTCTACGATTAACAAATGTCGTATTGGAAATAACGATATAAATATATATCTTTCAAATTTCCATAACAACATCTGTATAATCACGAATTCCAACATCGAAATATTCCGAAGACAATTTCGATTCAAATCCCCTCCAATGCAATCATTGGAAATTCTGGTTATTTTTAAAACCCTTTTAAAATTCAATTTATTTATTTAAAAATAAATAGAATTATAATTCTAGTTCAAAACTAGTTCACTTCGATAAAAATCTATTTTTATCTTTTCAAATATGGAGTTTTTCACCCCAATTCTTCTCAAATCATTTCTTATGATTTTACACAAATTATTACTATTTTTAATAATTTTATCAAGGCCCGTACCGTCGATTTCCATCAATGGCCATCGAACTGCACTTACAGCGACCTTTTTCAAATTTGATTTGGACGTATCTCCAACCGTTAGATTTCAAATTTCTAATATTCGTTAGAAACCTCTTTTCGATACGAACCCAACGGTTCCGGTTTTAGGAGAATCCGACGGTCGGATCTCCCGTAATGTCCGTTTGAAATAAATGGTCGAAATTCACGAAATGCCGCGGCGCGGCGCGTTCTATTCAGGCCATTATATTATATATATAATATATATAATATATATTTCGTCGACTTCTATTTAAAACGAATTATATAAATAGTTTTAAATTCGTTTCAAAAGCAATTTCAACTTCCATTTCAATTCAAATCAAAATTGAATTCTTCTTTATAAATTCGTTTTAAAATTCATTTCTATTCAATTCAAATTTCAATTCAATTTGAATTCATTTCAATTCGCTTTCAATTCAATTTGAATTCGTTTTCAATTTATTACATTTCGAAATCGTTTTCAATTCATTTCATTTCGAAATCGTTTTCAATTCATTTCATTTCGAATTTTTTTTCAATTCACTTCATTTCGAAATCGTTTTCAATTCATTTCATTTCGAAATCGTTTTCAATTCATTTCATTTCAAAATCGTTTTTTTATTCAATTCATTTCGAAATCGTTTTCAATTCATTTCATTTCGAAATCGTTTTCCATTCCATTCATTTCGAAATCGTTTTCTATTCATTTCATTTCGAAATCGTTTTCAATTCATTTCGAAATCGTTTTCAATTCATTTCATTTCGAAATCGTTTTTTTTATTTCAATTCATTTCGAAATCGTTTTCCATTCCATTCATTTCGAAATCGTTTTTAATTCATTTCATTTCGAAATCGTTTTCAATTCATTTCATTTCGAAATGAATAAAATCGATATAAATATCGTTTACGTCAAAATGGCGTCAATCTAATCAACACGGCTTCATAAATTTCTATTTTCAAATATTCTATTTCAAATATTTCTTTTTTAAAATAGTTGTTATTATCAAAATATTTCGTTCAACACATGACCAATCTCAATGGATGAGTACTGTCAACACATGAACCTTTATTTTATATTGATAAAGATGTAAATTTTATTACTAAAATGTTTCGTTCAACACATGACCAATCTCAATGGATGAAACTGTCAACACATGAACCTTTATTTTATATTATTCTTTATTTTTCAAATTGGAATGAGGCCCAATCAATTACCATATAAAGTTAATTATATGGATTTCCATACAACACATGTATATAATAGCATTGAAAAATAATCAACCATCAACCAAAGTGCACTACACTGTATAAGCATCAAATATAGATATTCAACGCTTATAACAGCCTGTCAATCAATCGATCGACATATTTCATCAATCAGGATGAGTGAATTTCAAATTTCATCCCAACACCCGTGTGGGGTTTCAAACTATCAAACATAGATTTCATTTGTGCAGTTGGGCGATGTGTAAAATTTATCGACCCAATCAATGTCCTTCAAATAGGTGTACATAAACAAACCGTCCGGTTTGTAAATGAATATTTTATTTTATTCACTTCCACGTTAAAAATTATATTTTGAACGATAAAAACATTTTATTTCAACATATGAATTTTATTCAGTTCATTCCTTAAATAAAATGATATTTTTATTTTTCTAACATATTTTAGCAAATTTCGGCGGCATAACGGCACGATACTAGAAACGGGACGAGGCCTAGCCTTATCCCCGGTCTAGTGAAGGCCCACGCCATTAACACATCAATCATATCAATTTTATTCCACCAAACAATTCAAATCAACCCAAACAATCTAACTAACAACACAGCCAAACAAACAAGTCCATGGTCTGTGGACGATTGTGTCGGGTGCTACTAAGCACCGTCTGCATCCTAGTATATATATATATGTAACTAGAGAAGAAATTGAAAGGTGAGAAGTTCTCACCGATAGCTATCCAACCCTCTTGACTCTTCTTTGATATAAATCTTCTTCGTTCTCGCCTTTTTGTTACCTTCGTTGTCCGCTTTCACTACCTATGTAAAAATCGAATTTTTACTTCGCTATTCCATATATAAAAATCATATTTTTATTTCGAAGTTCAATATATAATAATCATATTTTTATTTCGAAGTTCAATATATAAAAATCCTATTTTTATTTCGAAGTTCACTATATAAAAATCCTATTTTTATTTCGAAGTTCAACATATAAAAATCCTATTTTTATTTCGAAGTTCAATATATAAAAATCATATTTTTATTTCGAAGTTCAACATATAAAAATCCTATTTTTATTTCGAAGTTCAACATATAAAAATCCTATTTTTATTTCGAAGTTCAATATATAAAAATCATAATTTTATTTCGAAGTTCAACATATAAAAATCCTATTTTTATTTCGAAGTTCAACATATAAAAATCCTATTTTTATTTCGCTTCGATGTAAAAATCTTTTCCTTTTTGAAGTTCAAAACCTTTTTCTTTTTGAAGTTCAAACCCTTTTTCTTAAATCAGAATTAAATCTTTTTCTAAAATCAGAATTAAATCTTTTTCTAATCAGTTTCTTTTTAAAATCGAAATCAGTTTTAAATCTTTTAAAATCGAAATCAGTTTTAAATTCTAAAATCGAAATTAGTTTTAAATCTTAAAAATCAAAATCATATTTTTAAAACTGAAAATAAAGCAATGCTAATTTTATTTGAAAAACAATTCTAATCTCATTTTAAAACAATGGTAATTTTATTTTTATCACTACCATTTTTAAATTTAAGTTAATTACACTGAATAAATTAAAATAAATAACCGAATAAAATATAATTAAAACTTACAGTTGTTTGGAGGAGGGGGTTTGCAGCGGCTTCTGGCGGAGATGGGGGAGAGACCGACGACGGCTGGTGGTCCTCCGGTGAGGCGGCGTCGTCTTCAGCATCGCGAGGCTAGGGGGGTTCGGGCGTCGCTCGTGAGGAGGGGCATCGGCGGGGGAGTTCGTCGGCTGTGGCATCGATCTGGGGAGGGAGGCGGCGGCTCGAGATCGGGGTTAGGGCAGAGGCGCGTGTTTTTTTCCTTCTTCTCTTTTTTTTTCTTTTTTTTTCTTATCTTCTGTTTGAATCGGGGGGGGGGGGGCCTGGGAGGAGATAAGGGAAGGGAATATTTTTTTTATTTAATTAATTTAATTTCTCCCTCCTAAGTTGACTTTTCATACGCTCTCGAAATCGAACCCACCGCCTGTCGTCCATAGCGTTTTACGCCCATTCCGAATCCAATGGGATATGTATCGCAAGCTGGTTCGATTGTTTTGAACAGTTTCCGTTGAATTTTCATTTAAATCATTATATTGAATTTTAAACGTACATTTCAAATTACCGGGGCCACATACTAACCAGAAAAATTTCAGAAAAATATTTTCTAGCTTCGTATTGACGATATAGTCCTAACAAAACAAGTTTCGTCGAATTCCGAGACCGTTTGAAAAATGGCCAATTTCCAGTCGATTAAAATCAACTGAAAATGGTCAATCGCGTTTTCCTTTGCCACGCTCACATATTGATTCGGAAAATTATGAAATTTGAAACCTAGCAATAACTTAACATCACGGACCCAACAAAACTGGTTTCGTCGAAATCCGAGGTCGTTTGCAAAATGTCCATTTTTAAGGGCCTGAATTCCATAGCGACTATTCCGAATTTTCAACTGGACATATCTTTTGATTCCCGCTATGAAATTTCGATTATTCGGATTCGTTGGAAAGATACTATCAATTAGATCCTATGATTTTGGGTTTCACTAAAATCTGGATTGTTTTGCACCCGGTACATTCAATTGAAGTTTGAAATCGAATTATCGTACTACCGCGCCATTTTCAATTCTATTTATAATTATATATAAATATTTATATTCTAACGACGACGCGTATAATATATACGTTCTAATATATTCAAAATAAATTTCTCGTCGATATTAATTAAAATTATTCATTTTAAATAATCAAAATTCGCTAAAATTGCCAAAATAAAAATTTTAAACTGGCCCAGATTTTCGGGTTATTACACCTCGGTTAATTACATGTAGGATTTTATTAGGCATATTAAACTCTTGTCCTACCTGCTGTAATATTTTAAGGCAACTTTGCTATTTAGATTAGTCATCTAGGATTTGGCAAAATAACTATGTAAATAAACATGTTCGTATTTTACCCTGTTCGTCTTCTTTGATTCAACTGCCCTCTGCTTGGGTCCTCGAGCTTCCCAGTATTATATTTTATTTTACTTATTTTTAACAGTCCAACTACTCACGTCCCTCTCCCATGCCGACAGAACCGAACAACTAATCTCCCCATGCCGTTGCCACCCTGAAACCGATCTCTTGCATGAGCTCCCACCTCCGACCGCCTGCATAACTCTGTTGTTTTCGACATGCTGCGCCTCCTACGACGCAGTACGGCCCGCTTCCCTTGCTTCGGTCTTCTTGTTGACGTCGTTCGTAAATATAAATGGGTTCAAGGGCTTGTGTTTCTCTTGTAATGACACAGGCGTTGGTAGAAAAAAAGCCATGCATGACAGAGAGAGGTTTTGGTCCGCAGTTTCATTTGGTGAGGAGAAAATGTTTGGTTTTCATCGTTGTGGATTCAGAATGGAAGGCTCATGTATTTATACGGAAGAAAATGTGGTGTCCACGACTAATATATATATATATATATATATATATATATATAAACATAGGTCCTTGCTATTTGTAATAGATTAGCATGGTACCAGTGATGTCGTTTTCAACTTTATATACTTTGTAACGGCCCGCAAATCCATAGTATCAAAGTTGACTACATACATCATACATCCAACCCAAATATCACGAAAATATGAATCATTTTTTTTAGAAGAAAAAGGTAGAAGAAGAATAGAAATAACAACACAGAATCTCACATCGCAGCGGAACAAAATATATTATATCATAACTTTTGAAATACAAAATTTTAACTGTATAACATATCATTATCAGAGTACAACTTACAACACAACGGAAATAACAATAACTAGATAACGTTGAAGCCTCCTGCTCCAAGCTCCTTTGGATAAATCTGTAAAATCTTAAACTACTTTACTGCCCATACAAATTTAGGCACCCAAGGGTTTAGGTAAAACAAAACAAAATAAACTCTGGGTCAGTCATGGAACTGGTATGAGTAAACAATTTGAAACAGTTTCAGAAATTAAATGATATATCATAAGACCATTCCGTATAACACAGAACGAGTTTTTCCCTTATAAGAATCCAAACACTTGATTTAACTTTCAAATTCCCTTTGAAAGGAATGATAATCTTTATATCAAAACTCTTTTGATATTATGATAATGGCTAAATCAAATAAATAACAATCTAGTGGAACGTTTGCATCTCACGTTCCACATATATAATATACAATCAAAACCGCAAGCACTTATTGGGTAATGAAATTCCAACTATGACAAGGTATGGAACCACCTGCCGCTGGTGTACCTGTAACGACCCGCATTTTTCAGCAATATAATTAATTTATTTAACTATTGAAATAGTGAATTAGAGAATTTAAATGGTCGGATAATTAAATAATATTGAATATTTAATTAAAATAAATAATAGAATAACATATTTAATTTTGAAAAAAAATCAGAAATAGTGAATTGACATTTTAATGTGAACTGGGCGATTTAAAATATTTAATCCAGCTTAGAATTTGAATTAGAATAATGAATATATTATAATAACGACAGTTTGAATGTATAATTATATTTAATTAAATTCGAGCTCGAAATGGCGCTGTAGTTCGTAATTTGGCGATTTGAACTTTAAATGAATATACAGAAGCCGGTTTAAGTCGGATTTCTGTGAAATAAGAAACCTTCAGAGATGGTGGAGTAGATTTTTCTAGTGGAAGAGAAAAATCGAGATTTCGTCGTGTAGATTTTGATTTAAGTCCAAATTAAATTTTAGAAAAGTCGCTATGCAATTCCTTTATAACTGGCAATGCTTTATTTATGTTAAAAAAGCATTTTCAATATAAATTAAATATCGTTATAATCTGAAATTCTGGAATATCGAGCATAAACTTTGATATGATTATTCTGGAGCTGTATGATATCGTACGTGAATATATACGATAATATTAATTTATTAATATTTTATTTAATTGTTTTTAAAAATATTTATATATTTAAAAGGATTATTTAGAGCGTTAAAAATAGCTAGTTTTGCAAACGACCTCAGAATTCGACGAAACTAATTTTGTTGGAACTACAATGTTAAACTATTATTAGATTTCAGTTTTCGTGATTTTTAGAGTTACTGTGTGGCCGTACGGATTTTTAGAGTGAAAAACAGTCAGTATTTCGATGTTTAAAAATACGCTGTGTGAGCAAACGGAGTCGGAATTCGACGAAACCAGTTTCGTTCGGTCCGTAATGTCAAACTCTAGTGGCATGTCAAACTCTAGTGGCATGTCAAGTTTTGTGATTTTTGGGTATCGTGTGTGATTGTAGGAATTTTAGAGGACGAGTAAGAACAGTAGTTGATTAAAAATAAAATCAAGTAATCAAAGTAAAAATATCCTAACTAATCTCTGATCATAAACAAGCCACACACCCTCATTTTTCTGCCACACACTCCAAGATATAAATGCAGGCAAATCCCATTTTTTCTCCAAAAGAAAAACGCAGCAATGGAAATTCAAATAGAAAATCAAATCAATTCAAAACAAATGCTAAAAATTCCAAACTTCATATGTTTGAGATCCACATTCGATGCCCTTCAGTGTGATATAGGTTTGGATGGGTTCGGTGGAATTTGTGAATGCTAGAATATTATATAGTGTGTGTTCTTGTGTTTAGGGTTGTAGTTTGTGGCGAATAGGAAGATCAATGCAAGTTTCTAATATCGGATTCGAGTTTGTTGTGGAGTTTAACACCTCTTGTGGATTTTTGGGGTGTTTCCGTGCAATTTGATGTCGATACCTGTAGAGGGGAGATGCGGGTTCACCGAGAACCGCGATGAAGGGAGGTGCGTGCGAGTTAGATGTTGTGGTGAGGGAGATGATGAGATTTTGCAGAGAAGAAGTTTGGTGTTTGTTTCATGTGGTTCGGTTGAGAGATGGTGGTGAACAAGGTCGATGAAGTTCTGAAAATGGTATGCGTGGCTTATCCTGGAGCTCGCGTTGTGTTTGGGGAAGAAGGCTAGAGAGGAGCGGGCCTAGGATTAGAAAGGGGTAATGGGCTTTATTTAAAGAGTGAGCCCATTTATATTTTAGAAAATAAGTTTATTTTAGTTTAAATATTTGAATTAACTTGTTAATGTTATAACTTTAACACACGATATCAGAATTTCACGAAATAAGATCCGTTAGGATCGTATGGACGGTGGCTACGCCATGGAACTGACTGGAAGTCCATTAGAGCTCGTTACAATTTATGGAAAAATAAATTGTCCGTCTGAATCAAGCGATGGTTATCGTTATTAACGATGATCGTCCAACGTGAGTAAAACTCACTAACTCTAAACAGTTATATTTTTATAACGTGTTTTTAGAACTGTTAATCATCTTTTGATTTCTATGTGTTAACTGTTTGGTTGAATTGCTTGTGTACTAGTTGAAATTATAGATAACGATATACATATAAATCATTAATCGAATATTGATTCTGTTAATCAGAATATTTTATACTCGTGCTGTTTAACATTTGTGATGCAGGGAAACAGGTCGGAGGAATCCAACTGGATTCCCCAACATTTATTTTATTGTTTTTCATATTTTGTGATATATGATGTGATATATATAATCGGTTGTCGATTATGTGTGTTGGAACGGTATTGGCCATCATGATTTGATATGGTAAATACCAAAATACTGGAATGTTAACAAGGGAATTTTCAAAATGAATATTGAAAACAAATTATTTATAAAATCCAAGGATTTTATAAAAGAGAAAATATTTATAAAATCAATGAAGATTTTATAAAAGGAATTTATTTATAAATGGAATATTTATAAATAGGAAATCTTTTTAAGTGGGATTATAAATAAAGGAAAATCTTTATAAAATGGAATATTTATAAAGGGAAATATTTATAAACTCATAAGATTTTAGAAATGAGATATTTATTTGTTAAATAAATAGGATAAATATTAAATGAGTTATTTGTTAGTTAAATAAATAGGATAATCAAAATATAAAGGGATATATTTGTAAAACAAATGCAAAGGAATTTTTTTGGTAAAACAAATGTAAAGGAAAACATTTGTAAAACATTTGCAATTGGAACTAGAAAGAGAAAATATTTGTAAAACATTTACAAATAGATTAAATGGAAATATTTATTTATATGAAATAAATAGTATGTTATAAATGAGATATTTACTTAGAAAATAAATAAAAGGATGAAAAGGAATTATTTATTGGTTAAATAAATAAAATTGAAAGGAAATATTTATTTGTTAAATAAATAGGAAAGATAAAAGAAATATTTATTTGTTAAATAAATAGAAAAGATAAAAGAAATATTTATTAGTTAAATAAATATAATTGAAAAGGGAATAGTTATTTGTTGAGTAAACAAATAAAAAAGGAATAATTCAAAGGAGATAATCCAAAGGAATTGTAATGACCTGGATTCTTATGGGTTAATTTTAAATATTTAATACGGATTTACATATCGAGTTGATAATTAAATGAATATTTATATTAAGTTATCAGTTTAATAACCAATTTCGATTTAATATCAAATATATTAAATCATCGTAATGCGAAAATATTATTCAGTTCGAGATTTAAAACTGAATTAAATACAGTTCTGACTTCCGTTTGAATTCGAATAATAATATTAATTTATTATCGCAGAAATTATTGTTTTAAAATTTGATTTATATCAATTTAAATAAATATATTCCATAGACGATCAATTCAGACTTCGTGACCTATCCTAGTGCGTCCGGAATAGGGGTATTACCCTAGAATTGACAGTTGTTGGGTCCAGTAAGGAGTTCGGAATCAACATGATTATTTAAATTAAAGGATACCGGTTTGAATAAATTAAAAATAAAATATACGTTCCTTATTTTGTGGACAGAAGACAAACAACAAGTGGAACTAAAAAAGAGCGTGCTGTTCAAATTAGAATCCGCAAGAACAAAAAGGGATCATGGCCTTTTTCCTTCCTCTCAAATTCATGAATCCTCCCATATAAATTGCAAAGGCCCTCACAAATTCCTGTAATCAATTCAAGCCTCTAAACCTAGAAATAATGGCTGCCGCCTTTGAACCAAAAACCGATGACCAGATGCAAATCGAAAAAGGGGAAAAGGGCGACATCGGACTTAGGCAAATAGCAAGGAGGGGATTCCAACATTCAGTTGGGGTGCAGATACATATGGAGGGAGAATCGTTCAACGATTTATCGATCGGGAATATCGAATCTGCTGTAGAAGATCGTCGTGACCTATATGGTGTTCGTGAGCAAGGCCACACCATTGCTGGACTGTGTACGATCGATGTAGATTTCAGGGGAGGAGTTCGGATCTGGCTATGTGGGTGATTTGGGGTAGGCGCAGCAGTACAGTAGAAAGTGGGAGCGGGATAATGTGGTTGGAGAAAGCCTATGCGATGGGAGTTGACTGATGTTTTTACACCGTGGTTTTATTCGATTTTTACAAGAAGGAAGTCACTTTTTTTTGGGTGAATGATGGATGCGTGAGACAGTAGGAGGATTGGAGAGAGTTGCCTGATTTTTTATGGTGTAAGGTGATGATGAGCTGTTGAATGATGAACTAGAGTCCTAGTAAAGTGATGATGGGCCGAGGATAGGTTGAAGTTGATGGTACAAGAATAGCTGATGGCAGTGTAAGAAATAGAAAAATAAATGGTAATTAAGGTAAATTATTTTATTTAAATAATTTTAATTAACAAGTTAATATATATTTGAATTATATCAAAGTCATAATATATTAAATGTATACCATATTTTGTAGAACGAAATCGATCGAGTTGATCACAACTTCGGGATACATAATTTGGGATTTGAGAATTTAAATCAGAATGGATCGAAATAAAAATCTTGTAAGTAAACCTCACTCACCTTCAATTTAGAATTTATTATTATCAGTTAAAAATAATTGTTTGTTGAGTGTTTGGTTGCATTTAAATATTCATGTGGCTGCTTAAAAATATATTAGTTATTTAGGATTTACTATTATATATATTGGGTTGATGATTGGTTGGATTCCCGCAGTCTCATTAGCGGATGCCCGCGGTTTCATTAGCGGATGACTACCCTATACGCCTCATGCTATGATAGTGGATGACCTTCTATACCGCGATATTCTACCACGAAGCAGAATGGGTATTATTTATGTGCTAACGTTTGTGGATGCAGGAAAAACAGGTTGGAGGAATCCAACTGGATTCCTCAAAAATATATTATCTGTTTGTTATTTGTTTGCATATATACTATCATATATGATGTGTTAGAAAATCTAAAATAAATATTTGGTTGTTTGGTGTTCAAATATCACTTGAATTGAATATTGATTTATAAAAATATCGAAAAAGGATATTTGAGATTTAAAAGAGAAATTCTATTTTTTCTAAAATAGAACTGAATTTTTAAATAGATTTGAAATATTACCTTGTTTTAAAAAGAAATAAAACAAGTAGTTCTTTTATAAACAAAGTTTATAAATGAAGTGAAAAAAATTATCATTGGATAATTCAGAAATAAAAATACAAGTGTGAAATTGAAAAGGGAAATCTATTTTTCCAAAAGTAGAAATATCGATTTCAAAAGGAATTGAAATTGAGACTTGTTTAAAGAATGAATAAAGAAAGTTTGAAATAGAATTTGAATAAAGAAAAATTGAAATAGAATTTGAATATAGAAATTCAAAAAGAAATTTAATATAGAAATTCAAATAGAGTTATAATATAGAAATTCAAATGGAATTCAAATGTAGAATTTGAATATCGAAAGTGAAGTAGAATTTGAATATCGAAAGTGAAGTAGAATTTGAATATCGAAAGTGAAGTAGAATTCGAATATCGAAGTTTGAAATAGAATTTGAATATAGAAATTCAAATGAGATTTGAATAAAGAAGATTTAAATAATGGAAAATTGAATAGAGAACTCATATAGAGTTAAAATGGAAAATTGAATATAGAATTCATATAGATTTAAATAATGGAAAATTGAATAAAGAGTTCTAGAGTTAAAATGGAAAATTTAATAGAGAATTCATATAGAGTTAAAATGGAAAATTTAATATAGAATTTAAATAGAGTTGAAATGGAAAATTGAATATAGAATTCAAATAGAATTGAATTGGAATTTGAATATAGAAGTCATAAGGAAACGAGTTTTAAAAATAGAATTAGATTTGGTTCATGAGTAGATAAAAATATATTTGAACATATCATGTTCAAAGCGAAATTGGCAAAAGAGTTAATTAATGAACTAATTAATGAATCGAGATAAAACGATTGAGTTGAGTTGAAATGAATTAGAAATGTATGGATATACATTCAACGGGTTTGGAATGAAGTATAGAAGTGAAATTAATAGAGTGCCCGACAAAAAGGTACATATTTAATTCATATATGAGATTTTATGCGCCGTATCGGCAAGCCGCTTGGCTTTTTCTTTTTATTTTGGATTGGTGAGGGCCATGGGAGGCTATTTGAAATATCCCAATGCTCCCGGTACAAAGGAGGTTATGTCGATTTTTTTTGGGAATTTAAGGAGTTAGAATATTTTTAAGAAAATCTGATAACTAGAATCTATATATCAATATATATAGAAGTCGATAAGAAAACGAACATAAAAATAGAATAGTATATTCAAAAAGGAAGTCTAGAATAAAATATCGTAAGAATAGAAAGAGAAAGCGTATACGTGTTTAAAAGTGAATAAGTAGTTGTATGGTATTGATTATTCGAGTAAGTAGTCATATCTGTTTTGACGTTATAAATGTTATTCAGTCAAGGTCTGAGAGGTAGTTATACCCTAACTTGATTGATTTCATTATTAACAAATAAATAGTAAGATTTTAGGCTCGAAGATCAATGTTGGATAAGAGTTAGTTGAATTTAGTATTTGGGTTGTCGTAACGATGTTTTACACAACATCCGTTTTAACCCAAATAAGTGTAAACTTGGAAAAAGAATAATAGAATATTTCCTAAGTATAGAAATAAACGAGATCGGAAAAGAGATAAGTAATTGGAATATTTTCCAATTATAAATAGGATATATTTTCTAAAGTTAGAAAATAAAGGAAGGCGATATTCGGAAATGTTTTCCAAATAACATAAAAGGCCAATATGGTTATTGAGAATATTTGGTTAACAAATATTGATAAAGAAATAGAGAAGTGATTTAATTAATGGAATATTAATTAAGGGCTCAGTGATTGTTTGATAATTGGATGAACACGTGTTTTCTTCAATAGTTAAAACATCGACTATCGAAACACTTGTTTTTATTCGATAGTTAAATCACAGACTATCGAAGTTTTTGACCATCGTTGTCAATATGGAGAGACCCGTTGGATTATTACCCAAAGAACCACTCTGTATTGGCATAAGCATTGCGAATCATATATGCCAAAGAAAATTGAAGATGGAGTAAAGTGCAAGAGTTATTGTATAAATCTTAGATAACAGTGCCTAAGATGGATATACTGAATAGTGCCTTCGGTTCATCCTGTTCCTGGATGACTTGTATGGATGAATGTTTGACAGAGTATATCCAGGAAGGTCACGTACATTGGTTTCTTCAACCGTACTAAGAGTGGAAGCGGAGAAGGAAACTTCTTTAGCTAACACGTAATGTATTGTTGTAGACGTCAATTAGTGATTTTCGATGGATCTGACAATGTGGCATTCGAAGTGAATCTGATGTGATGAGAAATCGTAGCCTCTGGCCTCATCAACCGGTAAATGACAGAAATCGGGCAGGCAGCATGGCTATGTAGGTCGCACCTATTAGGGTGTATAATCACATGATCTAGAGTTTCATCTAATTCCTTATTATATTCGATGTTGTCCCATTCGGGAAACGGTTGTTGATCCTAACCATTGGTGATATACATTCGATACACTCAAACGAAATGAGTGGTCAGTCATGGTTGGCTGAGTTGCAAGATGTTCTTGTTGAATTCGGTGTATGCTCCTCTAGGGATATACCAGCGGAAGGTGGTTCCATACCTTGTCATAGTTGGAAATCCATTACCCAATACGTGCTTGCGGTTTATGATCGTATATTATATATGTGGAATGTGAGATGCAAACGTTCCACTAGATTGTTATTTACTTGATTTAGACATTATTATAATATCAAAAGAGTTTTCATATAAAGATTATTATTCCTTTCTAAAGGATTTTTAAAGATAAGTCAAGTGTTTGGATTCTCATAAGGGAAAAACCCGTTCCATGTTATACGGCGTGGTCTTATGAGATATCATTTAGTTTTTCTGAAACTGTTTAAACTGTTTACTCATACCAGTCCATGTTGCGTGCTTGGTGCATGTGTCGCATGATAAGGGGTTCTCGCTTTTCGTTAGGTGGCGAACGGGAGACTCTTACCCCTACATGTCCCTAAAATGAGGGTTGGTTGTGAAGTCGAAAGGCTGGCCGTAAAGTATGGACTGGAGTACCAATGTAAGCCACAGTGGGGTATTACCTTGCTGCTTTGGGGAAGAGAGGATGGTTGCAAAGCCTACTTGAATTTCCGAGACATTGCAGTTGGTATCAGAGCTTAGGTTGAGCGAATACCTAGGCTTGTTGGAATGTGCTCATTAGAGATAGGATCAGTAATATCCTAGAGTGAGTTGAGGGTAAATATATACGAGAGAGCGTATTTGTTAATTGATTTAAAAACTGTTTTATATCGTGTTGACTAGTCTGTTGAGTGGATTATGAATTCTGATCGAATCGTGGGACGCCATGATGTCGATAGGAGTTTATAAACACTTGAACAGAAGATTGGACATGATATTGTTTTAAATAGTTGAGTTGATTGTTAGGATTATAATCGAAATAGATTATAAAAACAGAAATAGTTATATATACAACCAATGGAATTTGTATATGAAATCGAATATATACAAATGTGATAAATTGAAATTGAATTCCAACCAGTTTTCAGAATTTGAAATCCTAGGAAGTTGGAAAATATTTTCCGAATTTTATTAAAATAATATAGCTTTATTTTGGAAGGATTTTTGAATAAAAATCATTTGAATGGATTTTGAATATGATAGAGCACTGAACTCACTTCAGTGGCTAGGAAATAATTCTGATGATGGTCGCAACATCATCAGTGTTCATTTTCGAGTTTCTAAGTGATGAATTGCTGCCTTAGAAAAGTTTTTGATGGAAATTTGTTTGAAAAGAAAACAAGTTGTTTGAAACTTCAAATGTTTTGAATTTGATATGGATATAAATATATGTATATATTTATATTACTTCAAAGGAGTTTTGAAATAAAACCCTGGGAATATGAATGATTGAAATTAAATTTAACTTAAGTAGGTTAAATGGATCGAAATGAATAAATTGAGTAAAATCAATGTGAATGAAATATGAGTTGGGTGTGAATAAAGGAAAAACCAAAAGAGTTAAAAAGAAAATATATTTGTAAAACAAATATAAAGGAAATATATTTGTAAAACGAATACAAAGAATTATGTGCAAACAAATAGAAGGAGAAATATTTGTAAAAACATTTACAAATAGAATTTAAAAGGAAATATTTGTAAAACGTTTACAAATAGATTAAATGGAAATATTTATTTATAGAAAATAAATAGATTGTTATAAATGAGATATTTATTTGTTAAATAAATAGAATTTAATCAAAGGAATATTTAGAAGATGAATAGAAAATGGAAATCTGTTTTTAACAGATAAATAGAAAAGATTAATTTATAAATAACACTTTATAAATTAGATTAAGTATTTATCATTCAATAAATGGAATATATAAGTCTAAACTTATATAGAGAAGAGATATTGGTTTTCAACACCGATAGTTTTAAATAGAAGGGGTACACAACACTTGTATAAGTGAAGTAACATTATTAAAGAGAACATTTATAAAGTGAAGAACTGTTACAAAAAGTAAATCTTTATAAATGAATAAACGTTATCCAATAGGAGTTATTCGAATAGGAGAAGTCGATTAGAGTTAGGAATAATCGATTAGAGTTAGAATAGATCGATTAGAGTAAGAATTAACCAGTTAGAGTTAATCAGTTAGGGTTCATCCGTAGATTTAATTGAATATTAGTTATTCAATTAGAATTTATCGAATATTTGTTATCCAAATTTAGAGTTAACCAGATAGAGTTTATTGAACATAGTTAATCGAATTAGGATTTAATTGAATGATAGTTATTCAATTAAAGTTGATCGAATATAGTTATAGAGATAGAGTTAGTCAAACATAGTTACTCAGGATAAGTTGCCATTTCGTACGACTGCTAGCGTAATTCGCAGGGCTGCAGATAGCTTATGGCGCTCGGATGTTTCCTGAGGGAATCAGGCGTAACCATTGTGATCGCTGCGATCTAGAGTCAAGCGAAAGGAGTTAATCGAATATAGTTTATTCGAATAGAGTTAAAGGAGTTATCGAATATAGTTTATTCGGAAGGAGTTAAGTGAAAAGAGCTAATCAAATAGAGTTAATTGATAAGTTTAAATTGAATAGAGTAAATCGAATATAGTTTATTTGAAGAAAGTTTTTCGAATCTAGTTATTCGAAAGAGAGATTATCGAATATAGTTATTCGAAGGGAAGAGTTATCGAATAGGGATATATTAGAAAGAGAGTTACGTAAGGAAGTTGGAAATGTTGAGTATCAACATAAATAAGTTTTGAAAAGATAATGGGATTGTAGCACTCTTTCTACCGTAACAATTTCGAGGACGAAATTATTTTAAGTGGGGAAGATTGTAATGACCCGGATTCTTATGGGTTAATTTTAAATATTTAATACGGATTTACATATCGAGTTAATAATTAAATGAATATTTATATTAAGTTATCAGTTTAATAACCAATTTAGATTTAATATCGAATATATTAAATCATCGTAATGCGAAAATATAATTCAGTTCGAGATTTAAAACTGAATTAAATACAGTTCAGACTTCTGTTTGAATTCGAATAATAATATTAATTTATTATCGTAGAATTTATTGTTTTAAATTTGATTTATATCAATTTAAATAAATATCTTCCACAGACGATCAAATCAGACTTCGTGACCTATTCCAGTGTGTCCGGAATAGGGGTATTACCCTAGGGTTGACAGTCGTTGGGTCCAGTAAGGAGTTCAGAATCAACCTGATAATTTAAATTAAAGGATACCGGTTTGAATAAATTAAAAATAAAATATACGTTCCTTATTTTGTGGACAGAAGAGAAACAACAAGTGGAACTAAAAAAGAGCATGTTGTTCAAATTAGAATCCGCAAGAACAAAAAGGGATCGTGGCCTTTTTCCTTCCTCTCAAATTCATGAATCCTCCCCTATAAATCGCAAAGGCCCTCACAAATTCCTGTAATCAATTCAAGCCTCTAATCCTAAAAATAAAGGCCGTCGCCCTTTGAACCAAAAACAGAAGACCAGATGCAAATCGAAAAAGGGGGAAAAGGGCGACATCGGACTTAGGCAAATGGCAAGGAGGGGATTCCGACATTCGGTTGGGGTGCGGATACATATAGAGGGAGAATCGTTCAACGGTTTATCGATCGAGAATATTGAATCTGCTGTAGAAGATCGTTGTGACCTATATGGTGTTCGTGAGCAAGGCCACACCATTGCTGGACTGTGTACGATCGATGTAGATTTCAGGGGAGGAGTTCGGATCTGGCTATGTGGGTGATTTGGAGTAGGCGCAGCAGTACAGTAGAAAGTGGGAGCGGGATAATGTGGTTGGAGAAAGCCTATGCGATGGGAGTAGACTGATGTTTTTACACGGTGGTTTTATTCCATATTTACAAGAAGGAAGTTACGTTCTTTTTGGGTGAATGATGGATGCGTGAGACAGTATGAGGATTGGAGAGAGTTGCCTGATTTTTTTATGGTGTAAGGTGATGATGAGCTGTTGAATGATGAACTAGAGTCCTAGTAAAGTGATGATGGGCCGAGGATGGGTTGAAGTTGATGGTACAAGAATAGCTGATGGTAGTGTAAGCAATAGAAAAATAAATGGTAATTAAGGTAAATTATTTTATTTAAATAATTTTAATTAACAAGTTAATATATATTTTAATTATATCAAAGTCATAATATATTAAATGTATACCAGATTTTGTAGAACGAAATCGGTCGAGTTGATCACAACTTCGGGATACATAATTTGGGATTTAAGAATTTAAATCAGAATGGATCGAAATAAAAATCTGGTGATTAAACCTCACTCACCTTCAATTTAGAATTTATTTTTATCAGTTAAAAATAGTTGTTTGTTGAGTGTTTGGTTGCATTTAAATATTCATGTGGCTGCTTAAAAATATATTAGTTATTTAGGATTTACTATTATATATATTGGGTTGATGATTGGTTGGATTCCCGCAGTCTCATTAGCGGATGCCCGCGGTTTCATTAGCGGATGATTACCCTATACGCCCCATGCTATGATAGTGGATGACCTTCTATACCGCGATATTCTGCCACAAAGAAGAATGGGTATTATTTATGTGCTAACGTCTGTGGATGCAGGAAAAACATGTTGGTGGAATCCAAATGGATTCCTCAAAAATATATTATCTGTTTGTTATTTGTTTGCATATATACTGTCATATATGATGTGTTAGAAAATCTGAAATAAATAATTGGTTGTTTTGTGTTCAAATATCACTAGAATTGAATATTGATTTATAAAAATATCAAAAAAGGATATTTGAGATTTAAAAGAGAAATTCTATTTTTTTCTAAAATAGAATTGAATTTTTAAATAGATTAGAAATATTAACTTGTTTTAAAAAGAAATAAAACAAGTAGTTCCTTTATAAAAGAAATTTATAAATAGTTCTTTTATAAACGAAGTTTATAAATGAAGTGAAAAGAATTATCATTGAATAATTCAGAAATAAAAATACAAGTGTGAAATTGAAAAGGGAAATCTATTTTTCCAAAAGTAGAAATATCGATTTCAAAAGGAATTGAAATCGAGACTTGTTTAAAGATTGAATAAAGAAAGTTTGAAATAGAATTTGAATAAAGAAAGTTTGAAATAGAATTTGAATATAGAAATTCAAATAGAAATTTAATACGGAAATTCAAATAGAGTTTTAATATAGAAATTCAAATGGAATTCAAATGTAGAATTTGAATATCGAAAGTGAAGTAGAATTTGAATATCGAAAGTGAAGTAGAATTTGAATATCGAAAGTGAAGTAGAATTTGAATATCGAAGTTTGAAATAGAATTTGAATATAGAATTTGAATATAGAAATTCAAATGAGATTTGAATAAAGAAGATTTAAATAATGGAAAATTGAATAGAGAAATCATATAGAGTTTAAATGTAAAATTGAATATAGAATTCATATAGATTTAAATAATGGAAAATTGAATAGAGAATTCATATAGAGTTAAAATGGAAAATTGAATAGATAATTCAAATAGAGTTAAAATGGAAAATTTAATATAGAATTTAAATAGAGTTGAAATGGAAAATTGAATATAGAATTCAAATAGAATTGAATTGGAATTTGAATATAGAAGTCGATAAGGAAACGAGTTTTAAAAATAGAATTAGATTTGGTTCATGAGTAGATAAAAATATATTTGAACATATCATGTTCAAAGTGAAATTGGCAAAGGAGTTAATTAACGAACTAATTAACGAATCGAGATAAAACGATTGAGTTGAGTTGAAACGAATTAGAAATGTATGGATATACATTCAACAGGTTTGGAATGAAGTATAGAAGTGAAATAAATAGAGTGCCCGACTAAAAGGTACGTATTTAATTCATATATGAGATTTTATGTGCCGTATCGGCAAGCCACTTGGCTTTTTGTTTTTCTTTTGGATTGGTGAGGGCTATGGGAGGCTATTTGAAATATCCCGATGCTCCCGGTACAAAGGAGGTTATGGCGAATTTTTCCGAGAATTTAAAGAGTTAGAATATTTTTTAGAAAATCTGCTAACTAGAATCTATATATCAATATATAGATAGAAGTCGATAATAAAACGAACTTAAAAGTAGAATAGTATAATCAAAAAGGAAGTATAGAATAAAATATTGTAAGAATAGAAAGAGAAAGCGTATACGTGTTTAAAAGTGAATAAGTAGTTGTATGGTATTGATTATTCGAGTAAGTAGTCATATCTGTTTTGACGTTATAAATGTTATTCAGTCAAGGGCTAAGAGGTAGTTATACCCCAACTTGATTGATTTCATTATTAACAAATAAATAGTAAGATTTCAGGCTCGAAGATCAATGTTGGATAAGAGTTAGTTGAATGTAGTAATTGGGTTGTCGTAATGATGTTTTACACAACATCCGTTTTAACCCAAATAAGTGTAAACTTGGAAATAGAATAATAGAATATTTCCTAAGTATAGAAATAAACGAGATTGGAAAAGAGATAAGTAATTGGAATATTTTCCAATTATAAATAGCATATATTTTCTAAAGTTAGAAAATAAAGGAAGGTAATATTCGGAAATGTTTTCCAAATAACGTAAAAGGCCAATATGGTTATTGAGAATAATTGGTTAACAAATATTGATAAAGAAATAGAGAAGTGATTTAATTAATGGAATATTAATTAAGGTCTCAGTGATTGTTTGATAATTGGATGAACACTTATTTTCTTCGATAGTTAAATCGTCGACTATCGAAACACTTGTTTTTATTCGATAGTTAAATCACAGACTATCAAAGTTTTTGACCATCGTTGTCAATATTTAGAGACCGGTTGGATTATTGTCCAAAGAACCACTCTGCATTGGCATAAGCGTTGCGAATCATATATGCCAAAGAAAATTGAAGATGGAGTAAAGTGCAAGGGCTGTTGTATAAATCTTAGATAACAGTGCCTAAGATGGATATACTGAATAGTGCCTTCGGTTCATCCTGTTCCTGTATGACTTGTATGGATAAATATCTAACAGAGTATTTCCAGAAAGGTCACGTACATTGGTTTCTTCAACCGTACCAAGAGTGGAAGCGGAGAAGGAAACTTCTTTAGCTAACACGTAATGTATTGTTGTAGACGTCAATTAGTGATTTTCAATGGATCTGACAATGTGGCATTCGAAGTGAATCTAATGTGATGAGAAATCGTAGCCTCTGGCCTCATCAACCAGTACATGACAGAAATCGGGCAGGCAACGTGGCTATGTAGGTCGCACCTATTAGGGTGTATAATCACCGATCTAGAGTTTCATTTACTTCTAAAAATCTATTGTCGATGTTGTCCCATTCGGGAAACGGTTGCTGATCCCAACCGTTGGTGATATACATTCGATACACTCAAGCGAAATGAGTGGTCAGTCATGTGTGGCCGGGTTGCAAGATGTTCTTGTTGAACCCAGTTATTCCTCTTTAGAGGTACACTAGCGAAAGGTGGTTCCATACCTTGTCATAGTTGGAAATCCATTACCCAATATGTACTTGCGGTTTATGATCGTATATTATATATGTGGAACGTGAGATGCAAACGTTCCACTAGATTGTTATTTACTTGATTTAGATATTATTATAATATCAAAAGAGTTTTGGTACAATGATTATTATTCCTTTCAAAAGGATTTTTAAAGAAAAGTCAAGTGTTTGTATTCTCATAAGGGAAAAACCCGTTCCGTGTTATACGGCGTGGACTTATGAGATATCATTTAGTTTTTCTGAAACTGTTTAAACTATTTACTCATACCAGTCCATGACTGACCCGGAGTTTATTTTGTTTTGTTCTACCTAAACTCTTGGGTGCCTAAATTTGTACGGGCAGTCAAGTAGTTCAGGATTTACAGATCTATCTAAAGGAGCTTGGAGCAGAAGGCTTCAGCGTTAGTTATATAGAGTTTTGTTCCGCTGTATTGTAAGTGTTGTACTCTGATAAATGTATGTTATACAGTTAAGATTTTGTATTTCAAAGATATGGTATATTATATTTTGTTCCGCTGCGATGTGAGATTTTGTGATATTGTTTCTGTTCTTCTTCTATCCTTTTCTTCTAAAAAAAATGTTTCGTATTTTCGTGATATTTGGGTTGGACGTATGATGTATATAGTCAACTCATATATTAAGGATTTGCGGGTCATTACAAGAATAATTCAAAGGAGATAATCCAAAGGAATAATTCAAAGGAGATAATCCAAAGGAATAATTCGAAGGAGATAATTCAAAAGGGATAATTCAAAGGAATAAATCAAAGGAGTTAATTCAAAAGAGTTAATCGAAATGAGTTAATCGAATATTAGTTATTCGATTAGAGTTAATCGAATAGTGTAAATGAGTTAGAGTTAACCAGTTAGGGTTAATCAATTAGGGTTGACCAGTTAGAGTTGATCAGTTAGAGTTGATCAGTTAGAGTTGACCAGTTAGAGTTGATCAGTTAGAGTTGACCAGTTAGAGTTGATCAGTTAGAGTTAGGGTTAACAAATAAAGTAATTAAATAGAGTTAATCGAATTAGAATAAATCGATTAGAGTTAGTCGAAAGGAGTTATCGAATATTAGTTATTCGAATCGAGTAAAAAGGAGTTATCAATTAGTTTGATCGAAAGGAGTTATCGATTAGTTTACATCGGAAGGAGTTAATCGAATTTAGTTATTCGAAAGGAGTTATCGATTAATTTAATCGAAAGGAGTTATCGATTAATTTAAATCGAAAGGAGTTAATCGAATTTAGTTATTCGAAAGGAGTTATCGATTAGTTGAATCGAAAGGAGTTATCGATTAGTTTAAATCGAAAGGAGTTAATCGAATTTAGTTATTCGAAAGGAGTTATCGATTAGTTTAACCGAAAGGAGTTAATCGAATTTAATTATTCGAAAAGGAGTTATTGAATATAGTATTCGAAAAGAGAGATTATCGAATATCGTTTATTCGAAAGAAAGAGTAATCGAATATTAGTTATTCGAAGTAATTAATCGAATATTAGTTATTCGAAGGGAGTTAATCATCGAATTCGATTATATCGAATTCAGGAATGTATTTATACTTTCTGGTGTTTAAATCAAGATTTATTTATTTATAAATCAGGTGTTTATTTATTTATTCACATTAAAGAACAAATGTTATAATGGAAGTAAGATATTTCGAAAGTAGGGATTATAACGTTATCGTTATAACCAATGCTTTCAATAAAGAAGTGGATTCGCAAGTAGAGTCCGTGAGACGACCCGAAATCCCGTTCAGACGGAAACAGGGTTATCTTTGGAATATAACACAGAAACAGATAATAGCAGAACAAAATTAAATAAATACACCAGATAATGAACAATAGAATATACTGGATAAAAGTAATCATCAGAGTTACACAGTATACAGGATCTTACTTAGTACAATTACAGTTCAGCTATACATAAATGTCTACAGCGGAAATAAACAAAATATGTACAATAGGAGCTGAACATCATAAAAAGAAATAAATGATAGAATCCATCTTCAGCTCCAGCTATCCAGAAAGAACCAACTAAACCTGAATACAAGGCTGCCCGTGTAGAAAAAGGGGCACTCGAGTTTGAAAGTGAAACAAACTACGAGTCAGTCATGGGACTGGTATGAGAAATCTACTCAACACATATATAATTGGCCAATCACAGGACCATGCCACTTTCGTGGAACGGGTTTTATCCATTGGATTGCCAGTGCTTTAAAACAAATCTTTCTTTTAAACATCGCTATGCTTTTTATAAAAATGAAGCCGTTATAAGACTCAGTTCCCATCACACAATGCAACGCAAACCGGAGGATAGAGTTTTTACCTTATAACAGCCAAATATGCTTGATACGAATAAAACAAAGGCATTTGATATTATTGCTAGTGTTTATATGTTTTGAATAACAATTTCAAATCATAACTATCAATCATAGACGGCATTAATGCCCCATACCACTATGTCGCCATATATAGGTATACAATCAAAACCGCACGGTGTCGTATTTGGAAATTGGATTTCCATCATGAACCAAGGCAAAAGATAGTCCTTACCGAATTCGAGACGCTCTAGCCCACCCCTCAGGATCAGAGCTCGAGTGACCCTTGGATCGTCAGGGCCGGTCCACCGATGTGGATTAAAATTCCGGAACACTGCGTTTCCCCGCCCTTTGGGGCGTAAACGAGCCAACGAATGACTCCATCGGACCCGGATCGTCCGATCAAACCGAGGCGCCTCGCAACAGCAACAACCACATAGGTGAAAAGTATGTAAATGTCAGGGCTGGTAGGTCACTGACACCACCCTAGCTAGAAAGAAACGCATGCCCTCCCTGAGGTCCTTCTCCCGTTTTAGGTTCATACCGGGGTGTGAGGCTCGCGAATTCACGTTATACACAAAGCTACGCCACACAGGCGGTGCTTTGATCATCACCACAAGACTTTGCTTTTCAACAGAAGCCCTGATCACTGCATCTTAGCATGCCACACAGGCAGTTCATGCCATGCGACTAATGTCCATCGATATACAACCTCTGAGCTCGTGCGTCCCAGAGAAGGGCGTTAAGCAAAAGAATAAATTCTCCGCCGCCAAACAGATGTATATTTAACAGAAATCAATCAACACAGAATAAACTCCAATGTCAGACACACAGTCCATTTACAAGTCCGTTCTGGGTCTGAACGAAAATAGAGGCACTAAATACCTCGCAAACCCATCGATCACCACGTACGTCTGGACGATCACCACTCATTATCCATATTTCGGGATGCCTCCCAACCAGGACCTCGGTTACCATCCAAACGAGGTGAAGATCTCCGGTCTTCGACCACCGTCTTCATCTTCGACTTTCAATCGTCGGTCGATTATTTGAAATGAGAATTAACTCGGCCTTTTCAAATAATTCAAGTATATTTAGAATTTCAAATCAATTTATTTCAATGGTTAAATTATCCGACAACACAAATATTGTTCTTTAATGTAATTTTCACACCAAACACATTCAACCATCAAAAGCCACATAAATCGAACAAATTCAGTTTATTTCTATTCCATATCGCTTATGATATTTTATAACTATTTATCGCTATTTTTATTTATTTTAAAATAGCTATTTTATTCAAAACAACGCTTCGGGCCATAAAGCGGCCGTGGCGCTGTTTTTCTTCAGATTTGATTTACACATATCTGAAAATCTAACCATTGGATCTTCACAAAATTTACATCATTAGAAAGGTCTTTTCAAAACGAATCCAACGGTTCCAGTTTCGGGAAAATCCGACGGTCGGATCTCCCGGTACAATCGTTTGAATTTTCGATTTCAAAATACGAACTGCAACGTCGTTATTCGATTAAATATATAATTATATTTATATATATATATAAATATAATCGCTTCTGGCGCTGTTTTTCTTCAGATTTGAATTAAACATTCCAGACAATCCAACCGTTGGATTTTTACAAAGTTGGTGTCGTTGGGAAGATATTTCCAAGGCGAACCCGACGGTTGCGGTTTCGGGAAAATCCAATGGTCGGATTCCCCGTACTAGTTGTTTGAAATCACGGTTTCAAAATGCGAACTGCACGGCCACGTTTCGTTTTAATTTTATTTATATTTATATAATTATATAAATATAGTTCATTCAATGATTTCAATATCGTTTTCACTTCAAATATTTCACTTACGCCTTAAATTTTTGGAAAATTTCGCCATAACCTCCCCTGCACCGGGAGCATCGGGAAATCGCAAATAGCTTTCCCGGTCCTTCTAATCTCTAAAAGAAAAAGAAAAGCCAAGCGGCTAGCCAACAGGCTCATAAAATCATCACCCAAACAAAACAGTAAATGTGTACCTATTTGTCGGGCACAAAATTTTATTCCTCTCCTCTAGCCCCTTTGCTATAACCTGTTCAATGGATATGCATGTACATATATATATACAGTTCTTAACATTTATCATTTTCTATTCAACTTCATATTTGATTTCTATATGGTTTAAAAACTCCATTTATCCTAATGTTACATACATAGGTGCAAATCATTTCATTAGCTAATTAATGAATTATTTCAACTCATATATGTCTATTTTGAACAAGTGGCTATTTTTAACACTTCACATTTCAACGATTTATGCATACAATAAAAATGTGATTTTTATTGTAAAACAATTCATTTCAAAACACTATTTTTCTATATAGTTCATATAGGTGACAAAAATAGGATTTTAATTATAAAACAATTTCTTTTAAAACGAGATTATTTTACACAGTTCATATAGTCGATAAAAGGTGATTTTTATTATCAAACAATTTATTTCAAAATATGAATACCATTCAACACATGAATTTCTAATCAACGAACGAATATCAATTCAACACATGAATGTTTTCTATAGTTTTCATACATAGATAAAAGGTGATTTTTATTATCAAACAATTTATTTCAAAATATGAATACCATTCAACACATGAATTTCTAATCAACGAATGAATATCAATTCAACACATGAATGTTTTCTATAGTTTTTATATATAGATAAAAGGTGATTTTTATTATCAAACAATTTATTTCAAAATATGAATACCATTCAACACATGAATTTCTAATCAACGAATGAATATCAATTCAACACATGAAGGTTTTCTATTCAATGAATAAATATAGTTTAAGCATATGAAAACAATTCAAAATTTCGGCAGCATAACGGCAGGGTAGTTTAAACTGGGACCGTCCCTAGTACGGCTCCTCGCTCTACCTTAAAACCTCGCGGTTTTTGACAATGGGGATCATGCATCTAGTTCGCACGCAGGCGGCATGTATATATTTATTTCATTTCCACAAACTAATCCTATGTGGTTTCAATCAAATATTTCTCAACCACAAATAGGTATTTTTCAACCACAATCAACCAATATCAATCACAAACAATCCCAAACAATCATTCGCTATCAATCAATTTCCACAACAATTTCAATCAATAAATATCGTCCATGGTTTGTGGACGAGGGGCGTATATATATATATTTATATATAGCAATTCACTTTTATTTCAACACACACATATATATATATATATATATATAGCTAGAAAAAGAAATGGAAGAGTGAGAAATTCTCACCAATAGCTATCCAATACCACGACTCTTCCTTTAGAGAAATCTTCGCCAATCTCGCCTTTTGTCGCTTTCGTTGCCCGTATTCTCTACATATGTAAAAATCGAATTTTTTACTATGTTATTCAATATATAAAAATTGAATTTTGACTTCGCTATTCAATATATAAAGATTATATTTTTAATATTCCTATGATGTAAAAATTATATTTTTATTACTTTAAAAATATAAAAATCATATCTTACTTCTTCTACTTAATAGAAATTCCGTCTTTTCTATTTTTAAAAATATGATCTTTTCTATCCAAGTTCAAATCCTTTTCTATTTAAAGTTCAACTCTTTTCCTATTTAAAGTTAAAGTTCAACTCTTTTTCTATTTAAAGTTCAAATCTTTTCCTATTTAAAGTTTAAATCTTTTCCTTTTTAAAATTCAAATCTTTTTCTTTTTCAAAATTAAATCATTTCAAAAACAGTTTTAAACTTTTCTAAAAATCAGAATTTAAACGCTTTTAAAAATCAGTTTTAAATGCTTTTAAAAATCAGTTTTAAATGCTTTTAAAAAAAATCAGTTTCAAATTCTTTTGAAAATCAGTTTCAAATTCTTTTGAAAATCAGTTTTTCAGAATTAAAATAAAAATAAAAATAAGATAAAATACTTACATTGATCTGCGAAGAAGGGGGGTGGTTTTTGCGTCAAGTGGCGGCGCTGGAGGTGTTGGAGGTGGGGTGGCCTTCAGTTCGTCGGCGGTGGGAGGTCGTCAGACTGGGGGGGCTCTCGAATCGGCGTCGCGGTGGCTTCGAGGGGGAGGTTTGGGCTCGTCACTGGCGGTTCGACGAACGAGGGGAGGGGGTGCGGTGATGGGCGGCGGTGACGAATCGGCGTCGCGATGGTCAACGTCGGGGCTAGGGTTTTTTTTCTGTTCGAAGTGGAGAGAGAAGAGGGAATGGGGGGGTTTATATAAAATATATATATTTAATTATTTAATTTTGCAAAAAGTTGACTTTTACATACGACCTCTAAACGAGGCCCACCGCCTGTCGTCCATCGCGTTTTACCCCCATTCCGGGCACAATGGGATATGTATCGCAAGCTGATTTGATTGTTACAATCAGTTTCCGTTGAAATCAACATATAACTCTATATGTTGAATACGAACACGCATTTCAATTTACTGGGGTCACATACTAACTAGAAAAATTCTCGAAAAATATTTTCTAGCTTCGTATAGACGATACGGTCCTAACAAAACTAGTTTCGTCAAATTTTGAGACCGTTTGAAAAATGACCATGTTCCAGTCGATTAAAATCAACTAAAACTGGTCAAACGCGTTTTCTTTTTCCACGCTCACATATTGATTCGAAAAATTATGAAATTTGAAACCTAGCAATAACATCACATCCCGGACCCAACAAAAGTCGTTTCGTCGAAATCCGAGGTCATTTGCAAAATGTCCATTTTTAAGGGCCTGAATTCCATAGTGACTATTCAGAATTTTCAACTGGACATATCTTTTGATTCCCACTATCAAATTTCGATTGGTCAGATTCGTTGGAAAGATACCATCAATTAGATCCTAATCTTTTTGGTTTCACTAAAATCCGGATTGTTTTGCACCCGGTATATTCAATTGAAGTTTGAAATCGAATTATCGTACAACCGCGCCATTTTCAATTCTATATATAATTATAATCGTTTATATTCGTTTTCAAATGTCGATTCAAACTCAGTTTTAATCGCCATTACTTAAAATATTTATTTTAAATATTTAAAATCCATTATTTTAGCTAATTTAAAATTTTTAAATTGGTTCAGATTTTCTGGGTTGTTACAATCTCCCCCACTTAAAACTTTTCGTCCCCGAAAAGGAATAAAGTCAAAAGTGGTTTGATAAATCTACAATCACACAACACAACAACCAATCCAATTGTTTTTAACCTTCAAAAATATACAAATCAAATTTTACCCCTTTAAAAAATCATTCAGAGTATGGAATAATTAGTGCACATCCATGGGAAGAAAATAGCAATAGAATAGAGAATTAAATGGTAATACAAAGTAGGTTAAATGTACCTTGCACCGGAGTCAATCAGAGATATCTACTCGGCATCTGGGATAAGCTTTCTGAATGCTCTCCTCAGTTTCCCAAGTACAATCTCGCGGATCTCCACTCCATTGCACTTTGACCAAGTGAACCTTCTTGTTCCTCAGCTCTTTGGTTTCTTTGCCGATAATCTTTAGCAGCTCACGTCTCACGACTAATTCTGGAGTAATTTCAATATCCTGCTGAGCTGCTTCATCCACGATCATGTCTGGATCATGAACGTGCTTTCGAAGTTGAGATATGTGAAATACATCATGCACTCCAGGCAACCAGTCTGGCAATTTAACTTTATATGCGAGAGTCCCAATCCGTTCCAGAATAGGAAACGGACCAATGAATTTGGGTGCCAACTTTCCAGTTTTACCGAACCGGATAACTCCTCTCATCGGCGATACTTTCAAATATACATAGTCGCCAACTTCAAAGGATATATCTCTTCTTCTTCTATCGGCATAGCTCTTTTGTCGGCTTTGAGCGGCGAGTAATCGCTTCTTAATAAAATCGACTTTGTCGGAAGCTTCCCGGATCATATCAGGACCCAACACAAGTCTATTCCCTGGCTCGACCCAACAAGCAGGAGATCGGCACGATCTACCATAGAATGCTTCGAATGGCGACATTGTCAGGCTTGCCTGATAGCTGTTGTTATAAGAGAATTCAGCCAAATGCAGATGGTCTTCCCATGATCCACCGAAATCTATAACACAAGCCCGCAATAGATCTTCTAAAATGCGATTCACCCTCTCAGTCTGACCGTCTGTCTGAGGATGATAAGCAGTGCTCAAGTTTAACTTCGTTCCCAGCTCGACTTGAAATGCTTCCCAGAATTTGCTAGTGAATATTGTATCTCTATCACTTACTATACTGAGCGGCACTCCATGTAGTCTAACTATTTCCTTAAAGTATATCTGCGCCAGACTCTGAGCAGTTCTGTTTGATCTGACAGGTATGAAATGGGCGGTCTTCGTGAAGCGATCTACGATCACCCAAATACTGTCATTTCCTTTTCTGGTCCTGGGCAGACCATCAATGAAATCCATAGAAATATGTTCCCACTTCCAACCAGGAACTTCTAGTGGTTGTAATAATCCAGCCAATTTCTGTTGGTCGCTCTTGACTAGTTGGCAAGTAGGGCATCGGCTAACATACACTGAAACGTCTCTCTTCATAGCTTTCCACCGGAATGTTCTTTTGAGATCGTTATACATTTTGGCCACACCAGGATGGATACTCAGCTTGGACTTGTGACACTCGTCTAACACTTCCCTTTTGAGTTCGGGGATGTCAGGAACACAAATCCTTCCTTTCAATCTCAGGGTCTTGTCGTTATCAATTTGAAAACACGAGGGTTCTCCTTTCTGAATCCTTTTAATCATATCCTTAATAAAATTATCCTCCTTCTGAAGAATAGATATTTTGTCAATCAAGGAAGTCGTGATAATAAAGCTGGCGATCATTACATTCTTTCGGCTCAGCGCATCGGCCACGACATTGGCTTTCCCTGGAGTATATATAATTTCAAAATCATAAGCTGCAAGAAACTCCAGCCAACGCTGCTGCCTCAGATTCAGGTCTTTCTGAGTAAACAGATACTTTAACGACTGGTGATCTGTAAACAGTTCAAATCTCTCACCCAGAAGATAGTGCCTCCAGATTTTCAAAGCGAACACAATAGCAAATAACTCAAGATCATGAGTTACGTAGTTCTTCTCGTGTGGCTTAAGTTGAAGGCTAGCATAAGCAATTACTTGGCCTCTTTGAATTAACACTGCTCCAAGGCCTTCTCTAGACGCATCAGTCCAGACTTTTAGATCTTGGTTGCCATCGATGATGGTTAACACTGGAGCTGTCGTTAATCTTAACTTTAGCTCTTCGAAAGCCTCCTCACTTTCTGAAGTCCATTTGAATTTAGAATGCTTCTTTGTAAGCTTCGTTAAGTGACCAGATATCTTCGAAAAGTCTTTAACGAACTTCCGATAATAGCTAGCCAATCCGAGAAAACTGCGGACTTCAGTGGGGGTACTGGGCTGTTTCCAATTCTGAATGGCTGTGATTTTACTTGGATCCACAGCGATTCCTTCTTTCGATACAACATGGCCCAGAAATTTCACTTCATCTTGCCAGAATATACATTTGGAAAACTTGGCTTTTAATACATTCCGTCTCAGAATTTCTAGAACCTGTTCCAGATGCTTTTCATGTTCGGCCTTTGATTTAGAGAAGATTAGAATATCTTCAATTAAAACCAGAACTAATTTATTCAAAACCCCTCTGAACACTCTGTTCATCAGATCGACGAAGTAAGCTGGAGCGTTACATAAGCCGAACGGCATTACTAACCACTCGTCGAATAAGTCGGGGCCTCTGAATGCTGTCATTGGAACACACTCTTCGGCTATTCGAAGTTGATGGAAGCCCGTAGCTAGGTCCATTCGTGAAAATACTTGTGCGCAATTTAATCGATCCAACAAATCATCAATCCGCGGCAATGGATACTTGTTCTTTATGGTCTGCTTGTTCAGATCATGATAGTCCACGCATAGACGTAGAGTACCGTCAGATTTTGGGACAAACACCACTGCTGCACCCCAATCAGAGAAACTAGGCCTGATCAGACCTATCCATACTAGCTGTCGTGTTTGATTGTCTAATTCCTCCTTCTCTTTTAAGGACATTCTTCGAATAGCGTGAACTACCGGCCTTGCATTAGGAATTAAAGCAATTTTGAAATCTATTTCTCTCTGCGGAGGTAAGCGAACAACTTCTTCAAACACATCCGCATAGTTCTTGACGACAGGAATATCTTTGATGAGGTCAGGAATATTCTCTGTGATTTCAGGGACATTTTCTAGTTGGGCTGGAGAAACATTCAAAGCTGCCCAGAAGTCTTTTCTATCTGCATTCTGACCTTCACAGGGAATGGTTATATAATCGCCTGATTTAATCTTCGCTTTTACGACTCTGTCGGCGCATTTAACTTCAGCTTCATATTTGGTCAACCAGTCTAACCCCAAGATAAGATCAAACTCTTTAAAATTCATAACGGCTGCGATGGTAGGGAACCGATAGCGAGAGAAAGAAACCGGCACTCCACAAACCCAACTTAGATCAATGGAACCCCCAACCGGAATCTGGACAGTCATTGGTTCCTTGAGCTTTTTCAAATTCAAATCTAGTTTCTTAGCTGCATCTTTCGAAATGAAGCTTCGTGACGCGCCTGTGTCAAACAGTACTTTGACTGGAATGTTTTTGACAGTGAGCGTGCCTTCTAAAACATCGGCCCTTTCCTGATCAAATGAGGGCTCGGAAGTTTCTGCTACTTCATTTACTTGAACTATTTCAGTCTTTCTGAATAGCGGGCAGGCCTTTAAAAGATGACCCGACTGATGACATCCACCACATTTTCTATTCTCTTGAAATCCCTTCTTGGGTGGGAACTTATTCTTTCTTTGTTGGTTCCAAGATTTCCAACTTATCTCCAAATGTCCTTTTCTATTGCAGCTTGTGCACGTGGCAGTCGTTATTCGTTCGTTCCCAGATTCAGCCCTTTTTCTCTTGGCACTGGGCTTCTTACTGACCTCAGACGTTGTGCTTGCCTCAGGAATATCAGATTCCGACTCTGCTTTGTCAATAGAACTGACTTATTCCTCGTCGCGCAACATTCCTTTCTTATGGAGATCTTCATACTGATAAGCCATGTATATCATTTCAGAGAAAGGAAGCTTCACATGCCCCAATACTTTATTCTGGTATTTCCTTTGAAGCCCATGAATAAATTTCAGATTTTTCCTCTTTGTATTCTGAATCAGATGGGGAGCAAAGTGAGCAAGTTCATTGAATTTCTTGTGATATTCTGGGATGGTCATATCGCCTTGAATTAGATAAGAAAATTCATCACATAATCTCTCGGTTGCTTCGGGAGGAGTAAATCTTTCTAAGAAAATCACTTTGAATCTGTCCCAGGTGATATCACCTTTTGGATTATTTTTGATGATTGTTTACCACCAGATTAAAGCTTCTTCCTTGAGCGCCCAAGATGCTACTAACCGTTTTTGGTCATCTCTCAGCTGGATATGCTCAAAGATTCTTTCGACAGAACTCATCCAAGCCTGAGTTTGAATAATAGATTCATTGCCCGAGAATTGTGCTCCACCCAGATTTCGATATCTCTTGAATAGAGCCTCTAGATTGGGTTCTGTATTCCTTCTGTTTCTGGCACTCATTTTTCTAGTACTTCTGCAATTAGCAAATCAAGTGTCAGGTCACAGAAAAGGTATTTTAAAATATAGAAACACATACTTCAAATGTAAATGTGTCTATCAAGGTGTAATTTCATTCTGCTTTACTCATACAAGGATATTGCTGATCCTATCTGTATAGAGTTACCCGTCCTAGAACACTACTGGTTCTATTTCTGACAAGTTCGTTCAAATGTTATATTCCAGAACTAAGCTTAACCAAAGCTCTGATACCACGTTGAGACGACCCGAAATCCCGTTCAGACGGAAACAGGGTCATCTTTGGAATATAACACAAAAACAGATAATAGCAGAACAAAATTAAATAAATACACCAGATAATGAACAATAGAATATACTGGATAAAAGTAATCATCAGAGTTACACAGTATACAGGATCTTACTTAGTACAATTACAGTTCAGCTATACATAAATGTCTACAGCAGAAATAAACAAAATATGTACAATAGGAGATGAATAGCATAAAAAGAAATAAATGATAGAGTCCATCTTCAGCACCAGCTATCCAGAAAGAACCAGCTAAACCTGAATACAAGGCTGCCCGTGTAGAAAAAGGGGCACCCGAGTTTGAAAGTGAAACAAACTACGAGTCAGTCATGGGACTGTTATGAGAAATCTACTCAACACATATATAATTGGCCAATCACAGGACCACGCCACTTTCGTGGAACGGGTTTTCTCCATTGGACTGCCAGTGCTTTAAAACAAATCTTTCTTTTAAACATCGCTACGCTTTTTATAAAAATGAAGCCGTTATAAGACTCAGTTTCCATCACACAATGCAACGCAAACCGGAGGATAGAGTTTTTATCTTATAACAGTCAAATATACTTGATACGAATAAAACAAAGGCATTTGATATTATTGCTAGTGTTTATATGTTTTGAAAAACAATTTCAGATCATAACTATCAATCATAGACGGCATTAATGCCCCATACCACTATGTCGCCATATATAGGTATACAATCAAAACCGCACGGTGTCGTATTTGGAAATTGGATTTTCGTCATGAACCAAGGTAAAAGATAGTCCTTACCGAATTCGAGACGCTCTAGCCCGCCCCTCAGGATCAGAGCTCGAGTGACCCTTGGATCGTCAGGGCCGGTCCACCGATGTGGATTAAAATTCCTGAACACTGCGTTTCACCGCCCTTTGGGGCGTAAACGAGCCAACGAATGACTCCATTGGACCCGGATCGTCCGATCAAACCGAGGCGCCTCGCAACAGCAACAACCACATAGGTGAAAAGTATGTAAATGTCAGGGCTGGTAGGTCACTGACACCACCCTAGCTAGAAAGAAACGCATACCCTCCCTGAGGTCCTTCTCCCGTTTTAGGTTCATACCGGGGTGTGAGGCTCGCGAATTCACGTTATACACTAAGCTACGCCACACAGGCGGTGCTTTGATCATCACCACAAGACTTTGCTTTTCAACAGAAGCCCTGATCACTACATCTTAGCATGCCACACAGGCAGTTCATGCCATGCGACTAATGTCCATCGATATGCAACCTCTGAGCTCGTGCATCCCAGAGAAGGGCGTTAAGCAAAAGAATAAATTCTCCGCCGCCAAACAGATGAATATTTAACAGAAATCAATCAACACGGAATAAACTCTAATGTCAGACACACAGTTCATTTACAAGTCCGTTCTGGGTCTGAACGAAACCGGAGGCACTAAATACCTCGCAAACCCATCGATCACCACGTACGTCCGGACGATCACCACTCATTATCCATATTTCGGGATGCCTCCCAATCAGGACCTCGGTTACCATCCAAACGAGGTGAAGATCTCCGGTCTTCGACCACCGTCTTCATCTTCAACTTTCAATCGTCGGTCGATTATTTGAAATGATAATTAACTCGGCCTTTTCAAATAATTCAAGTATATTTAGAATTTCAAATCAATTTATTTCAATGGTTAAATTATTCGACAACACAAATATTGTTCTTTAATGTAATTTTCACACCAAACACATTCAACCATCAAAAGCCACATAAATCGAACAAATTCAGTTTATTTCTATTCCATATCGCTTATGATATTTTATAACTATTTATCGCTATTTTTATTTATTTTAAAATAGCTATTTTATTCAAAACAACGCTTCGGGCCATAAAGCGGCCGTGGCGCTGTTTTTCTTCAGATTTGATTTACACATATCTGAAAATCTAACCGTTGGATCTTCACAAAATTTACATCATTAGAAAGGTCTTTTCAAAACGAATCCAACGGTTCCAGTTTCAGGAAAATCCGACGGTCGGATCTCCCGGTACAATCGTTTGAATTTTTGATTTCAAAATACGAACTGCAGCGTCGTTATTCGATTAAATATATAATTATATATATATATAAATATATATATATATATATGATCGCTTCTGGCGCTGTTTCTCTTTAGATTTGAATTAAACATTCCAGACAATCCAACCGTTGGATTTTTACAAAGTTGGTGCCGTTGGGAAGATATTTCCAAGGCGAACCCGACGGTTGCGGTTTCGGGAAAATCCAATGGTCGGATTCCCCGTACTAGTTGTTTGAAATCACGGTTTCAAAATGCGAACTGCACGGCCACGTTTCGTTTTAATTTTATTTATATTTATATAATTATATAAATATAGTTCATTCAATGATTTCAATATCGTTTTCACTTCAAATATTTCACTAACGCCTTAAATTTTTGGAAAATTTCGCCATAACCTCCCCTGCACCGGGAGCATCGGGAAATCGCAAATAGCTTTCCCGGTCCTTCTAATCTCTAAAAGAAAAAGAAAAAGCCAAGCGGCTAGCCAACAGGCTCATAAAATCATCACCCAAACAAAACAGTAAATGTGTACCTATTTGTCGGGCACAAAATTTTATTCCTCTCCTCTAGCCCCTTTGCTATAACCTGTTCAATGGATATGCATGTACACATATATACAGTTCTTAACATTTATCATTTTCTATTCAACTTCATATTTGATTTCTATATGGTTTAAAAACACCATTTATCCTAATGTTACATACATAGGTGCAAATCATTTCATTAGCTAATTAATGAATTATTTCAACTCATATATGTCTATTTTGAACAAGTGGCTATTTTTAACACTTCACATTTCAATGATTTATGCATACAATAAAAATGTGATTTTTATTGCAAAACAATTCATTTCAAAACACTATTTTTCTATATAGTTCATATAGGTGACAAAAATAGGATTTTAATTATAAAACAATTTCTTTTAAAACGAGATTATTTTACACAGTTCATATAGTCGATAAAAGGTGATTTTTATTATAAAACAATTTATTTCAAAATATGAATACCATTCAACACATGAATTTCTAATCAACGAATGAATATCAATTCAACACATGAATGTTTTCTATAGTTTTCATACATAGATAAAAGGTGATTTTTATTATCAAACAATTTATTTCAAAATATGAATACCATTCAACACATGAATTTCTAATCAACGAATGAATATCAATTCAACACATGAATGTTTTCTATAGTTTTTATATATAGATAAAAGGTGATTTTTATTATCAAACAATTTATTTCAAAATATGAATACCATTCAACACATGAATTTCTAATCAACGAATGAATATCAATTCAACGCATGAAGGTTTTCTATTCAATGAATAAATAAAGTTTAAGCATATGAAAATAATTCAAAATTTCGGCAGCATAACGGTAGGGTAGTTAAAACCGGGACCGTCCTTAGTACGGCTCCTCGCTCTACCTTAAAACCTCGCGGTTTTTGACAATGGGGACCATGCATCTAGTTCGCACGCAGGCGGCATGTATATATTTATTTCATTTCCACAAACTAATCCTATGTGGTTTCAACCAAATGTTTCTCAACCACAAATGGGTATTTTTCAACCACAATCAACCAATATCAATCACAAACAATCCCAAACAATCATTCGCTATCAATCAATTTCCACAACAATTTCAATCAATAAATATCGTCCATGGTTTTTGGACGAGGGGCGTATATATATATATATATATTTATATATAGCAATTCACTTTTATTTCAACACATATATATATATATATATATATATATAGCTAGAAAAAGGAATGGAAGAGTGAGAAATTCTCACCAATAGCTATCCAATACCACGACTCTTCCTTTAGAGAAATCTTCGCCAATCTCGCCTTTTGTCGATTTCGTTGCCCGTATTCTCTACATATGTAAAAATCGAATTTTTACTATGTTATTTAATATATAAAAATCGAATTTTGACTTCGCTATTCAATATATAAAAATTATATTTTTAATATTCCTATGATGTAAAAATTATATTTTTTATTACTTTAAAAATATAAAAATCATATCTTACTTCTTCTACTTAATAAAAATTCCGTCTTTTCTATTTTTAAAAATATGATCTTTTCTATCCAAGTTCAAATCCTTTTCTATTTAAAGTTCAACTCTTTTCCTATTTAAAGTTCAACTCCTTTTCTATTTAAAGTTCAAATCTTTTCCTATTTAAAGTTTAAATCTTTTCCTTTTTAAAATTCAAATCTTTTTCTTTTTCAAAATTAAATCATTTCCAAATCAGTTTTAAACTTTTCTAAAAATCAGAATTTAAACGATTTTAAAAATCAGTTTTAAATGCTTTTAAAAATCAGTTTTAAATGCTTATAAAAAAAATCAGTTTCAAATTCTTTTGAAAATCAATTTCAAATTCTTTTGAAAATCAGTTTCAAATTCTTTTGAAAATCAGTTTTTCAGAATTAAAATAAAAATAAAAATAAGATAAAATACTTACATTGATCTGCGAAGAACGGGGGGTGGTTTTTGCGTCAGGTGGCGGCGCTGGAGGTGTTGGAGGTGGGGCGGCCTTCAGTTCGTCGGCGGTGGGAGGTCGTCAGACTAGGGGGGCTCTCGAATCGGCGTCGCGATGGCTTCGAGGGGGAGGTTTGGGCTCGTCACTGGCGGTTCGACGAACGAGGGGAGGGTGTGCGGTGATGGGCGGCGGTGGCGAATCGGCGTCGCGATGGTCAACGTCGGGGCTAGGGTTTTTTTTTTCTGTTCGAAGTGGAGAGAGAAGAGGGAATAGGGGACGGGGGGGGGTTTATATAAAATATATATATTTAATTATTTAATTTTGCAAAAAGTTGACTTTTACATACGACCTCTAAACGAGGCCCACCGCCTGTCGTCCATAGCGTTTTACCCCCATTCCGGACACAATGGGATATGTATCACAAGCTGATTTGATTGTTACAATCAATTTCCGTTGAAATCAACATATAACTCTATATATTGAATATGAACGCGCATTTCAATTTACTAGGGTCACATTCTAACTAGAAAATTCTCGAAAAATATTTTCTAGCTTCGTATAGATGATACGGTCCTAACAAAACTAGTTTCGTCAAATTCTGAGACCGTTTGAAAAATGACCATTTTCCAGTCGATTAAAATCAACTGAAACTGGTCAAATGCGTTTTCTTTTGCCACGCTCACATATTGATTCGAAAAATTATGAAATTTGAAACCTAGCAATAACTTCACATCCCGGACCCAACAAAAGTGGTTTCGTCGAAATCCGAGGTCATTTGCAAAATGTCCATTTTTAAGGGCCTGAATTCCATAGCGACTATTCAGAATTTTCAACTGGACATATCTTTTGATTCCCGCTATCAAATTTCGATTGGTCAGATTTGTTGGAAAGATATCATCAATTAAATCCTAATGTTTTTGGTTTCACTAAAATCCGGATTGTTTTGCACCCGGTATATTCAATTGAAGTTTGAAATCGAATTATCAAACTACCGCGCCATTTTCAATTCTATATATAATTATAATCGTTTATATTCGTTTTCAAATGTCGATTCAAACTCAGTTTTCATCGCCATTACTTAAAATATTTATTTTAAATATTTAAAATCCATTATTTTAGCCAATTTAAATTTTTTAAATTGGTTCAGATTTTCTGGGTCGTTACAATCTCCCCCACTTAAAACTTTTCGTCCCCGAAAAGGAATAAAGTCGAAAGTGGTTTGATAAATCTACAATCACACAACATAACAACCAATCCAATTGTTTTTAACCTTCAAAAATATACTAATCAAATTTTACCCCTTTAAAAAATCATTCAGAGTATGGAATAATTAGTGCACATCCATGGGAAGAAAATAGCAATAGAATAGAGAATTAAATGGTAATACAAAGTAGGTTAAATGTACCTTGCACCGGAGTCAATCAGAGATATCTACTCGGCATCTGCGATAAGCTTTCTGAATGCTCTCCTCAGTTTCCCAAGTACAATCTCGCGGATCTCCACTCCATTGCACTTTGACCAAGTGAACCTTCTTGTTCCTCAACTCTTTGGTTTCTTTGCCGATAATCTTTAGCGGCTCACGTCTCACGGCTAATTCTGGAGTAATTTCAATATCCTACTGAGCTGCTTCTTCCACGATCAAGTCTGGATCATGAACGTGCTTTCGAAGTTGAGATATGTGAAATACATCATGCACTCCAGGCAACCAGTCCGGCAATTTAACTTTATATGCGAGAGTCCCAATCCGTTCCAAAATAGGAAACGGACCAATGAATTTGGGTGCCAACTTTCCAGTTTTACCGAACCGGATAACTCCTCTCATCGGCGATACTTTCAAATATACATAGTTGCCAACTTCAAAGGATATATCTCTTCTTCTTCTATCAGCATAGCTCTTTTGTCGGCTTTGAGCGGCGAGTAATCGCTTCTTAATAAAATCGACTTTGTCGGCAGCTTCACGGATCATATCAGGACCCAACACAAGTCTATTCCCTGGCTCGACCCAACAAGCAGGAGATCGGCACGGTCTACCATACAATGCTTCGAATGGCGACATTGTCAGGCTTGCCTGATAGCTGTTGTTATAAGAGAATTCTGCCAAATGCAGATGGTCTTCCCATGATCCACCGAAATCTATAACACAAGCCCGCAATAGATCTTCTAAAATGCGATTCACCCTCTCAGTCTGACCGTCTGTCTGAGGATGATAAGCGGTGCTCAAGTTTAACTTCGTTCCCAGCTCGACTTGAAATGTTTCCCAAAATTTGCTAGTGAATATTGTATCTCTATCACTTACTATACTGAGCGGCACTCCATGTAGTCTAACTATTTCCTTGAAGTATATCTGCGCCAGACTCTGAGCAGTTCTGTTCGATCTGACAGGTATGAAATGGGCGGTCTTCGTGAAGCGATCTACGATCACCCAAATACTGTCATTTCCTTTTCTGGTCCTAGGCAGACCATCAATGAAATCCATAGAAATATGTTCCCACTTCTAACTAGGAACTTCTAGTGGTTGTAATAATCCAGCCAATTTCTGTTGGTCGCTCTTGACTAGTTGGCAAGTAGGGCATCGGCTAACATATATTGAAACGTCTCTCTTCATAGCTTTCCACCAGAATGTTCTTTTGAGATCGTTATACATTTTGGCCACACCAGGATGGATAGTCAGCTTGGACTTGTGACACTCGTCTAACACTTCCTTTTTGAGTTCGGGGATGTCAGGAACACAAATCCTTCCTTTCAATCTCAGGGTCTTGTCGATATCTATTTGAAAACACAAGGGTTTGCCTTTCTGAATCCTTTTAATCATATCCTTAATAAAATTATCCTCCTTCTGAAGAATAGATATTTTGTCAATCAAGGAAGTCGTGATAATAAAGCTGGCGATCATTACATTCTTTCGGCTCAGCGCATCGGCCACGGCATTGGCTTTCCCTGGAGTATATATAATTTCAAAATCATAAGCTGCAAGAAACTCCAGCCAACACTGCTGCCTCAGATTCAGGTCTTTCTGAGTAAACAGATACTTTAACGACTGGTGATCTGTAAACAGTTCAAATCTCTCACCCAGAAGATAGTGCCTCCAGATTTTCAAAGCGAACACAATAGCCAATAACTCAAGATCATGAGTTACGTAGTTCTTCTCGTGTGGCTTAAGTTGACGGCTAGCATAAGCAATTACTTGGCCTCTTTACATTAACACTGCTCCAAGGCCTTCTCTAGACGCATCAGTCCAGAATTTTAGATCTTGGTTGCCATCAATGATGGTTAACACTGGAGTTGTCGTTAATCTTAACTTTAGCTCTCCGAAAGCCTCCTCACTTTCTGAAGTCCATTTGAATTTAGAATGCTTCTTTGTAAGCTTCGTTAAGTGACTAGATATCTTCGAAAAGTCTTTAACGAACTTCCGATAATAGCTAGCCAATCCGAGAAAACTGCGGACTTCAGTGGGGGTACTGGGCTGTTTCCAATTCTGAATGGCTGTGAATTTACTTGCATCCACAGCGATTCCTTCTTTCGATACAACATGGCCCAGAAATTTCACTTCATCTTGCCAGAATATACATTTGGAAAACTTGGCTTTTAATACATTCTGTCTCAGAATTTCTAGAACCTGTTCCAGATGCTTTTCATGTTCGGCCTTTGATTTAGAGAAGATTAGAATATCTTCAATGAAAACCAGAAATTTTTTATTCAAAACCCCTCTGAACACTCTGTTCATCAGATCGACGAAGTAAGCTGGAGCGTTACATAAGCCGAACGGCATTACTAACCACTCGTAGAATAAGTCGGGGCCTCTGAACGCTGTCATTGGAACACACTCTTCGGCTATTCGAAGTTGATGGAAGCCCGTAGCTAGGTCCATTCGTGAAAATACTTGTGCGCCATTTAATCGATCCAACAAATCAACAATCCGCGGCAATGGATACTTGTTCTTTATGGTCTGCTTGTTCAGATCACGATAGTCCACGCATAGACGTAGAGTACTGTCAGATTTTGGGACAAACACCACTGCTGCACCCCAATCAGAGAAACTAGGCCTGATCAGACCTTTCCATACTAGCTGTCGTGTTTGATTGTCTAATTCCTCCTTCTCTTTCAAGGACATTCTTCGAATAGCGTGAACTACCGGCCTTGCATTAGGAATTAAAGCAATTTTGAAATCTATTTCTCTCTGCGGGGGTAAGCGAATAACTTCTTCAAACACATCCGCATAGTTCTTGATGACAGGAATATCTTTGATGAGGTCAGGAATATTCTCTGCGATTTCAGGGACATTTTCTAGTTGGGCTGGAGAAACATTCAAAGCTGCCCAGAAGTCTTTTCTATCTGCATTCTGACCTTCACAGGGAATGGTTATATAATCGCCTGATTTAATCTTCGCTTTTACGACTCTGTCGGCGCATTTAACTTCAGCTTCATATTTGGTCAACCAGTCTAACCCAAAGATAAGATCAAACTCTTTAAAATTCATAACGGCTGCGATGGTAGGGAACCGATAGCGAGAGAAAGAAACCGGCACTCCACAAACCCAACTTAGATCAATGGAACCCCCAACCAGATTCTGGACAGTCATTGGTTCCTTGAGCTTTTTCAAATTCAAATCTAGTTTCTTAGCAGCATCTTTCGAAATGAAGCTTCGTGACGCGCCTGTGTCAAACAGTACTTTGACTGGAATGTTTTTGACAGTGAGCGTGCCTTCTAAAACAACGGCCCTTTCCTGATCAGATGAGGGCTCGGAAGTTTCTGCTACTTCATTTACTTGAACTATTTCAGTCTTTCTGAATAGCGGGCAGGCCTTGAAAAGATGACCCGACTGATGACATCCACCACATTTTCTATTCTCTTGAAATCCCTTCTTGGGTGGGAACTTATTCTTTCTTTGTTGGTTCCAAGATTTGCAACTTATCGCCAAATGTCCTTTTCTATTGCAGCTTGAGCACGTGGCGGTCGTTATTCGTTCGTTCCCAGATTCAACCCTTTTTCTCTTGGCACTGGGCTTCTTACTGACCTCAGACGTTGTACTTGCCTCAGGAATATCAGATTCCAACTCTGCTTTGTCACTAGAACTGACTTCTTCCTCGTCGCGCAACATTCCTTTCTTATGGAGATCTTCATACTGATAAGCCATGTATATCATTTCAGAGAAAGGAAGCTTCACATGCCCCAATACTTTATTCTGGTATTTCTTTGAAGCCCATGAATAAATCTCAGATTTTTCCTCTTTGTATTCTGAATCAGATGGGGAGCAAAGTGAGCAAGTTCATTGAATATCTTGTGATATTCTGGGATGGTCATATCGCCTTGAATTAGATAAGAAAATTCATCACATAATCTCTCGGTTGCTTCGGGAGGAGTAAATCTTTCTAAGAAAATCACTTTGAATCTGTCCCAGGTGATATCACCTTCTGGATTATTTTTGATGATTGTTTCCCACCAGATTAAAGCTTCTTCCTTGAGCGCCCAAGATGCTACTAACCGTTTCTGGTCATCTCTTAGCTGGATATGCTCAAAGATTCTTTCGACAGAACTCATCCAAGCCTGAGTTTGAATAATAGATTCATTGCCCAAGAATTTTTTTCCACCCAGATTTCGATATCTCTTGAATAGAGCCTCTAGATCGGGTTCTGTATTCCTTCTGTTTCTGGCACTCATTTTTCTAGTACTTCTGCAATTAGCAGATCAAGTGTCAGGTCACAGAAAAGGTATTTTCAAAAATAGAAACACATACTTCAAATGTAAATGTGTCTATCAAGGTGTAATTTCATTCTGCTTTACTCATACAAGGATATTTCTGATCCTATCTGTATAGAGTTACCCATCCTAGAACACTACTGGTTCTATTTCTGACGAGTTCGTTCAAATGTTATATTCCAGAACTAAGCTTAACCAAAGCTCTGATACCACGTTGAGACGACCCGAAATCCCGTTCAGACGGAAACAGGGTTATCTTTGGAATATAACACAGAAACAGATAATAGCAGAACAAAATTAAATAAATACACCAGATAATGAACAATAGAATATACTGGATAAAAGTAATCATCAGAGTTACACAGTATACAGGATCTTACGTAGTACAATTACAGTTCAGCTATACATAAATGTCTACAGCGGAAATAAACAAAATATGTACAATAGGAGCTGAACAGCATAAAAAGAAATAAATGATAGAATCCATCTTCAGCTCCAGCTATCCAGAAAGAACCAGCTAAACCTGAATACAAGGCTGCCCGTGTAGAAAAAGGGGCACCCGAGTTTGAAAGTGAAACAAACTACGAGTCAGTCAGTGGACTGGTATGAGAAATCTACTCAACACATATATAATTGGCCAATCACAGGACCACGCCACTTTCGTGGAACGGGTTTTCTCCATTGGATTGCCAGTGCTTTAAAACAAATCTTTCTTTTAAACATCGCTATGCTTTGTATAAAAATGAAGCCGTTATAAGACTCAGTTCCCATCACACAATGCAACGCAAACCGGAGGATAGAGTTTTTACCTTATAACAGCCAAACATGCTTGATACGAATAAAACAAAGGCATTTGATATTATTGCTAGTGTTTATATGTTTTGAAAAACAATTTCAAATCATAACTATCAATCATAGACGGCATTAATGCCCCATACCACTATGTCGCCATATATAGGTATACAATCAAAACCGCATGGTGTCGTATTTGGAAATTGGATTTCCGTCATGAACCAAGGCAAAAGATAGTCCTTACCGAATTCGAGACGCTCTATCCCGCCCCTCAGGATCAGAGCTCGAGTGACCCTTGGATCGTCAGGGCCGGTCCATCGATGTGGATTAAAATTCCTGAACACTGCGTTTCCCCGCCCTTTGGGGCATAAACGAGCCAACGAATGACTCCATCGGACCCAGATCGTCCGATCAAACCGAGGTGCCTCGCAACAGCAACAACCACATAGGTGAAAAGTATGTAAATGTCAGGGCTGGTAGGTCACTGACACCACCCTAGCTAGAAAGAAACGCATGCCCTCCCTGAGGTCCTTCTCCCGTTTTAGGTTCATACCGGGGTGTGAGGCTCGCGAATTCACGTTATACACAAAGCTACGCCACACAGGCGGTGCTTTGATCATCACCACAAGACTTTGCTTTTCAACAGAAGCCCTGATCACTACATCTTAGCATGCCACACAGGCAGTTCATGCCATGCGACTAATGTCCATCGATATACAACCTCTGAGCTGGTGCGTCCCAGAGAAGGGCGTTAAGCAAAAGAATAAATTCTCCGCCGCCAAACAGATGTATATTTAACAGAAATCAATCAACACAGAATAAACTCCAATGTCAGACACACAGTCCATTTACAAGTCCATTCTGGGTCTGAACGAAACCGGAGGCACTAAATACCTCGCAAACCCATCGATCACCACGTACGTCTGGACGATCACCACTCATTATCCATATTTCGGGATGCCTCCCAATCAGGACCTCGGTTACCATGCAAACGAGGTGAAGATCTCCGGTCTTCGACCACCGGCTTCATCTTCGACTTTCAATCGTCGGTCGATTATTTGAAATGAGAATTAACTCGGCCTTTTCAAATAATTCAAGTATATTTAGAATTTCAAATCAATTTATTTCAATGGTTAAATTATTCGACAACACAAATATTGTTCTTTAATGTAATTTTCACACCAAACACATTCAACCATCAAAAGCCACATAAATCGAACAAATTCAGTTTATTTCTATTGCATATCGCTTATGATATTTTATAACTATTTATCGCTATTTTTATTTATTTTAAAATAGCAATTTTATTCAAAACAACGCTTCGGGCCATAAAGCGGCCGTGGCGCTGTTTTTCTTCAGATTTGATTTACACATATCTGAAAATCTAACCATTGGATCTTCACAAAATTTACATCATTAGAAAGGTCTTTTCAAAACGAATCCAACGGTTCCAGTTTCGGGAAAATCCGACGGTCGGATCTCCCGGTACAATCGTTTGAATTTTCGATTTCAAAATACGAACTGCAGCGTCGTTATTCGATTAAATATATAATTATATATATATATATATATATATAAATATAATCGCTTTTGGCGCTGTTTTTCCTCAGATTTGAATTAAACATTCCAGACAATCCAACCGTTGGATTTTTACAAAGTTGGTGCCGTTGGGAAGATATTTCCAGGGCGAACCCGACAGTTGCGGTTTTGGGAAAATCCAATGGTCGGATTCCCCGTACTAGTTGTTTGAAATCACGGTTTCAAAATGCGAACTGCACGGCCACGTTTCGTTTTAATTTTATTTATATTTATATAATTATATAAATATAGTTCATTCAATGATTTCAATATCGTTTTCACTTCAAATATTTCACTAACGCCTTAAATTTTTGGAAAATTTCGCCATAACCTCCCCTGCACCAGGAGCATCGGGAAATCGCAAATTGCTTTCCCGGTCCTTCTAATCTCTAAAAGAAAAAGAAAAAGCCAAGCGGCTAGCCAACAGGCTCATTAAATCATCACCCAAACAAAACAGTAAATGTGTACCTATTTGTCGGGCACAAAATTTTATTCCTCTCCTCTAGCCCCTTTGCGATAACCTGTTCAATGGATATGCATGTACATATATATACAGTTCTTAACATTTATCATTTTCTATTCAACTTCATATTTGATTTCTATATGGTTTAAAAACACCATTTATCCTAATGTTACATACATAGGTGCAAATCATTTCATTAGCTAATTAATGAATTATTTCAACTCATATATGTCTATTTTGAACAAGTGGCTATTTTTAACACTTCACATTTCAACGATTTATGCATACAATAAAAATGTGATTTTTATTGTAAAACAATTCATTTCAAAACACTATTTTTCTATATAGTTCATATAGGTGACAAAAATAGGATTTTAATTATAAAACAATTTCTTTTAAAACGAGATTATTTTACACAGTTCATATAGTCGATAAAAGGTGATTTTTATTATCAAACAATTTATTTCAAAATATGAATACCATTCAACACATGAATTTCTAATCAATGAATGAATATCAATTCAACACATGAATGTTTTCTATAGTTTTCATACATAGATAAAAGGTGATTTTTATTATCAAACAATTTATTTCAAAATATGAATACCATTCAACACATGAATTTCTAATCAACGAATGAATATCAATTCAACACAAGAATGTTTTCTATAGTTTTTATATATAGATAAAAGGTGATTTTTATTATCAAACAATTTATTTCATGTAACGAACTGAGATTTTAGACTCCGAAAATCAACATCAAACTACCATGTTGACCATTCAGACATCGAACATTCCAGATCATTAATAGAAAGAAGTTAGAGGGTGAGATAAGAAAGAAAGAAATATTAGAATAGAAGAAGAAGAAGAAACACCACACAGAGTCTCACATCGCAGCGGAGCAAAATATAATACAGAAATAATCTTTATTGAATGCTTTAAAATACTTACAGTATCAGAGTACATCATACCATGGGAAAGTTATAATAGCCTGTTCCCATTTACAACACACAGCGGAATAGTAGTAATATCATACGTTTGGACTCTTCCAGCTCGTCTCTTCATAGCAGTTGCTAACCTGAACCTGTACACTCCGGGCTAACCCGAGCATTTACAAAACACCGGGTCAGTCTGGTGAACCAAAGTGAGATAAACTCGCACAGTAATAAGGTAAATCATTCAATCATGATTTTAAAGTTCAAAATCTTTTCAGAAGAAAGGATAATTGTAAGACCAAATCCACACATAAACACGGACGGTTTTTACCTTACGATAACCCAAAACAGTTTTGAAATCAATATCTTGTCTGATATTATAATAATGACTAAATACAAGTAAATATCAATCTAGTGGAACGCTTGCATCTCACGCTCCACATATATAGTATACAAACAAAATCGCGGGCGCTTATTGGAGATTGGATTCCAACTATGACAAGGTATGGGACCACCTGTCGATAGTGTATCTCTAGAGACGAATACACTGGGTTCAACAAGAACGTCTTGCAACCCGGCCCACACATGACCGACCAATCATTTCGCTTGAGTGTATCGAATGTATACCACCGACGGTTGGGATCAGCAACCGTCTCCCGATAAGGGACAACATCGAACATAGATTAAAGAAGCAAATAGGATTTTCTCTAGATAGGTGATCATACACCCTAATGGGAGCGACCCACATAGCCATGCTGCCTGCCCGATTTTTGTCATTTCCCGGTTGATGAGGCTTGAGGCCAGAATTAACTTCTGATCATCTGGTCACCATTCACTTTGAATGCCACATCGTCAGATCCGTCAGATATCACTAATTGATGTCCACAAAAATACTCTAGTTGGAAGCTAAGAGAACGGCAACTCCCCGCCAACAACTATCGTACGTTTGAAGAAATCAACGTACGTGATCCTTTGGAAATACTCTGTCAGACACTCGTCCATACAAGTCATCCAGGAACAGGATGAACCGAAGGCACTCTCCTACCGCAACCATATAGGAATCACCCCATGGATCAGTAGCGAGAAGTCCTTGCAACCCGTAGATTCCAATCACGACAGAATCACAGCTTTTCTCTACTTGCCAGGCAGAGAATATTAGTGGTTCTTCCGTGTATGAAAATCCACGGTCTTCAATGCTCCACCTCGATCATCTTCTGATATCTTCACGTATTTGTTGGTCGGAATGGTTTTCGAATATAAATTCGATCCCGGTCTTTCCATACCAACAATCGTATTGGACAGATTTGATAGTCAGTGTTTTAACTATCAAAATATACAGTGTTTCAATCATGACACTCCAATGAGTTCACTGATTCAGTATTCAGCATCACTTGGCCTTTAATTTAAAATAAACTAGTTCACTTCTTGTTTAATAACTTGTAAATCCTTTAATATCTAAAATACGATATTTGAATCTTATATACTAATGTTCTCAAAACCATTCCATTATAATACTTAGTAAAATAACCGTACTAAATTTCCACTTACTTCTCTTTTCAAGAAAACATTTACTACCTCATTCCTTATTATTTAACCTGGAAAATCCACTTAACTTCTTATTCGTAAATAGCGTTATATAATATCTTGCATTCCATTCTTGAAATACTAAATAATATTTATTAGTATAGAATAAAACTCAACTTTAAACTTCTCTTACTTCGGATCTCTCGATATACACTTTTCCAAATTCTCACCAAACTTTGCATTATTTCACTAATGGAAATAATGAACTATCACTAACCCCTTTTACGATTACCAACTAATATCATCTTCAGATAATCCTGATGTTGTTCAAGTTGGGGTATTTTAACTACCTCTCAGACCTTGATCAACAACGTTCATATCTTCAAATAATTATCAATTGTAATCAAAACCCAATATTCCATTTCAGTATCAAACAATTTCCATCATAACTTGGGTTTGGTTATACCACCCAACGACCCATTTTCTTTACCTCAAATACACTTTTACCAATCTTCTTACAACCCATCCAACCATTTCCCACTTTGGAATCTTATTTCAAATTCCCTTTTTTTACTTGATCTTATTTTCAAATAACGTTAATTCAATATTAACGTTTTACATTTTGAAACTCATTTATATACTTTGGTTTATCTTAAACCCTTTTCTAATCTCCTTTTCACTTAATTCAAATAATTAAGTAACGTTTATTTCAAGCTATTATATTCGCTTGAAATTTCTTTATGACTTCATTATAAAAATTCGGGTTTTGAATATAAAACCCCTTCATCGACTCCTTACCCTATCCCAATAGATTTCATTTCACTTCGACTACTTTTGAAAGGTAATTTTCTAAATTATTATTATTAAAAAAAAAAATTTATTTAAATCGTTAACTACATTAGTAGTTAATTTCTTTATTAACTAAATTAAATCGTAAATCCCTCTTAAACCTTATTTAAAATTTCAACAATATTCATTTAACTATCTTAATCGAAATACATTAATTTGGTCATCAAATTTCAATTCAAACTGGTCGATTTAATTAACTCAATATTGGACAATCCCATTAACCAATTCCAATGAATCCTCACTTTAAATTAATTAAAAATATAATTAATTTATATAAATTCCATTAATTGTTTCTTTACAAAACAATTATCAAAGTTTAACCATTCATCTCATTTCTTATGCTCATACTTGTAAATCTGATTAACATCAGAACAAATCGAAGTCTTAAATAAATAAAACATTTATTCATTTTTCTTTTATAAACCTTTAACTTCATCTTTATTGATTCACCTGACGGTGAATCAATATTTATAACACGATTGATTTTATAGGCCATACGCTGCCAAATACTCAACCAATATCACTTATTGGTTTAAACACAACACAGGTTGAATGTTCAGTCAAGAATCAACAATCAAATCAATCACCCCAAACAGGACAATTCATATGTGATAATATGGAAACAAACAATATATTTGAGGAATCCGGTTGGATCCCTCCAACCTGTTCTTCCCTGTATTCAAATGGTTTTCTCAAATCAGGCTATTCAGTTTTGTTTAACTGATAAACCGAATAACGACCATTTAACATCAACCACAAGCAATTCAATCGGTTCAACCATTTAAAACACGTTTATAAATAAACGTGACCAACCAAGGTGAGTTACCTTTATTGGAACCAATCGTTAAAAATATCGATTTGGTAATTTCACTGAAATTAAACACGGTTTAATTTCATCAGTTTTAATCAACAACAAGTGTATAACTGGCAAACAGGCAACCATCAGCAAGCAGAGCACACAAAATAAAGAACCCAATTTATATAAAATATAAATGAAAAAAAACTGAGTGAGTTTAACTCACCTTGATTACGTTAATTCCTAGAGTGGTTCTGTTACAGTTAAATCAAACGGTCGTTTAATTTAACTGTAAATTCCTGCTATTTCCATTTCTTTCCAAATCAGTTCCCTGGCATAGTGCTCCGCAACGAGTCCAACGCATCCTATTTGTTTCATTCTGATAATGAAATCAGAAATAATAAATATTTTAAGTAACACAATATTATTTTAGTTTAATTAATTCTTAATTAGAACTTAAAATACTAGTTATGTTGCTTAGGCATACTTAAGGCTGCACTTAGCCATTATTAAGGTAAACTACCTGACGAAATGATAATATAAACTATACATAAACAAATGTACCATGTTTAGGAGTTCTATGATCTTTTCAGTGTTCGTTTTTATGAAGTGTAGCATCATATGATTCTTTAATACCCAACTGAAGATTTGACTTTATCAAAACTGTGTACTGCCAATTTAGTTACGGTATAATAAGACGGCATTTATCCTTTTAGTAAACTCATGTCTGTAATACACTAACTAATTATTATATATTATTAACTAAATTAGGACTTAAACTGATTATTAGTCACGTAACACCTAACTAGGCACTTTAACCATAAATTGGGTATATAATGTATATGAACTTACTGTTCATTTCTTTCTTACCCCAGTTCGCAAACAAGATTTCCCCCTCCCGCGCCATGTATGCTCATCAACGCCACAACCATCCGTCCCCTTCATTTACAATAGTACCCCCACGCTTAACGTCATCTGCACGCTCGACTCCCCTAGTTGCTTTTCCTCCATTCAAAACGCTGCATGCGTTCAAGCCTTACACTACCCCTTTACGTCTTCTATCCCTTCTCCCTACTGATCATTGTCCTTTCCCAAAGAATTAAAGCCGCTCCATTACTCCACTTTGCTCCAACAAACACAGCCCCTCACGTTTTTCATGTGACAGTCTTCCCACTTGCCCATCCTCCATCACGTCCCAAAGCTTCCCATCCAACGCTTTAACCCGGATCCGAACTAAAGCCAGAACCCCACATTAAACAGTCCATTCCCGACGTCGTTACCCTCTCGATGCTCCCTCGCTTCCACTTCACAGTTTTCATTCTTTTCGTTTTTTTTGTTTTTTTTTTGTTTTTTTTTCTTTCTCGCGGGATATCCTGGTTGCTGAAATGGACGGATGTAGTTTGGTATATATATGGTGAAGAGTGCCTTGGCACACACGGTTTTGATGGTTTGAGGCGCACGTAATCGAAACAGCTTGATATGCAAGGAAATGAATCCTTGGCCATCACGGAAATGCTTTAGAGAGTACGGTGTCTTTGAATAGTTAGTAGGATGGCTTTGTTATTTCTTTTCACATATAAAGTTATAGGTCTGCACAAAAGATATGGTAGGAGGCATGTGTTTTCTTGTCACATAAATAGGCAGCTGTGTTCTTCGTGTTCAACTGTTCAAGTCAATAGGGTAGCATGCAATAGTTTTTATCATTGAAAGATTGAAATGAAAGAAAGATTGAAATGAAAGGGTAGGGTACACAAATGTAAACAGGCTACGCACTCTAGGCTAGAACCAAGGTAGGGAGGTTCTCAGCTAAATGTAGGGTGTACGCAATTGTTATCACTTGCAAGATTAAAAGGAAAACTATCATTGTTTACGTTGAGCTCTCTACATTTGTACCGATACAACGAACTTCCGTCTACTGATAAAAAGATTTTTCCTGATGTAAAAAGATATTCCGGATCCAATGGGACAAGTTTCGTCGAAATCCGAGGTCGTATGGAAAAATTTCCTTTATGAAACCAGAAATGAACACGCGTTTAATTTTTTCACGGTCACCAGATAAATCAAACCAACTTGAAACCTATAAATCTTACAATAATTTGTTGATACGAACCCAACGGCACCAGTTGCGTCGCATTCTGAGACCGTTTGCGCGATAGGCTGTTTTTACCCCGAACCGCCCTACCCTTTTTAACGCCAAATTTTCCGGTCTTTAAAAATAACCAACTATATACCTATTCTGACTCTAATCGACGATACGAACTCAATGGAACTGGTTTCGTGGCCTAATTCGATCGTTTGCTCAAGTTACACTCAAATACCCCTTTATTTATTTAAATACGCGCTATAGAAATTGAACGGGCGTTTACGGCTACCGTGGTCACATACGATATCGGTTTTCCACGCAATTCACCAACGTACAATAATTTAGCGATACGGTTCTAATGAAACTGATTTCGTCGAAATCTGAGTCCGTTTGCAAAACGGCCATTTTAAAGGAGGCCTATAGTTTAATAATGATTTTCCATAGCGACTATTTCAAAATTTGATTTAGCCATAACTCGCAACCAATAACACGTAATCTGGATTTTTCTCTTTCATATGAAAATTATTGCCAATACGGTTCCAACATGTCTTGTTTCATAGAAATCCGACTTATATCGAATCCTGTATTCTCAGTTGAAGTTCAAAACTCTATTTTACGAACTGCAGCGTCATTTCAGGCTCAGTTTATAATTATATAAATATATAACGTTCAAATTTCGTTTAAATAACGAATTAAATATTTAAAAACCATTATATTCCTGATATATAATATTTAAAATAATAATTAAATTAAATATTCGACAGGCAAAAACGCGGGTCGTTACATTCTTCCCCCCTTAAAATAATTTCGTCCTTGAAATTGTTAAGATAAGAAAGAACGTTATAAACCCATTAATTTCCAAATCCGATTTAATTTAAATCAATCCAATACTATAAATCAATATTTTCAAAAATATTGAAAATTTTCTAACACCATAAATTTTCCAAAAATTTCGTCAGCACTTCCTTTGTACGGCTCAATCGGTACAACTCCAACTTGCCTTTCTAGGCCTTCTCCAATTCAAAAGAAAATGAAACAGCCAAGCGGCTTGCCAAATAGGCTCATAAATCACCAAACCCATAAAATAAACATATACCTTTTTGTCGGGCATATCATTATATCCTTTCCATCTACTACCCTGTCAGCATATACAAATGCATCCCCAACAATGTTCCAATTTTATCCTCAAAGCCAAATCCTTCACGCGTCCAAGCCAAATCTCATTCTTAACTCAATTTCCATTCATCACCAATTTCAACTCTTGACTTACCAACCCAATATCATTTCAGATTCCTGTCTCCAATTCAAAATCTGATTCTACTTGATATATCATATCCCGATTCAATTTCCAGTTAATTGGTTTTAATTCAATTCATATTTGCTTTTCCAATTTCTATTTAAATTTTGTTTTGATTCAACAATTCCCCTGGGAGCTTTCAAACAGTTCAGCTTTTTTCAAAAATCAAATATTTCTTTTCAGGATTCAAAACAACTCGTTCTTCTCAAAGCAATTCCAACAAGATTTTTGGTAGTAATCCGTCACTTAGAACTCGGAAATTAACACTGATGATGTGGCCAGCATCCTCAGAGTTATTCCCCAGTTATCGAAGTGAGTTCAATACTATATAAATTTTCAAAATCATATTTAAACACTTCCTTTAAAAATAATTTCAAAATATCCACCTCAATGTTTGCAAAACAATTTAAAATCTCCCACGATTTTAAAATTCTCACATATCCAATACAGGTTCATTTGCAAACAGCTTTCCCACTTTTAGGAATTTCAATTCCAATTCTGATTTTAATTTCAAATTTAATTCATCTGATTCCATATTTTTATACTAATATGAATTCTGGTTGGTCATTTACATAACCATTTCAATTATAATCTCATTCGATTATAATAACAAACAACACATCCAATATATTATAATACTTCAAATATTAATCATTCTTTTATATCAAAATATCATTTAGGTAAAATTATTTCATTTACCCTCTTTCAAACATATCGTGACGACCCATTGTATTCGAGTGTTTATAAACCCCTATCGATACGGTGGATCAAACTGATCGATCAGAACTCATAAACAACTCAACCAATAAATCTCCACAATATAAAATAATTTTTATAAAATCTACAAGTACGTTCACTCATATACATACACTCATAATCAATCTAGGGTATTGCTAACCCCATCTCTATTGAGTCACACCAAAGAGCCAAGGTAATTACTTAACCTTCAGCTCTGATACCACTGTAACGAACTGAGATTTTCGACTGCGAAAATCAACATCAAACTACCATGTTGACCATTCAGACATCGAACATTCCAGATCATTAATAGAAAGAAGTTAGAGGGAGAGATAAGAAAGAAAGAAATATTAGAATAGAAGAAGAAGAAGAAACACCACACGGAGTCTCACATCGCAGCGGAGCAAAATATAATACAGAAATAATCTTTATTGAATGCTTTAAAATACTTACAGTATCAGAGTACATCATACCATGGGACAGTTATAATAGCCTGTTCCCATATACAACACACAGCGGAATAATAGTAATATCATACGTCTGGACTCTTCCAGCTCGTCTCTTCATAGCAGTCGCTAACCTGAACCTGTACACTCCGGGCTAACCCGAGCATTTACAAAACACCGGGTCAGTCTGGTGAACCAGAGTGAGATAGACTCGCATAGTAATAAGGTAAATCATTCAATCATGATTTTAAAGTTCAAAATCTTTTCAGAAGAAAGGATAATCGTAAGACCAAATCCACACATAAACACGGACGGTTTTTACCTTACGATAACCCAAAACATTTTTGAAATCAATATCTTGTCTGATATTATAATAATGTCTAAATACAAGTGAATATCAATCTAGTGGAACGCTTGCATCTCACGCTCCACATATATAGTATACAAACAAAATCGCGGGCGCTTATTGGAGATTGGATTCCAACTATGACAAGGTATGGGACCACCTGTCGATAGTGTATCTCTAGAGACGAATACACTGGGTTCAACAAGAACGTCTTGCAACCCGGCCCACACATGACAGACCACTCATTTCGCTTGAGTGTATCGAATGTATACCACCGACGGTTGGGATCAGCAACCGTCTCCCGATAAGGGACAGCATCGAACATAGATTAAAGAAGCAAATAGGATTTTCTCTAGATAGGTGATCATACACCCTAATGGGAGCGACCCACATAGCCATGCTGCCTGCCCGATTTTTGTCATTTCCCGGTTGATGAGGCTTGAGGCCAGAATTAACTTCTGATCATCTGGTCACCATTCACTTTGAATGCCACATCGTCAGATCCGTCAGATATCACTAATTGACGTCCACAAAAATACTCTAGCTGGAAGCTAAGAGAACGGCAACTCCCCGCCAACAACTATCGTACGTTTGAAGAAATCAACGTACGTGATCCTTTGGAAATACTCTGTCAGACACTCGTCCATACAAGTCATCCAGGAACAGGATGAACCGAAGGCACTCTCCTACCGCATCCATATAGGAATCACCCCATGGATCAGTAGCGAGAAGTCCTTGCAACCCGTAGATTCCAATCACGACAGAATCACAGCTTTTCTCTACTTGCCAGGCAGAGAATATTAGTGGTTCTTCCGTGTATGAAAATCCACGGTCTTCAATGCTCCACCTCGATCATCTTCTGATATCTTCACGTATTTGTTGGTCGGAATGGTTTTCGAATATAAATTCGATCCCGGTCTTTCCATACCAACAATCGTATTGGACAGATTTGATAGTCAGTGTTTTAACTATCAAAATATACAGTGTTTCAATCATGACACTCCAATGAGTTCACTGATTCAGTATTCAGCATCACTTGGCCTTTAATTTAAAATAAACTAGTTCACTTCTTGTTTAATAACTTGTAAATCCTTTAATATCTAAAATACGATATTTGAATCTTATATACTAATGTTCTCAAAACCATTCCATTATAATACTTAGTAAAATAACCGTACTAAATTTCCACTTACTTCTCCTTTCAAAAAAACATTTACTACCTCATTCCTTATTATTTAACTTGGAAAATCCACTTAACTTCTTATTCATAAACAACGTTATATAATATCTTGCATTCCATTCTTGAAATACTAACTAATATTTATTAATATAGAATAAAACTCAACTTTAAATTTCTCTTACTTCGGATCTCTCGATATACACTTTTCCAAATTCTCACCAAACGTTGCATTATTTCACTAATGGAAATAATGAACTATCACTAACCCCTTTTACGATTACCAACTAATATCATCTTCAGATAATCCTGATGTTGTTCAAGTTGGGGTATTTTAACTACCTCTCAGACCTTGATCAACAACGTTCATATCTTCAAATAATTATCAATTGTAATCAAAACCCAATATTCCATTTCAGTATCAAACAATTTCCATCTTAACTTGGGTTTGGTTATACCACCCAACGACCATTTTCTTTACCTCAAATACACTTTTACCAATCTTCTTACAACCCATCCAACCATTTCCCACTTTGGAATCTTATTTCAAATTCCCTTTTTTACTTGATCTTATTTTCAAATAACGTTAATTCAATATTAACGTTTTACATTTTGAAACTCATTTATATACTTTGGTTTAACTTAAACCCTTTTCTAATCTCCTTTTGACTTAATTCAAATAATTAAGTAACGTTTATTTCAAGCTATTATATTCGCTTGAAATTTCTTTATGACTTCATTATAAAAATTCGGGTTTTGAATATAAAACCCCTTCATCGACTCCTTACCCTATTCCATTAGATTTCATTTCACTTCGACTACTTTTGAAAGGTAATTTTCTAAATTATTATTATTAAAAAAAATAATTTATTTCAATCGTTAACTACATTAGTAGTTAATTTCTTTATTAACTAAATTAAATCGTAAATCCCTCTTAAACCTTATTTAAAATTTCAACAATATTCATTTAACTATCTTAATCGAAATACATTAATTTGGTCATCAAATTTAATTTCAAACTGGTCGATTTAATTAACTCAATATTCGACTTTCCCATTAACCAATTCCAATGAATCCTCACTTTAAATTAATTAAAAATATAATTAATTTATATAAATTCCATTAATTGTTTCTTTACAAAACAATTATCAAAGTTTAACCATCCATCTCATTTCTTATGCTCATACTTGTAAATCTGATTAACATCAGAACAAATCGAAGTCTTAAATAAATAAAACATTTATTCATTTTTCTTTTATAAACCTTTATTCAAAATAATATATTAAAAATCCAACTCCAGTTATAATGTAAATTTTATAACTTCATCTTTATTGATTCACCTGACGGTGAATCAATATTTATAACACGATTGATTTTATAGGCCATACGCTGCCAAATACTCAACCAATATCACTTATTGGTTTAAACACAACACAGGTTGAATGTTCAGTCAAGAATCAACAATCAAATCAATCACCCCAAACAGGACAATTCATATGTGATAATATGGAAACAAACAATATATTTGAGGAATCCGGTTGGATCCCTCCAACCTGTTCTTTCCTGTATTCAAATGGTTTTCTCAAATCAGGCTATTCAGTTTTGTTTAACTGATAAACCGAATAACGACCATTTAACATCAACCACAAGCAATTCAAACGGTTCAACCATTTAAAACACGTTTATAAATAAACGTGACCAACCAAGGTGAGTTACCTTTATTGGAACCAATCGTTAAAAATATCGATTTGGTAATTTCACTGAAATTAAAAACGGTTTAATTTCATCAGTTTTAATCAACAACAAGTGTATAACTAGCAAACAGGCAACCATCAGCAAGCAGAGCACACAAAATAAAGAACCCAATTTATATAAAATATAAATGGGAAAAAACTGAGTGAGTTTAACTCACCTTGATTACGTTTATTCCTAGAGTGGTTCTGTTACAGTTAAATCAAACAGTCGTTTAATTTAACTGTAAATTCCTGCTATTTCCATTTCTTTCCAAATCAGTTCCCTGGCATAGTGCTCCGCAACGAGTCCAACGCATCCTGCTTGTTTCATTCTGATAATGAAATCAGAAATAATAAATATTTTAAGTAACACAATATTATTTTAGTTTAATTAATTCTTAATTAGAACTTAAAACACTAGTTATGTTGCTTAGGCATACTTAAGGTTGCACTTAGCCATTCTAAAGGTAAACTACCTGACGAAATGATAATATAAACTATACATAAACAAATGTACCATGTTTAGGAGTTCTATGATCTTTTCAGTGTTCGTTTTTGTGAAGTGTAGCATCATATGATTCTTTAATACCCAACTGAAGATTTGACTTTATCAAAACTGTGTACTGCCAATTTAGTTACGGTATAATAAGACTGCATTTATCCTTTTAGTAAACTCATGTCTGTAATACACTAACTAATTATTATATATTATTAACTAAATTAGGACTTAAACTGATTATTAGTCACGTGACACCTAACTAGGCACTTTAACCATAAATTGGGTATATAATGTATATGAACTTACTGTTCATTTCTTTCTTACCCCAGTTCGCAAACAAGATTTCCCCCTCCCGCGCCATGTATGCTCATCAACGCCACAGCCATCCGTCCCCTTCATTTACAACAGTACCCCCACGCTTAACGTCATCTGCACGCTCACCTCCCCTAGTTGCTTTTCCTCCATTCAAAACGCTGCATGCGTTCAAGCCTTACACTACCCCTTTACGTCTTCTATCCCTTCTCCCTACAGTTCATTGTCCTTTCCCAAAGAATTAAAGCCGCTCCACTACTCCACTTTGCTCCAACAAACACAACCCCTCACGTTTTTCATGTGACAGCCTTCCCACTTTCCCGTCCTCCATCACGTCCCAAAGCTTCCCATCTAACGCTTTAACCCGGATCAAAACTAAACCCAGAACCCCACATTAAACAGTCCATTCCCGACGTCGTTACCCACTCGATGCCCCTCGCTTCCACTTCACAGTTTTCATTCTTTTCGTTTTTTGTGTTTTCTTTTTGTTTATTTTTCTTTCTCGCGGGATATCCTGGTTGCTGAAATGGACGGATGTAGTTTGGTATATATATGGTGAAGAGTGCCTTGGCACACACGGTTTTGATGGTTTGAGGCGCACGTAATCGAAACAGCTTGATATGCAAGGAAATGAATCCTTGGCCATCACGGAAATGCTTTAGAGAGTACGGTGTCCTTGAATAGGTAGAAGATGGCTTTGTTATTTCTTTTCACATATAAAGTTATAGGTCTGCACAAAAGATATGGTAGGAGGCATGTGTTTTCTTGTCACATAAATAGGCAGCTGTGTTCTTCGTGTTCAACTGTTCAAGTCAATAGGGTAGCACGCAATAGTTTTTATCATTGAAAGATTGAAGTGAAAGAAAGATTGAAATGAAAGGGTAGGGTACACAAATGTAAACAGGCTACGCACTCTAGGATAGAACCAAGGTAGGGAGGTTCTCAGCTAAATGTAGGGTGTACGCAATTGTTATCACTTGCAAGATTAAAAGGAAAACTATCATTGTTTACGTTGAGCTCTCTACATTTGTACCGATACAACAATCTTCCGTCTACTGATAAAAAGGTTTTTCCTGATGTAAAAAGATATTCCGGATCCAATGGGACAAGTTTCGTCGAAATCCGAGGTCGTATGGAAAAATTTTCTTTATGAAACCAGAAATGAACACGCGTTTAATTTTTCCACGATCACCAGATAAATCAAACCAACTTGAAACCTATAAATCTTACAATAATTTGTTCATACGAACCCAACGGCACCAGTTGCGTCGCATTCTGAGATCGTTTGCCCGATAGGCCGTTTTTACCCCGAACCGCCCTACCCTTTTTAACGCCAAATTTTCCGGTCTTTAAAAATAACCAACTATATACCTATCCTGACTCTAATCGACGACACGAACTCAATGGAACTGGTTTCGTGGCCTAATTTGATCGTCTGCTCAAGTTACACTCAAATACCCCTTTATTTATTTAAATACGCGCTATAGAAATTGAACGGGCGTTTACGGCTACCGTGGTCACATACGATATCAGTTTTCCACGCAATTCGCCACCGTACAATAATTTAGCGATACAGTTCTAATGAAACTGATTTCGTCGAAATCTGAGTCCGTTTGCAAAACGGCCATTTTAAAGGAGGCCTATAGTTTAATAATGATTTTCCATAGCGACTATTTCAAAATTTGATTTAGCCATAACTCGCAACCAATAACACGTAATCTGGATTTTTCTCTTTCATATGAAAATTATCGTCAATACGGTTCCAACATGTCTTGTTTCATAGAAATCCGACTTATATCGAATCCTGTATTCTCAGTTGAAGTTCAAAACTCTATTTTACGAACTTCAGCGTCATTTCAGGCTCTTTTTATAATTATATAAATATATAACGTTCAAATTTCGTTTAAATAACGAATTAAATATTTAAAAACCATTATATTCCCGATATATAATATTTAAAATAATAATTAAATTAAATATTTGACAGGCAAAAACGCGGGTCGTTACATTTCAAAATATGAATACCATTCAACACATGAATTTCTAATCAACGAATGAATATCAATTCAACACATGAAGGTTTTCTATTCAATAAATAAATATAGTTTAAGCATATGAAAATAATTCAAAATTTCGGCAGCATAACGACAGGGTAGTTAAAACCGGGACCGTCCCTAGTACGGCTCCTCGCTCTACCTTAAAACCTCGCGGTTTTTGACAATGGGGATCATGCATCTAGTTCGCACGCAGGCGGCATGTATATATTTATTTCATTTCCACAAACTAATCCTATGTGGTTTCAACCAAATATTTCTCAACCACAAATGGGTATTTTTCAACCACAATCAACCAATATCAATCACAAACAATCCCAAACAATCATTCGCTATCAATCAATTTCCACAACAATTTCAATCAATAAATATCGTCCATGGTTTGTGGACGAGGGGCGTATATATATATATATATTTATATATAGCAATTCACTTTTATTTCAACACATATATATATATATATAGCTAGAAAAAGAAATGGAAGAGTGAGAAATTCTCACCAATAGCTATCCAATACCACGACTCTTCCTTTAGAGAAATCTTCGCCAATCTCGCCTTTTGTCACTTTCGTTGCCCGTATTCTCTACATATGTAAAAATCGAATTTTTACTATGTTATTCAATATATAAAAATCGAATTTTGACTTCGCTATTCAATATATAAAGATTATATTTTTAATATTCCTATGATGTAAAAATTATATTTTTATTACTTTAAAAATATAAAAATCATATCTTACTTCTTCTACTTAATAAAAATTCCGTCTTTTCTATTTTTAAAAATATGATCTTTTCTATCCAAGTTCAAATCCTTTTCTATTTAAAGTTCAACTTTTTCCTATTTAAAGTTCAACTCTTTTTCTATTTAAAGTTCAAATCTTTTCCTATTTAAAGTTTAAATCTTTTCCTTTTTAAAATTCAAATCTTTTTCTTTTTCAAAATTAAATCATTTCAAAATCAGTTTTAAACTTTTCTAAAAATCAGAATTTAAACGCTTTTAAAAATCAGTTTTAAATGCTTTTAAAAATCAGTTTTAAATGCTTTTTAAAAAAATCAGTTTCAAATTCTTTTGAAAATCTGTTTTTCAGAATTAAAATAAAAATAAAAATAAGATAAAATACTTACATTGATCTGCGAAGAAGGGGGGGTGGTTTTTGCGTCAGGTGGCGGCGCTGGAGGTGTTGGAGGTGGGGCGGCCTTCAGTTCGTCGGCGGTGGGAGGTCGTCAGACTGGGGGGGCTCTCGAATCGGCGTCGCGATGGCTTCTAGGGGGAGGTTTGGGCTCGTCACTGGCGGTTCGACGAACGAGGGGAGGGGGTGCGGTGATGGGCGGCGGTGGCGAATCGGCGTCGCGATGGTCAACGTCGGGGCTAGGGTTTTTTTTTCGGTTCGAAGTGGAGAGAGAAGAGGGAATAGGGGGGTTTATATAAAATATATATATATTTAATTATTTAATTTTGCAAAAAGTCGACTTTTACATACGACCTCTAAACGAGGCCCACCGCCGGTCGTCCATAGCGTTTTACCCCCATTCCGTACACAATGGGATATGTATCGCAAGCTGATTTGATTGTTACAATCAGTTTCCGTTGAAATCAACATATAACTCTATATATTGAATATGAACGCGCATTTCAATTTACTGGGGTCACATACTAACTAGAAAAATTCTCGAAAAATATTTTCTAGCTTTGTATAGATGATACGGTCCTAACAAAACTAGTTTCGTCAAATTCTGAGACCGTTTGAAAAATGACCATTTTCCAGTCGATTAAAATCAACTAAAACTGGTCAAACGCGTTTTCTTTCTCCACGCTCACATATTGATTCGAAAAATTATGAAATTTGAAACCTAGCAATAACTTCACATCCTGGACCCAACAAAAGTGGTTTCGTCGAAATCCGAGGTCATTTGCAAAATGTCCATTTTTAAGGGCCTGAATTCCATAGCTACTATTCAGAATTTTCAACTGGATATATCTTTTGATTCCCGCTATCAAATTTCGATTGGTCAGATTCGTTGGAAAGATATCATCAATTAGATCCTAATATTTTTGGTTCCACTAAAATCCGGATTGTTTTGCACCCGGTATATTCAATTGAAGTTTGAAATCGAATTATCAAACTACCGCGCCATTTTCAATTCTATATATAATTATAATCGTTTATATTCGTTTTCAAATGTCGATTCAAACTCAGTTTTCATCGCCATTACTTAAAATATTTATTTTAAATATTTAAAATCCATTATTTTAGCCAATTTAAAATTTTTAAATTGGTTCAGATTTTCTGGGTCGTTACAGTCCGAGAGTTTCGTAAGGAAGATTGTTAAAGGTTTAAAAGATAAACTTTGACTATTTCAAAGTTAAAACATTGTTCAGTTAAGGTCTGAGCGGTAATTATACCCCAACTTGATTCACTTCCTTCTTAACTAAGGAATGGTAAGGTTGGATAGTGAATGATGGTTAAGTGAATTTAGTAAATGGTTTGAGTTAGCATAGCGATGTTTTACTTAAACATCTGTTTAAAACCAAATGAAGGAGATTTGGAAATGTTTTCCAAATAAGAATCAGAAATTTTTTCTAATATAGAAAACTAGAAATGGGAATGTTTTCCAATTTTAATAACGTATATTTTCTAAATTTAGAAAATAAGAAATGTTGAATATGTGGAAACAGGAAATGAGTAAATTAATGAACTAAAGAGATAAATGTTAAATGATTATTGATCGATATAATTTTCATTTGGAAATAATATCGTTGTTTGCACATGTGTTTTTCTTTGATAGTTAACTCACCGACTATCAAAGTTTTCGATCATTTTAACATTGTTAATATGGAGAGACCGGTTGGATTATTAGCCAAAGAACCACTCCGTATTGGCATAAGCGTTGCGAATCATATATGCCAAAGATAATTGAAGACAGAGTAAAGTGCAAGGGTTGTTGTATAAATATTAGGTAAAGATTGCCTAAGATGGTTGTACTGAATTGTGCCTTCGGTTTGTCCAGTCCCAGGACGACCTGTATGGAAGAATGTTTGGGGAAATCAATTTGTGATTTGGCGGGTATGACGATGTGACATTCAAAGTGAATCATTGTGTTATCTGTCAAGGATAAGCGTAACTTCTAGCCTCACAACCGAGAAATGACAGAAATCGGGCAGGCAGCATGGCTATATAGGTCGCACCTATTAGGTTGTATAATCACCTGATCTAGAGTTTCATTTACTTCTAAAAATATATTGTCGATGCTGTGCCTTACCGGGAAACGGTTGCCGATCCCAACCGTTGGTGATATACATTCGATACACTCAAGCGAAATGAGTGGTCGGTCATGTGTGGACGGGTTGCCAGATTTTCATTGTTGAACCCAGTGTATTCCTCTCTAGAAGTACACTAGCGAAAGGTGGTTCCATACCTTGTCATAGTTGGAAATCCATTACCCAATACGTGCTTGTAGTTTTGATTTTATGCTATATATGTAGAACGTGAGATGAAAGCGTTTCTGCTAGATGATTATTATATTGTGGTTGATAGACATTATTATAATATCAAAAGGTTTTTGATATAAAGATATATTGGATTCTCATAAGGGAAAAACCCGTTCCGTTATACGACGTGGTCTTATGAGATATCGTTTAATGGCTCAAACTGTTTTAAACTATTTTACTCACACCAGTCCCATGACTGACCCGGAGTTTATTTTGTTTTGTTTTCCCTAAACTCTTCGGTGCCCAATTTTTAATAGGAAGTCAAGTAGTCGGGATTTACAGATACTGGAAGAGTTGGAGCAGGAGGCTTCAGGATTATATAGCTATAGTTATTCCGCTGTGTTGTAAGTGTTGTACTTGATAATGATATGTATATTCAAGTAAAATCTTTTATTTCAAAGTTATGTTATATTTTATTCGCTCCGATGTGAGATTCGTGTTTACTCTGATGTTGTTGTGTTCTTCTTCTTCTTCTATTCAAAGTTTCTATCTTATATATTCTCACGCTTTAACTTCTTTCTAACTACTGGTATTTTTCGATGTTTGGTTAGTCATCATTGAGTTTATGGCGATTACCAAAGTCGCTAAAAACCGGGTCGTTACAGTTGGTATCAGAGCTTAAGGTTTAGTAATTACCTTGGCTCTGTGGCGTGACTCGGTAGAGATGGGGTTAGAAATACCCTAGATTGAGTTGAGTGTATATATACGAGTTGACGTATTTGTTATTCAATATAAAATTGTTTAATATTGTGAAGATTTATTGATTTAGTTTTTTATGGGTTCTGGTCGATCAGTTTGATCCACTGTATCGGTAGGAGTTTCCAAACACTCGAATACGATGGGTCGACACAATATGTTTTGAAAAGAGGGTAAACAGAATAATTTTACCCAAGTTATATTTTGATATAGAGAAGATATATATATTGGAATGAATATATATTGGATATATTGGTTGTTATTATAATCGAATAAGATTATAAAAATGTGAAATGGTTATGTAAATAACCGATCAGAATTCAGATAAGCATAATGAATTGAATTAAACCTGAAATTAAAATCAGAGTTGAAATTTAAACCCTAGAATTTGAATGGTGTTCGTAAATGGAGTTAAATTAAGTATATGAGAATTTTAAAACCCTAGGAGGTTTTAAATTGTTTTACAAACATTGGAAGGATATTTTGAAATAAATTTCAAAGTGGAAATGTTAGAAATGGTTTTGAAATACGATATAGTATTGAACTCACTTCGAAAGCTGGAAACAAATTCCGATGATGATCATGACATCATCAGTGTTCAATTTCGAGTTATAAGTGACGAATTACTACCGAAAAGATTTTGTTTTTGAATTGTTTTGAGAGAAACAAGTTGTTTGAAATCCAAAAAGGAACATTTGGTTTTAGAAAAGCAAAGTTGTTTAAAACTCCTAGAAAGAGACTATTTGAGTTAAAAACAAATTTAAATAGAAATTTGTGAAACCAAGCTGGAACTGAATTGAAATCAATTAACTGGAAATTGAATTGGATACGATATATCAAGCAGAATCAGATTTTGAGTTGTGAGATAGAATCTGAAATGGTATTGGATTGATGAGTTAAGAATTTAAAAATTGAAAATGGAACATTGATTTGAAATTGAATTCGACTTAGGTATAAGCGAATGGTTGGATTTGTGGATAAAAACAGATTGGAATGACCCTTGTATCTGCTGAATTGATAACAGGTGGAAAGGATATAATGAGATGCCGACTAAAAGGTACAAGTTTGTATTTCTATTGGGTATAAGATTTATGAGCCGAATTGGCAAGCTGCTTGGCTGTTTGATTTTCTTTTGGGTTTAAGATGGCTCAGAGAGGCGAGTTGGAGTTTGACCTATTGGCCAGTACAAAGGAGGTGCTGGCGAAACTTTTCGAAAAGTTAAGGTGTTAGAAAATTTTCAGGATTTTTGAAAATTTTCGTTGATAAGAATTAATTAATAATATAACTAAAATTAAATTGGTTTAGTTAAAGTTGAAGTTAAGGAATAAACAAATGATCTTTAACCCATCAATAGGGTTTGTTTTCTAACTTAGCAATTTCGAGGACGAAATTATTTTAAGTGGGGAAGAATGTAACGACCCGCATTTTTCAGCAATATAATTAATTTATTTAACTATTGAAATAGTGAATTAGAGAATTTAAATGGTCGGCTAATTAAATAATATTGAATATTTAATTAAAATAAATAATATAATAATATATTTATTTCTGAAAAAAAATGAGAAATAGTGAATTGACATTTTAATGTGAACTGGGCGATTTAAAATATTTAATTCAGCTCAGAATTTGAATTAGAATAACGAATATATTATAATAACGACAGTTCGAACGTATAATTATATTATAATTAAATTCGAGCTCGAAATGGCACTGTAGTTCGTAATTTGGCGATTCGAACTTTGAACGAATATACAGAAGCCGTTTTAAGTCGGATTTCTGTGAAACAAGAAACGTTCAGAGCTGGTGAAGGAGACTTTCCTAGTTGAAGAGAAAAATCGAGATTTCATCGTGTAGATTTTGATTTAAGCCCAAATAAAATTTTAGAAAAGTCATTGTGGAATTCCTTTATAATTGGCAATGCTTTATTTACGTTAAAAAAGGATTTTCAATACAAATTGAATATCGTTATAATATGAAATTCTGGAATATCGATCATAAACTTTGATAGGATTATTCTGGAGCTGTATGATATCGTATGTGAATATATACGATAATATTAATTTATTAATAATTTATTTAATTGTTTTTAAATATATTTATATATTTAAAAGGGTTATTTAGAGCGTCAAAAATAGCCAGTTTTGCAAACAACCTCAGAATTCGACGATTGTTAGATTTCAGTTTTCGTGATTTTTAGAGTCATTGTGTGGCCGTATGGATTTTTAGAGAGGAAAACGGTCAGTATTTCGATGTTTAAAAATACGTTGTATGAGCAAACGGAGTCGAAATCCGACGAAACCAGTTTCGTTGGGTCCGAAATGTCAAACTCTAGTGGCATGCCAAGTTTCGTGATTTTTGGGTATCGTGTGTAATCGCAGGAATTTTAGAGTATGAGTAAGAGCAGTAGTTGATTAAAAATAAAATCAAATAATCAAATTAAAAATATCCTAACTAATCTCTAATCATAAACAAGCCATAAACCCTCATTTTTCAGCCACACACTCTAAGATATAAACGCAGACAAATCCCATTTTTTCTCCAAAAGCAAAACGCAGCAGTGGAAATTCAAACAGAAAATCAAATCAATTCAAAACAAATGCTAAAAATTCCAAACTTCATATATTTGAGATCCTCATTCGATGCTTTTCAGTGTGATATAGGTTAGGATGGGTTCGGTGGAATTTGTGAACGCTGGAATATTGTACAACGTGCATTCTAGTGTTTAGGGTTGGAGTTCGTGGCGAATAGGAAGATCAATGCAAATTTCTAATATCGGATTCGAGTTCGTTGTGGAGTTTAAAACCTCTTGTGGATTTTTGGGGTGATTCCGTGCAATCTGATGTCAATACCTATAGAGGGGAGACGCAGGTTGTAATAACCCGGAAATGCGAGCCAGTTTAAAAATTTTATTGTGGCAATTTTAGCGAATTTTGATTATTTAAAATGAATTATTTTGAATAATATCTACGAGAAATTTATATTGAATATAATTCGAACGTATATATTTATAGGCGTCGTCGCTAGAATATAAATAATTATAATAGAATTGAAAATGGCACGGTAGTTCGATAATTCGATTTCAAACTTCAATTGGATGTACCGGGTGCAAAACAATCCGGATTTTAGTGAAACCAATAACAATAGGATCTAATTGATGATATCTTTCCAACGAATCCGAAAAATCGAAATTTCATAGCGGGAATCAAAAGATATGTCCAGTTGAAAATTCTGAATAGTCGCTATGGAATTCAGGCCCTTAAAAATGGAAATTTTGCAAACGACCTCGGATTTCGACGAAACCACTTTTGTTGGATCCGCAGTGTCAAATTATTGCTAGATTCCAAATTTCATAATTTTTCGAATCAATATGTGAGCGTGGCAAAGGAAAACGCGTTTGACCAGTTTTAGTTGATTTTAATTGACTGGAAATTGGCCATTTTTCAAACGGTCTCAGAATTCGACGAAACTAGTTTTGTTAGGACCGTATCGTCAATACGAAGCTAGGAAATATTTTTCTGCAATTTTTCGAGTTCGTATGTGACCCCGGTAAATTGAAATGCGTGTTCAAATTCAATATATAGAAGTTTATGTTGATTTTGACGAAAACTGATTGTGACGATCGAATCATCTTGCGATACTTATCCCATTGTGTTTGGAATGTGGGTAATTAGCTATGGACGACAGGCGGTGGGCCTCGTTTAGAGGTCGAAATAAAATGTCAACTTTTTGAATTTAAAATTAATTTCCTCTCTCTACCTTCATTCCTTTATCAGCCCCCCCCCCCCGTTCTTTTTTTTTCAAATCAAACGAAAAAAACCCTAATCTAACGCGCCGCACCCATCGACGACGCCAACATGTCGATCACCACGCCCGCCGCCGCCGACAACCGTGACCGCCGACCTCCCCTCGAGCCCCCCTTCCTCCTGCTGCCGATCGAAACCCCCTCCCCCTGCTCGCACCCCCCATCGAAGAAACCGACGCAACCTCGCCCTCCACCTCCAGCCGTTTCCACTGCCCTCCGACCAAGCCGCAACCCCCCCCTCCGTCCATCCGTCGCCTGAAACGGACCCCCCCCTCACTAGGATGAACCCAGTAAGTTTTATTTTATTTTATTTTAGAATTTTCTTTTTTTACTTAATTTTTTTTATGGCCAATAGGAGTGTATTTAAATTCAGATTTTATTGTACGCAAAGCTTCGTTTTTTCACAACATAAAGCTTTGATTTTTATATAGTAAAAATTAGTTTTTTCTATATTGAATAACGAAGTAAAAATTAGATTTTTCTATATTGAATAACGAAGTAAAAATTAGATTTTTCTATATTGAATAACGAAGTAAAAATTAGATTTTTCTATATTGAATGGCAATGTAAAAATTCGATTTTTATATATTGAATGGCGAAGTGAAAATTCGATTTTTAAATATATGAAGCGATTATAAAAATATGATTTTTAAATTGAAAGTGAACAAATAAAAATGTGTTTTTTATTTTAAAGACATCAGTATATAAAAATGCGATTTTTATCTATGTAGTGAATGCGGGCAACGAAGATGACAAAAAGGCGAGAACGATGAAGATTTCTATAAATGAAGTGTCGTGAAGTTGGGATAGCTTTCGGTGAGAATTTCTCACCTTTCAATTTCTTTTTCTAGTTATATATATATATATATATATATACTAGGATGCGGACGGTGTTTAGTAGCACCCGACACCCATCATCCACAGACCATGGATGGCTTGTTTGATTAAATAGTTTGGTTGTGTAGTTGGTTAGTCTATTTAGTTTGAATCGAATTGTTTGGTGAAATGGAATGGATTTGATTGATGTGTGAATGGCGTGGGCCTTCACTAGACCGGGGATAAGGCTGTGCCTTGTCCCGTTTCTAGTATCGTGCTGTTATGCCGCCAAAATTTTCTAAAATATGTTAGAAAAATAAAAATATCATTTTTATTTTGTAAATGAACTAAATAGGAATTCATGTGTTGAAATAAAATATTTTATCGTTAAAAATATAATTTTTAACATGAATGTGAATAAATAAATATTTATAAACAAATCGACCGATTTGTTTATATACACTGATTATACTGATATTGATTGGGTCGATAAATTTTACACATCACCCAACTTCACAAATAAAATCCGTGTTTGATTGTTTGAAACCCTACTCGGGTGTTGGGATGAAATTTGAAGTTCACTCATCCTGATTGATTAAATATGTCGATCAATTGATTGACAGGCTGTTATAAGCGTTAGATATCTATATTTGACGCTTATACAGTGTAGTGCACTTTGGTTGATGGTTGATTATTTTTCAATGCTATTATATACGTGTGATGTATGAAAATCCATATAATTAACATTATATGGTGATTGTTTGGGCCTCATTCCAATTTGAAAAATAAAGAATATTATAAAATAAAGATTCATGTGTTGACAGTACTCATCCGTTGAGATTAGTCATGTATTGAACAAAATATTTTAAAAATAGAAATATTTGAAAAAGAAATATTTGAAATAGAATATTAGAAAATAGAAATATTTGAAAAAGAAATATTTGAAATAGAATATTAGAAAATAGAAATATATGAAGCCGTGTTGATTAGATTGACGCCATTCTGACGTGAATGATATTTATATCGATTTTGCTCATTTTAAAATGAATATTGAAAAGTGATTTCGTAATCGAATATTTAGAAATGAATTGAATATAAAATGATTTCGAAATGAATTGAATACAAAAAGATTTCGAATTGAATTGAATATAAAACGTTTTCGAAATGAATTGAATACAAAACGTTTTCGAAATGAATTGAATACAAAACGATTTCGAAATGAATTGAATATGAAACGATTTCGAAATGAATTGAACATGAAATGGTTTCGAAATGAATTGAACATGGAACGATTTCGAAATGAATTGAACATGAAACGATTTCGAAATGAATTGAATATGAAACGATTTCGAAATGAATTGAATATGAAACGATTTTGAAATGAATTGAATATGAAACGATTTCGAAATGAATTGAATATGAAACGATTTCGAAATGAATTGAATATGAAACGATTTCGAAATGAATTGAATATAAAACGATTTCGAAATGAATTGAATATGAAACGATTTCGAAATGAATTGAATATGAAATGATTTCGAAATGAATTGAATATAAAACGATTGAATATAAAACGATTTCGAATTGAATCGAATAGAAAACCAGTTTGAATTGAACTGAATAGAAAACCAATTTGAATTGAATAGAAAACCAATTTGAATTGAATTGAATAGAAAAACAATTTGAATTGAATCGAATTGAATCGAATTGAAAACGAATTGAAATGAACTCAAATTGAATTGAAATTTGAATTGAATAGAAATGAATTTTAAAACGAATTTATAAGGAAAAATTCAATTTTGATTTGAATTGAAATGGATGTTGAAATTGTTTTTGAAACGAATTCAAAACTATTCATATAATTCAATTTAAATAGAAATCAACAAAATATTTATTATATATATTATATATATAATATAATGGCCTGAATAGAACGCGCCGCGCCGCGGCAGTTCGTGAATTTCGACCATTTATTTCAAACGGACATTACGGGAGATCCGACCGTCGGATTCTCCTAAATCCGGAACCGTTGGGTTCGTATCGAAAAGAGCTTTCTAACGAATATTAGAAATTTGAAATCTAACGGTTGGAGTTGGAGATACGTCCGAAACAAATTTGGAAAAGGTCGCTGTAAGTGCAGTTCGATGGCCGTTGATGGAAATCGACTGTACGGGCCTTGATAAAGTTATTAAAAATATAAATAATTTGTGCAAAATCATAAGAAATGATTTGTGAAGAATTGGGATGAAAAACTCCATATTTGAAAAGATAAAAATAGATTTTTATCGAGATGAACTAGTTTTTAACTGAAATTAAAACCCATTTATTTTTAAATAAATAAATTGGATTTGAAATGGGTTTAAATAAAATTGATTCATGGGTTTATTGTGAACTGTGTTTTAAATAACACTAGTTCTTTAACCCGAGAATAAATAGAATGTGATTTGGGTTTATCGTGAACTGTTTTTTAATGACACTAGTTCTTTAACCCAGTAAAAGGAGTTTTAATGAATCTGCAATTAAATTGAAATGTGAATTGATAATTTCAATTATCAAATTTAGAAAGTGAGCGAGGATGGAGTTTTACCAGTTTTTCTCCAAAGCGATAGTTAATCATTAATTAGATTTGAACGTGAAATGGTAATTAATTTTACCGATAACACCACGGTGTTAGAGATGGGGTATTACCAGTTTTGCTTCATGGGATGAATAAGTTGGGATTGGGAAATAAAATAAATAATTACTTCGGTGTGGTTCGCTAATCTCGACTAGTTTAGAAAACCATAATTTGGTTTGAAATGACATCCAAAGGAAGATTAAAGAATAAATTTTAAAGAATTTATCTTGGATAAAATTAATGGGAACCTTTCCCTAAGAATTGAGATTTAGAAACTAACTGTAGGTTAGTTAAGAAGAATGGTTTCCTGGGTATCGATCTGATGTTGATTTCGGCCTTCGGGGTTAATATTCAGGGAATTTCTCTCTTACTGATTTACGGTTAGTGACTAATGAATTGGAATGAGGCGTATGTTGTGTTTGTGTAACATTTGTTTTTAATATACGCGGGTTGTTCGGAAACGCCGGGTTTACGCCCATTCTGAATAACCGATTCGACGATATGTCGAAGATGAAGGCGGTGGTTGAAGACCGGAAGTCTTCACATCGTTTGGATAATTACTGACGATCCTAATTGGTCTGTACACCCAAGAGGATGGAAATAGTTGGTGGTCGTCCAGACGTACTTGGAGATCGATGGATATGCGAGGACAGTGCCTCCGGTTTCGTTCAGACCCAGAATGAACTTGTAAATGGATTGTGTGTCTTACAGTGGATTTTATTCTGTGTTGATTGATTTCTGTTAAATATATATCTGTTTGGCGGCGGAGAATTTATTCTCTTGCTTAACGCCCTTCTCTGAGACGTACGATCTTAGAGGTTATATATCGATAGATATCTATCACATGGCATGAATTGCCTGTGTGGCATGCTGAGTTGTATGGATCAAGGCTTCTGTTGAAAAGCAAAGTCTTATGGTTGATGATTAAAGCACGACCTATGTGGCGTAGCTTTGTGTATAACGTGAGTTCGCGAGCCTCACACCTCGGTATGAGTTAAAAACGGGATACAGACCGTTGGGAGACAATGACGTTTCTTCCTAGATTTGGTGGTGTCAGTGACTTACCAGCCCTAACATTTATATACTCTTCACCTTTGTGGTTGTTGGAATGAGGCGCCTCGATTATAGGTCTGTAAGGACCGGGAAGCGTGTGTTCAGGCATAAATAATCCTTTAACGTAAGTGAGGACTGGCCCAACCGATCCAGTGGCTGCCCAGAGTGCGTAGTCCTGAGCATTTGCTAGAGTGTCTCGAAGCGGAGAGGAGCTTGCCCCTTGCCTCGACTCATGACGGATAACCAATTTCCAATACGCGATATTTCGGCTTTATTTGTAGAGCCTAGTATGACGACATAGTAGCATGGGATGCTATGCCGTCTATGATTTATATTTATGATTGAAATTGTTTTGACACTATACACTTATTATAGTATCAAATGATTTGTTTTAAACGTACCAAGCATGTTTGGCTATTATAAGGGAAAACCCTATCCTCCGGCTTGCGTTGCGTTGTGTGACGGGACCTGGGTCTTATAGTAGATTCATTTTTCGAAAAAGCATTGCGCTGTTTATTCTATGCACTGGTATTCTTGGGAGGAAACCCGTTCCGTGTTATACGGCGTGGTCCCTTGAATTACTCTCTTTTCGAGTAAAGTTTTAAATAACTGTTTTAGTTCTCACACCAGTCACATGACTGACCTGGAGTTTATTGTTTTAACCTAAACTCTGGGTGCCCTTATTTACGACACGGGTAGCTAGTATTTTTGGTTCTGCAGATTTATATTCATAGGATCCTGGTTTACAGCTATAATGATATCCGGAAAGCTCTGTATCCGTATATCACCTTCAGTTGAGCTTTGTATTATTTTTCTGCTGTTATCTAATTTATTGTAATCTCTTATATTTATCGAATGTAATTTATTCAATTATACTCTGTATATTCTTGTAATCTGATGGAATTGTTGTAATAACAAAGAAATGTTCTTCTGTTTGTGTTCTGAATTGTCCTATTCTCATACGATCAGGGGTTTCGAACGGTCTAGATCGGTTTAACGACTGATTCGGATCGAGCGAAATTCCTTGTCGTCACATTTGGTATCAGAGCTTTGGTTTATAGAGCTCGAGAACACGACACGTTAGAACCATACGAAAGAATTCATCAGATGTTGGATTAGTAATATCCAATTAGATTGACTCGTTAGAGATAGGATCAGTAGTATCCTAGAACGAGTGTGAAGAGTATATTTTTCAATTGAAAACAATTTTATTTTGAAAATTTAAACCATTTTATACGTATTTGAATATTTTATTTATATTGATTTGGACAATCTAGTATATAAAGATTTTGCATATACGCGTCATGAACGTATATTCGAAGTTTTAATATACTAGATAAATATAGAATCACATTCTAGTCGCCCGGAGATGACTCTGATGATTGATATATCATCATCAGAATTTGTGTTCGTGTTTCGAAGGTGTGATTTCTATATATTTCCATTAGACTGGTGTGAGAACCAAAACTTATATAGATAGATTTATTGTTGTGATTTGGCATCAAAAATATGATTTTTGACCATATATAAAATTATGAATTTGAAAAGTTAATCCACTAATTGATTGATGTTTGTGTTGTTTGTCTATTTGTTTGATAACTTTGAACCATAATGCCTAATTGTATCAAAATTTGAATTATATTGAAAATTGGTCGCGTTTACTTGCATATACACATACTTACATTGAACAGGTCATAACAAGGAGGCTAGAGCAGAGAATAAAATTTGTTTGCCCGACAAATAGGTACATGTTTACTATAATTTACTGTTTTGTTTGGGTGATGATGATTTTATGAGCCTATTGGCTAGCCGCTTGGCTTTTTCTTTTTCTTTTTGAGATCAGAAGGCCTGTATGGTAATTTCGGGATTTTCCCGTGGCTCCCGGTGCAGGGGAGGTTATGGCGAAATTTTTCGGAAATTTAGGGTGTTAGCCAAATTTTTGAAGAATTTGAAAATTCTCAGAAACTGAAAAGTTGGAGAATAGAGGCCAGATCGAACGTAGAGTTGATTAATCAAACCACTTTCGACTTTGTTCCTTTTCGGGGGCGAAAAGTTTTAAGTGGGGGAGATTGTAATAACCCGGAAAAGCGAGCCAGTTTAAATTTTTTATTTTGGCAATTTTATCGAATTTTGATTATTTAAAATGAATTATTTTGAATAATATCGACTACAAATTTATTTTGAATATAATTCGAAAGTATATATTTATACGTGTCGTCGCTAGAATATAAATAATTATATATATAATTATAATAGAATTGAAAATGGCGCGGTAGTTCGATAATTCGATTTCAAACTTCAATTGAATGTACCGGGTGCAAAACAATCTGGATTTTAGTGAAACAAAAAACAATAGGATCTAATTGATGATATCTTTCCAATGAATCCGAAAAATCAAAATTTCATAGCGGGAATCAAAAGATATGTCCAGTTGAAAATTCTGAATAGTCGCTACGGAATTCAGGCCCTTAAAAATGAAAATTTTGCAAATGACCTCGGATTTCGACGAAACCTCTTTTGTTGGATCCGCAGTGTCAAATTATTGCTAGATTCCAAATTTCATAATTTTTCGAATCAATATGTGAGGGTGGCAAAGGAAAATGCGTTTGACCAGTTTTAGTTGATTTTAATCTACTGGAAATTGGCCATTTTTCAAACGGTCTCGGAATTCGACGAAACTAGTTTTGTTAGGACCGTATCGTCAATACAAAGCTAGGAAATTTTTTTCTGCAATTTTTCGAGTTCGTATGTGACCCCGTTAAATTGAAATGCATGTTCAAATTCAATATATAGATGTATATGTTGATTTTGACGAAAACTGATTGTAACGATCGAATCAGCTTGCGATACTTATCCCATTGTGTTCGGAATGGGGGTAATTAGCTATGGACGACAGGCGGTGGGCCTCGTTTAGAGGTCGAAATAAAAAGCCAACTTTTTGAATTTAAAATTAATTGAAAATTAATTTCCTCTCTCTACCTTCATTCCTTTATCAGGCCCCCTCCACCCCCGTTCTTTTTTTTTTCAAATCAAACGGAAAAAAATTGAAAACTCTATTGTAACGCGCTGCACCCACCGGTGACGCCACCACGTCAATCACCACGCCCGCCGCCGCCCTCAACCGTGACCGCTGACCTCCCCTCGAGCCCCCCTTCTCCTGCTGCCGATCAAAATCCCCTCCCCCTACTCGCACCCCCCATCGAAGAAACCGACACAACCTCGTCCTCCACCTCTAGCAGTTTCCACCGCCCTCCGACCAAGCCGCAAACCCCCCCCCCCCTCCGTCCATCCGTCGCCTGAAACCGACCCCCCTCGCTTGGATGAACCCAGTAAGTTTTTTTTTATTATTTTAGAATTTTCTTTTTTTACTTAATTTTTTTTATGGCTAATAGGAGTGTATTTAAATTCAGATTTTATTGTATGCAAAGCTTCGATTTTTCACAACATAAAGCTTTGATTTTTATAAAGTAAAAGTTAGATTTTTCTATATTGAATAACAAAGTAAAAATTAGATTTTTCTATATTGAATAACGAAGTAAAAATTAGATTTTTCTATATTGAATAACGAAGTAAAAATTAGATTTTTCTATATTGAATAACGAAGTAAAAATTAGATTTTTCTATATTGAATAGCAAAGTAAAAATTCGATTTTTATATATTGAATGGCGAAGTGAAAATTCGATTTTTAAATATATGAAGTGATTATAAAAATATGATTTTTAAATTGAAAGTGAACAAATAAAAATGTGATTTTTATTTTAAAGACATCAGTATATAAAAATGCGATTTTTATCTATGTAGTGAATGCGGGCAACGAAGATGACAAAAAGGCGAGAACGATGAAGATTTCTATAGATGAAGTGTCGTGAAGTTGGGATAGCTTTCGGTGAGAATTTCTCACCTTTCAATTTCTTTTTCTAGTTATATATATATATACTAGGATGCAGACGGTGTTTAGTAGCACCCAACACACGTCATCCACAGACCATGGATGGCTTGTTTGATTAAATTGTTTGGTTGTGTAGTTGGTTAGTTTATTTGGTTTGAATCGAATTGTTTGGTGAAATGGAATGGATTTGATTGATGTGTGAATGGCGTGGGCCTTCACTAGACCGGGGATAAGGCTAGGCCTTGTCTCGTTTCTAGTAACGTGCCGTTATGCCACCAAAATTTTCTAAAATATGTTAGAAAAATAAAAATATCATTTTTATTCTGTAAATGTACTAAATAGGAATTCATGTGTTGAAATAAAATATTTTATCGTTAAAAATATAATTTTTAACGTGAATGTGAATAAATAAATATTTATAAACAAATCGACCGATTTGTTTGTATACACTGATTAGACTAATATTGATTGGGTCGATAAATTTTACACATCGCCCAAATTCACAAATAAAATCTGTGTTTGATTGTTTGAAACCCTACACGGGTGTTGGGATGAAATTTGAAGTTCACTCATCCTGATTGATTAAATATGTCGATCGATTGATTGACAGGCTGTTATAAGCGTTAGATATCTATATTTGATGCTTACACAGTGTAGTGCACTTTGGTTGATGGTTGATTATTTTTCAATGCTATTATATACATGTGACGTATGAAAATCCATATAATTAACATTATATGGTGATTGTTTAGGCCTCATTCCAATTTGAAAAATAAAGAATATTATAAAATAAAGGTTCATGTGTTGACAGTACTCATCCATTGAGATTAGTCATGTGTTGAACGAAATATTTTAAAAATAGAAATATTTGAAAAAGAAATATTTGAAATAGAATATTAGAAAATAGAAATATTTGAAATAGAATATTAGAAAATAGAAATATATGAAGCCGTGTTGATTAGATTGACGCCATTCTGACGTGAACGATATTTATATCGATTTTGCTCATTTTAAAATGAATATTGAAAAGTGATTTCATAATCGAATATTTCGAAATGAATTGAATATAAAACGATTTCGAAATGAATTGAATATAAAACAATTTCGAAATGAATTGAATATAAAACGATTTCGAAATGAATTGAATATAAAACGATTTCGAAATGAATTAAATATGAAACGATTTCGAAATGAATTGAATATGAAACGATTTCGAAATGAATTGAATATGAAACGATTTCGAAATGAATTGAATATAAAACGATTTCGATATGAATTGAATATAAAACGATTTCGAAATGAATTGAATATAAAACGATTTCGAAATGAATTGAATATAAAACGATTTCGAAATGAATTGAATATAAAACGATTTCGAAATGAATTGAATATAAAACGATTTCGAAATGAATTGAATATAAAACGATTTCGAAATGAAGAAACGATTTCGAAATGAATTGAATATGAAACGATTTCGAAATTAATTGAATATAAAACGATTTCGAAATGAATTGAATATAAAACGATTTCGAAATGAATTGAATATGAAACGATTTCGAAATGAATTGAATATAAAACGATTTTGAATTGAATTGTATATAAAACGATTTCGAATTGAATCGAATAGAAAACCAATTTGAATTGAATTGAATAGAAAACCAATTTGAATTGAATTGAATAGAAAACCAATTTGAATTGAATTGAATAGAAAACCAATTTGAATTGAATTGAATTGGATTGAATCGAATTGAATTGAATATCAAACGATTTTGAATTGAATTGTATATAAAACGATTTCGAATTGAAACGAACAGAAAACCAATTTGAATTGAATTGAATAGAAAACCAATTTGAATTGATTCGAATTGAATTGAATCGAATTGAAAACGAATTGAAATGAATTAAAATTGAATTGAAATTTGAATTGAATAGAAATGAATTTTAAAACGAATTTATAAGGAAAAATTCAATTTTGATTTGAATTGAAATGGAAGTTGAAATTGTTTTTGAAACGAATTCAAAACTATTCATATAATTCTTTTTAAATAGAAATCGACGAAATATTTATTATATATATTATATATATTATATAATGGCCTAAATAGAGCGCGCCGCACCGCGGCAGTTCATGAATTTCGACCATTTATTTCAAACGGACATTACGGGAGATCCGACCGTCGGATTCTCCTAAAACCGGAACCGTTGGGTTCGTATCGAAAAGAGCTTTCTAACGAATATTAGAAATTTGAAATCTAACGGTTGGAGTTGGAGATACGTCCAAATCAAATTTTGAAAAGGTCCTTGTAAGTGCAGTTCGATGGCTGTTGATGGAAATCGACTGTACGGGCCTTGATAAAATTATTAAAAATATAAATAATTTGTGTAAAATCATAAGAAATGATTTGTGAAGAATTGGGATGAAAAACTCCATATTTGAAAAGATAAAAATAGATTTTTATCGAAATGAACTAGTTTTGAACTGAAATTAAAACCCATTTATTTCTAAATAAATAAATTGGATTTGAAATGGGTTTAAATAAAATTGATTCATGGGTTTATCGTGAACTGTGTTTTAAATAACACTAGTTCTTTAATCCGATAATAAATAGAATGTGATTTGGGTTTATCGTGAACTGTGTTTTAAATGACACTTGTTCTTTAATCCAATAAAAGGAGTTTTAATGAATCTGCAATTAAATTGAAATGTGAATTGATAATTTAAATTATCAAATTTAGAAAGTGAGCGAGGATGGAGTTTTACTAGTTTTGCTCCAAAGCAATAGTTAAATCTTTAATTATATTTGAACGTAAAATGGTAATTAATTTTACCGATAACACCACGGTGTTAGAGATGGAGTATTACCAGTTTTGCTTCATGGGATGAATAGGTTGGGATTGGGAAATAAAATAAATAATTACTTCGGCGTGGTTCGCTAATCTCAACTAGTTTAGAAAACCATAATTTGGTTTGAAATGACATCCAAAGGAAGATTAAAGAATAAATTTTAAAGAATTTATCTTGGATAAAATTAATGGGAACCTTTCCCTAAGAATTGAGATTTAGAAACTAACTGTAGGTTAGTTAAGAAGAATGGTTTCCTGGGTATCGATCTGATGTTGGTTTCGGCCTTCGGGGTTAATATTCGGGGAATTGCTCTCTTACTGATTTACGGTTAGTGACTAATGAATTGGAATGAGGCGTATGTTGTGTTTGTGTAACAATTGTTTTTAATATACGCGGATTGTTCGGAAAGGCCGGGTTTACACCCTTTCTGAATAACCGATTCGACGATATGTCGAAGATGAAGGCGGTGGTTGAAGACCGGAAGTCTTCACATCGTTTGGATAATTACTGATGATCCTGATTGGGCTGTACACCCAAGAGGATGGAAATAGTTGGTGGTCGTCCAGACGTACTTGGAGATCCATGGATATGCGAGGAAAGTTCCTCCGGTTTCGTTCAGACCCAGAACGAAATTGTAAATGGATTGTGTGTCTGACGTTTGATTTTATTCTGTGTTGATTGATTTCTGTTAAATATATATCTGTTTGGCAGCGGAGAATTTATTCTCTTGCTTAACGCCCTTCTCTGAGACGTACGAGCTTAGAGGTTATATATCGATAGATATCAATCGCATGGAATGAATTGCCTGTGTGGCATGCTGAGTTGCATGGATCAAGGCTTCTGTTGAAAAGCAAAGTCTTGTGGTTGATGATCAAAGCATGGCCTATGTGGCGTAGCTTTGTGTATAACGTGAATTCACGAGCCTCACACCTCGGTATGTGTTAAAAACGGGATACGGACCGTTGGGAGAACATGACGTTTCTTTCGAGCTTTGGTGGTGTCAGTGACTTACCAGCCCTGACATTTATATACTTTTCACCTTTGTGGTTGTTGGAATGAGGCGCCTCGATTATAGGTCTGTAAGGACCGGGAAACGTGTGTTCAGGCATAAATAATCCTCTAACGTATGTGAGGACCGGCCCAACCGATCCAATGGCTGCCCAAAGTGCGTAGTCCTGAGCATTTGCTAGAGTGTCTCAAAGCGGAGAGGAGCTTTCGCCTTGCCTCGACTCATGACGGAAAACCAATTTCCAATACGCGATATTTCGGCTTTATTTGTAGAGCCTAATATGGCGACATAGTAGCATGGGATGCTATGCCGTCTATGATTTATATTTATGATTGATATTGTTTTGACACTATACACTTATTATAGTATCAAATGATTTGTTTTAAACGTACCAAGCATGTTTGGCTATTATAAGGGAAAACCCTATCCTCCGGCTTGCGTTGCATTGTGTGATGGGACCTGGGTCTTATAATAGCTTCATTTTTCGAAAAAGCATTGCGCTGTTTATTCTATGCACTGGTATTCTTGGGAGGAAGCCCGTTCCGTGTTATACGGCGTGGTCCCTTGAATTACCCTCTTTTAAAATAAAGTTTTAATAAATGTTTTAGTTCTCACACCAGTCACATGACTGACCTAGAGTTTATTGTTTTAACCTAAACTCTGTGTAACACCCCGTATATTTTATAACTGTGAAATTCATAAATTAAACTATAACTAATGTTAAATCAAAGAATTAAGGGAAACGGGATACGCCATTGCGTTCGTCTCGAAATTCTGCTTGAGATAGAGTCTGAGTTTGCGTAAAACGGATATCGTATGAAGAAGTTATGGACGAACGAAGTTGGGCGAAAAACCGGAAAACGGGTCAGAATGCACTGGCGCACTTGGGAAGTGCGCCAGAACAAAAATGCACTGGCGCACCTGTGAAGTGCGCCAGTACATTTTTGACCTGGCGCACCTGCCAAGTGCGCCCAGGTCAAAAATGACCTGCTGGTCAGGTCTGGTCAAGTCCTGGCTGGCCAGGTCTGTGTTTGGTCGATTTTCAGAAGCCTGGTTTGTCATTAGGGCTAGGTGGCAGACTCTAATTGGTCTCTCTTTCGAATGAATGTCTACGATCAATCCTAGCAACATCGATGGCCCTAATCAGTTCATAAACTCTATAAAAATGACCCTAGACTCAACCTAATCTATTCATTCAAAAATAAGAACAAAGCCACCATGCTGCCGAGGAACGTCTAGGAGTAGCCACCAAATTGGAGAGAAGATTAGGAGGCAAATTCTAAAGCATAAAGCAACATAAACAAATCAAATCAGCACCTACGAGTCGCATCTCTAAATTCCTGAATTAGAGAATTCGCCACAACGATTGTAAGTAGAGTATTATTTTGGTATGAACAAATAACTGTGTTGGTTTGTATACTTGATTTGTGGTGATAAAGTAATTCATATTTGTGCGTTACTATGATTCTTATCGAATTGGAATATTGTATACGTTTGGATATTCTCAAATTATGTTATTCATTATGAAAACTACATGTTGCGGTAGTTTTATGCAAGTATACGTTTGGATATTCGCAAAGCATGTTATTCATTATAAAAACTTCATGTTGCGGTAGTTTTATGCAAGTATACGTTTGGAATATTTGTAAATTATGTAATTCATGTTGAAACTACATGGATATAGTTGTTTAATTGAAATTCATGCAAGTTTGTGGTTTTGCCACTATGCCATCATAATGTGTATTTTTTTACAAAAAGCATTTTTGTGAGAAATTGGAACAAATTTGGGTTGTTATAATCCATATGAAATTATGTTGAAAATTTGGCATCATGATCTATGTATTAAGCCATACTTTTGTACTAGAAAACCTCTTTGCGAACTTATGAATATGACTAGGCTATGATTAATTGAAAACCATGTTAGCTCTATGTTGTTAACAAGAATTATATGATGACATATGTGGTACATAGCTAGGTTAGACTCAAAATCACATTTGCAAGTTTGCATGACTAAAGTAAAAATCATGATTTCATGTTAGAAATATTTTTGCCATAAGTATATGTGCGCCATGGTTATGAGAATAGATTTAAAATCATGATTAAGTTGGAATAATCCTAGTTGAACTACACCTTTGTATTAGTAACAAGAGTAAGCCCCTTCGTAAACATGTAGTAATCTTTTGAACATGATTTGCTTATGTTTGACATTATGCCTAAATGAAAATATAGGTTTATATTGTAGTTAAGACTATGTGCCAATAATGATATCTAATTTAGATTCTTAACTTAACTACAAGTTTACATGCTTTGATTCATGTCACTTATGCTTTATAACCAAAGTATACATCACTGCTATGCAAGTACACCAGTTTCTAATTTGTAATTCCAACGTTATGTTGCAAGTTCATGCGTTCACATTCCCCTTTTTGTGTATGTAATCACGCTTTAAGACTCCCCTCTTTCGCATGGCTAAGTTGGGCTTAAAAAGGTTAAGCCCAACATATATATAATAAACGAACGTATTAAACGGGGGAAAATAACGTTGGGCTAATTAATTAATAAATGAAAAGATAAAGTAGAGGGGCCCAAATTCAAGAATGGGTTGGGCCCATGATTGGTGTAACCTTTACACCATTGATTTTTAATAATGGGCCGCAAATATTTACATATAAATAAAGAAGAAAGACAAAATATGTAAATGTAGAAAATACGATGTGTTTAACCCGAGGTTGGATTGAGTTGTGATGTAAACCTGCCCGGAACCGCCCGGCTGTCCAGTAGTCACAACAATACCTATCCAATGTGGGTGGTTAAACATGGACCCCAATAAGGACCCGAGGTTAGACTGAGTTGTGGCATAAGACTGCCCGGAACCAACCGGCAACAGGCAACCACAACAATACCTGTCTAATGTGAGAGGTCAAGGCTTTAATAAGACAATTAAGGCTGAGTCAGGATTGTTAGGATTAAGTGAACTAAAGACTTAATCAAAATGGAACATGCTAAACTAAACGGACTGGTGGGGTTAGGTTAGAAAACACTTAACCAATTTAGCATGTTGGCTAGAGATAAAAAACCTAGCAACGGGGGACCCTTTTCAGCAGTAACCCTATAAGGTGTATCATGATACCCTGAGACTAGGCAGGGTGGGGCACGATTACTGGGCTGATTGTAAGAGGTCAAATCGACGGCGGTGGTGCAGCAGTGTAGGTTCTAACGGGGTGCGGGCGTGCACACACTCCGGCGCAGAAAAATAAGGCACTGGGCGCCAGTAGCATACCTGTGCATTCTAGGGTTGTGTCGGGCCGCCGCCATGGGACTTGATACACCCCATGGTGGGACCAGCATAGGTAACTACAACATCGGGGGCCGTAAGACAAATGTAACTATGCGAGTAGGAGCCGATCATCATAGAATGGATCACTTCACCCTGATTGTGGGGTGCCTGTTGGGAACTAGTTTATATGGGTTCAGAGATTAATATGGGGTACGATAGTATATTCGACCCTAGACAACTTAACTAAGTTTATAGTGCTTTCCCACTTCTTGTTTATACTTATCATACCCAGTTCTTTATTCATAGACAAAATAGTCCTAGACTTACTCAGGCTTTATGTCTGACTCTACTTTTCTTTCGTCTTCTTTTCTTCCGTTTCCCCCCAGGTCCACAGGGAGGGAACACTGCAGCTTGACCAGCCTTCACATCCAGCTTGAAGAGAAAGAATGTATTGCTTGGATCTTTTCGTTTTGAACTATGGCTTTGGACAACAACTATGGGGCTTTTGCAGTTTATTTATGTTTTCTTTATGCTTCTTTAAATGATGTAATCAAGACAGTTATGAAGATGTTATGTTTTGAAGTATTGTAAGACAATTATGGAATGTTGTTGAAACACGTATTTTCATTATGAAATAAAAGTTGTTATTTTTCCGCTGTTTAAAAATATGTGTTCTTATATCTGTCTTGTATATCTGTGACTTATACTTATAAACCTCCACCAAAATTAGGGCATTCCCTTTGAGAGTGACTCTAACGGAGGTGGGGTGTTTCACTTAGTATCAGAGCATAGGTTTACCAGATAAGATAAAAGTTTTGAAAATTCATTTTTCAAAAAGAAATTTAAAGAAGCATTTTTAAAAAAAAGAAAAATATTATTTTATTTTAAAAAGGCAGAGTCCCCCCAAAGCCATAGGTACTATCTCTTATCCTTCGTTTTGAATCTATCCTTTTTGTTTCAGCATGTCCGAAGAACTTAACTTGCCAGAGGGTGTACCAATACCTGGTTGGTTTAGACGATTCTTAGAAGCAAGGGCCACTCAGCCAGGTCCTACTGTTCCTCCTGCCTCAGCTGCAGGAAATCATCCAGCTGCAGCAGCACCTCTTCCTCCACCTCCTCCACGGGGAAACACGTTTGCTAAGATATGTAAAGATTTTAAAGCTATGGGAGGAAAGGATTTCCATGGAACTTAGTCCTTCGTGGCAGCTAGGAATTGGCTGAAAGAAACTGAGGACCTATTCATCATCTTTGAGGTAGAAGATAGACAGAAAGTACAACTGGCAGTGTGGCTATTAAAGGGCGAGGCTTCCTACTGGTGGGAAGTCGCTAATGCTGAAAGACCAGTGGAGACATGGGAGGACTTTAGGGCAAGGTTTGAGACTAAATTTCTCTCAGATGCAGAAAGGAGTTTGCAGTTGGAAAACTTCTTATTTCTTAAGCAAGGGAACAAGACAGTCAGAGAGTATGTTAATCAGTTCGATGAACTGGCTAGGTTTGGGCTGGACCTAGTCAACACCCCTGTGACGACCCGCAACCTCCCCGTAAAGGAAAGCGTCGGATAGTTCGAGAACAAACCACAGCAGAACGCATACAGAAGAACGTTTCATTGTATATTACAACAATGCATCAGATTACAAGAATATACAGAGTATAAATGAATATTACACAGAAATATCAGAGATTTAAATTACATTTAAATACATAGCAGCGGAAAATAATACAATACACAACTAGAATGAGATATACGGATACAAAGCTTTCCGGATATCGTTCCAGCTGTAAACCAGGATCCTGTGAATATAAATCTGCAAAACCAAAACTACTAGCTGCCCGTGTCGAAAATAGGGGCACCCAGAGTTTAGGTTAAAACAATAAACTCCAGGTCAGTCATGTGACTGGTGTGAGAACTAAAACAGTTATTAATCTTTATTTCAAATCATTAGGTAAATCAAGGGACCACGCCGTATAACACGGAACGGGTTTCCTCCCAAGAATACCAGTGCATAAAACCAACAGCGCAATGCTAAATAAAGAAAAATGAAGCTGTTATAAGACCCAGGTCCCATCACACAATGCAACGCAGTCGAGGATAGGGTTTTCCCTTATAACAGCCAAAGAATGCTTGATACGTTTAAAACAAATCATTTGATACTATTATAAGTGCATAGTATATAAAACACTTCAAATCATAAGTATCAATCATAGGCGGCATGAGCGCCCCATCCCACTATGTCGCCATATATAGGATATACAATCAAAACCGCAAAGTCTCGTATTTGGAAATTGGGTTTCCATCTATGAACCGAGGCAAAAGATAGTCCTCAACCGATTCGAGACAATCTAGCCCATGTCTCAGGCAAGCGCGCAGGCAAGCCTTGGATCGTCAGGGCCGGTCCACACGGAGTGGATTATTATGCCTGAACAATACGTCTCCCCACCCTATGGGGTGTAAGTCTGGTCCGTCAGCCGACCAGAATGCATTCGGCCGAAACCGATATAACCGAGGCGCCTCGCAACAGCAACAACCACATAAGTCAAACTCGTCAGGGCGTGTAAAACCACTGACGCCACTTCTAGCTAGAAAGAAACGCAAGTCCTCCCTGAGGTCCGTCTCCCGTTTTTGGTTCATACCTGGTGTGAAACACGCGAGGTAAACGTTACACAAAGCTACGCCACAAAGGCCGTGCTTTGATCATCACCACAAGACTTTGCTTTTCAACAGAAGCCTTGATCATTTGCATCTTAGCATGCCACACAGGCAAACCATCCTATGCAACCGATATCAGTCACACAGAATGAAATCCGATGTCAGACACACAGTCCATTTACAAGTCCGTTCTGGGTCTGAACGAAACCGGAGGCACCTAGTACCCCGCATATCCATCGATCTCCAAGTACGTCTGGACGATCACTAACTGTTTCCATCTTCTTGGGTGTACAGCCCAATCAAGATCATCAGTTATCACCCAAACGACGTGAAGACTTCCGGTCTTCGACCATCGTCTTCATCTTCGACTTATCGTCGTATCAGTTATTCAGAATGGGATAAACCCGGTCTTTCCGAATAACTCGCGTATATATTATAAAAGTGTTACACAAACACAACATACGCCTCATTCCAATTCATTAGTCACTAACCGTAAATTAATCAAGAGAATAATTCCCCAAATATTAACCCCGAAGGCCGAAACCAACATCAGATCAATATCCAGAAAACCATTCTGCTTGGCTAACCGCCAGTTAGTTTCTAAATTTCACATTCAAATCTAATTAAAGATTTAACTATCGCCTGGAGCAAAACTGGTGATACTCCATTCTCGATCTTTTCAATCTAATTAAAGATTCATTAAAACTCCACTTAGTTTTAATCTGTGACTGGGTTAAAGAATCAGTGTCATTTAAAACACGGTTCACGATAAACCCAAAGTCACATCCCATTAATTATCGGGTTAAAGAACAAGTGTTATTTAAAACACTGTTCACGATAAACCCAAAAATCAATATCAATTCAATTCCAATTAAATATCATTTAATTGGTACACTTCATTAAATCTAAATAAAAAGATTTAATCTTTTCTCAACTGGGTTCAAGAACAGTGTTAGTGAAGACACCATTCACGACAAACCCAAATCACATTCGATATTCAATACAAGGCTCTGAATAGAAACTATATCGGCCTATATTCAATATCAAATTCTACGATTAACAAATGTCGTATTGGAAATAACGATATACATATATATCTTTCAAATTTCCATAACAACACCTGTAATATCACGAATTCCAACATCGAAATATTCCGAAGACAATTTCGATTCAAATCCACTCCAATGCAATCATTGGAAATTTTGGTTATTTTCAAAACCATTTCAAATTCAATTTATTTATTTAAAAATAAATAGAATTATAATTCTAGTTCAAAACTAGTTCATTTCGATAAAAATCTATTTTTATCTTTTCAAATATGGAGTTTTTCATCCCAAACTTTCACAAATCATTTCTTATGATTTTACACAAATTATTACTATTTTTAATAATTTTATCAAGGCCCGTACGGTCGATTTCCATTAACGGCCATCGAACTGCACTTACAGCGACCTTTTTCGAATTTGATTTGGACGTATCTCCAAATCCAACCGTTAGATTTCAAATTTCTAACATTCATTAGAAAGCTCTTTTCGATACGAACCCAACGGTTCCGGTTTTAGGAGAATCCGACGGTCGGATCTCCCGTAATGTCCGTTTGAAACAAATGATCGAAATTCGCGAACTGCCGCAGCGCGGCGCGTTCTATTCAGGCCATTATATTATATATATAATATATATAATATATATTTCGTCGATTACTATTTAAAACGAATTATATAAATGGTTTTAAATTCGTTTCAAAAGCAATTTCAACTTCCTTTTCAATTCAAATCAAAATTGAATTCTTCTTTATAAATTCGTTTCAAAATTCATTTCTATTCAATTCAAATTTCAATTCAATTTGAATTCATTTCAATTCGCTTTCAATTCCATTTGAATTCGTTTTCAATTCAATTCATTTCGAAATCGTTTTAAAATTCAATTCATTTCGAAATCGTTTTCAATTCAATTCATTTCGAAATCGTTTTCAATTCAATTCATTTCGAAATCGTTTTCAATTCAATTCATTTCGAAATCGTTTTCAATTCAATTTATTTCGAAATCGCTTTCAATTCAATTTGAATTCGTTTTCAATTCATTTCGAAATCGTTTTCAATTCAATTTATTTCGAAATCGTTTTCAATTCAATTCATTTCGAAATCGTTTTCAATTCAATTTATTTCGAAATCGTTTTCAATTCAATTCATTTCGAAATCGTTTTCAATTCAATTTATTTCGAAATCGTTTTCAATTCAATTCATTTCGAAATCGTTTTCAATTCAATTCATTTCGAAATCGTTTTCAATTCAATTCATTTCGAAATCGTTTTCAATTCAATTCATTTCGAAATCGTTTTCAATTCAATTCATTTCGAAATCGTTTTCAATTCAATTCATTTCGAAATCGTTTTCAATTCAATTCATTTCGAAATCGTTTTCAATTCAATTCATTTCGAAATCGTTTTCAATTCAATTCATTTCGAAATCGTTTTCAATTCAATTCATTTCAAAATATTCGATTTCGAAATCACGTTTCAATATTCATTTTAAAATGAATAAAATCGATATAAATATCGTTCACGTCAAAATGGCGTCAATCTAATCCTCACGGCTTCACATATTTCTATTTTCAAATATTCTATTTCAAATATTTCTATTTCAAATATTTCTATTTCAAATATTTCTATTTCAAATATTTCTATTTCAAATATTTCTATTTCAAATATTTCTATTTTTCTCGAAACTGGAATGAGGCCCAATCAATTACCATATAATGTTAATTATATGGATTTTCTACAACACATGTATATATCAACAACGATGAATAATCAACCATCAACCAAAGTGCACTACACTGTATAAGCATCAAATATAGACATTTAACGCTTATAGCAGCTTGTCAATCAATCGATCGACATATTTAATAAATCAGGATGAGTGAACTTCAAATTTCATCCTAACACCCGTGTGGGGTTTCAAACAATCAAACACATATTTTATTTGTGCAGTTAGGCGATGTGTAAAATTTATCGACCCAATCAACGTCATTCAAATAGGTGTACATAAACAAACCGTCTGGTTTGTAAATGAATATTTATTTATTCACATTCACGTTAAAAATTATATTTTTAACGATAACACATTTTATTTTAACATATGAATTTATATTCAGTTCATTCGTTAAATAAAATGCTAATTTTATTTTTCTAACTTATTTTAGAAAATTTCGGCGGCATAACGGCACGATACTAGAAACGGGACAAGGCCTAGCCTTATCCCCGGTCTAGTGAAGGCCCACGCCATTCACACATCAATCAAATCAATTCGTTATGCAAACCACAAACTTTGGAGTAAGGGTCTAACCTAGCCTTACTCCTTCGCCTTATAACGGCGCACGTCTAATCCTAACCAATTTATCGATTCGATTTTTCACACCACAAACCACATTCAAACCAATATCACAATCAATCACCAAACAGTCAAACAAACAAGTCCATGGTCTGTGGACGGGTGTCGGGTGCTACTAAGCACCGTCTGCATCCTAGTATATATATAACTAGAAAAATAAATTGAAAGGTGAGAAATTCTCACTTATAGCTATCCTAGCTCCACGGCTCTTCTTAATAGAAATCTTCGCCTATTGTCGCTTTCGCCCGTATCCTCTACATATGTAAAAATAGAATTTTTACTATGCTACTCAATATGTAAAAATCGAATTTTGACTTCGCTATTCAATATATAAAAATATGATTTTTACTTTGACTTTCAACATATAAAAATATGATTTTTATTTCGACTTTCAACACATAAAAATATGATTTTTACTTTTGCTTTCACCATATAAAAATATGATTTTTACTTTGCTTGAAAGTTCAAACCTTTCTTCCCATGTTAAAGCTTTTACCTTTAAAACTAAATCAGTTTTTTTTTTTTTTTTATAAAATTCAGTTTTTATCCTTTATTTCAAAAACCAGTTTTTATTTCTAAAAAAAATTCAGTTTTAATACTTTATAAAAAAAATCCAGTTTTATACTTTATAAAAATTTCAGTTTTTAATACTTTATAAATAAATCAGTTTTTTTTTCTATGTTTTAAAATTCAGGTTTTTAAAATGCTTTTAAAAATTCCAGTTTTTAATACTTTTTAAAAATTCCTGTTTTATTACTTTTAAAAATTCCTTTTAAAAATATTCAGTTTTATACCTTTAAAAATATTTAGTTTTTTACTTTTAAACATTTTCAGTTTTTATTTTTAAAACAAAATCATTATTAAAATCGGTTTTTAAAAAAAATAAAAAAAAAATAATAATAATAAAATAAACAGAAATTCTTACTGAGAGGGGGGGGGAGGTCTTCGCAGTTCGTCGGCGGCTTGGGTCTTCGATCGGTGGTGGCAGGAGGGGCTGCTTCGAGGGGGGGGGGGTGGCGCGGCTTCTTCGTCGGCGTCGAGGGCTTCAAGGGGAGGCGCTCGGTTGTTTTCACGAGGGGGGGTTCACCTGAGAGGGCGGCGGAGGAGTTGTCGGAGATGGGGGGAGCAGCGCCTCGCGCGATGTGGCTCCGTCGAGCGGTTTTAGGGCTCCGCCCTCTTTTTTTTTTTATTCTGAAATTTAATTTTTTGAACGGGGGGGGGGGGCCTGGAGGATAAAAGAGAAAGATATTTTTTTTTTTTTTATTAATTTAATTGCATAAAGTTGACTTTTACCTAAGACCTCGAAACGAGGCCCACCGCCTGTCGTCCATAGCGAATTACCCCCATTCCGAACACAATGGGATATGTATCGTAAGCTGATTCGACCGTTTGAATCAGTTTCCGTTAAATTTACATTTAAATCACTATATTGAATTTTAAACGTACATTTCAAATTACCGGGGTCACATAATAACTCTATAAATTGCAGAAAAATATTTTCTAGCTTCGTATTGACGATACGGTCCTAACAAAACTAGTTTCGTCGAATTCTGAGACTGTTTGAAAAATGGCCAATTTCCAGTCGATTAAAATCAACTGAAACTGGTCAAACGCGTTTTCCTTTGCCACGCTCACATATTGATTCGAAAAATTATGAAATTTGGAATCTAGCAATAACTTTACACTGCGAATCCAACAAAACTGGTTTCGTCGAAATCCGAGGTCGTTTGCAAAATGGCTATTTTTAAGGGCCATATATTATATTAAAATATATATAAATTCCACAGCGACTATTTCTAATTTTCAACTGGACATATCTTATCATTTCTAAGATGAAATCTCAGTTTGTTAACTTCGTTACAAAGATATAGTTATACAGATTCAAATATTTCTTGTTTCGTTCAATTCTGACTTATATTGAATTCTGTATATTCATTTGAAATTAGAAATCGAATTTTCGAACTACCGCGCCATTTTCAATTCCTTTTATAATTATATATAAATATTTATATTCTAACGACGACGCGTATAATATATACGTTCGATTTATATTCTAAATAAATTTCTCGTCGATATTATTTAAAATAATTCATTTTAAATAATCAAAATTCACTAAAATTGCCAAAATAAAAATTTTAAACTGGCCCAGAATTTACGGGTTGTTACAATCTCCCCCACTTAAAACTTTTCGTCCCCGAAAAGGAACAAAGTCGAAAGTGGTTTGATAATTCAACTCTACGCTCGATCTGGCTTCCATTCTCTAACTCTTCAGTTTCTGAGAATTTTCAAAATTTCAAAAATTTGGCTAACACCCTAAATTTTCGAAAAATTTCGCCATAACCTCCCCTGCACCGGGAGCATCGGGGAATTTCAAATAGCTTCCCCGGTCCTTCAGATCTCAAAAAGAAAAAGAAAAAGCCAAGCGGCTAGCCAATAGGCCCACAAAATCATCATCACCCAAACAAAACAGGAAATTATGTAGTAAACATGTACCTATTTGTCAGGCAAACAAATTTTATTCTCTGCTCTAGCCTCCTTGCTATGACCTGTTCAATGATATATATGTATATGCAAGCAAATGCAACTAATTCTCAATACAATTCAATATTGGGTTCAATTAGGCTAATGGTTCAAAATTAGCAAACAACTAAACAAACAACACAAACATCAATCAATTAGTGAATTAGAATTTCAAATTCATAATTTTGATACATATACAAAAAATCATGTTTTTGATACCAATTCACAACAATGTGTTCCTAACTATATAAGTTTTGGTTCTCACACCAGTCTAATGGAAATATATAGATATCACACCTTCGAAACACGAACATAAATACTGATGATGCACGTGCTATCATCAGTACCTTCTCCGGGCGACTAGAGTGTGATTCTATATCTATCCAGTATATTAAAACTTCGAATACACGCGGATCAGACGTATATGCAAAATCTATATATACTGGATTGTCCACATCAATATAAATAAATAATCCAATACGAATAATTGATTTAAATTTTCAAAACAAAATTTGTTTTCACTTTAAAAATTTACTCTTCACACTCGTTCTAGGACACTACTGATCCCATCTCTAACGAGTCATTCTCATTGGATATTACTAATCCAATATCTGATGAATTCTTCCGTATGGTTCTAATGTGTCTTGTTCTCTAGCTTTGTAAACCAAAGCTCTGATACCAAATGTGACGGCAAGGAACTTCGCTCGGTCCGAACCAGTCGCTAAACCGACCCAGACCGTTCGAAACGCCCTATCGTTTGAGAACACGACAAAACAGAACGCATACAGAAGAACGTTTCATTGTATATTACAACAATGCATCAGATTACAAGAATATACAGAGTATAAATGAATATTACACAGAAATATCAGAGATTTAAATTACATTTAAATACATAGCAGCGGAAAATAATACAATACACAACTAGAATGAGATATACGGATACAAAGCTTTCCGGATATCGTTCCAGCTGTAAACCAGGATCCTGTGAATATAAATCTGCAAAACCAAAACTACTAGCTGCCCGTGTCGAAAATAGGGGCACCCAGAGTTTAGGTTAAAACAATAAACTCCAGGTCAGTCATGTGACTGGTGTGAGAACTAAAACAGTTATTAATCTTTATTTCAAATCATTAGGTAAATCAAGGGACCACGCCGTATAACACGGAACGGGTTTCCTCCCAAGAATACCAGTGCATAAAACCAACAGCGCAATGCTAAATAAAGAAAAATGAAGCTGTTATAAGACCCAGGTCCCATCACACAATGCAACGCAGTCGAGGATAGGGTTTTCCCTTATAACAGCCAAAGAATGCTTGATACGTTTAAAACAAATCATTTGATACTATTATAAGTGCATAGTATATAAAACACTTCAAATCATAAGTATCAATCATAGGCGGCATGAGCGCCCCATCCCACTATGTCGCCATATATAGGATATACAATCAAAACCGCAAAGTCTCGTATTTGGAAATTGGGTTTCCATCTATGAACCGAGGCAAAAGATAGTCCTCAACCGATTCGAGACAATCTAGCCCATGTCTCAGGCAAGCGCGCAGGCAAGCCTTGGATCGTCAGGGCCGGTCCACACGGAGTGGATTATTATGCCTGAACAATACGTCTCCCCACCCTATGGGGTGTAAGTCTGGTCCGTCAGCCGACCAGAATGCATTCGGCCGAAACCGATATAACCGAGGCGCCTCGCAACAGCAACAACCACATAAGTCAAACTCGTCAGGGCGTGTAAAACCACTGACGCCACTTCTAGCTAGAAAGAAACGCAAGTCCTCCCTGAGGTCCGTCTCCCGTTTTTGGTTCATACCTGGTGTGAAACACGCGAGGTAAACGTTACACAAAGCTACGCCACAAAGGCCGTGCTTTGATCATCACCACAAGACTTTGCTTTTCAACAGAAGCCTTGATCATTTGCATCTTAGCATGCCACACAGGCAAACCATCCTATGCAACCGATATCAGTCACACAGAATGAAATCCGATGTCAGACACACAGTCCATTTACAAGTCCGTTCTGGGTCTGAACGAAACCGGAGGCACCTAGTACCCCGCATATCCATCGATCTCCAAGTACGTCTGGACGATCACTAACTGTTTCCATCTTCTTGGGTGTACAGCCCAATCAAGATCATCAGTTATCACCCAAACGACGTGAAGACTTCCGGTCTTCGACCATCGTCTTCATCTTCGACTTATCGTCGTATCAGTTATTCAGAATGGGATAAACCCGGTCTTTCCGAATAACTCGCGTATATATTATAAAAGTGTTACACAAACACAACATACGCCTCATTCCAATTCATTAGTCACTAACCGTAAATTAATCAAGAGAATAATTCCCCAAATATTAACCCCGAAGGCCGAAACCAACATCAGATCAATATCCAGAAAACCATTCTGCTTGGCTAACCGCCAGTTAGTTTCTAAATTTCACATTCAAATCTAATTAAAGATTTAACTATCGCCTGGAGCAAAACTGGTGATACTCCATTCTCGATCTTTTCAATCTAATTAAAGATTCATTAAAACTCCACTTAGTTTTAATCTGTGACTGGGTTAAAGAATCAGTGTCATTTAAAACACGGTTCACGATAAACCCAAAGTCACATCCCATTAATTATCGGGTTAAAGAACAAGTGTTATTTAAAACACTGTTCACGATAAACCCAAAAATCAATATCAATTCAATTCCAATTAAATATCATTTAATTGGTACACTTCATTAAATCTAAATAAAAAGATTTAATCTTTTCTCAACTGGGTTCAAGAACAGTGTTAGTGAAGACACCATTCACGACAAACCCAAATCACATTCGATATTCAATACAAGGCTCTGAATAGAAACTATATCGGCCTATATTCAATATCAAATTCTACGATTAACAAATGTCGTATTGGAAATAACGATATACATATATATCTTTCAAATTTCCATAACAACACCTGTAATATCACGAATTCCAACATCGAAATATTCCGAAGACAATTTCGATTCAAATCCACTCCAATGCAATCATTGGAAATTTTGGTTATTTTCAAAACCATTTCAAATTCAATTTATTTATTTAAAAATAAATAGAATTATAATTCTAGTTCAAAACTAGTTCATTTCGATAAAAATCTATTTTTATCTTTTCAAATATGGAGTTTTTCATCCCAAACTTTCACAAATCATTTCTTATGATTTTACACAAATTATTACTATTTTTAATAATTTTATCAAGGCCCGTACGGTCGATTTCCATTAACGGCCATCGAACTGCACTTACAGCGACCTTTTTCGAATTTGATTTGGACGTATCTCCAAATCCAACCGTTAGATTTCAAATTTCTAACATTCATTAGAAAGCTCTTTTCGATACGAACCCAACGGTTCCGGTTTTAGGAGAATCCGACGGTCGGATCTCCCGTAATGTCCGTTTGAAACAAATGATCGAAATTCGCGAACTGCCGCAGCGCGGCGCGTTCTATTCAGGCCATTATATTATATATATAATATATATAATATATATTTCGTCGATTACTATTTAAAACGAATTATATAAATGGTTTTAAATTCGTTTCAAAAGCAATTTCAACTTCCTTTTCAATTCAAATCAAAATTGAATTCTTCTTTATAAATTCGTTTCAAAATTCATTTCTATTCAATTCAAATTTCAATTCAATTTGAATTCATTTCAATTCGCTTTCAATTCCATTTGAATTCGTTTTCAATTCAATTCATTTCGAAATCGTTTTAAAATTCAATTCATTTCGAAATCGTTTTCAATTCAATTCATTTCGAAATCGTTTTCAATTCAATTCATTTCGAAATCGTTTTCAATTCAATTCATTTCGAAATCGTTTTCAATTCAATTTATTTCGAAATCGCTTTCAATTCAATTTGAATTCGTTTTCAATTCATTTCGAAATCGTTTTCAATTCAATTTATTTCGAAATCGTTTTCAATTCAATTCATTTCGAAATCGTTTTCAATTCAATTTATTTCGAAATCGTTTTCAATTCAATTCATTTCGAAATCGTTTTCAATTCAATTTATTTCGAAATCGTTTTCAATTCAATTCATTTCGAAATCGTTTTCAATTCAATTCATTTCGAAATCGTTTTCAATTCAATTCATTTCGAAATCGTTTTCAATTCAATTCATTTCGAAATCGTTTTCAATTCAATTCATTTCGAAATCGTTTTCAATTCAATTCATTTCGAAATCGTTTTCAATTCAATTCATTTCGAAATCGTTTTCAATTCAATTCATTTCGAAATCGTTTTCAATTCAATTCATTTCGAAATCGTTTTCAATTCAATTCATTTCAAAATATTCGATTTCGAAATCACGTTTCAATATTCATTTTAAAATGAATAAAATCGATATAAATATCGTTCACGTCAAAATGGCGTCAATCTAATCCTCACGGCTTCACATATTTCTATTTTCAAATATTCTATTTCAAATATTTCTATTTCAAATATTTCTATTTCAAATATTTCTATTTCAAATATTTCTATTTCAAATATTTCTATTTCAAATATTTCTATTTTTCTCGAAACTGGAATGAGGCCCAATCAATTACCATATAATGTTAATTATATGGATTTTCTACAACACATGTATATATCAACAACGATGAATAATCAACCATCAACCAAAGTGCACTACACTGTATAAGCATCAAATATAGACATTTAACGCTTATAGCAGCTTGTCAATCAATCGATCGACATATTTAATAAATCAGGATGAGTGAACTTCAAATTTCATCCTAACACCCGTGTGGGGTTTCAAACAATCAAACACATATTTTATTTGTGCAGTTAGGCGATGTGTAAAATTTATCGACCCAATCAACGTCATTCAAATAGGTGTACATAAACAAACCGTCTGGTTTGTAAATGAATATTTATTTATTCACATTCACGTTAAAAATTATATTTTTAACGATAACACATTTTATTTTAACATATGAATTTATATTCAGTTCATTCGTTAAATAAAATGCTAATTTTATTTTTCTAACTTATTTTAGAAAATTTCGGCGGCATAACGGCACGATACTAGAAACGGGACAAGGCCTAGCCTTATCCCCGGTCTAGTGAAGGCCCACGCCATTCACACATCAATCAAATCAATTCGTTATGCAAACCACAAACTTTGGAGTAAGGGTCTAACCTAGCCTTACTCCTTCGCCTTATAACGGCGCACGTCTAATCCTAACCAATTTATCGATTCGATTTTTCACACCACAAACCACATTCAAACCAATATCACAATCAATCACCAAACAGTCAAACAAACAAGTCCATGGTCTGTGGACGGGTGTCGGGTGCTACTAAGCACCGTCTGCATCCTAGTATATATATAACTAGAAAAATAAATTGAAAGGTGAGAAATTCTCACTTATAGCTATCCTAGCTCCACGGCTCTTCTTAATAGAAATCTTCGCCTATTGTCGCTTTCGCCCGTATCCTCTACATATGTAAAAATAGAATTTTTACTATGCTACTCAATATGTAAAAATCGAATTTTGACTTCGCTATTCAATATATAAAAATATGATTTTTACTTTGACTTTCAACATATAAAAATATGATTTTTATTTCGACTTTCAACACATAAAAATATGATTTTTACTTTTGCTTTCACCATATAAAAATATGATTTTTACTTTGCTTGAAAGTTCAAACCTTTCTTCCCATGTTAAAGCTTTTACCTTTAAAACTAAATCAGTTTTTATTTTTTTTTTATAAAATTCAGTTTTATCCTTTATTTCAAAAACCAGTTTTTATTTCTAAAAAAATTCAGTTTTAATACTTTATAAAAAAATCCAGTTTTATACTTTATAAAAATTTCAGTTTTTAATACTTTATAAATAAATCAGTTTTTTTTCTATGTTTTAAAATTCAGGTTTTTAAAATGCTTTAACTCTTTTAAAAATTCCAGTTTTTAATACTTTTTAAAAATTCCTGTTTTATTACTTTAAAAATTCCTTTAAAAATATTCAGTTTTATACCTTTAAAAATATTTAGTTTTTTACTTTTAAACATTTTCAGTTTTTATTTTTAAAACAAATCATTATTAAAATCGGTTTTTAAAAAAAAAAAAAAAAAATAATAATAATAAAATAAACAGAAATTCTTACTGAGAGGGGGGGGGAGGTCTTCGCAGTTCGTCGGCGGCTTGGGTCTTCGATCGGTGGTGGCAGGAGGGGCTGCTTCGAGGGGGGGGGGGTGGCGCGGCTTCTTCGTCGGCGTCGAGGGCTTCAAGGGGAGGCGCTCGGTTTGTTTTCACGAGGGGGGGTTCACCTGAGAGGGCGGCGGAGGAGTTGTCGGAGATGGGGGGAGCAGCGCCTCGCGCGATGTGGCTCCGTCGAGCGGTTTTAGGGCTCCGCCCTCTTTTTTTTTTTATTCTGAAATTTAATTTTTTTGAACGGGGGGGGGGGGGCCTGGAGGATAAAGAGAAAGATATTTTTTTTTTTTTATTAATTTAATTGCATAAAGTTGACTTTTACCTAAGACCTCGAAACGAGGCCCACCGCCTGTCGTCCATAGCGAATTACCCCCATTCGAACACAATGGGATATGTAACGTAAGCTGATTCGACGTTTGAATCAGTTTCCGTTAAATTTACATTTAAATCACTATATTGAATTTTAAACGTACATTTCAAATTACGGGGTCACATAATAACTCTATAAATTGCAGAAAAATATTTTCTAGCTTCGTATTGACGATACGGTCCTAACAAAACTAGTTTCGTCGAATTCTGAGACTGTTTGAAAAATGGCCAATTTCCAGTCGATTAAAATCAACTGAAACTGGTCAAACGCGTTTTCCTTTGCCACGCTCACATATTGATTCGAAAAATTATGAAATTTGGAATCTAGCAATAACTTTACACTGCGAATCCAACAAAACTGGTTTCGTCGAAATCCGAGGTCGTTTGCAAAATGGCTATTTTTAAGGGCCATATATTATATTAAAATATATATAAATTCCACAGCGACTATTTCTAATTTTCAACTGGACATATCTTATCATTTCTAAGATGAAATCTCAGTTTGGTAACTTCGTTACAAAGATATAGTTATACAGATTCAAATATTTCTTGTTTCGTTCAATTCTGACTTATATTGAATTCTGTATATTCATTTGAAATTAGAAATCGAATTTTCGAACTACCGCGCCATTTTCAATTCCTTTTATAATTATATATAAATATTTATATTCTAACGACGACGCGTATAATATATACGTTCGATTTATATCTAAATAAATTTCTCGTCGATATTATTTAAAATAATTCATTTTAAATAATCAAATTCACTAAAATTGCCAAAATAAAAATTTTTAAACTGGCCCAGAATTTACGGGTTGTTACAACCCCGCACAAGAAGGCTCTCCGTTTCGTCAAAGGGTTGAATGAGCCATTACACAGTTTGGCCATGACCCATATACCCATGGGAGCTACGTATGAAAGACTGGTACAGATGGCATTGCTGAACGAAGAGGATAAGGGCAAGAAGGAGGCAAAGGCTGAAAGCTCTCAAGGGAAGAAAGAGGGTTTGCAGCCTAAGATGACAAACTTTAAGAAAGGCGGGAAAGGCAACAAAGAGAAGAGGAAGTGTAATTTCTGTGGCAAAGTGGGGCACTTAGTAAAGGACTGCCGGAAAAAGAAGGCCAAGGAGAATGGTGGGTGCTTTTCTTGCAGTCAGACAGGCCCACAGGGGCTAAGGACTGCCCAAAGAAATGAGGACAGGGGCAGGGCGCTGGATCCACCTCAGGGGCACAAGTTCATGTGCTAGAAGCGCCACCTTTGCAACAGCGAGGTACAAACACTTCTGTAGAAAGTGTAGTTTATCTTTATGATCACCCCATTCGCACTTTATTTGATTCTGGCGCATCACACTCCTTTATCTCGTCTGCTTTTAGTAGAATCTCTGCACCTATAAACTAGTATGGTAGAGGACCCCTTAATTGTTTTCAAAACCCAATTGGGGGCCCAGCTCATTTGTCTATGATCTGTTTGGGATTGAAAAATTTCTATTCTAAGCGTAGAATTTCAATGTAGTGCCTTTGTTTTGGGCTTTTCGGGTTATGGTTTGATTTGGGCATGGATTGGCTATCCAGTAATGGGGCCATCCTTGATTGTGAGAAAAGGGTTGTTAGGCTCCTAACCCAGCTCGGTAATACTTTGGAAATTCTTGTAATCCCTCATATGCGGTTATGCTTAGTTATCTTGAATCGTTAGATGCCTCTGTTGAAAATTTGCAATCAGTTAGAGTGGTCCGGGAATATCCGGATGTCTTCGAAGAGGTGAG